>CM070554.1:68353675-68978675 GCA_036346405.1 Phyllostachys edulis | reverse complement strand
CACGTGAGTGCTTTCAGGGTTAAGCGCGATTCCCCCGCGAGGTTTAGACCTTAGCTCTGAAGTCAGACGTATCAGTTGAGATGTGTTCAACTGTGTGTGGAGTGTTTGTGTGCGTCCTCCTTTGTACTTAAAAAAAGGTGAAATAGCAGTCACATGTACCGATATACATGTAGATTAGGTTCCATGGGGTGGTCCAAACAATTAAAACCGCCCAAAAATTGAACAAATCCACGGGTATGATCGATATACTTGCATGCATTTTTTTTCACTATTTAGTATTTATTACGAGGGCTACAGATCTCCCTTCTTCTTCTACCAAATACAGTATTAACATCACTCGTGCAATGCTCGTGAGCTCCATACACACACACACTACAGTCATGAATATACACGAACTTCTTGCGTGCTATGAACAGTACCAAGCTAGCTAGCCACCTGGACACAACATTTGTTCTTAATGAAACACACACACACACACACCGACATTGTTCAATTGAGCTACACGCCTACAAGCATATATGATCATTAATTGGTGCACATCTCTCTTTTTTTTATCCAGGAAACTTTCTAGCTTTTATAGAAAGCTAATATCCAAAATTACATCAAGTTCAAACATAACAACATTGGGGATACGAGCTTACACAAGGACGACCAGCAAGATCACAAAAATAATACTGACAGGCAAGCTGAAACAGACTGAAACCAGAAAAAAAAAACAGACTGACATTTAGAATCTAACAGTTCATAAGAAGGTCTACATTCTATCTCATACACAGAACAATTTCATTCAGTCTTCTACCGAAATCAGCAAACTATCAAGCTTCAGCTGCTGCTCAAAAAGATAAGGATCGACGAGAGGCGAGGTAGCTAGCATTAGGATATGTTGTGCCTTTCGTCTCTCTCTCTCTCTGCCTTTTGTTTTGTTCATATGGAAATTAAGGATCGATCGAGAGGCGAAGTAGCTAGCATTAGGATATGTTGTGCCTTTCGTCTCTCTCTCTCTCTCTGCCTTTTGTTTTGTTCATATGGAAATTAAGGATCGATCGAGAGGGATATGTTGTGCCTTTCGTCTCCAGGGAGAAAGAGAGGGCAAATTAAAGGAGGAAGCTCAGCATCAAGCAGTCACCCCAGGCAACCACCTAGCTATTGCTTTATCAAAGGAGAAAACGGCCTTCTACCTATAAATCACACGACAATTTCATTTGGAAGCTCGATCAGGGTAATCTCTTCTTCTTTTCCCTTAATTTGCTAGGACGGATTAACAGTACCACTACTCCAATGAACATCCATGGTGTATCAACAATATATTAAGATCGATCTTACCATGTTGGGATTAGAAGCGTTGAACAGCCCCGTAAACAACGTGTTCCTTGGAAAGAAAACTCTGATGTTTTGCCGGTTTTTTTTTTGCCTCATTTGGCCTCCATTTGAAACAAAATAGTAAAACTAGTCCTTCCTCCCGCGCGAACGAAATGAAAAAACTAGCACATCTGCCGTGCGATTTTACCTCGAAAAGCCACGTGCCACTAACTAGGACAATGACAAAGCGAGGTGCCATCGTCCCAGATCGCTGACGCGCGTGGCGCCACGATCCCGGCGGTGGCGGTATGTGCGCAACCACCTGCCGCAGTCCTAGTCTACAGCGCGTGCCCTACCGCAGCAAAATCGTGCGATAGAAGTATCATTTTTATCATTTCGTTCGTAAGAAGGTTAGTTTTGCCGTTTCGTTTAAGCAACTTAGCATTTTTTTCGTCTTGGACTAACCACCCGCACCCACAATATAGTGGTTGCTGATATGCAGGCTATGTAGACAAGAGCTATGGCAATTCACTAAATAAGGGTGGAACGAACCCTCTGATATTGGTCGTTTCTCGTGCTCTCTTGGAATAATAGTGACAATAATATCATTGACATATTTAGTCCTATTGGTTAGTTAACTTTATTAATCGTGACTCATGAGTGTGGTGGGACCTATTTGCAAGTGGGGCGCGCACAATAATACGCACAAGTAGTGTGCATCATTGGAGGCGAGTAGCTAGCAAAGGGTGCTACAGTACTGCTCCGTGATTACTTGCATCTTAAAAGCGACGCTGATAGTCGACTCTGATATGCAATTGAGTGGTTTGTAGAGAAGACTAAGAAGAGATATATCTTATCATATGATGCTGTCGCTTTGCAACTCGTGACATTTTTTTTAATCTCTGATGGGGAACACAATGAAAGGCACTCACTTTGTATATCAGTATGTATCATTAGTGTTTGTTTGACCATGATTACTAGTGCTTGACCTGTAATGTGTCAGATCATTTTAAAATTATTAATTTGGTTGTAGGCATTCATACGGCTAAGATAATAAGACGAACCTCAGGTTGATATCACTCCACAGGCATGCACTTCTAGCTGGCTTTCGGAAAAGGCGGATGCTTTTAGTTTTTTTTTCTTTCATATTTTTTTGTAATAAGGTTGTGAACCATATTCATTACTCTACGAATGGTGGTGAGACCAATGTGTAGCACTCACGTTTATGTCGTATAAATTTTCGTTGCATATCTCGGCTTTCTAGTTTAAATTTAATTCCAAACTTTTCCATAATCAAATGTTCCAAATGCCAAATTTGTGTGCAAACGAAGCAACCTCGAAAGCCTCACAAGACTGTAGAGGAAAGAAATTCAGCAAAATTAGAACTCATACATTCAGACTTGTGTGAGATAAATGGTATATTGACAAAAGAAGGGAAAATATATTTCATGACTTTAATTGATAATGTCACTAGATACTGCTATGTGTATTTGTTAAAAACAAAGGATGATGTATTAGACTACTTTAAAACTTATAAAGCTGAGGTTGAGAATCAATTAGACAGAAAGATTAAAAGAATTAGATCCGATCATGGTGGAGAGTATTTTTCTAATGAGTTCAATCAGTTTTATGTGAAACATGGTATTATCCATGAAAGGACGCCTCCCTATTCGCCTCAATCCAATGAGGTTGTCGAAAGAAAGAACCGCACCTTGACTGACTTAGTGAATACCATGTTAGATAATGCGTGTATATCTAAGGCATGGTGGGAGGGGCTGTGTTGACTGCGTTTCATGTCTTGAATAGAGTCCCCACTAAAAATAGTGAGGTAACTCCATACGAAAGTTGGAAGAGATAAAACCATCACTCTCATATTTGCGTACTTGGGGTGCTTGGCAAAAGTCAATATTCCGATAACTAAAAAGTGCAAACTTAGACCTAAAACAGTGACTATATCTATCTAGGATATACTCATCATAGTACAAGCTATTGGTTTCTAGTAGTTCAATCCGGGATATCTGACAAGCCAATCAATATGATAATGGAATCACAAGATGCTATTTTCTTTGAAAATATATTTCCTATGAAGAATTCGCATAGCTCTTCTAGTCAAACAAATAATTTAACTCCTGAACCTAGCGCTCCAATTGAGTATATTGAACACACACACGAACACGTACATGAGGAGGATGACATTGTTGTAGCTCCTCGAAGTAGCAAGAGACAAAAGATTGCAAAATGTTTGGTGATGACTTCACTGTGCACCTTGTGGATATTGTTCCCAGATCTATTTCAAAGGCATATGCACCTTCTGATGCAGAGTACTGGAAGGATGTGATTTGTAGTGAAATGGATTCTATTATCACTAACGGAACTTAGGAAGTAGCCGATCGTCTATTTCGTTGCAAGCCAATTGGATGCAAGTGGGTGTTCAAGAAGAAACTTAGGCTTGATAGTACAATCGAAAAGTACAAAGATCGGCTTGTGGTTAAAGGTTATACTCAAAAAGGAGGTGAAGATTTCTTTGATACTTACTCAGTTGTTGCCAGATTAACCACTATTCAAGTACTATTATCTTTGGCTGTCTCACATGGTCTTATTGTCCATCAAATGGATGTAAAGATAGCTTTCCTTAATAGAGAGTTGGGTGAGAAAATTTGCATGGATCAGCCTGATGGATTTGTAGGTAGTACCTGGACAAGAGGGCATGGTCTGTAAGTTATTAAAATCTTTATACGGCCTCAAACAAGCACTTAAGCAATGGCATGAGAAGATTGATAGAACTTTGACATCTGCGGGGTTTACGGTAAATGAAGCCGATAAATGTATATACTACCGCTATGGTGGGGGTAAACGAGTAATATTATATTTGTATGTTGATGACATACGTATCTTTGGGACAAACATTGATGTGATTAACGAGGTTAAGTCATTTTTATCCCAAAGTTTTGACATGAAAGATCTGGGAGAGGTGTCGGGACCCAAAAATATAATTATGAACCCTCTGTGTATACTGCACTAGTCCAGGATCACGCTAGTGCACACAGTGGCAACATCAGTAAAATATCATTTCTATATACAAAGATGGCTAATAAATAGACAAATAACAATAAATATCAGAGTAACGACCTTAAGGTCAAAGCTTACAATTAATGCCCCAGAAAGCGAATAGCTCAATTAAGCTGCAGCGGAATGAAACGGAATAACTTCAGTGAATCACATCTATATGCCCACAGGCAATCGGCTGGGGTAGCACGGCCTGGTTCTCCACGATCCTTGAAGTAGACATTGTTGACTGACAATTCCTCCAATGGCGGGAAGCAGTGGAGAGCGGGGAGGGGAAAGTGAGGCTACCGGTGATGAGCTATCGATGTGAGATGGTGGCGCGGCGAGGGAAGGACGCCTTCATCTCTGCCTCTTCCTCGTGCATCGTCGTTGCCTCCCCTCCCTTCCCTGGCGCCGCCGCTTCTCCTTCAAGGTATCGCCGCCTCCTCTCCTCCCTTCCCTCCTGGTACCTTCTCTCGTGCCTGATGCCACCTTATCACGTCGCAACCTCCCCTCCCCGCTACCTAGCGAGTCGCGGCACGAGGGGACAGGGCACGAGACGGGAAGGAGTGGGACGGCGACAAATTTCGGTGTGTGCATGCAAAGAAGAAGTGGGATGACAGTGGTTTGGGTGGTTGTAAAAGAAGTGGGGGCATAGCCGCCCTCGCGAGTCGCTG
Organism: Phyllostachys edulis; assembly: GCA_036346405.1. Classification (NCBI taxonomy): domain Eukaryota; kingdom Viridiplantae; phylum Streptophyta; class Magnoliopsida; order Poales; family Poaceae; genus Phyllostachys; species Phyllostachys edulis. Next base: position 68,973,654 of record CM070554.1, on the reverse strand, counting down.
GGGAGGAAGAGGTGTGACGATTCTTTTTTATCGGTGGAGAGGGATAGAGGGTGGGAGAGTGTGGAGAAAACGGTTCGCTACCAACTCATATTTTTAAGTGGTAGAGATATGCAATTTCAACAGGTGGTATTTGGATTTATTTGTATTCTTTTAGGTCTTAATGGAAATTATTTGATGTGTACCTAGAGAATTTACGATATAAGAATTATGATTTAATTCATAAAGTTTTGCCAGCACAATGCACATGCATATGGGAGCCAAACATAAACAAGAAATAGGGATATAAACAGTTATGATGAGTTGGCGTATTGTTGAAACATGATCCACCAAATAATATCCGGCCACCTAGGTATGACAGGTTTTCTTTTGTTCATTAGCATTGTCCGTTTTTTTTAAAAAAAATTATTGAGGATGATGCACAATAGTACTAGCTATGATAGTTGCTGTCCTTAGTTACACACAACTAGAAACCCGCGCGCGCCCTTGGCGCGCGGTGTGAACCCAAATTTCTGTTTTTCTGTCTAGTTCGTACAAACTCCCGGTATAAGCAACGTTTTTTTTTTGTTATTTTCTGATCAATCTAACACAATCCTCTCTAACAGAACAGATTTGTTTAAAAGTAAACATGATAACAAACAAACAGATATAGAGGTTACATACTGTATATAACATAGCAGAACGCGCGCTAGCTCAGAACATCATAAAAGGTGAAAGGTTACAGGCGTCTATAAACGCATTCTGTAGGTGCGGTTACATATAGCTTACAAGAGCCTTCAAAAGACAGGTTGTCTGTAATGCCGTACAGAAGACAGCATCAGACGCATACATACAGGCGCAGTTGCATATATCCTACAGAAGTTTTCAAAAGACCAGGTGTTTGCAGCGCGGTAGAGAAAGTTGCATTAGATACATATATACAGAGGATCTAGCACCAACAGAAACGACGATATAGATTCATTGGGCTACAAAAGGTGGTACGTCGACCATACGATAAACTTGTTGTGGGGAAGCAAAACGGGTACATGATAAGTTTGTAGCTGTCGGGTGTAGCTGCAAGAAAAAAAGAACATAAGTAAAGCAGGTGCAAAGTTTCATGATGAAAATTTTTTTTAGTGGAATGAGTGATTGGCGTCAATTGTTGGATATATCAATAAGCGCACACCTGGAATTATTTGTTGGTTTCACTGTCTGTTTTTTCCTGCGCGACATCAGAACAAGTTGATATGTCCTCAGCTGTCTGCTGCTCTGGTCTGCAAAGTGCAAATTTTGTATAAGCAAATATCTTTGATAGGTCAAAACTAACTATAAACATGTAATATATTGTCTCGTAAATAGGGCGGAGCATTCAGACAAATACGCTGGATTGTGGCCACACAATATTTCGTCTCAGAATTAGCTACCCATATTATTCTGGAATAGGCAACGTTTAATGTGACTGTTAGAAAAGCTAACTTTGCGAATATAATAGGTACTTTGTAAAGACAACAGCTCTATAGAACAGACCACATTAGTCATTTTTTTTGAATAAATGCAATATAATAAGACTGTACAAGGGGTTTGTTTGTTTGGCTTACTGTATCAAAGATGAGTATAACAGATTATAAAATATATATTATCCAACTGGCAGTTTGCCATCGTAGTCACTCAAGCAGAATGTACGATAGGATGATAAGAACAAAGACGCCTGGTTGAATAATATAATTATGGGCGGCAGATGAGTATATGACTCTAGGTCTGTATCTTGTGCTAAATTATCTCCATAAACAGGGCATATAAACATAGCGCAACAGGAATCATAAACTGTAAGTTAGACTGTATTTGGGAGCGAATAGAAACCAGTGATAGACACTCACACAGATTGCAGTTTAGTGTTAACAAAACCAAGCTGATTTGTTTGGTCGACGACCAAAGCTTTCTTTTTTGAGTAGGGTTCAGGGTGTGTGTGCTGCAAGCAATTTGTAGTTAGATAGTAAACATGTTCTGGGGTTTTTCTGTAGGAAGTATCTGAAAGAAAGTATAATATGATATACAATAAATTACAAGAGGGCAATACCATGTAAGTTGTTACCTGTGTGGAGGTTGATTGATCGTCGAAAAGTCTTTTGCGAGTAGAACCTAGTACAGTATATGATTCTTTGTTGCTGGTAGTATAAGACAGCAGTGAGTCTATGGTAAGTACATCGTTATAGATAATAAGTATCACATCAGTGATTTAGAAAGTTCAATGAAGATAACGTACCTTTGTTGTTTTTCTGGCTCACTGCTACATATCTGCTGTGGAGGGGGTGTTGTTTGCTGTGGTAATTTAATAAGAAAAATAATTATAAGTGTCAGAGAGAGGAAATGATGAAACCTTGCTGAATAAGAAATCAATAAGGACAGCTTATTAGAGATAACAGCGTACGTATAGTCTTGTGTGAAAGGGGACAACGGAACCATGTTGAATAAGTAAATAAGAAGAAACAAAATTTATTACTCTAAAAAATGTACGTATAAGTTTGAAGCTACACTAATTACCTCTATTTTTCCTATACGAGTAGATTTAGCCTCTCAATAGATACGCTGTGGTTAGAGCCGTAAGTATTTTTTTACTAATGAAATGATCATAGATAGCTCTGTAGTAATCTGCTGTGGAGGGGTTGCTGTTTGGTGCGGCAATTTAATAAAAAAAGTAATTAGCAGTGTGAGAGAGCAAACAATTAAACAATGTTGAATAAGCAACTAATAAAGATAATTTATTAAAGATAATAGCGTACGTATAGGCTTTGTGTGAAAGGGGACAACGGAATCATGATGAATAAGTAAACAAGAAGAAACACAGTTTATTACTTTTAAAAACGTATGTATAAGTCTGAAGCTACACTGAGTATATTTTTTTTGTACGAACAGATTTAGGCTCTCAATAGATACGTTGTGGTTTGAGTTCTAAGTATTATTTTTGCTAATGCAATGATAATGGATAGTTTCAGAGTAAAAGCGCACCAGAGACGTTTTTCAAACCGATTAACACGACAGTATCATATAAACATCATATGACTTAGGATTTGAAGGGGCCAAAGTATATTTATACCTCTAAAGGAAAGCTTCGTGCAATACTTGAAGTCACGATCTGAAACGGAGATGATATAGGATTTGGAGGACCCGAAATGCGGGGGATTGCAGATTGCCTGCCTAATGCGACAATAATACGGCTGACTTGATAACTTTTTTTTGGACCCTGGAAACTCTTTTCGGTGATGCTAACATGCCATGTGTATTTCTTGGTAACAATCTGTGCTACGTCCGGTGGTATATCATCTACTCCACGATTCGATCTAAGCACCGCACCAACCTGTTTTCCTACAACTTGTTGTCCAATATCACCGAATAGCATGAATTGACGTTCTTCGTTAAAAGTCGAGAACAATTACACGAGCTTATACCTGCAATTGAGCAGTAAAACAAGAGGTAAATAATGTGCTGGAAAAGGAACAGTAAGTTGGCAGATATGAGTGAGCTGATTACCTTGGTTTTGCCGTTCTACAAAGACAAGACGAACACCTATACGATGAACCGTCTGGAACAGACTTTCTGCTACATTTGTTACAAGAGAAGAACCACCAACTCTGACCAGGGCTGAGTTTAGCAATAGTAACAGTGCATCTGAGGCCGGCGGGCTATGTATATATATTGTTCAAAAGTTAGTGTTTATGCAAGGACAGACTGTGAAGAAGATAAGATAGATAGACGGGGAAAAATACTTAACTGGAAAGTCATAAGGGTTAATTTCAAGAATTTCTTGGACTGTTTTTTCCTCAGCTGAACCAGCTACAATGGTGGCCTGTGGGATTTGATCTCGCAAGACTATGTGTGATATTGGTTGGAAATCTGCATGTGCACTGTACGACATACATAACTGTTTAGATAAACAATGAATTAAAGGCGAAACATAGTACACATTCTATCTAAGGAAGTAAATGTAACTACAAAGGCATACCTGTTTTCTAAGGCTGCAGCTTCAGTAAGACTTGGAGTAACGTACCATCGACAGGCTGTGTTTCCAGCAAGGCCCTCTTCATCTACGCAAAGCAAACAACAAAAATCCCTGAATCTTTACTGCACAGTTCATACTAATTTAGTCGTTGGAGATGCGAAGGTCAGTAATAGTAGTAGAGGCTTTTACACCGCTGAAATCAAGGCCAGAGGGTCAGTTCTGTAACTATATTACTCTGATTCTGTAATAGAGGAACTTCTTCATTTGTTGTAATCGCTATGCACTGGATTTCTATATGTTAACCTTGGACGGTTCATAATATGCCGTTAAAGATATTTTTTTAGAAGGATCGAATGGAGTGTTAGGACCGAATATATGCTGTGATGCGCTATACGGTAAATTCATCTATCAATTTATAGGCTGCCTATGTGTTTTTTTTGCTACGTTCTTGGTGCTATCGATATCTTTAGTAGTATGCACGTCTTTAGTTTGTTTATGAGGCCAGTACTATGCTAACAAATTGTGTTTATAAGGCCAGTGTTATGTTAATAAATTTTGTATACAAAGTTTTTTCTATTTCTCAGTTATACAGTTTCTACAAAGACGATTGTAAATTCATCTATCAATTTATAGGCTGCCTATGTGTTTTTTTTGCTACGTTCTTGGTGCTATCGATATCTTTAGTAGTATGCACGTCTTTAGTTTGTTTATGAGGCCAGTACTATGCTAACAAATTGTGTTTATAAGGCCAGTGTTATGTTAATAAATTTTGTATACAAAGTTTTTTCTATTTCTCAGTTATACAGTTTCTACAAAGACGATTTTATTATATAATTTGTGTTCTATAACTGATCATTTATGGTATAACATGAATTCTCCAGAGTATATAGTTTTCAGAAGGACGACTATCATATAATTTGTGTTTTGTAACTGATTACATACGGTATAATATGTATCCTAGGTTGATTCATTCCAACAAAAAAGCTATGGAATTTTATAAGAACCAGCAGCAAACTATGTACCATCTAACTTTTAATTTAAACTTATTTACATCATCTGTTCTTGTTGTCAGTAAACTGTAAACCTATTATTTTCCGTTTTTCATGGGACTGTATGACTATGAATGCTACTTTGTCCTGTCGTATCGTCCTGGCCTATACTTCCATATATAAGTTTATAGACAACAGAAAGGTAATAACGAAAAAATATGTCTAGGCTAATAAGAAACTTACAGCCATATCTTTTCATGAGCATGCCAACGAAAAGGATCACAATAGGCTTTGCTTGGCCAAGTTCATAGACGTGTTCTCCATCAAATTCAGACGCACGCTGTCCCCAAAGCGTTAATTTAACTGCATTATTGCTGTATAAAACAATATTTCATATGTTAAAGCAATAAACCAACCATAGAAAGGTCTAGTAGCGAACATAGAATAGCTGTCTGCAAAGAACCGAAATATGTAACACATTTAGCAGAGAATAGAGAATAGCTGTCTGCAAAGAAACGAAATTTATAATACCTAGCGTCTTTGAGGGCAATAACTCTCTTTAATGAAGGAACACTCTGATTCGCACCTTGCACAGACACAGCATTTGAGACAGCTGTAACAACTCCAATGACATCTGCGAATATATTTTATTCATTAGAGGAAAAATAGTAAACCGTTTGAACAAAGTATGCAGGTAAATGAAGCATAAGCAGGTATCTATATACCAACGCACCAAGAAAGGATCTATTTTCGCCAACATAACGCGCGAGGTCAGCAAACGGAGTAAGCTTATATGTGTACATAGGGAAATCTGGGCCAATCTGAGTTAGTTCTTCGATCTTAGTGTAGTAGGTAATTTCGATCATATATGCACAGTCTACAGCTCTGTATTTTTCTTTATTAGAAGACACTAAGAAACGACTCAAAGCATAGACACATCCCTCTTGAAGCTGCGATCTTTTAGCTTCAACGAAGTCTGCAGGTATTTCGGCGTACATAGCACCACCCTAGAGTCGCAAAACAATAAATTAAATGTAGCAAAAAATATATATAAAAAAGTAGGTAAGACAAAGCAATAGAACATACAGAATAAACATCACCTGTTCGTCTACCAGGACAAGATCAAGGTGCTGAATCGAACCACTATCCACATTTCCACGATACTCCCATAAGCGAGAAACCCTTACACATATCTTCCAATGCTTGCTACTTGGGTTAACATCCGACAACATACTATATGCCATCTGTACAGAGAGGTCAGAAAGTTTTGATTAATACAAAGAATATTCTGTTTCTAGGAGGCATATATGCAAGTCTTGTCTTGTTGGGTTAAGCAACAACAAGAGTATGTAGCTAACAATCAGGTGTGCTATATATATTTATGTAAGCAAAGGACACCAACCTGTTGATATTTAAGAAAGCATGAAATAGCATAGACAGCGGTATGGAAAAAGCTAGATATACACAAGACCATACTAACATAACGATGTATTATGTATAGAACACAGAGACGACCAGAGATACGTATGGGTCACTGATTGCAAAACTTAATAGTAAACAATTTTATTTGTTCCACAACTATTGGACAGGAAAAGAGGTAGATATACAAGAGACCATACTAACATAAGGCTGCATTATGTACAGCACAGAAAGCCAAGCTGAGCCATGTGCAGCTAATCGATCGCAAAATTTTATGGTAAACAAATTTATTTGACGTACAACTACATAAACTATGTATAGTACACAGCTGAGCAGAGCTATGTATAGGTAATCGAGTGCAAAATTTCATGATAAACGATATTTTTTGTTGTAGAACCACAGGAACCATCATCATCTTCGATGAGAATCTTTAGGCCATTCCTCGACGTTACGCGCGAAACAGCAACATATAATTGGCCATGAGTGAAAACAGGTCTTCTAAGATACAGTCCAACAGTTTGAAGTGTCTGTCCTTGGCTTTTGTTAATAGTCATTGCATAACATAATTTTACTGGGAACTGACGACGCTGCAACTTAAAAGGCCATTTTGCGTTTCCAGTGGTTAAGGTTATGCGAGGTATGTAGACACATTTACCAGCGGCTGATCCAGTAATGATTTTTGCCTCAATTATAAAATCAGCAAGCCTTGAAACCACAAGACGTGTTCCGTTACATAAGCCATTGGATTGATTTATATTTCTTAGAAGCATGATGGGCACACCTATCTTAAGCATTAATCTGTGTTGAGGGAAATTGTTTGCATCTATAGAATTTAAGAGTTCTGTGGGGTAAAGGAGATCAGCTTCAGTTGTTGTATCAACAGATTTTGAAATACTATCACAACTGAGATATTCTTTTTGTTCGCCGGGTACTTGACCCAAAACAAAAGAATTGATCTCGTCAGCAACCTCGTTAGTAGGTGATAGTATGGCACGATTTCGCAGATAAGAAGGGCTAGAAAAACTTTCCTCAAAGGCGATGTATACAGACTGGACTATAGCCTTAACCTTATCTGTATTTGTTATAATTAAGTGATCATGAGGTATATCTATCCAAAACGGTTCAGCCTACTTTGACGAAGTCGTGACAAAATGACCATTGCCTAGATTTATAATCCATTGGCTAAATTCAGCAGCAGCCGTTCTTTCAGCAGAGTCTATATATTCAGAAGTCAAACGCATATTAACTGTTAATGGCAGAATTTCAATGAAATTCCAGAGAGGTGAATTTGTAATGGAAGCGTTAACAATTTGAGCTCTAGTCCCCCCCCTCGATAACGGGCAAAATTTGTCTTAGATCACCTCCCAGGACAAACACCTTACCACCAAACGGAACGTTATAAGCAGCAGGATCTTCAACAGCTAAAATATCACGTAAAGTTCTATCTACTGTTTCAAAACTTTTTCTATGGGCCATAAGGGCTTCGTCCCAAATAATCAGTGAGCTAGAACGTATTAATTCAGCCAACATGGTTCCTCTTTTAATATCACAGATACTGGTTTCATCAGTATCAATTGGAATTTTAAAACGAGAATGGGCAGTCCTACCCCCAGGCAACAATAATGAAGCAACTCCTGAAGAAGCGACTGTCAAAACAATCATTCGAATAGATCTTAAATACGATGCAAGTGCATTCCACAAGAAAGTTTTGCCAGTACCACCATAACCAGACACAAAAAAGAAACCAGCTTTTTTTGCAATGACACGAGAAACTATACTATCAAAAGCTTTTCTTTGGTCAGAATTAAGACTGGCGCACAAACTGTTAGATTCAATAATAAGGCTATCAATATCGTATGACATCTCATCATCCATAACAGTACGGACACATATAGAATCGCTATTACTACTTCTGGTAGGCAAATTAAAATCAGAAATTTTAGAGCCTCTTTTTGCAAACAGAGTTGACAATTCGTCTAATAAATGGTCCCTAAGTTCTGCAGCAGGAACAACATAGGACAAATCATGCATAGATCGGCGTAAATAATACTGGAAATCATCCGATAGCTCAGTAAAAAAACTTTCAAAGAAAGCACGCTCATCATTAATGTCGCAATAAATCAGCATTGTTACAAATAGATGTCTAAGCTGATATGGTGTACCCCATGCGGAAGCCTCTCTAAAACCATTATGCCATTCGCTATCGTCTCCTAGCAGACCACGTGCAGCGCATGTGGCCTTGAATGTATCATAGATAACACACTGAAACGTGCGAATACCTTCGTAGCTTTGTGCACCTTTAACCACCATAAGAAGCATCCTTAGAAAATAACGCTCACCAGCAGAGGGATGGACAAAGTAAAGACGACCTATTTTTGTTCCACTCAATCTTTTTTTCCACGATCTGGTGCTATCATCCCAACACCATCTTGTAGGAAAATCGCAATAAGTTAGATCACGTGCCTCAGGATGAGATGTATTTGTAACGAACCATTCAGTGAGTGTAGTCCTCCTAACAAAACTATTGGAAACCATACGTGCAAGATTTGCATTAGGATGTATGCGTATGCTGTTCATATTAGGCAGATGCACAACAAGACGCTCTACAGCCGGGAAATGCCTATGGATGTCAAAACCTAAGATCCTCCAGACCGCATCTTGCTCACATATATATCTACAATCAAGATACTCTTTAACCTCGTTCACAGCAGATGTGCTACAATCGTATGGAGTATCCTGTCCTTTTGCAAGCTTTGTGAGATAAAATTTGGCACAGTCCTGGCCTTTTGTAACGTATTTGAAAAGGTATTTAAGGACATTTGTTTTGTTACACCACTCTACATTAATATGAGCACCGTATTTTTTTAAGAAAAACATGTTGTATGGAACAACCCATCTATTATCCAAATGGACATTCCCTTTCAACACAAAGCGTCCATTGTTAGGTCGTCTATAAACAGCAAAACCATCTTTGTCTATGTATGTTTCATCCTGAAATGATTTTGGATAAAATTTTGAACAGGATCCGTTTTTCATGCATGGACACTTATCATTAAGAACGCCACATGGACCGTGTATCATATGTTCGGAAACCAAAACATATCCTAAAAGATCAGTCTCGGGATCAGGTATTTCAGCACTAATGAAAGAATCAATAAGTGTAGGTGTCGGTTCAGCAGTATTCCTAGATAGCCAAACAATGATGTGAGCATGAGGAAGACCACGTTTTTGGAATTCGACAGCGTGCAGCACTATCAGAAATAAGCAAAAACGAATCAGATTATAGCATAAAGACAGGGAATTAACTTTAAGTAAAACAAAGGCAAAGAAAGAACCAAATAGTGTGGAGGCACATACGTGCATCAATTGGACCAAACGCAGTACCATCTTTGATATCGGTTAGCATTTCCTCAAGCTTCATATTGTATACTCTGTCAACAATATCAGCCCGGTCGGTACTGCGTTGTCCTGGTTCAGAACGCAGAGCGTCCAAAATTTCCAGCCACTTGGGATTACACGTAAAAGTAATAAACAAGTCAGGTGGGCCATGGACACGACATATTGCAATAGCGTCATGGTAGTTCTGAATCATATACCGACGACCACCGGTGTGACTGGCAGGTAAGACTATACGTTTACCAACATCACCACCATCTATAGACCCACTTGCAACAGCATCGGCAATACCTTGCAGGCTCTCTACACGTATTTCGTCTTGGTGGTCTAATATATACTGGACTCGGCATTCATCTACACAAGCACGAGCATCCACCTTTATCTGTGATGATAGACGGCCGCATTTTAGGTAAGGATTTGGTTGGTTCTTTCTGTAGTGGAAGCAATAACGATAGTAATCTTGCATCGTCATCTTTTCCCGTATACCTGAGCCAGAATGTCTGACACCGATATAGGGCACACCAACCTGGAAACCACGCTCGCCATACGGAAATAGTAGTGGATACTGTAAAGCCATAAAGGCTGGATGTAAAGGAGATACTCGCTGCAGGCCCTGGCTTTTGTTATGTACGACAATATCTCGTTTGTAGGTCTCCAAAGAAAAATCACCGACAACCAACAAAGCCAATTCATCACAAGTAGGTAGATTATACTGAACCGGATCACCTGGTCTAGCCCCAATAATTCTTATACCCAAAGAGTCATTACCAGAATCTTGTAAGCGGTCTCTTGCTAGCCTAAACTGTTTAACCAAAGGATTATGCTCGTCAAGAAGTTGTATAAGACCAGCAACTATGGTAGAATCTAAGCTTCCCTCACCACACTCAGTTCGGTCTAATGAACGCATTCTATTATCAATCTCATTATCAGTATCATATATATAAAGTTCTATAAATTTAGGATGGCTTTTGACAGGAGGAACCAAAGAACCAATGCGATGATGTACTTGGCCATTAATTTTAAAGACATATGGGCCGCCACCCGTATTTATAGACCGGTCTATGTTAGCACCCATGGAGGTGAATGCAAATAGACAGTTGTATTGCCGTATGTCACGTAAAAAAATTTTCGAGCGAATATCACCATCAAAGTTTAAAAGGCCAGCCAAGAAAGAAGGAGGCTCTCTAAAAGGGGGGATATAAACCTTACCACCTCTACAACAATTGTTATATGCGAACCTTTGCCCCCTAACAGAAGAATGCCTCTTTGATCTCTCATGGAACCAAAAGACGGCACTACAGTGAGTACATTCATACTCAGGTGGACCATAATACGATCTGCCTGGATAAGAGGCTTTTTTTCATAGCCAAAGGAGAGGAAGGGTGAGTAAGAAATAAAGGAAAAGAAGAAAAAGGAAGGAAACAAGCAAACAACATATGAACATGCGGAAGAAAACATGTACCTTTAAGGTAATCGATATATTCCTGAGGAAGCCGGGCCCGAGAATGCGGTAGGGCACGGTTCAACAACAAGCCTAAACCGGCCATATAACAGGAAAAACAGCAGAAGATGGGTAAAAAAAAGATGTAAACATTCTGTATTAGAGATCGAAGAAAAACCGCATCCATAGAGTAAAACCGCGTCCATAGAGAGATATAGCAATAACATAGATCAACAAAAAGAATAAAAGGAAGCACCTGAACGAAGCAACCGACGCTGAGCAAGAACTCTTCGGCGTTTTTGCCTATTACGTCGTGCATCACCAGCAGGGACAACATGACAATATATAGATCCTAAAGGAATCAACAGAGAAGGCAAAAATTTGTCCCCTTAAAGAACAGCAGATAAAAGCAAAAAACAAGTATCCATGACCACGTACGTGTTCTCGCACAGGCAGCAACACCCTGAAATAGGGGTATATCGTCGCATCCATCTGAGAAAGGCCATAATGGAATAACAATAGTAAGAAACGAACAAAGGAAAAAAGCAGGAGGCATCTACGGCCGAAACACATGAACCTAAGAGCAATACAAGGCTAAAAGTGTAAAAAGAATATGAGTACCTTCGACAGGCGGCGAACAATGAAGCACAGAAAGCGCCGACGAAGAAGGACGAGCAGGGTCCATAAGAAGAACGAAGTTACACAGAAGCTCTATCCAAAGGGCGAACAAAAGCATGAGCAAATCGTTTTTTTTTTCTTTCAAAAAGTAAATCCAACTCCACAGCCGAGAAGAATCCTAGGAGGCACAGATTCGTTCTAAAGATAATGTAAGCAAAGTGGAACAGAATGGGGAAGAGGTAAATAAATACTTCGTTATTCTATAGTAGATCATAGGTATACAGACGCAAAGATAAACGTCCATCCCAAAGAGAACTAAAACTATATATCGGAACGGGGACGAGGTAATCAATACTTTAATATATCGTATAATAAATAATAGGGCTAACATCCATTGTAAAGAGAGCAAAAATCTCTCTACCACAAATCGAGAGAAGCTACACCGAAGATAGAAAACAGAGATGTAAACTCGTACTTACTTTTACGAAGACAGAACAAATCGGAACCGGCACAAATATCCGTCACGAAGATAAGCCAAACCTACAATAACAGGAAAAAGGGAGGGCAAGAAATCATCAGACTGAGAGAACATAAACAGATATAAAAATGACAGGAGAGCGGGGAAAAAAAGAACGAACAAACCCATCATACAGAACGAACTGGATAAACGAATAAAAGGGTAGGTGGGACAAAAGGGGGAAAAATGCCACCGCAAACGAAGGCGAGAAGCAAGCCACCGAACGGGCAGGGAAGGAGGGGGAATAAATCAAAACTAAGAAACCGGAACGGAAGCAGGAATAGCAAAACAAAAAGAGGGAGCGAGGAGGCACGCGCAGAACCAAATCCCGATCAAGAACGGATCACTGACCGGGCAAGTCCGCGACGAAGCAAAACAAAAAAAAAGGGGAAGAAATCGGGAACGAAACAATAAAAAGAGAGATCGAGGAGGAGGAACGCGCCGAATAAAAGCCGGATCAGGGAAAAATCACCGAACGTACAGGGTCGAAACCAACAAAAAGCAAGAAATCGTAAAAAGAGATAAAATCTTTTGGAATCGGTAGGAGCGTATGTCCATCGCACAAGCGGCCAAGAATAGAGCCGACGAAATCCAGAGAGGAAATAAGGCGCCACAACAAGCGCGATGATGAAGAGCCGAGACAGCACCGTGGGAAGCGAAGCAGAAAACTGAGCACGAAGGAACGGAAGGGAGCTAAACAACTCGGACTAAAACAGTGACAGGCTCAGCCACCCAGGCACTTTATGGTACGGCGCAACGCTTCGGTCTGTGTCCAGGCTTTTCTCTCCCCGGAAGATAACTCGAGCGGACAAACTCAGCAGCAGAGCAAGCTCTCTCGGGTTACTGACATGGCGGGCCTTCTAGGGGAAGGGAAGATACATGAAGCAAAACCGCAAAAGACGCGGCGAGGCATGCATGTGGGCCATTGACCGCACCAACTGGACCGGCGCACCCATGGCAAGCGGGCCCATGAGTGCGGTATGCCCACCCGTCATCGCTGGTGTAGGAGGAGAGAGCGATCCGCGACCGGGGAGCGAAGCGGACAAGACGAAGCGCACGCGGCGGGTCATTGAGCATCGATCGAGCGACGCGACACAATGTGACGCGGCACGCGGGCGTTCCATCGACGCGGCGAGGCATGCATGTGGGCCATTGACCGCACCCTGGACCGGCGCACCCATGGCAAGCGGGCCCATGGAGTGATCGGTATGCCCGTCATCGTCTGGTCTAGGAGGGAGAGAGCGATCAGACCGTTTGAGCGAAGCGGCGGACAAAGACCTGGCGCATGCTTGGCGGGTCATTGAGCGCATCGACTGAACCGACGCACACAGCGCGACGTGCATGCGGGCGGTCCATCGCACACGGGTGGGCCATCAACTGCATCGACACCAACACTTCGATGGCAAGCGGGCCCGTGGAGCAGACGGTGCCCACCCGTCATCGTTGCAGCGTCGGGTGCGGTCTAGGAGGGAGAGAGCAAAAAACAGTCTGCACCGGCTAAAGAGCGGGCGTAGCACACTGCGACGTGAGCTGTCGCTCTCTCTCGGGCTCAGTTTCTATGCGCGTCCATTCGATGTCTGTTCGGTCCACGAGCAATTAAACACGGCACAGAGACCGAAGCCGGAAAACGCGGCACCCAAATTGATCGCTCGGCCGATCGAACGGCGTATATGGAGCAAAAGGCATCGAACGACGTCAAGCCACGGCAGCGAAAAGGCAAAACGACACAGCGTCATTAAACGCGGCACAGCAGTTGTGGGAAAAAAGCAGCATCCGAGCGCACCTCCCGGGAGATAAAACCGAGGCAGCCATTTCGAGCGCATCCATCGGTCCATCGGACGGAGCACAGGAAACAAATCTCTGATCGAACGACGCAACCGAACGACAATAACACGGGCCTCAGAACGACAAGACGAGGCCACGATCAAACGGCGGTCCACAGCCGAAGGTGACATCGAACGAAGCAGGTAAAAACATCGACGTAGCCACCGTGAGGGAGCTGCAATCCTGCGCCCTTTTATATAGAAAGATGAGCTAACCACCATCTGCTATAGTTAATTTGTTTCTGGTACATGAAATAATTTGAGGTTATGAAATTTATATGCTGCTTTATGGCAGTTTGCACCCCATTAGTGTCTAATCGTCTGATGAAGAATTGAGCTTTGAACTTACATATATTTGTAACTGATTAATGTTAACACTACTTTTTGTTAGTTGATGCAGTACAGATTTTCTCATTTAATATGCGTAACTTACGTGTGAAGGCAAGTTTCAACAAACTGTGTTGGGTGCTATGGATGCAGGTCCTGAATGCCAGGTCGTGCAAAGGTGCAATTACCTAACTTAATAGCAAGAGGAATTCGCTCCCTCCCATCAGGGCCATGTCGCCCCAAAATCGTAAGCCGCCCGATCGCACCCGTCCTCACGCGCGTTCATCCAATCCACGCGCCTGCGCTTCGTGCGTTTCCGCGGTCAAGCACATCCCACATCGCCTGGCCACGCTTATGCTGCGATTCGCCTGCTGATGTAAATGCGCTCGCATGAAAGACGCCCTCCTCATGAGCCTGCAGCCCACACCGGCCCAGCAGCAAAAAGGCCTACGCCAGGGACGCGGGTGCTCTTCTAGTAGTATGTTTTAATCTGGAAAGAAAAACACTCAAGAGCATAGTTAGGGGCTTCAGGGTTCATAATTCTTTTATACCAGTATTTTGGATCGCTTGCAGTTAATTCTTTTACATCCTATCAAGTTTTAAGTTTTAACGATCAATACCTACAAACACACAAACACACAATTCCAAAATATAAAGAATATAAATGGGAAAATTCCAAGCTGTCCAAAGTCCCCTTCCCAGTTCCCTCTTAAAAAACTCCTCACCATAGGGAGAGAGAGAGTATATTGCAACAAGCACCAAGGTAATGCACACACAAACACACCCCTCTATTTCTCTCTCATCACTTTTGTCACTCCCAGCTCCAGGTCCAGAGCCTCCCTCTCCTGCAACTACAACTTCCAAGCCTCCTTTCCTCTCTCTCTCTCTCTCTCTCTCTCTGCTGTGCCCTCCTGTCAGTCCTAACTCCAACTAAAAATCCTTTGCTTCTCCCAGGCTCCCACTCCCACTCCCACTTACCACCTTCCACATTATTGCATTGCAGATTCCTGCAGAATTCAGCTGTCCTCCCATGTCAATCTGACACCCTCCTTGTTGGTTTCTCACAACCGAAAAAATATTGTTTGTCCCCTTCTCTTTGCTTCCGCAGTAAGATTTGGTAGTTCTTGCGAAGTCGTATCCTTTGTACGTGCGCCTGTCATCTCATTGTTGCATAGCGAGGGATAGATCTGGGTGCGTTTGGAGTGCAGATCTGATCGGTGACTTCTTTGTTTCTCATCAGTGATTGTTTCTTGGCGAAGAATTTGGGGACATGGGGAAGAAGGGAAAGTGGTTTGGCGCTGTCAAGAAGGTGTTCAGCCCTGAATCCAAGGAGAAGAAGGAGGAGGTAATGGTTGTTGGAATTCTCTTGCATAGGGCTTTCTTTTGGATTTAGGAATTGTAATTTGTACTCGGATTTGATCAAGATTTTAAAATTCCTCCCCGGATTGCAGATAATTCAGCCTATTGATTTCTCAGTGGAATCTGAGTTGGGTTTGGAGCGAAATTTCAACTTTTTTCTTGAAATTGGCATCCCATAGGGTGCTTAGCACTTAATTGTTATCAGCGCATCAAATTATTTAATGTGATTTCTCAAGTAGTTTGGACTTGGCTGTTATCAAAATCTCACATTTCTTGTTAAGCCTGTAAGGGAAGCGTTGTAATTTGAAGTATTTCGGGATAAAAATGTCACCCCACAAACTACTGCACAGAAATTTAGAATGTCTGGACTTTTCACTCATGGTCACTGTTTCAATTGGGCTGCAGTGTTTGCAAAAGTGAATGATTTTTTTTAATTCAGTAATTTGTATAGGATTTGTGTCAAGATAGCATATTTCCTCTTGCATTTTGATTGTCTAGTATCTTTTACATATTTGTGATCAAAGGGTCGCCTTTTCTCTCGCAATTGTTTTGCCATACTCTAATTTAACTGTATTGTGATCACAATCCAAACTTTGCCCTTGGAATGAACAGAAACTGAGGAAGAAATTGGCCGCTAGCAACCCAAATCCACCAGATTTAACCCCATCTGCTTCCTTGGAAGTCAATGTCTCGGTGCCACCCCCTCCAGCTCTTCCATCTCTTCACCAAACTGAGGAGGTTAAGGTCCCTGAAGCTGAGCAGGAGCAGAGCAAGCATGTTACTGTGGAGGCAGCATCTTCTACCCCTGCAGAGACATCGATATTGCCACCCGGTGTCTCAAAGGAAGAGTTCGCTGCAATCAAAATCCAGACCGCCTTCCGAGCTTACCTGGTAATGTGAATCCAGCTCTTGAATTCAGCTATTTGATGCCATTTGGAGCTATGCGTGCTTGATACTTGAAATGTTTAGAGAACTCATTGTGACAGTTGGAATATTTCACCGGCTGCTTTCATTCACAACTACATGGGTGAAATTATTATAAAGATAGTTGCATTGAGTGTTCATTTCTGCTGGCTGCTGATTAGGTCTTTGCAATTTTTGAGGTTAGAAAAACAATTCTTGTATTGTTTATGATTTTGTCTCCGTGTGAACATGACTGAACATGCAAGCAAATGTCTGTTGGTGGCCATCCTGAAAATTGTCTCTTATCCTGTTCTAAGTTTTAGGTATTGGCAGCTCACGAACCTTGCAACTGGTAGTTGGTCTGTTGCTGTTGTTTTGAAGTGAGACCTCTTAATTGAAGTATCTCTATTTACAATTCATGTATTCTTTTTCACAATTTGTGTGGTAAATGAGTTTTTATGGTTCAAGAAGCAAGTTTTCTTGCTTCACTTTCACTTGGAGGAACTGCTAACTTCTAGTTTAATTCCTCTACTGGAAAGCAGTCATTCTCCCTTTTTGTTTCTTTTTTCTAATTGTTTATTTATTTCTGTATATGGTTATTGTGAGGGCCTACAAATCAATATTGCCAAGTATTACGAACAACTGGCAGTTGGTGGCAGACACGTTTCATTACTCATTTTGATTCTTAATCATTTTTTGATATTGATGGCTTTGTCTGTCTTGCTTATTGATGTGTCCTTGATACAAAGATAGCATTCTTGAACTTGACTTGGCAGCAGTATATTCTTTTCCTTGGAAATCATGACACCAAACTTTATTAAAATTTGACTTTGTGAATAGTAAAAAGATTATTACTTCTACTATACATATACTGAGAGTGTTTCCTTCATTGTAATAATGCAGGCAAGGAGGGCATTACGAGCCCTGCGGGGCCTTGTAAGATTGAAGTCATTGGTTGAGGGTAATTCAGTTAAACGTCAAGCTGCGAGCACTCTGCACTGCATGCAGACTCTAGCACGGGTGCAATCACAGATACGCTCAAGGAGGCTGAAGATGTCTGAGGAAAACCAGGCCCTCCAGCGCCAGCTCCTACTGAAACAGGAACTGGAGAGTTTGAGGGTAGGCAAACCATCTCAAATCCTTCACAGTAAAATATTTCATGTGCCACTATCGTTCACTGAACTTCCTAGGACACTCGCAGATAATCACAAAATATCATTGAGAGCATTGAACCTACTCTATTTGTGAATCATACCAGATGGGGGAGAAGTGGGATGACAGTACTCAATCCAAGGAGCAAATCGAGGCGAGTCTAATAAGCAGGCAAGGGGCTGCAATAAGAAGGGAGAGATCGCTTGCATATGCATTTTCTCATCAGGTAGGCTCTCTTGATTCTTAAGAACTGATGTCAATCTACACTTCATCTCATTCGACAACACCATGCTTAAAATGTTTCAAAATTTGTTCTTTGCAGTGGAAGAGCAATTTAAGGTCTGCCAACCCGATGTTTGTAGACCCAAACAACCCGCAGTGGGGCTGGAGCTGGTTGGAGCGCTGGATGGCAGCAAAGCCTTGGGAGGGCCGCACCGGGACTGACAAGGAAAGCAACATTGACCGCGGATCCGTGAAGAGTGCAAGCTTGAACCTTGGAGAGGGTGAGATCACAAAAGCCTTCAACCGTCGGGGCTCCAAGCCAGACAAGTCATCACCGACAACTCCAAAGCTGACCTGTCCAGCCCCCCGTCAATCCCCTTCAACACCCTCTGCTAAAGTGACACCAATCCTTGTGAAGAAGAAATCTGCTACACCAAAGAATGGGCTTTCGCGGGTGGATGACGATGCGAGAAGCGTGTTCAGTGTGCAATCCGAGCGACCAAGGAGGCACAGTATAGCCACCTCGACAGTGCGGGATGACGAGAGCCTTGCAAGCTCCCCATCAGTCCCAAGCTACATGGCTCCCACAGAATCTGCAAGGGCTAAGTCCCGCCTCCAGGGTTCAGCATTGACCGATGGTGCAGAGACACTGGAGAAGGGAGGCTCTGTTGGATCCGTGAAGAAGAAGCTGTCCTTTCAAGCTGGAATGGCGTCTCCCTCGCCAATGAGGCGGCATTCTGGCCCTCCTAAGGTGGAGAGTGTGGTGAAGGACATTGTTGAGCCGCCACAGCCAGAGGCCTTGGTTACCAATGGTGGAAGCAAGTGACTCATGACAAGTGCCAAGTGGGGGCAATGGATTCTGCAGATATATTTCATCCATGAACAAAGATTAAAACTATATCAACCGTATGAATTATTGGCAATTTTTTCAGATACGATCTTATTGTTTGCTGTAGAAGATATGCGGTGCCTATCAGTTGATTCCATTTGTTGTTTCTGTAAAACTATATCGATTTGTCACTTGAACCTTTGATGTTTGTATGTAAACACGTCTTCTATTTATGCGAGCCATATATTTCTTGTGTTCTCAGGGTCCCTCTGAAATGTGCAATTTTCTCATTCTCTTAACTTCTGTGTGGCAAACAAAATATAACCCATAAAGCCCACTGTTGGACCCGGCCTTTGAATACCCGAAATTCTCGTGTGTATATCGTACTAGTCCTATGATCAATGACTACTACACATATTTACAATATTAATAATCATATTCATACGCATTTCATGCATACAACATGAAACAAAGGTCTTAAACTTAGGTGTTACATAGCAAGTTTACTTTACAAGGGACCGACCAAATAAAACTAAGTATCGAAAGAGAGCAGCGGAAAGCATAGTAAATAAATCAAAATGATTCAGCGGTATGCCTCATTCATCCCACAGGCAACCAATGAGGATTAAGCCCTAAAAAGACTCCTCATCGTACTCTCCAGTACTGGGTATAAAGTAAGCGTCATTGAGCATTGGTTCTTCCTCATACTCTGAGCAACAATTTAATTAAGATTAAGTATATTGTGTACTCAGCAAGACTTGTAGTGTGTCGCAACATAATATAAATGCATGGCTAAACAAGGAACATGGCTCTATGCTACAAGTTATTTTCAACATAAAGCAAGTTTAATTTGCAATACCGATATGTAATAGTTTGCAACGGGAATTTAAAAAGCAATTGACATGTAATGAAATAACAAGTATATAACTTTAATAAGAGTAAATCACAACCCTTCTTCACTACGAACATCGAATCATTTTCAGCCATAGACATGGCACACACGAGAATCATAATCCATCCCATCATTTCCAACAAGACCGTTTTTGTAAAAGTAAACACTATACCCGATGTAACTGCAATAAACACGCTCATGACCGCGAGCACAGCTATTTAAATAGATTTTACACTCTGCAGAAGTGTACAGCTTTACCCATATGATATGAACTCTCTAGTTTGTTAGGTATCCGTCGATACCACCACTCACAACATGATAGTATGCGGTCTAGAGTTCATAACGGAGTCTTTACATCACCTAGTTCTAACTTTGCACTAGCCCGGCGAATGATAAACCCTAACTTCAGCAGATACCTTCACTTTTGTGAGGCATTCACCGTTGTATCGGAAGGCTTTAGTCTCAACGCTTCGGTGAAGAGAGCTCCTTTGAGCAAACCTACCTGAAATGCCCTTACTACTACAGCCTACCAAAATACAAGGCTAGTCCTTAACTTATTTAGCTCATGCTACATCATAACTAGCACATGTGTTTGTACGCTCATGTCACGAATCTTAGTTCATAACAGGGTAAACACCGCTAAGAAGAAGGCCGGGCAGCGACGGCTTAGTCGGATGAGAGATTAGACTATAGATTGGGATGATAGCACCTTGGGAGGGAGACTAAATTCATTTATCTTTCATGCTTGATTGATAATGGATACATGCTATCCCTTTTATAGTGGCGACCCGACTTGACCCATGAGAAACAATCTCTATTTCTAAGGAAACCTATCTCTATTAGATGGAATATATCTCTAAGGAAGTAAACCCAACTAACAAGAAAACTAACTATTCTTATCTCTATTTTCCAACTACTAGTACACCCTCAGTGAACAGTATATGGTGCTACAGTACCACACGTGCTACTCGCTCTCGTGAATAGTGTTCGCATGTGTGGCGGCTTCTCCCCCCTTCAACAACAGCTCATCCTCGAGCTGTGGCGGCAGCAATGGCTGAAGCCTAGGTGACCCCATGTTGACGAAAGGTTGTGAT
Organism: Phyllostachys edulis; assembly: GCA_036346405.1. Taxonomy (NCBI): domain Eukaryota; kingdom Viridiplantae; phylum Streptophyta; class Magnoliopsida; order Poales; family Poaceae; genus Phyllostachys; species Phyllostachys edulis. The sequence goes on along the minus strand of CM070554.1, from coordinate 68,952,700 downwards.
GGCCACATGAATCTTTAGAGATCGTTGCCTCCATGCGCGATTGCGGCAAACTCACCGGTTGTTGCGGTAGGCATGGCAGCAACCTTGGCAGCGTCACGGTGGCCACGACGTGATGACAGGTCGCGGAGACTCGGCGACCAGCGAGAAGACGTGGCAGCAGAGCCAAAACCTTTAGTGGTGCTGCTACGTATTGTTGTGAAGCTGTCGGAGCCTGCCGCAGCCTTGTTGAAGTACGTCGTGGCCACCGCGGTGCTGCTAGGATTGCTGCCATGCCTATCGTAGCAACCGATGAGTTTGCCGCAACCACGTGTAGAGGCAATGATCTCCAAGGAGTCATGCGGCAATCACAACCTCTCATCAACATGGGATCACCTAGGGCTTCAGCCATCGTCGTCGCCACAGCTCGAGGACGAGCTGTTGTCAAAGGGGGAGAAGCTGCCACGCGCGCTAACACGGTCCACGAGAGCGAATAGCATCCATGATACTATAGCACCTCGTACTGTTCATCTCAGACCCGCAGGTGCATTAGTAGTTGGAAAATAGAGATAAGAATAGTCAGTTTTTTTTTGTTAGTTGGGTTTACTTCATATATTACATCTCATAGAGATAAGAATAATTAGTTTTCTTATTAGTTGGCGTCGACAGTAGGAACAGCGGCTAGACACTAAAGCAAGCAGCACATGAGGATCAGGGGCTCACCACAAACATGGCAGTGATGATGATGATGACAGAGAAGTATTGGAATGGCTTGATGGCGGCAATCAGCTTCAGCGGAAGGTGATGCTCGACAACGATGAACTCGGTGAAGGAATAGGCTACAAGGAGCCATGCATTAGCTCATTTGTATGCTAAGGATGGTGAAGACGAAAGTAATCGACTGGGGACTTACTGGTCTGTGAGAAACGCTGGAAATGGCGACGGCGGTCGGAAATAGGGAAGAACGTGGATCCACGTATTCTCTGTGGATACCCCGCATTAAGTGAGGGGAAAGCATCATAAGGGCATATAACATGTGATGACGCGGTTGGTTAGGGCTTGGACTCACCAGACATGGCAGCTTGTATGATGACGACGACAAAGGCGCTATGACATTGCAGAGCTCCAGTGGCTACATTGAGCAAAGAAATGGCACGAGGAAGGTGTGAGATGGATAATGACATAGGTGTCGAGGGGAAAGGAGCTCACCAGAGACAACGGTGGCGTAGCACGTGCTCACTGGTGTCGAGAACGACGCTCGCGTTCCTGCGGGATCAAGGGTCAATGACCTCTGACTTGTGCGAAAATGGAACGATGGTGAGCTTAGGAAGAAGATGATGCGGTAGGTGGTTTAAGTATTGAAGAGAAATGCGTGAGACGAACAGCGAGATTTTGGCGGGTGAGGCGAGAACTCGAGAGTGCACGCTCTCGTTCTCCGCCCGATTGGGAAAAGGCGACGATAGAGGGGGTGGTTGGCGCCTGTAGCGACGAGACGAGGTATGGCGGAGTTGGTGGTCAAGCGATGAAAAACGGTAGGCGGCGGTCGCGAACCATGGGCGAAGGGCGGAGCTGGCACGGGCACAGGCACGGGTGTGGGCGCGATGTGGAAGACACCTCTGGCGTGCGGGCCCAGCACGGCAGCGAAAGGGGAGACGGGGGAGCTAGGCGGACTATGGCAGGGCGAAGGGAGTTGGACCACGGTAGTTTCGGCCCAAAAAGGTGAGCGGGAATAGAAATGAGTTTGTGATTTTTTTTTTTTATAGGCTGATAGCTTGACGAATTTTTAAATATAGCAATTGAGCTCCAAAAATCATGAAAATTTTTGTGGAGGCTCCTGACACGGTATAGTTGTTTCTACAATTTTTCTAGAATTTTATCTGTCTTGATTTTTTCTCAAAAATTATTTTAAGGTCACTATTTGCATGCAATTAGAACAATTGATTTAAGATATTTTAAAAAACGTGCTCAAAATAATTCAACATTTATTCTCAGTACAATAAACCTAAGTTTGAATTTTTTGTTTTGGGATGTTACACCCACCCCAGAAAAGAGGGAATCCTAATACCCAGGATCAAAGCGCTAAAAATCACACTAGTGATAATCATGAGCACTGTGTTTTCTTCATTAATCCCTATTCTTTCAAGTCCCACAAAGGCAAATTCCAGGAAGTTATTAAAGGCAAATTCCAGGAAATTATTTCTTCATTAGGATATGCTAGTTAATGCCCGTGCTTTGCTACGGAATAAAAAAATTATAGTCCCATCACGTCGGATTGTCAATCATCATTGTGTTCAGCGACACAATCTAGGTTGTTGGTGTCTCGTTCGTCGATCCAACGGACACCGAAAAGGGTAAGGAGGACGGACGGACACCAACTCCAATATTTAAATAGTAGAAATACAACAAGAACGGAATTCACTCGCCAGTCAATAACATCCGAGTTACAATGTGCAAAAGGAGTAAAATTAGATTGAGCTACATTTCATCATTGAAAAGAAGAAATGAACAAATGAAAGAATGAATTTAAGGCACTTACAATGTTCAAATTCATCACTATAGATGGTTCTTCAGCCCAGTGTCAAAAATTTCACCAAGCTCTAACCCAAAGCAGAGCTGTCCACGTGCAACATCACTATAGTTTGTTATTGTCAACACCTCGATGAGGAAGCCATCTTTGGGCAATTCAACGCGAATTTGCAGAATTTGCATTTCCACATCTCCTCTTCAGTCACAAATTTAGGTTCCCGTGCCCCCAGCCAGAAGCTGAGGGCTTCCTGCATTTGATCCTTGAACCAGCGAGCATCATAAGAGAACTGGTATTCTTCGAGCAGGGAATGATCTGTCTGCAGTTCATATCTGCACCAATAAAGAAAAGGATAGTAGCATATATATTTCCCATGTGTCATTTGCCAAAAGTCCGAACAACCCGGTGGCATGAACCGAAAATCCCTTTTTTTAGCTATTAGGCATTCAACAATAGTACTACAGGTCACTAATGTTCAGGCTGTAACTCATATTTACCTCAAGAGCAGCTGTTCTTGAGATCGTGAGAGCGTATGGCAGGTAACCTTAAAATATTTCAATACATCTTCGAAGGTCTGCAAACAGAAACCTTGTCGCAATTCAGAAAGATTCTCGAGTTATGACAAAAGTTCTAGACAGTGGCATGAACATCCACAATACCAGTCAGAAAGCGATTCTAGCAATCACTTACTGGATTGTTCAGTGTACTAGCAAATCGAATGGATCATTTTCCATAAACAACTGGTTACTAAATCACAGTAAAAATGCTTGAACACTAATGAAAACCAATGTTTTAAAGGTAAGACAGCACCTTTGCATTGAATCCCAATGAGCTAATGTACCGCTTGACATCGTCTGATAACAAGTAGTTGGGGTCCAGGTCAAAATAGCTGAAGAAATTCTCTGCTGGGAACTTCTCAGCAATCAAATTGTCCCATAGGTACTTGTAACACATCAGCTGAAGTCTGTCACAAAAATATCGACCAGGTATCATACAACCTTCATAGCTGCTAGCCAGCTATTGTCATAATGTCAGACAAAACAGTAGAACTTGTAGCCAACTATGGATAATACTCATCTGAATTTGTTTCTAAACAGTAACGCTTGCCAATTTACCTCATCAAGAATTTCACACGAAAGTAAGTATAAAATGCATCTTTCAAATGGGGCAATACAGAGGGAACGGCGGAATGCATGTACTACAATCTTTCCTGAAGAGTATACTTGCCCAGTACAATCAACTTGAGGCAATTTAAGTATCATTCTATTTCATATACTGAATGATTGACCCAAGAGTTGATTCCTTCAAATATGGTACCATAATTGGCACTAATTGGATCCTTGGATAGCTTTACAGTCTAGAATTTATCTCAAGAAAGTCTTAAGTACAGTATGTTAAAGGGTATTTCCGGTATTGTACTCTAGTCTAGGGTTTGTGTGTGTCCATGAGTCCTTGTACTATATATATGCCCCTAGGGCTATTGTAATACAGCTAACCATTCACATTTGCACTCTTCCTCTCCATCAAACATAGTATCAGAGCCTAGATCCAAAGTATAGCTGCCGGCCCATCGCCCACCCGTCTTCCGTTGCCGTTGCCCCCAAGAGGAACAATCTCCCTATAATACTCTGGCCCGTTCGTAGTCCGGCCCATATGGCCCATGTGGAGTTGTGATGATGGGATTAGTCTCACATTGCTTGTCTAAAGTGAGTTGTATTAGCATATAATGTATGTTAGGTCCACACGTAGCACTCCGAGTTAACTCTTTTATGCCAAGCGATGACGAAAGTGTAAGTGGGATGCTACGAGTGTGCGGGTCCGCCCCATGTTGGGCTGGGCATCGAGTAGATTTTGGGTTAGGGTGTTATAGATGGTGTCAGAGCATCAACCCTGTACTTGTGGGCCCACTAGCGGGTACCCACGGCAGGAAGGTTGCACCAAGAGGTGATTCTGGGAATTTATCGTATATACGATTGTCTTCGCCAAGGGCGCCAAATTTAGGAGAGGTGAGTGTAATACCCCTACTGTTAAATGCGGCCCATGTGGCCTATGCGGATTTGTGATGGTAAGATTAGTCCCACATTGCTTATCTAAAGTGAGTTGTGTTGGGTCCAAACATAATACCTCTGGGTTAACCCTTTTACACGAAGTGAAGACGAAAGTGCAAATAGGGTGCTACGTGTGCGCAAGTCTACCCCACGGTGGGCTAGGCATTGAGCGGATTTTAGACTAGGGTGCTACACTCCCCTCTAGGGGTGGCTACCACTTAGTTGTAGCTTAGTGTCAAGCACAACAAGCAACACTTTTCACCGAGCTCACCATCGTCGATGTCGGCCTGGAGCTCTCCTCGTTCGAGTCCGCCGAGATCCATGGCCGCTGGTCGGATTCACCGTCGCCTAGCCCTCCTACGCAGATATTCTTCTATCCTCCGTCGCACCGCCGCCGCAGGCCCTCTCTCTGGTCGGCCACTGCCACCTCCGGTCTCTCTTCCCTGAGTCACCGCTGTCTTCGCCTCTTGTCTTGTCGGTCAGCCGCAGATTCACCAAGGAGGTCGCCGTCCCCGAAGCTCTCCATCGCCGATTCAAAGATCCTCGAGCTCATCCTCTTCACCGTTGGTCATATTCTCAGGTCTTCGTCCATGGATCGAGCTCGGTGATCCCCGATCTGACGCCGCCGGCTCTGGATCTGAGCTCCCTCATCATCGGCCTCACCCCTCACTGGATCTGGTCGTCTTCATCGCCGTCGGCTCACCACAGTCGTCCTCAAACCATCTTCTTCACCAGATGCGGCGGAGCACTCCCGCGACCTCCCTCCTCACATGGAGACGGAGTGCTCGTCTGGTGCCATTGGCATCGCACGGATCCGTCGTCACCGGCCGTCATCCTCAACTTCATCGTGCCCTCTCCTTGACATCTTCTTCGTGGTCGCAGGCTTCCTCGGGCGATCGCTGCCATCGCCGGCTTTCGTGCCACGCGACGCCACCACGAAGCTTATCCCCTGCAGCGTTCTTCCGCTGCCATGGCTTAGTGTGTTTGATTGCTACTTCTAGGGTTGCTTCATGGTGCCTTTTGGTGTTGCTGTCACTTGGAGCTGGTGCTTGGTGGGCTGGTACCAATGCTTGGTTGTGCTGCTGGGTCGTTGTTGGGCTGGTGCTTGCTGTTGGAGAAATGCTACCGCTTGCTGCTTGCTGCTAGTAATCTTGCTGCCGCTATTATCTCTTAAGCGTTTTTCTTTCTTAAGAGTCTTCTGTTGTGTCCATCCAAGTTCATAAAACTCTTTGAGTTCGTCTAAGCTGTGCAAGTCCACAAATTCCTGGTCAACCAGCTAATTGCTTTTCTGTCTCTCCTTCCTTTTCGCATGGCAACAGTCGTCGTTCTTCTCTCTGAGATGCCGCCCCGAGCTTCTAAGGCCGTCGCGCTTCGCTTCTGCGTCGCCACCGTCTCAGGCTTCGATCTGCGCCGCCATGCTTCTATCCATCCCTCTTTGGTTTGATTTGACAATTCTCTCTATCGATTTCATCATCTTCCTCGTCGTGTTGTCGCGGTCGACTTAGTCCCGCTAGCTTCTGCTTTCTCGACCCTTGCACCTTGTGCGTTACGGGCTGTCGCACGACCCCGACTTGATACTCGACGGATATTTTCCACGAGCTACACGCTAAGACGGCATCTTCAAGACTCAGACTTTGGATTTTCCTTAGTTTAGTGTCATCCCTTTCAATAGGAATCTGGACGAGGTCATGTAGGACATACAAGGAGATATCCCTTGGTGTATGCTTTTCACTGATGATGTAGTGTTAGTAGATGAGAGTAGGGTAGTGTTGATAGGAATCTGGAGATGTGGAGGAAGACCTTAGAATCAAAGGGCTTTAGACTTAGTAGGACTAAGACCCTGTTTGATACAGCTCCGGATCCTAGCTTCTCAGGAGGATCCGGGGGAGCCGACCCAAACACCTAGCTCCTCCTAATTAGCATATCCTGCTTCTAGCGAGGAGCGGCTGAGAAAATACACACAGAGCGAGGAGTGGGGTGCAGGTCAATTCTCGTGGGGAACAGCCCACACAAAAACAATTTTGCCCTTCGAAGTTGCAGGTTATTACTTGTAAATGCCACTGAACTACCCTCCTTTCCCACGTCGTCCGCCAAGGGAATCGTTCAGACTTCAGATCTGGTTTCTTCTATGGCGACGCCAGGCGGGCGATGACGCAGCCTACGGTGTGGCAAGAATGGGTCGGAATGCAAGGCCGACAAGAAGAGAAGAGCACCTTCGTCCCACATGCCTTTCCTCCGGTCCTCCTCTGAAGGTACAGCTCGCCACCCTATGCCCTAATTCCGCCGTCGATGCTTCCGCCCTCGCCATCCTCCTCCCTCCCGGCATCCTCCTCCCCCCACATCCCCGCTGCCAAAGTACCACGCTGCCGCTTTTGACATCGCCTCCATCCTCGCCATCCTCCTCCCCAACATTCCTCATCTCCTCCTCCTCCCAAGACCCTCATCCCCGGGGCCTCTAGATCCGTGGCCAAAGCACCCCACCGCCGCTTCCAACCTCGCCTCCATCCTTGCCATCCTCCTCGCCCTCATCCCCTCATGTCCCTCCTCCCCCACATACCCGCGACCAAAGCACCACACCGCTGCCTCCACCTCGCCTCGCCGCCATCCACCCCCTCCTCATCTCCTCATCCTCGATTATAGTTGGAGGAAGAAATTTTTGTAACTGTTGGTTTCATTAGTTCTTTGAGGAATTGTCATGGAATAGGCTTACCATCATGACATATTGCATTTTCAATATATTTTGTGCATGATTATTATGACATTGACTTGATTTGAGCATTGTCATGTTTACTGAAATTGTAACATTGAAAGAATAGTGCAGTGACTTGATTGGAGCATTGTGATGTTTACTGAAATTGTAACCATGTACGGATAGTGCAGTGACTAAAATTGTTTCTTATGACATAAACTAGATTTGCACATTCTCTTGTGTACTGAAATTGTAAGCTTATAGGGATAGTACGGTGACTGAATTGAGCAGTAATGTATAAAATTCTCTTGTTAAATCAGTGACTTGATTTGAGCATTGTAATGTTTTCTGAAATTGTAACCTTGCAAAGATAGTGCAGTTGTCTTGATTTGAGCATTGTGATGTTTTCTAAAATTGTAACCTTGTAGGTGGCAAATGACTTGCAAAGTGATATACAAACAAGACAAGTCGATTTCACGCCAAACGTTTTCTTTTGGGTTTCGTGGATCGTTTATGATGCAATGCCAAGATCGCTTAAAAAAAGAGTTGTTGATTTGTGCTAATTGTTAAAGTCCTATAACAGTAGAATAGCAAATCCCTCCTTTTATATCGTCCGTAGCACTCATGAAATGGACCGCTTATCACTACAAGTTGGTACGATTTTAAAATGCACAAAGATTGATATCATTGCTTTTGGTGAATGGCTAGTACTTTGTATCTGCTTATTTGATTTGAGATGGTGTAAACTTTACAAATCATTCCCAAAATATGTTCTTCGCTAATAACCGACGGCAATAGCTTGTCAGATATCTTATGTCAGGCGACTAAGAAAGATCCAAAGACAAGATCAAACACTTTGAGGAGCTAGAGTTAATCGTGGATCAGAGTACACCACAATACAAAGAAATAAAGGAATCCTCATCGATGAATGGCTAACAAAGACTCAATCGAGAATTTCAGTCGAGTATCAATGCCGAGGGATGAAGTGCTTACAAAGTTGTTCCTAAACAAGTCTACTCCATAGAGAAGTTGACTAGAGTCGATTAGCCTCCCTAGCCAATCCCTCCGATCAGTAGCTAGTAGGTAGCAAAGATTCTCGCATGTACGAGCAGGCGTCAGAAGGTGCTAATTGAGCTTTTTTATTGATCTCGAAATTTTGTGTTTGGGATGGCAACAACCCTCTGCACCATCCTGTCTAATTGCACACAGCAGCTCCGTTGTATCCAACTAGGTTAGATGACAAGCTTTGCTAGCGGTTTTCAGAATCGCTGCTGACGCGTTCTTTGTGATTTCATTTGTTGGGATGTGCAAATCTTGCTTCACTTTTGGGGTATCACCGTATCAGTATGTTGTTTGATCAGTGATGACATTATCTTGGTCTGTTGCTTTGATCAGTGATCACAACGTCAACCACCAGGTGGACCTGAATAGGAGTAGCCCGTACGGGTCCATTTTGCACTACATTTCCTCGTTTTGTAATGCATGTTGCTCCATTTTGTATGTGGAGTTTGCTCCATTTTGCACGTACGGGTCCATTTTGTAATGCACATTTCCTCAATGAACAGGAGATTTCTCTGTCTAGTGATCTACGTAGCAAGCATTATAAGACACAATTGAAGTATTTGTACAAAGGGTAGTTTGGTCTATTTGCCTCTAATCCTACCTCATATGGTTTTTGGAACCAACCTACCAGCCAAACGCTTTCATCAGACAGCTCCAGATTCTCAAAGAAGTGGATTCTCAGATAATCAGAAGAAGAATCTAGAAAAATGAGAATCTAGAGCTCTACCAAAGAGGGCCTAAAATTGAGTATATGAAGTGTGATTTCAGCGGTGCCAGGGTAGATGATGGAGATGTTAGTCTGGACGGACAACTAGTGCCTAGGAAGGACACGTTTCGATATTTGGGATCGATGCTACAGTGGGACGGCGAGATTGATAAAGACGTGAGCCACAGGATTAGAGCGGGGTGGGTGAAATGGCGCCAAGCATCGGGTGTCGTGTGGGACAAAAAAAGTCCCTCAAAAGTTAAAGGGTAAGTTCTACAGGACGGCGATCAAACATGCGATGCTATATGGAGCAGAATGCTGAGCGACTAAAAGACAACATATACAGAAGATGAGTGTAGCGGGGATGAGGATGTTGCGGTGGATATGTGACCACATAAGGCGGGATCGAATCCGCAATGATGATATACGTGATAGGGTGTGGGTAGCACCAATTGAAGAGAAGCTTGTCCAACATCGCTTGAGATGGTTTAGACATCTCCAACAGAGGCCTTCTGAGGCACCAGTACGTAGTAGAATTTTAAGATGTACTGAAAACATAAGAAAAGGCAGAGGTCGACCAAGACTGACGTGGGAGGAAGCAATTAAAAAAGATTTGAGGGATTGGAATGTAGCTAAAGAATTAGCTTTGGATAGGAGCGCATAAAAGTTAGCAATCCACATACCGGAACCATAAGAAGGTTTAGAGACGGGTTTTAGGCTCTCAGCTCAGATGGCAGGATGTACGGCCTAGGGTTTTAGCCTTATAGGGTTTTTTACAAGGTTCTCGTCTCATTGACATTGAGGATGTTTCATTCCTAGCCTACCCCAACTTGTTTGGGACCAAAGGCTTTGTTGTTGTTGCTGTTGCTGTTGTTGTTGTAGTGTCATCCCTTTCAAATGCAATGCTATTGCATATGCAGATATGCCTTAGGCTATTGTACTCTAGTCTAGAGTTTGGGTGTGTCCATGAGTCCTTGTACTATATATATGCCCCTTTGGGCTATTGCAATACAACTAACCATTCACATTTGCACTCTCCCTAGCAGAAAATCATCTGTTTCCTTTGTAATGAAGGCTCTGATTGGGCAATGGGCACTCTTAACAGACCAATGGAGGATCAATTCAACTTCATAAAGTTTCATATCAAAGCAGAAGTCCACTTGAAGGGAGACATTAATCTAGGGAACATATATTTGAGTCAGCTTCTTAACTTATTACTTGCCAATAACAGAGCATGACATAATTTGCCAGTCCCCTCACTTTTAGTGGTTAGTAGAGCAATGACAAAGGGGCAAACCTTCCATTTCTTTTTTGTGCTTCTGAGGGAATTGTTGGCTTGGAACGTGTCTTTGTATCCACCAGGATAGGGTGAAATGAAACGTCATCCAAGGGCATTCGGATTTCATCAATAACTCCTACCATCCATGAACCTTCAACAACCCCTATCCTGCAGCGGCATGATTTACAACTAAATGTACTAAAAAGAATGTTTAAGCTAAAAAGCTTTATATCCATTGTGGAAACCAACACTACAACGGAGTTCACAAAATATTAGTTTACAGTTGCACCGAGGAGAAGTGAACTTTCTACCCCTGCAAGTGTAAAGCATATTAGCACTTACACTGGAAGTTCCCGTGTGATGCCGTCGAACAATAACTGATTTGTTCCCACGATAAAGTTCATGAATTTTACCGCCCACGATTCTTCCGCGGATCTAATGGAAACATCTACTCTTTCAATAACCTGCTCCAAAATGAAATAGATCAGTTGTTAACTCAATGTTCTAAAGACAGGAAGAAATGGTTCTCTGGAACACATGTACTAACGTATACGACAAGTTGACAGGAACCCAAGTCCATGAGAACATGAAATCAGTCATATTTTTCGATGATTGGGGAATCAGTCATATGCGGTAACTTGGGAGTGATTTGTTCATAAAACTCTGAATTGTGATGTCATGGTGAACACACGCAGGTTAATGTATTGCTGCCTCGGCAAAATGGCGTTATCATTCAGTTACAGGACGCATTTGAAGATAGCAACCATCTAATGAAGAAACGCCCCTCTTGAAAGCTCCAAAACAGTAGAGTCACCTCTTTCTCGAGCTGGGCATGGCGGTCGGAACCGGCCTTCATCGCCTCGGTCCTCTCCGGCTTGCCGTGTTCCAGCACGAACTCCATCTGCTTCTCGCACCATTCCTGTCACAAGAAGCAATCGCAGTATACATGAGACAAGCAAGCACAAATGGGGGACACAAAACAATTGTCGAAGAGGCCAAGAACTGCTAAATGCGCGGGTTTTGGGCGGCGTACCGTGGAGGTGATGTCGGTGACGGCGAGCGCGCGGCGCTCCCGGAACCGGGCGAGCAGAGATCTCCGCGGCGGCGGCGGGAGTCCTCGATGTCGCCGGCGGCCGAGTAGGCCGCGCAGGAGAGAGGGCCGCGCGGCGGCAGCGGCGGAGAGGAGGGGCGGGCTGCGGCGGCGGCGGCGGCGAGCGCGGCCTCGATGAGCGCCATCTCCTCCTCGCTGACGATCTCCACGGGGAGCTCTCCTATCTCAGGGCGTGTGGGCGTGGCGGAGGAGGAGTCGGAGGAGGGCATCGGAGTCGGAGGAGGAGGGGATGTCAGATGCCGGGCCCACTCCGCAGTCGGCGAGGTATGGCCGTATGGTTGGTTACTTCGCGGCGCACGCCATCACTGGGTTCGGTTAGGGTGTTTTTGGCTGGTACGACGAGAATGAATGAGATACAGTGTTCTATTGTTTTTGTTTTTGTTGAATAAGATAATCCAGCATTTTTAGAGAATATTTCTTAAATTTGTATTCCACATAAACATGATTTTTTCTTGAACCTTCTCACGTATTAATCATATATGTATATCATTTGATTCGAGCAACCAAATATGCCCTTACTCACAGTCATATACTGTTCCGTCGATCCGACCCGATCCACCCATCGTGAAACCAATGGCTCACTCGCCCAGCAACCACCGACGACTTGGATAGTGGGATATGAAGGGTTGGAATGCCATTGGAATACAAGCGGGGATAAATATATCCCTTAATTCCTAGATTCAATGGATAAATTTATCTCATATCATATCTCAATCCTATTCACACCCCTCATTTTCCACTGTCCAAACGGACGCTAAGTCCTAATCCTTCGAAGCTAACTTGAAATCGAATTGATTTTTCTAAAAAAGAAATACTTGAATTCCAATAACAAAATGACTTTACACCATGTTTGGCAATCAGGAATTGGCCATGGTATAACAGAATTGGAATTCACTTCCAGGAATAGGGTTGTCTGTCTGCCACCAAGAATTGGAATGAATTCCATATAATTCCAAAGAGGCAAAAAAAAATCATCTAGCATTAATTCTTTCTCTTACCCCGTCAATTGTGTAGAATCGAAGCCCACCTCTATGCTCGACCGCCTCGACCGATAAAGCACCACCAATTGTCGCCACCTCCCATCACCGGTGCTCGAGAAGCAAGATGTCTTGGGTTGGTCTACAAGAAGGTTCACCGCCATCGCCGACATATCCAAGCTACTCCCTCTGACACTCGTAGGAGTAAGGATAACCGATTAGAGGGATTTGATAAGGGGGAAATTCACTATTTGCTCTCCCTTTAGTTGCGTTTTCAGGTTTTGCTCTCTTTCCCGACCTAATACATTTTTTGCCCCCTCCTTTGTCTAATTCTTCAAATTTTGCCCTCTTTGCATTCTTTTATTAATATCCAACCGTTTTCCCTGTTATAGCCACGTGAAAAGTCATTTTTGCCCCTAATGGCCAGCCATGTATAGTTTGACCCATCTTCTTCAACCCCAAACTGCTTTCTCCCCTCTCCTCCACCTACCTCCATTCGCCAATGAGGTTAAGCGAGCCCCGAGCACGCCACTTCTTCACCATCATGGCTCCACCGCCGCTTGCCTCCATCTCCTCCTCTCTTCCTAGATCCGGTGCGGTGAGGCCAGTCGCATCACCACCACTATCCATTGCTCCATCTAGCACTTCCACACCCAAGAACACAACTCCTCATCAGCGCCGCCATCTCTCCACAAAGAACCACCATCAGATCAGATCCTCGCAACAACCTGCGCCTTCCTCTACTCAGACGCATCGCCACCACCGCCTTGCCGACGCTCCACCTTTCTCCATCTTCCACGAGATCCACATCACCACAGCTTGACGTGTCTTCCTCCTACCGAGATGCTGGCGCCATTGAGCCCTCCTCTAGTGTCGCGCCACCACCGTGGAGCCGCCATGAATAGCTTGTTGGCGAGCCCCGCTTCTTCTTCCTCTATGTCGACCATCCTCGTGGCCGCTCAACTTCGCTCTACATCTCCAAGACCCAGAGCACCGACCCCAACGCCCTTGAGGCGGGTGCGGCCGGGTAGAAGCGAGATGTGGGTCTGCGTGAGCGGCGGAAGCGGTCATGAGGCGCATGAGGTGGCAGAGTTTCAGCGACGACGGGCGGCGTGGGGCACAAGATCTTGTTTGGTCCCATGGGCAAGGCGAGCCTCGAGCACTGCCAAGACGCCGAGACCGTGATCAAGACCTCCGCCATGAAGCGCCCGCTCGGCGCCGCCGGCCTACTTGCCATCCTCTTCTTCTCCTCCTTCTCCTCCTCCTCCGCCACAGAAGGAGCGTAAGATTCCTTAGCGCCGAGACGGTGTTTCCATGGTCACCGATGGTCACCGCCTTGCTCGCCATTTCTTGCTTGTCCCGACCCTAGCGAGCGCAAGCCAGTGAGACCAATTGGGTTTAGTGCGATGGGAACGGGGCTGCGTCGACCGAGGGCAAGAGGGTAATTTCGCATGCTATGTAACGGGAAAACAGGTATATAAGAATAAAATAATACAAAGAGGGCAAAAACCGAAGAAACAAACTAAGAGGAAGGCAAAAAATGTATTAGGTCAGGAATAGGTGCAAATTCTGAAAACCCAACTAAGGGGAGGGCAAAATATGAATTCCCCCTTTGATAAGAGGCTCTAAAATTTTTCAACTTATTAAAAATATTAAATAAGAATATCTTAACAAAGCTTACTTGAACAGATGAACTACTAAGTTATTTAAAACAATTAAACACTTATGACAAAACAAGATACAATTTTAGCTAGGCAATTCTACACAAGTGAATTGCTAGAAATGTAAATGCGAAAGAGTAAAGACAAGAATAAACCACAATGACGACAATGAAATTTTTTCCGTGATATCGAAGACTTGCCGGCCTTCACTAGTCCACGTTGAGAAAGCTTGAACAAATTAAGCCGGCTCCACGAATTAAGGCTCAACCCTCGATCACTAAAGTTGTTCTTCCTCCGTTCCGGAGTTGGTGAGCACAACAACAATCACAATCTTGCTGGGACTCTTCGCAATCTCCTTGAATAGCTCACCGTGTAATTTCTTCCTCCAAGCCGTCTAGGTGCCAGCAAGCACCAAAAGTAATAGATCACAAGTTTTGCATGAGGAACTACAAGTGCTTAAATGATCAACTAACGAATCAATGGACTTCAATACTCCCAACTACCTCAATAACGAGAAATCAATGCAAATGAGTAGTTGAAGAGTATATATGAGCTCAAGAGAGTGTAATGCAAGAGTATAATGCTCAATAATTTCAAAAGTATCTGCTAGAAGGCAGGTGGAGATATTTATACCCCTCACTAACAATTCTAGCCGTTGCAATCACTTTCCTGAGAAAATTAGGATTTGCGGTAGTACCGCCATTGAAGACCCAGTAATACCCATTTTTGCTTAATCTATTTAATAAAGGGCATTTAATGCTCAACTAGTCGTTACTTTAAAAGGTTATGGTACTACCGCTAATCGAAAATTGGTACTACAAGAATATAGTAGTACCGCCGCTAAAACGGAACTACCGTTTTCCAGAGCTCAATAAATCTCAGAAATATGCCTTCTCTGAAAAAAACGTACCGCCATTAAAATATCAGTACTACTGCACTCTGGTAGTACCGCTTCAATCATGCGGTATACCGTTTCTCAAGAGAGATCAAAACTCCCAAAAACACACTCTCTGATATTTACGTACCGCTATATAGATATCGGTACTACCGACCTACGGTAGTACCGTAGTTCAAACGCGACCGTTCCAATTTTCAGAGAGAATCAGAAACACTTAAAACATGCTCATATTTTTTCAGAAATTTAAATCAAAACAGTGCATAAACTCTAATTGATCATTATGGTACAAAAATAGTCACTCAAGCTACTAACCATAATCTCTCTTTATAGTACGACATTTATCCTTAAAAACCAACCTTTTCTCCAAACACCGAGACTGGTAAAAACTATAAAAGAGTCATTAGGTTATACAATACATTTGTCTTGATTCATGTTGATCTTCTATCTCATTCGTATTATCAATAGCCTTGTCATCAATAAATCATTGGAACTTAACCTTTAACATATCTTAGCACACATGTTAGTCTCTTAACAATGTTGATATTAATTACCAAAAACAAACCCAAAACCCTAGATGCTTTCTAGATGCTTTCAACACTGCCGCCGCCATCTCCAAACTATTGTTGCCGACACCGCAACCACCAGATCCAACTCCAGCTTCCATTTCTCCTCCTCTACGGCAGCAAGCGCCGCCATCTCCAAACTGTTGCTACTGCCGTCGCAACAGCCGCTAGATCCAACTCCGGCCTCCGCCTCTCCTCGCCAGCAGCAAGCGCCGCCATCTCCGCCTCTGATCCCCGACCATCGGAGCGCCCCGCGTCTTTCACTCGCAAGCATCACTATTGGAGGTCACCGGGGGAGGAGTGAGTGCTGCATTTGGGGAAGAAAACGGAGAGGAGCTCAGAGAGAGAGGAGTAGTTGCTGCATTTGGGGAAGAAAACGGAGGAGCTCAGAGAGCGTGGTGGTCGTGGGGTGACACGTGACCAACAAAGAGAGGGGAGCAGTAGTAGGACAGTTGGGTGTAGACGTGGTATATTTCTTATATTGCTTTCTTGGATTTCAATTCGAAATTCAAATGGCAGGCAAACAAAAGAAGAAAATGAATTTAAATTTCTAAGAAATTCCTATGTTGGACAGGCCTTTAACATCCATGTTGGAATATGAGAATTTTTAAAATTTCTGTAGAATATGGATTGTTCCCTATGAAATTCTTTGTGTTTCAAACAGATCCTAATTTACTTTTTCCTTAGTGCTCCTGCATGGCTCTTTTCTAAATTAATCAACCAACTTAAGGAGTGCGTCGACGCGATCCCGAGCGTGAAGCGACGATCCGATGGGCGAGGTCCCCAGGGCGACGTGGACGCGCGAGGCCTGCGCGCTGCCACCGAGCGCACCACCTCAGATCGGAGGACGCGAAGCACGCGCGGGCGCAATCGGACGGAGCTCGAATTCCTGTCGACGTAGAGCGTGTGGGAGAGCTCCAAAGCTAGCAGCCTTTAATGTTAGTAATGCATTCGAGTGCAAAATATAACTGTGTTAGTTGTGGTTAATTACGTCACTCTGATTTTTTTGTTGCCAGTTGTGGTTCACTAATCACTGCGGTTCCATGGGACAGAAGACCTATTACGATACCGATCCCCTTTAGGGCTTGTTTGGATAGAGATGGATTAAAACTAATCCTTTCGGATCGGAAGATATTTTAGTTCAAATTCTGAGTCAATCCGAAGAGATCGAATCAAATCACAATGTATCTAAACAAGCCCTCAGGGTGCGGCTAGCCCTGTGGGCCCTGCCGGTTTCTTGTCTTTCAAAAAGATGTAGGCACATACCAAATTTTCTACGGGACTCTTAGACTATAAAATATAAATATACAGGAGAGGCTATCTGTACACAAAGATTATTGCAATAAAGAAGATCGTTGGATTGCTCTTCCTAGATCTTGTGCCTATTTGTTCTTCTACTTTTGTATTGTCTAATTCTGTTATTGTTCTTTCTTCTAGTTGTATTGATTGATTATGTTGATCGCTTGACAACACTAGTTATTTAACATATTATCAGCACAACTACTCTACAAGCCACTGTATGTCATCAGATCTATCCAGCCGGCCTCCTTCTAGTACAAAACTAAGAAAATTATGTACCGTAGATTAAACCAATCCTTATTGTTTTTGCACTCCTTTCACGCACTTAAAATATTTCACCAGCAGTAATCTTGTAGAAAATTGCATGAAAAATGTAAACATGTTGATATTAACTTTATAACTATATATCTTAGTTAAGTCGAGGCGTAGGTAGTGCCGCCGCTCGCCCTCGCGCAGGAAGTGCGCCCGCATGTGCAATCACGCCAAAGTCAATTGTACCCCTGCCAGGCACAATACCCAAATTGAATTCCCACTTTTCGATAACGAGTCCACAGCTGATTATAATCCTGTTATGTACCATATTGTCTCAAACTAAAGCTGATATTATTGGGAAGACTATGGACTTGTTTGGTTGGTGACTTGAATTCTATGTCTGAAAAAAAGTGGTACCTGGAGGTAATTTGAAAAATAGATAATTTTTGCTTGGCTAAGCAAACCTGAAGTTGAGTTATTTGGTTGAAAGTATATGCCTGAAATTGATGAATGAAAAATAAAACGTTGGATCGAGCTATCAACGGTAGAGTGAGCTGTTTGGAAGGCCTGCCTCCTAGGCGCTCGTTTTGTACGCCTGAGCTAGCGACTCTCCCTGGCTGGCAATCAAACACACGCAGGCAGAAGGCAGAGGCCGTCCTGGCCAGGCAATTGGCGACGAGGCTTCTAAGCAAACAGCCCCTGTGCCCTCCTTCCACCCTAGAAACGCGACTTTGCAATAGTAGTATCGTCACACCAACTATGTTAAGTGTTCTGAACCGATCTCCGCCTTGCTAGCTACGGAGAATTAGAGTGATCTCCCGGCGAAGAATCACACTACTAGTTCCATAGTGAATATGCTTGTTCAAGAAGAACATCCAAACACTGAAGAAAGGGAATGCTCGTAGCCGTAGAAAAGGCCATTGGTAGTATAGTGGAAGGAAAATAAAATAGGTGCATTCAAAGTATGGATAAGTCCAAGGGGAGGCTATAGAGTCCTGTGGTATTCTCGTTCAAACTCATAACTATGATCAGATGTCTTACCTACACGAGTTGCAATTATCAGTTTAGATATAGTTCATGAAGAACTTGGTTATGCTCATGCAGAGCAAATTTTTATCTTTTGCTTTAAGCTGCAAACTTCAGCATTAGATTAATATTTTTCCTAGAAAACAGGGCAAATTGCTGAAAATGGTAGAACTTACCTGATGTATAAGATTTCTTACCTTAGATATATTGCCCTCTGCCAGTAGCATATCTTACTTGGCATGGAAAAAATTGTGAATTGTTACGCCTGACATTGTAAACCTTGCCTATTAGAAATAATTATAGAAATTTGCTCTTGATATCCACTTAGTCTCAATTAACCACGTAAGTTATTTATCCACTAGCTCTTTGTGTGCGTTAATGCCTAACAATCAAAAGGGAAACCGAATTTCCTAGCAACACATGAACAAATGGAATCTATCGGCCTTATGTCGATCCCCGAATAATCATTTTGGCTAAGAAAATAGTATAATCCTCTAACACGTATAGAATAACTTTTCTCGTAAAAAAAGTATATAATAACTTTTACCTTGAGACTTTTAAAAGTCTCTCTGATTGCACCTATTGCCAGATTGCTTCTTATTTAAGAACTTTGTAAGCCGAAATTTACATGGTGTATGTTGGTTTTCACACAAAATAAAAAAGTACTCTAATATAAGTATGATTGAAATATATTGCTAGAAGAATCTAAGTTGATTCAAAACAAATGCAGCAAGTAGAGGTGGCCAAATGGATTGTGTCTGTCAGGCAAGCCCGAGGCATGGTACTGTTGGCCCGGCCTAGACAAGGCACAGCCCAACAACTAAACGATCGCGGTCGACACTACCGACGCCACAGGATTTGCTTGGTCGTGACCTCGGCTCAAGACGCGATAGTACCGCGTGCCTAGCACTACCAGCTTTGAGCATGACACGACACGTCTAGGAACGACCCGTTTAGTCCGTTAAGCATGGCATGATAAGGCAAGGCATGGTTAAGCCAGTTAGGCACAACCAGGCCCATTTAGCACCGTTATGCATGGCACGACACGACCTGTTAGGCACAATAATGATCGGATTTTTTTAAGCCATAGATGAGCTTAAAAATACGGAAAAAAAAACTCAATGATTTTTTCTCAGAATAGGCAAGATACCCCCCAATTCAACCACCATCCAATGTTTACTCTCTTATCTGAATTTTGTTGTGAAAATTTTGATCCCTTTTGTGATAATTTGGCAAAATCTAAAATATTTTTGACAAATATTTGAAATTTGAAATCCAACTATGGTCCAGAAAAGAGGCACAATACTAGTTTTTGTATATTTTATTGTTCTTTTTTGTTATATTAAAGTGAGATAAATAATAGTGTAATTTTTTATTTGCAGTTTTCGTGATGGTCAGAGGATCTTACATCCTTCGAGAATGTAGAATGTTGCGCCCCTGACTCAAACGGAAGGGCAAGCAATACCATCATCAAGCTCTATAAGTGCCTCTACGAGAGTGGTTAAACGGTCGTGCTCGATGGGCCAAGACGAAGCATGATATTGTTAGACGACACGGCCCAAGACGGCAAGACGACACTGCTTCAAGACGCAAGACGACACTATTCACGGCCGGGCTTCAAGACGCAAGATGATAGCGGCCGTGTTCGCTCGATTACACCCCAAGACGACGTCAAGACAAAGATTTAAGATTTAATAGTGCCGAGTCCTACCAAGACGACTCAGTATCAAGACTACCAGTTAGGCACTATTAATCGCTTTTAATATACATATATAATTTTATTTTTTATTTATTAATATTTATATGATTTTCTTTTCATTTTAATACTTATATGGTTTTATTTTGTAGTTTTTAAATTTTATATAGTTCATTTCATAAGTATATATAAATTTATTTTGGTTTTTAAATATATATATATTTTCTAGGATTGTGTTTCAATTTTTCATGTCTTATGAGCTAAATGACAAATGTTTTAACAAGCTAGCTATTTGAACATTAATAAAATTCTATTACATTTTCAATATGGTTGTCTCATTTTTTTTCCAATTTTCATGTCAACTTCCTAATTCTACACATTTTTCTAATTTTTTGGAATTTTTTGAATTTTTTCATTCGTCAGCCAAATGGGCTAAGCGAATCGTCTTTACCAAGACTTAAAGGGCGATAAGTCAGTGCTGGTCATGTCATCAGGTCTGTGGGCTGGTCTGACACAAGACGAATAGTAGTCGGGCCAGAATGGGCCGGACCGCGACGGGCCCGTGCCGTGCTGGGCCAGGCCGCCCATTTGGCCAGCTCTGCCTCTACGTCTACAAGCACCAGAGCAAAGAGATCCAGGTCGAGTACATAGGGAGTCTGAGAAAATTTCGATAAGAAATCCAAGCCAAACAAAAATGGAGTTCATGTAAGATATGTTGTTTGTAAAATTTGTCATCATGAATTGTTTGCAAAGTCTTCAGATGGAACAAGACACTTTATTAGACACGATGCAAGATGTAAAAGCAAAACAAGGATTGATCATGAGCCTGGCGCAGTTGCAATACAACCCCGACGGTATGGTACATAGTTGGGATTATTCCTGAGGCAGCTCGTCAATCTCTTCGTCGTTTAATTGCTTCATAGGATCTACCTTTGAACTTTGTTGAGTCTAAATCGTTTCAAAATTACATTAGGACTACGCATAATCCTAGACTTTCTAACATTTCTAGACAGACAACAACCAGAGGTCTAGTTAATACTATAATGATTGTTGTGATAAATTAAAAGAACTCTTTAGTGCCTGTACATTTTCGATGGCTTTGACCTTGGACATATGGACTGGTCGGGCTAGAAAGGATTATCTTAGTGTAGTTGCTCATTATGTTAACAACAATTGGGAAATGGGAAAAAGAATTATAGAGTTTAAACTAATTGATGTAGCACACACAGGTGAGAATATTGCGGACTATATTATCAAAATTGTGGAAGATTATGGTCTTATAATTTTTTTTTCAATAACATTAGATAATGTCATCATAAACTCTAGGGCAATGGATATTCTCACTCTGTTATTTAGTACATACGATGAATCCTTCTTGCTACATCGACGATACACCTTTCATATTATTAATCTTATAGTTAAATGTGGTTTAAAGAGGTTGGAACCTTATATTAAAGCTTTCTGTGATGCAAAAACTTTTGCTAAATCATTCTAACCAACGAATAGCAATATATAAGAACTTTTGCATTGCAATGAATGTATTGTGATATCTCGTTTATTCTAAAGCCTAGAAAAGGAATAAAGGAAAAGAAAAGAAGAAAGAAGAGAGAGGGGAAGGAGTAGGTTGGGCCAGGGCCCAATCGAGTCCAAGTTGGACTCGGCATGGGGAGGATCATGTGTTGCCACATATAAGGGAGGGGAGGGGAGCCGCTGCCCTACCCTAGCCGCATCACCTCCGAGCCCTAGCTTCCCTAGTGTGAGAACCCGCAAAATTAACCTAACCTAATTAACAATAATATGTAATTAGCGATAATTAAAATTCTTTAAATCCAGAACAAATATTAATTTCAGAGTTAATATCAAGCGCATAATCGCTACACCTGGCGGCAACAGGGTTATAAAAACAATTTCTCCAATATCATTATCAACCAAGAGTCAATAACAAAAATAAATCCATTGCAGGCATAACTAGATCATTAATACAAACTCAAAAATATTTACATCATTTCAATGCAATCAAAGAAAACATTGCATCAATCCTAGTACAACAAAGAAGTAATATATTACAAATCCATTGCTTGTTTCAAAATTAACTTTACAACCAATTGCAATGCTTGTAACAACAATAAATTAAATCATAATCCGCTCCTTGCAGCATTAGCTATCCTTGCCACCTTGTACCTTGAGCACCAGTCCATAGAGCCATCTCTCGATCCGTTCCCGTCGCTCGTTAGAAAAATTAGAAAACGGTTAGTAAGTCAAAGCCAAGTGGATAATAGAACTAGAAAGTAGAAGATTGGAAGTAGCCGTCAGAATTTTCCGAAGCTCATAAGGGTTCCCAGATCAACTCAGGCTAGCCAGCCCCTTGATCGTCAAGGTCCCTAGACTAGCTAGAGTTAACCGACGCCTCTTTGCTTTCGTGGATTTCATCATCCGGCGTTTACCTTGATCCGACACCCGCGTATATTGGTTTACTCAGCCACAGAAAATCACACGAATAGTGATTTCCCAACCACAGACCAAAAAGCCCTCAACGAAATCTTGCCATGAACATAAGAGCAAGGGCAAATTGGTCTTTGTGTTTGGGCAAGGGGGTACATAACCAAAGCCACCATCATATAAGGATTACCATTCACAAAACCACACATTGCCTCCCCTCATTTGCATTCATCAGCCGAAGGAGCACAACCACTTTGAGCAAGCCTTCTTCCTCACAACCCTCTCACTCACTCCCAGCCAAGGGGCAGCCACATTCATTCCCTAGAAGCATCCATCCCCCATAAGGCAACACACAAGCCACCATACTTCACAGCCAAAAGAGGAGGAGAGCCAAGCCAGGAGCTCCTCCAGCACTACCACATCTCACAGCCAACGCCAAGACATCAAGGAAAGGGAAGGCGACAGGACAAGGAGAGCACCCATGAAGCGGTCAAGACCACTACAGTGACGACTAGCACCGCCAACACTACCATCCCAGCCCCGATCGAACCCAGCAAGCTCTCAGTTCATCACATCACAGAGCAAGGAGGAAGAGGAGCCAGGACCAGCAGGAGGGCGACCAACCGAACACCAGCACGACCGACACTGCCATCCTCAACCCCAAAACTAACCAGATCAGGTAACCCACATTTCAACCCACTAGCAATGCATCATCAATAGCCCTCAGCATCCATCCATCATCGCTAATCATCTCAGAGCAAGGGAGGGAGCAGTGAGGAGAAAGGGGAGGGGGAGGAAATGTGTTTATACCTCAGTAGATAACAATCCAGGTTTAGCCCAGAGGCGCGGCGGCCAGAGGCCGAGCCACACGGCCGGCCGGGCCGGGCCCAAGGGGGCCGTGGCATGGAGAGCCGAGGGGGAGGGAACCCTTAGAGAGCCAGCCGAAGTCGACAGGGAGCAGCGGCGCCATAGGGGAAGAACCAAAGGTTTAGCGGCGCAGCAGCGAGGCCGGCCGGGCGCAGTGCATCGAGGCGAGGCGCACAGGATCTGGCGTGGTGGCAAGGCCAACGCCAAAGACCTCAGAAGGCGGCCGGAGGCGGGCTGGAGAGGCGAGGTCATGAGCGGGCGGCCATGGGAGGCGGGCGCCGACGAAGTCACAGGGCCGAACCTGACTGGAGGAGGCGGCGGCTGAGGCGGCAGTAGGGGAGCCGAGAAGGTCGGCAAGCACCGACGGCAGGATCGGGCTTGACGAGGGAGCCCCAAGCTGGGCGGCGCCACGAGGCTGTGAGCGGGCCATGCAAGTGGCGTGAGCCGAGGTCAGGCAAGGCTGCCTCTAGCTGCCGGAGGAGGAGGAGGTGGAGAAGCCGAGGCGGCGACGAGGCGGGAGGGCCAATGACAGGCGGCAGACCAGCCGGTCAGTGGAGGCCTGAGAGGCAATGAGGGGAGGCGCAAGGTCAAAGCATCGAGGACTAGGGGAACAGCAATGACATGGCCTTGAAGAGAGAGAGAAAGAGAGATTTGAGTGGGAGAGAGGGAGAGAGGAGAGATTTGGGGAAAGTTGGATGTGGGTGTTGGGGAAGAAGAGGGGGTGTGGGTCTTGTGTAGTGTGGGTTGTGTGTGTGCGTGTGTGAGTGGGTGTGTTGTGGGTTGGAGGCCAATGAGCGAGAGAGAGAGGGGGGTTAGGGTAGGAATAGGGGTAAGTTTAGAAGCTAGGTTATTAGGAGAAAATTAGGACTTGGGTAGATTTTATTTATTTGTTATAATTACTGTGTGCTTTTAGTAGCTATTAGTGATTAATTATTTGTTAGCTATTTAATATTATGCCTAAATAATTTAACTTTGATCTTGTCGAACTAACTAACTTAAGATCAATTTGTTGGATAATTACTAAAATAAATTGAGTTGCCATTAGCTCTGCTAATAACAGTCTTTTTGCTTATGTAGCAAAACTTTGCATCGCTGGCAATTAGTCGAACAAATTGAACTGCTTTAATCATGTAAAGTAATTAAAGCAATCCCAAGCATGTGCAAAGAATTACTTAAATACTAGCGGACTTAATTCAAATCATTTAGGCGTCTCGTTCGATTAAAATTGGTTATATGTTTTAGTTAAGTAGTACTAATAGTATTTCCTTCTTTGCTTTTTTTGTCCGTTATAGCTTAACTCGGGTTTTTGAGTATTCCGTGGATAGACGATAGAACGGCTTAGTGGGGAGTGCCAATTTAGCAAAGGACTCGAAAAGTTTTACTTAATTAAAATGTGCTAACAAACTAGAAGCCGCTAACTTATGTATGCATAATATCACTCAAAATCAACTATGTATTTATTTATATTACTATTCGTGCCACCGTTTGCTACAGAAGACGAACCAACACGGGCAAGAGAAATTGATCAGAGATTCGTTGACGCCAATCTTTCCTACAACTCCACAGGCAAGCGATCCTGTTGACCATAAACATAGTTAATTTAAATGTAAACCGCATCAAAGGAAATGTGGTGGACCCAGTTCACAGAGAGCTCGTAATAGCTATGGGTAAAGTGGTACAAAGCTGCAAGAAGGCTAAGCAAAATCATGAATTCATGCCGCCTCCGGATTGGAGTCTACGGAACCACTGGGGTCTTTTTTTTCTCCGAGTGACAAGTAGTGTTTTCAGATAAAATTTGCCACCTAATGTTTTAATGAATTATTTTCGTAATTGAGATGACTTAGAAAATGTGATAACAACTAGAGACAATATCCAAAGGCATTCTTTGTTATTAATGCTTGTCGAGTACATTCGTACTCAACCTTGTTAGTATTCTCCTTTGTAGATCCTAGTCCCACGAACTATCCCGAGTGGGATGAAGGACTTGGTGTCATCAAGCAACCACGGAGGAGAAGGCGCGACTACTTAGCATCGGAGCGAGATGGACGCCATCTTTGACTCGTGGGACGAATAGAAGGCCAAGGCTTGTGGTTGGCAGAAAAGCGAGTCATTCCTTTTGTAGTCAGATAAAATATGTACTAAGAATCATAGCCTTGCGTGGCTATTATCGAATAAAATATATAGTTTCTATCTTATTGTTCTCGTCAAGTGACTCGGTAAAGGCTTACTATTCGTTAGAGCAGTGTTTTATCGAGCAAATGAATAGTAATCAGATGCCTAAGTGTGATTACCCTTGGGGTAATGACACAGTATGCCACAGTGATATCGAGCAATAAGATCAAGCCACGCTAATAAAATAGAAACCAGAGTAAGAACTTAGGTATGCTTTTCTCGCTTGCTATATTGCACTAATTACTTTAGTAACTCTCATCTCTATATCAATTTCTGTTCCCGTCTCTTTTCAAAAGTATTATGTTAAAAAGCTTATCTTCCTTAGAGAGACAGCCTGCTAACGTAAAACCCTTCCTTCGTAGGAGATTTAGGTTCAGTTTTCGGATCAGGAGAGTGCGGGGGAAGCGTGTGTTTCGTCGTAAGACTCGTGTTGTTAATTCCTGTTAATTAACCTGTCAGGCTAGCAATTCAACCTAGGGTAGAATGCTTGAGAATATAGGTGTTGGGGGTATCAACATAAGATCTTAAGTTACATGCCGAGGTTAGAGGCATGTAGTAGAAACTCTGGCGTGGACCATGCTTCTCCAATCTCGGGATAAGTATGGACCATACCTGTTAGCCCCTTACCTTTTCATCTATATCACCAAAAAAATGACCTGTCAACAATCAAAGTCACCCATAACTACTTAAAGAAAATAAAGATAAATGGCTGACGGTGTAAAAATATGTCTTATCCCATTTCAAGACATCGCTTTTCTTGACGAGTGGTCCGTGGCACTCGAGCGCAGAAGCTCGCGCGTGCCAGAGCGAAATCTCGGGCGACTCAGAATGAGCCTCGAGCGCTTCCCAACACGTAGTTGGGCGGTCTCGAGAACGGATCTCGAGCGCATTTAGGCACGTGATCCGTGGTAGTAGGTTCGCACTCAGAGGCAAGTTTCGAGCGGTCCCAAACACGTGGTTTGGGCGGTCTTGAGAACGGGATCTCAAGCGTGATCGAGCACAGAGACTCAAATTTAGAATAGGATTTGGATCTTTTGCATCTCCTTGTTTCTGGTGTTATTTGACTATTTGTGTATGGCATAATACAACCCACCATGAAGTTAACTCACGACAGATACAATAACTCCTTCCCTACCATAAGTTACTACTGAATTGTTAACAACTAATGTAACCAGCAAAAGAATCACCTAAAAATATGAGAAGCTATAATTACAACAATTAATGCAACCATCTCTAAACCTCTCCCCTACAGGATGGGAGGTCAAGGAAGCGATGCACGTGAATTGGGATTGGCACTGGAACTCATGCCACAAGATCAACCAACAGAGAATCCGGTAGCGAACCTCAATGAGTCAACACCTGTTCAACCCCAAGCTACTACCATACCAGGAACCAGTTAACTACCATCCACCAGAGCCACAGACCCGTTAGGAATAATGGCTGAGATTTTCAGATTCCTTGAAAACTCCAGGAGGGAAGCTGAAAACTTCAGGAAGGAAGCTCAGGAAAGCCAGAACCGCTTCATGGAATCACTCCTAACTCGAGTAGCCCCTACCACCTCACAGCCAACCCGCGGGTTAGTCTGGGCGACTTTCTCCAAACTCGCCCTCCCACCTTTGCCAAGGCCACTGATCCATTGGACGCCAATGATTGGCTAGAAGAGGTGGAAAAGAAGTTGGACACGGTCGGATGTTCCGATGAAGAAAAGGTTTGGTACGCTTCACACCAGCTAACTGGACCTGCAGCCACGTGGTGGCTCAACTACAGCCGTAATCGTGTCAGCGAGCAACCCATCACCTGAGCTGAATTCAAGACCCGTTTCACTAAAACGCATGTGCCTGCGGGAAGGATGGAATTAAAGAAGCGAGAATTTAGAGCTCTAATCCAAGGCGGGAGCAAGATGGTTGATTATTTGAGTCAATTCAATGACCTTTCCCGCTACGCTCCAGCTGACGTCGACACTGAGGAGAAGAAAATAGAGAAATTCCTGGATGGAATGCACCTATACCTTAAAATGCTCCTATCCATCCACAAAATTACCGAATTCCAAGACCTAGTCAACAGAGCCATAATCTTGGAAAATGAACACTCCAACCTCACCGAAGAGCAGAGGAAGAAAGCCAAGACTGACCATCATCCCCCACCTGCTCATAGATTTCGTCCATATGTGCCGCAGCAGCCACCACCAATATATGGACCACCTCCACAGCAACCCTTCAACCCACCGTTGCATATACCAATAACCCAGCCGCAACCAGTACCCATAGCAATTAGATGTGGAAAGTGTAGAGGAAGCCACTTGACGAAGGATTGTCTGAGAGGAACAGATGCATGCTTCAATTGCGGACAACCTGGTCATCGTAAGATCGATTGTCCCCACCCGCGGGGAGCATCCGGAACCCCACCACCACAAGATGATGCGGACATCTTTAGCTACGCTGTTCCGTATAGTGTTTTCAATTCAACAAGTACTTCAGAACAACATGAGCTTACTAAAAGAGTTGAAGAACAAGAGAAGCTTCTGGGTGAAGCTTGTGCAAAGAAGCTTAACCGACAGTGAATCTGCTCCATGAATTTCCTTTAAGTTTAATTGAGAATATTATACTACCTAATAGCGGTCATCGCTATTGTTAGGTTTGAAGGAGATGCCTTATGTGAATATCAAGAACACGATGCTTCTGGTGTTTTGATGCTCACAAAAATAGCATGCAAATTTATGGGACGATGGAAGGTATGGGTTCATGATGATCTTCGCATGGAAGCTTATCAAGTATACTTTCCAACGGATCAAACGGCACGTGATTTGGAGCTTTTATAAAAAGTTATGGTTATTCGAGTGCATGCCGCATATCTGCATCCACCAACGCGAGAGTTGATAAAGTTGATGATTCCGCTGCTTGTACGACATCTTGGGAAGATATCCAGCTTTGCCATGACTTTCCAAAGGCTTACAAGAGTCCCTTTCTCAAGTTTCATACGGATTCAAGTCGTTTCAATTAATGAAATTGAAGTTAGGAAGGTTTGGATTAAATTCGGATTCGGAATCAGCATCAAAATCGGATTCGGAATCAGCAGTACAGTCCGGATTAAAAAGATCATAACTTTCACAAACAGAGTCCGATTTGAATGTTCTTGTACTTATTGGAAAGCTAACTTCAAGCCCGATCCAACGAATACTTGCTTAGCCTCAGATTCATCACGTATCAAAAGATATGACCGAAACAATGTGACGGTTGTAAACTCAGAGTTTCCTTTTTTGTTTTAGATTGTGTCCGAATTGGAGTAGGAGTTCTAATTCCAAAATAGAATAGGAGTAGGGCCTCTTGGCCAGCCATAAGGTGGAGAAGGGCACTATATATTGAGGGGTAGACCCCCATTGTATCTGTTGAAAGAATAATTCATCTATCATACTGACGGGGCCCACCACTCAGAAGACTCGCATAAGGATCACGGGGCTACAATTATACTCATGAAAGACTGTAATACCCCTCGCCTGTACTAATAGGCTAGTTATATCACTGAGGGGTATTCCCGTCATTTGTACAGGCTGAGGAGCCTATAAATACCCCATGTATCCCTCTCATTTGGGGGGAGCTCTCGAGCAATAAAGAAGTATGTTCAAACCGGTGAGCCTCAGGCTCTCTCCCGAGGTAACCCCGCTGGCTCACCGACAGAGTAGGGCGGTCCTCTGACTTTCAACTTGTATACATCCTCGTGTCATTTTTACCTCATGACGATGGCCCGTGAGCACTACCGACGCCCACCCTCACCTGTGTTTGGTTTTTACACCTACAATATTGGCGCCGACCGTGGGGACGTAGCTAATCGATGAAAGGCTATGTCTCCTACCAAAAAATACTCTAAGTCCACGAAACCTCCTCTCGCTCGAGGGCAATGATCTCGTGGACGACCCATCCGCTTTGAAGGAGCCCCACCGAGCAAATTTCATCGGAGATTAGAGCTATCCACCCTGGATGGCAACGCCCCACATGCCCCGGGCCCCATGCGCATCCTCCTCCCTTGTGCGAGTCGATGCGAGGCCCATCCATGAGCGAGCAGCTCAAGGCACCCTCGCCTGAAGGCTAAGGATTCGAGGCCAACCATCACCCCGGACGCATGACGCTCATGCGCACGAGCGATGAAGGCTCGCTACGAGGTTTGCCCCTAACGCGCTATCGTTAGGGACACCCGACATATAAATCTCAGATGGGCTCTCAAGACACTTTCCTCCAAGGATTTCACCCTTGTGGTGCGAGGGTGCACGACCTCCGCGGTCTCCCCTAGCAAAGTCCATGGTGGCTGGCGCCCATCACCTCCACTATGGCGGCTCATGTCCCATCGACCTAGGGCATGAGTGACCACCCCCGTGGTGCATAGGCGACGACCTCTGCGGTCTCCCCAACAAAGTCCATGGTGGCTTGGGCGTCCGCCGCCTCCACCATGGCGGCTCGTGGTCCCATCGCCCTAGGGCATGAGCGACCACCTCGTGGTACGAGGGCGCACGACCTCCGCGTCTCCCCTAACAAAAGTCCGTAGTGGCTTGGCGCGTCGCCGCCCACCATGGCGGTCAGGTCCCATCGCCCTAGGGCATGAGCGACCACCCTCGTGGTGTGTAGGGCGTACGACCTCCGCGGTCTCCCCTAACAAAAGTCCATGGTGACTTGGGCGTCCGTCGTCTCCACCATGGCGGCTCGTGTCCTACTATACCTAGGGCA
The DNA here is from genome assembly GCA_036346405.1 of Phyllostachys edulis. Lineage (NCBI taxonomy): Eukaryota > Viridiplantae > Streptophyta > Magnoliopsida > Poales > Poaceae > Phyllostachys > Phyllostachys edulis. The sequence goes on along the minus strand of CM070554.1, from coordinate 68,922,740 downwards.
TGAGCGACAACTTTGGCCCAGTACCAAGTTGATGGATGTGTTGAGGACTCGCTCCTTAGACCTGTGCCACACGCCGAACCACCTCTGGGTCCCTCAAGACGCCTAGCTTCATTGCTTCGCAAGGGTTAACCATTCTCATGCATTCCCGATCACCACAAAAAACCCACCTACGGGGTAAAAGGGCTCCATCGCCCTCATAGTTCGGCGCCCCACGACTTAGCCTCGTGGGCGCCACCGTGTGCCCGTGACTTATTGCTGAAGGCACACATCCAAGGTGCCCATGAGTTAGCCTCATGGGCACCTCCAAGTCCACTAGGGCTACAACCTCTAGTGGCCATTCTGAGCACCTACCACTTAGCCTCGTGGACGCCCTTCGGTGTGCTCAGGACTTAGTCTTGTGGGCACACCTTCTAATTACACATGAGTTAGCCTCATGAGTGCCTCCAAGTCCACTAGGGGCTACCACCCCTGTATTATTCGGTGCCCCACGACTTAGCCTCGTGGGCACCCTCCGATATGTCCATGATTCAGCCATAAGCAGTTTTAAATCATCTACCATCGACCGCTCAATATCGATCAAGGACTATCATGCTCGCATAAGGCTATCACCTCGAAGATCTTAGTATCTAAAGTGATGGGACTCTACTAGTCCCTCGGCAACGACTTCGATCAGTGCTCATGTCAAACGAATGTTATCTTGATACAAGAAATAAGTGTTGATCATTCTCTCTTTCCTGCAGAGACGCTCGTGTTATCTACCGTCCCTCGCAACGCTTCTAGATCGAATCGCGATGATTCTCGAGGAGTTCTACTCGGCAACTCTCATCAAGCCGCGGAGCAAGAGGAGGACAACTTCGCCTACTTAGGCTTCACGTCGACGCACCGCCGGCCTCAAAGGCTATGCCTCGGCTCGACGGACCTCGCCTAAGACTTCGCCACTTAGGCTTCGCTCGACGACGACCGGCCTCAAAGGCTATGCCTCGGCTCGTGACCTCGCCCAAGACTTCGCTTACTTAGGCTTCGCCGACGACCGCCGCCTCGAAGGCTATGCCTCGGCTCGGCTGACCAAGGCCCAAGACTTCGCCACTTAGGTTTCCTTCGACGCACTGCGTCGGCCTCTCGGCTATGCCTCGGCTCTGACCTCAAGTCTAAAACTTCGCCTACTTAGGCTTGCTCGACGCACCGCCGCCTCAAGGCTATGCCTCGGCTTAGCGACCTCGGCCCAAGACTTCGCCTACATAGGCTTCCCCTTCGACGCACCGCCGACCTCGAAGGCTATGCCTCGGCTCGGCTGCCTCAAGGCCTAAGACTTCGCCACTTAGGCTTCGCCGATGCACCGGCGGCCTCGAAGGCTATGCCTCGGCTCGGCGGCCTCGTGTCTAAGACTTCGCCTACTTAGGCTTCTTCGACGCCGCCGCCTCAAGGATATGCCTCGCCTAAGAGCCTCAAGGCCCAAGATTTCGCCTACATAGGCTTCCCTTCGACGCACCACCGGCCTCGAAGGCTATGCCTCGGCTCGGCGGCCTCGCGCCTAAGACTTCGCTTACTTAGGCTTCACATGACGCGACCCCGCCTCAAGGCTATGCCTCGGCTCGGCGGTTTTAAGCGCCTAAGACTTCGCTTACTTAGGTTTCTCTCCGACGCACTGTCGGCCTCGGTTATGCCTCGCTCGGCTGCCTCGCGTCTAAGACTTCGCTTACTTAGGCTTTTCTCCGACAAACCGCTTGCGGCCTTATGCCTCGGCTCGGCTGGCCTCGCGTTTAAGACTTCGCCACATAGACTTGTCTCCAACGTAAATGCTCGCGAAGGTTATGCCTTGGCTCGGCGACCTCGCGCCTAAGACTTCGCTTACTTAGGCTCTTCGATGCGCCGCTGGCTCAAGGCTATGCCTCGGCTCGACGGCTCAAGGCCCACGATTGTGGTTACACAAAGCCAGACCGATGCGTTGTCCGCCTAGAAGGATGTGCCGGTGGGCGGTCTTAGGCCCATGACTTTGCCTACACATACTTTGTTCGGACGCACCCCCTACCTTGAAGGTTGTGCCTCGATGGGGTGGTTTCTACACCCAAGGTTTCGCTTTAGGAATGGAGCAACAAAACCACCCCACACGAAGGACCAACGAAACGCTAACTGTACCGCCTCGCGTGGAGCACTCACACGATATGGAGCACAAAATAAGATAAGTCTTAGGGCATCCACGCGCCCACTGTGCCAAATTGGCTAAGTCGCAGTGCCCTTAAGATATTCTCAAACTCGTGCCTCGCACAGACCGAGTCGATTTGGCAAAGTCTCGAGTGCCCGTGATTCCCGCTGCCGAATTGGCTAAGTCTTTGGCCAAGCATATTCATCAACAAGATACAAGACCTCAAGACTCTTCTTTGCCCCCAAGCGCCCTGTGCACCCACGGGCAGGGGGCTAGTGTTGAGTAATCCTACCACCTCATCTCCGCATGAGCCCCTCCGGCACCTACGCTGACGACTTTGTGTAATCGCTGAGGGTCGTCGCGCTACCTTCATCGACATCGCCATCGCGCATGCCCTCACGCCAAACCCCTTGGATACCGACGCTGCCCTCACGCTGCATTCTCATGCCTGAGCCTTATTGTTCATCATCAATAAGCAAACACAAATACTTAAGGACACTTGGAAATGTCTCAACAAACAGTAGTTCAAAGCTAAAAGAAGACCTCACACTACCAGAATAAAAGGAAGACTAGAAGTGCCCCTGTACGTGAAGACTTCACGTGAAGACAGGGACTAGGAGGGCCACGTCGTGGGGACCAACGGGTCCCACGGCCCACGGGAGGTCCTTCAGTGCCCTACGCCCTGGCACTCCCCCAACGCCCTGGCAAGAGAGCCTCGCTAGCATCCATGAGCCCGTGCGCCCTGTGCACTCCGCGCCAAGGCCCCAAGCGCCATCCGGCTCAGGCGCCTGCGCGCCTCACGGCGTCCCGGGTAGTAGCGGCGGAGGTGCAGGAGACACCGACGTCCGTCGCCAGGGACGAGTACGACGGCTCCATGGACTCCTCCATCCCATTGTTGAGCAAGCCGAAGTTGTCGGGGAATGTCGCTGCAGCGTACTCTCTGGATGCCTTCTTCCGGAGCGCCGCTGAGAAGAAGGCCGCGGCGACCGGGATGTAGCCATTCCCGCCACCGCCGGTCACACAGGATGCCTCCCTGGACTCCCTGCTCGCCAATCTATCCGCCGGCATCTCGACGGTGAAGGCGCTTTACGCGCAGCATATAGCCAGTAGCTTTACGCCGCAGAGGTGATATAGCCCATGACGCCGCGCGGGTCGCGAGCTCACCAGTTGTCCGACACCGCCGCCGCCTAAGAACGCAGCTGCCGCGGGCCACACCGCCTCGCCGAAAGCACACCGAGCAGCGCCACCGCCTCAAGATGTACCAGATCATGGCTCGCAGCCGGAGGTGGAGCTCGCGCCAGGACGGCGAAGCTCGATCGCGTCAAGGGCTCCTCACCGCGGAGCTCGCGATCGAGCACGACATCCTCCTTCTACCGGCTAATCTGCGTGCCCCGCCTCGTCGGAGACCAGAGATCGGGCTGATTCGCCGGCCGGCGATGTCGGGAGGGAGGCAGTCCGTGTCAAGAACATGCCCCCCTGCACGCTGCGTCGGAGGACCCTTCACTCCCGAAGCCGTGGCGCGGACTGGTTGACGGCACCCACCGGTTACCTCTACTATTGGAACCCGAAGACCAACATCTCCCAGTGCAAGAAGCCCTTGCTCATGTCAAGACAATAAAACCACTCGGTTGATCACGTGAGAAAATGTAGCTTCACATGGGAAAGCACCATAAAGCAAAGCATTATGCACGCACCAGGCTCTCACATGTAAAAAAGCAAAACACTGTGCGCTAGGCTCTCACATGGAAAAAAGCAAAGCACAGGGTCATCAAGCGGGTCCCACGGCCCACGGGAGGCATGCCAACTGCATACAAGCTCGAAGGGCACAAAAACGCCCTGGCAACAACCAACGCTGCGCCCGCTCTGGCGAAGGGCACAAAAACGCCCTGCACCTTCGCAAGGCGCCCTGGCGTTTTGTGCGCCCTGGCAAAACGCCTTGGCATCCCTTTTTTGCGCCCTGCCACACAAGTCTGGAGGCTAGAGCGCCTTGCAAAATTCATAAGGTGCACTAGCAAAAGGAAAAAAGGGGAGATAGCGCCCTGGCAGTTTTTTGTTACAAGCCCAACCAAAGACAAGCGATCATACGCACAAAGGCACAAGCAAAAGCAATAGAACTTGGAAGCATCCAGCGCCAGCGCTTCGGCGACTTAGCGCTTGGCGCTAGGCGAAGGCCATACCGGCATCGGCTGGCAACCTAAACGCTGGCGTACTTAGCGCCTGCGCCTGTCACCAAGACTTAGCAATCAAAGGTTTCGGCAAACCTGGCGCCTGCGCCTCGTCACCGCCACTGGCGATCCAAATACCGACTGGCAAGATAGCGCTTCGCCACTAAAGGTGCCAGCGCTTTGGCAAGAAAGCTCATAGATAAAGACTAAAGAGGCGGACGCAAGACGGATGCTCAAGCAGCTCGGGCTCACCTGCGCTCCGAAGCAGCCCTACGACCTAGGCGCCCACGCAGGACGCCTGCGGCTTCGGACCGCCACGCCACGCAATGCCCTGCTGCTTAGACACTTTGCATCGCCGGGCGATGCGCCATTTTGACGCTTTATACTGGCTCCTCCGTGGACTCAAGACGGATGCTCTCATGCGCGCCTCTACAGACGCCACGCTTAGCGCCCTCCACGACCGCCGCGCTTCACGGCCAGGGGAGCACCGCCGCCGCCCGTGGCTTGGCCTTGCGCTTTGGGGCTCTCCCTCCTGTGGTCTTGGCACCGCCTCTTCGTCTCGGCCCCGGTTGTTGCCGGGCTAGTGGCTGCCGCCGCTGCCGCCTGGCCCCGCCCCGCCTCCGCTGTGGTCTTTGCTCATTCCTCCTCCATGTCGGCTGGGTGGCCACTAGGCGCCTCCCGGCAAATCTGCTGCCTCGGCGGCGTGGCCGCCAGTCCGCCACCGCCGACGAGGTCTTGCCTCCGCGCCCGCCTCGGCTGCCCAGACTCCTCCCATGAGAGGAGTCGAGGCGGCCACCGAGGACGAGGGCAACGCACGGCTCGAGGCGGCCGCCGGGGAGAAGGCCCAGTTCTTGAAGCTTCTCCAGGCGAGGAAATCCGGAGGTGGAGAAGAGCTCCATGGGGATTAAAGAAGAAGAAGCATTTGTGGGAGCACAGAATAATGGAGAAGAAGTAACCAGAAGGATGCTACATCCTTTTTAATTTCCTCGTGAAGGCCAGTATAGGTAGTATGGTCAAAAGCTGGTGGAGAAAAGGAAAAGAGGCGCATGTGTCCCTGTGATTTGTGTGGGGATGTTGGCCAAAGAAGTGCCTCACGTGAGAAAAAGCAAAGCACAAATACAATGCATCAGATCAGATGGACAGAGATAGTGGGACCCACCTGGCCCACTGTCCAACATTTTCTATTATCTCCCCCAGAGAGCAACTCTCCATCTTCTACAGTGCCATCATCATGAGCACCTGCCTGGCCTAGCTCCAGACTTTCTCCATCCAAAGAAAGCGCCGCCGCCCATCATCCCGCGACCAGAAGCGTGGGCGCCACCTCGTGTTTCCATCATCCCCATGTCTACCGCGTCGTCATCAAGGTGCACCGCGAAGAACGTATTATCCCAAGACGGCAAGATGTCGACGCGAACCCCATGCTCGGCAAGATTCGCCATCTCCTACTTCGATGACATTGCAGATAGCGCTGTGTTCGACATCACCGACATATTCACATACATCGCCTCCTCGAAGTTCTTTCTATTTCGCGGCAGCCGGCGCCAAGTCTACGTCCTCATCGTTCCTGTGGTGCTCACTGTCGTTCGGGGACTTCTTGAGTACTATCATCATCAAGGCGATGAACGCTGCCACCAAAGGCTCAACGCACATTGCACAAGAACTTGAAACGGGGATGTGGGTAGCCCTATCACCTGGACGACGCCTGCCACTTGCGTCATCACGGCGCTCTCAAGGTCGTCCTGTGCCCTCACGGTCGTCCGGCGTCCTCGCAGCCTTCACAGCGCCCTCGGGGCCCAAGCAATCGGACGAGCTACGCTTAGCAACGCAAAATCACGCGGCCAAGCAAGCACTTGTCGAGATGGCTTGGCAAAGCAATCCTCTGAAACATCAACCACTGCACGAAAAACACAATTCAAGACTACCCCTTTGGCGTTCCTCCAAAACACCGCGGGGCAGGGGGGCTAGTGTTGGAAGAATAATTCATCTATCATACTGACGGGGCCCACCACTCAGAAGACTCGCATAAGGATCACGGGGCTACAATTATACTCATGAAAGATCAGAATACCCTCACTGCATTTAATAGGCTAGTTATATCACCGAGGGTATTCGAGTCATTTGTACAGGCTGAGGAGCCTATAAATACCCCATGTATCCCTCTCATTTGGGGGGAGCTCTCTGGAGCAATAAAGAAGTATGTTCAAACTGGTGAGCCCTCAGGGGCTCCCTCCCCGGAGGTAACCCCCCGCTGGCTCACCGACAGAGTAGGGCGGTCTCTCGGACCCCGAACTCAGATACATCCTCGTGTCATTTTTACCTTCATGACGATGGCCCATAGCACTACCGACGCCCACCCTCACCGTGTTTGGTTTTTACATCTACAACAGTATCTTCAGACCACGATTAAGATTTTGATTGCTTTTTGCATCAATGCTTGATTCTTCCAAGTAGTTTGGTGAAGGCCAACGACTTGAAGGGGAATAGGGTGTTTTCTTCCAAAGACCGCTCGCTCTTTCCGCTGGGGAATTGAGGGATCGGTAAAACTCCACTTTGTGGTCGGTGGAGTACACGTGAGATTGGGCTTAATTAAAGAGTTGCAAGTTCATGCATTGGCATCGGGTGAGCAACTACGATTTGTCAAGTCAAGCGTGCAAGTTATCTTCGATCCTACATCGAGAAGATCGGGAACCCCGTATCATCTTGGTATCGAGATCCGCTGGCTCGGTAGAGGATCTTTTATCCAGCTTATCTAAATTTCATTTTTTTTCCTATACACTAAAAAAGCCATACAAAAAAATTTTCTTTCAAATTAGTAGTATTTAGTTTGTTATTCTAGTGAGTTTTGTTAAGTTTTTGTCCATTAGAATCAAGTTTAGATTGTCGATCTTGAATTCTTTTATGCTGCTTTTTATTTGAGCCTAGTTTCATCTTATTTTTTCGTCGTGTTTATAAAAAAAAGACAAAAAAGCGAGACATCAATTTATCCTTTGTGAACCTTTCAATTCTTTGCGATTACTTTGAACCTATTTAAGACTAGCTAAATCGTTGCTTAGGGTCTGCATATTAATATTTGTGTTCTTGTAATTGTTCAAAGATCAAAAGGTGGGAAAGAAATTTTGCTCATTTTGGTAGAACAAGAATTTCGCCATAGTTCAAAAAAAAGGAAGGAAAAAGAGAAGAGAAAAAAAGAGAAAAGAGAAAAAGAGAAAAGGAAAGAGAAAGTGCAAAGCCGAACCATAAACTTGAGCAAAAATCCCCACTCATTCTTGATTCAATTGTTAGAATATCAATATTTTGTGCAATCTTGTGCCCTAGTTTCATTATTTGTAACTAGCTAGCGTCTTTCTATAACTTGTGCAATACGAGCTATTTTGGTCTTCACTTATATCTTACATAGCTCATTCCTTGATTGCACTAAGTTCCAATATCTTTGCGTGTGAGTTGCTTTGTTTTTCACTTATATGATTGTGATCAGCAACTAGGCATTGAATTCTAGTTTGGATATTTACTTAGCTTTACAATACCTAGAATTTTCAGATTAAGTAGGCATCCATACCAAGCTCCACATAAACATCCGTTGTCGTGTTTTGACTTGCTCTTGAAAGTCGCTCTTTTCTCACGTTGTTTTCACCTACAATATCAAGTGTGAGTTTTTGACCTCAATTTACTTCGGAAAGGTAAGAACGTGATTTGGTAAGACGAGTGAGTTTGAGAGATACACATACACCTACATACATATTCTTTGCTTTGCTACTAACAATGGCAGATCGTGAGTATACGATCTTCCCTTCTAAGGTAGTAATGATCCCAGAGGAGTATCTTGAGTGGGTACAAGACATGGAGTTCGAGCTTGAATCCCAGAAGTTCGAATCAGAAGCCAAGGAAGTGAGAGTGGCCACTATGTTTTTTATGGACTATGCCTCTAGTTGGTGGCAACAACTAAGTGGGAAACACCCTGGGTTTTTGAGTATTCCGTGGATAGACGATAGAACGGCTTAGTGGGGAGTGCCAATTTAGCAAAGGACTCGAAAAGTTTTACTTAACTAAAACTGTGCTAACAAACTAGAAGCCGCTAACTTATGTATGCATAATATCACTCAAAATCAACTATGTATTTATTTATATTACTATTCATGCCACCGTTTGCTGCTGTAAGATCTAACCAAAGACGGCAGTGAGAAATTGATCAGAGATTCGTCGACGCCAATCTTTCCTACAACTCCACAGGCAAGCGATCCTCTTGACCATAAACATAGTTAATTTAAATGTAAACCGTATATTGCACTATATGTTTATTGCATCAAAATTGTTTTCTCAAAACTTAAATAAATGATTGAGATGAAAATGATTAAGATGATTATGAAAGAAATGAGAATGAATAAAGGAAAGAAATGAGAAAGAATAAAGGAAAGGAATGAGAATTATTATGGTTGGTAAAAGGGGGCCCTGGCAGGGGAAACGCGACGATGACGACGACGACGATGATGATGAGGTAAGAGGTGGGACCCTTTTTACATATGGTTATAATATAAGGACAAACAAAACTCTTGCTCTGGCCTCAAGTCAGAATTCAAGACCAACCATTTTTCCGCTTTGCGGCGTAAAATGCTACCCTCGTTACGTGACCATGCTCTCCACAATGGGTAAGATATATATATGTGTGAGTGTGATGGAGGAACCCAGACCGTAGGAGAAGTCAGGAAGTGGGGGATCCAAGCGCTTATAGCGCTAGGGTGGAGTGTTGAGTGCAAGATAGAAGTCGCTCAACCAACATTATTGAACTCTGTATGACGAGGTCAAGAAGATGACTAAATCAAGACCGACGGAAAGTAATGGGTGGAGACTTGATCACGAAACTCGAAAACGCTCAGATTCTCGATCTCAAACCGCATGAAAGGAAATGTGGTGGACCCAGTTCACAGAGAGCTCGAATAGCTATGGGTAAAGTGGTACAAAGCTCTCAAGAAGCTAAGCAAAATCATGAATTCATGCCACTCTGGATTGGAGTCTACGGAACCACTGGGGTCTTTCTTCTCTCCGAGTGACAAGTAGTGTTTTCAGATAAAATTTGCCACCTAATGTTTTAATGAATTATTTTCGAATTGAGATGACTTAGAAAATGTGATAACAACTAGAGACACCATCCAAAGGCATTCTTTGTTATTAATGCTTGCCGAGTACATTCGTACTCAACCTTGTTAGTATTCTCCTTTGTAGATCCTAGTCCGGTCGGGAACTATCCCGAGTGGGATGAAGGACTTGCAGTAATCAAGCAACCACGGAGGAGAAGGCGCGACTATTTAGTACCGGAGCGAGATGGACACCATCTTTGACTCGTGGGACTAATAGAAGGCCAAGGCTTCGTGGTTGGCGAGAAAAGCGAGTCATTCCTTTTGTAGTCAGATAAAATATGTACTAAGAATCATAGCCTTGCGTGGCTATTATCGAATAAAATGTACAGTTTCTATCTTATTGTTCTCATTGCAGACTTGGTAAAGGCTTACTATTCGCTGGAGCGTTGTTTTATCGAGCAAATGAATAGTAATCCGATGCCTAAGTGTGATTACCCTTGGGGTAATGACATGGGCGCCACACCTAGCCTCCGCCTCTAACATTGAAGACTTCGCTTCTACCGCTCTACCATTAATCGTCACGCCAGCCACAAATGCTAGTCCGCCATTGACACGCCACCATGTCGCTATCTCTAGCTTGCTTCCCAAACTTAGCTATCACGCCGATGCGGTTACATCGCCATCGCTTCAAAGGAGGAGCAAGGAGGAAGGAAGGGCAAGGAGAAGGAGAAGAGGAAGAAGGGGAAATTTCGGGTTTCGTGGTCCTATCATCTTCGTCGTCCGATTTCATGGGGTAACAATATGGAAACCTTCGCTAAGATGTTAGATTGATGTTTAATCAAACTTTAGGGTATATCTATAGTGGGAATTAGTGTTTTGTGTATGTCTTGTTTCAGTTTAGTGTGTTGTTGAGCCTTGCAAGGGAGTTTCGGGGTATCTACGTCTCGTTTCATAGCTTTTCCATGTTATAAAAGTTGTAGGTTATTGTTAAAGATTTTCATAGAGTTTAAGACAACTGGATTTGATCAAGTGTTGTAAATGTTATGGCTTCTAGAGCGCCGTTGTTCGGAATTCCATCGTTGTTGGTAGCAATCGTGTGGTTTGCTTTATTTCATACAATAGATGGTCGAATTAAATTATAGTCATAATTAGAAAAGGTTGTGTAATTTTCCATAGTTTCCATAAGTGGTAAGGTTTGCTACTTTTTATGTTGTGGAAAATAGGTATAAAATCATTAATCATGTTGTTCAGCAATGTTTCAGATTGACCTTCGGGTTTAGACAACTTAACTAGAGAATTTGCATAACTAGGAAAGTGTGAAAAAGTTTGTATAGATTCCATAAAATATATGAGTTGCCATGAGAATTAGAAGTTATGGATGTTTGATCACTGGGACAATGGGTTATCCGGTGAAGAGGGGTTAATTATGTCGAGTTTGAGCGTAGGAGCAGTGTTGATTTGTTTTATGTTCTTGTAATGTTGTTGAATTGTGTTTAAGGTGAGTATTGGCTTTTGTCTAGGGAGTGTTGCTTCTAGTTCAGTGCCGCCTTCACATCTTTCTGGTTTTCGTGGCTAAAAGGCAAGTGCATGGTGGAGCGGATGGTGGAGTGGTAGACATCGATTTGTTTGTCACTTTTCTTTACAATTAATTTGCTATGATTTATTTATGCTTTATTCATGCCTATTATAATGTCATGATAATGATATGATAATGATGCTGAAATTACCATGATGATGACATGGTAATGATGCTAATGGATCATGTTAATGGATATTGGAATAATTTTCATTTGCATCATGTGCACACCCATGTCATGAATGAGAAAGACTCACACCGGGTGGGCATATAAGACCTACTTTGGTAGACCTCCACGAGAGTGGAGAGATCCCTGGTTCCTTGTAGGATGGGCTAATGATAGGGTGAACACCGACGGGTGTTCACTCATGCTACCGGTATAAGCTATGAGATAAGCAAATGAGCATGTAGAGTAGAGATGCATTGCATTAATAAAAATAGGGAAATTTTGATATATGCCATTGTTAAGTGACCGTATCAGAGAAATGCCACCGCTCATTTCGAAATTTGAAATATGCCATTGCAAACATCTTTTTCTCATAGAAATGCCACTGATCTACATATTTCACAAATATTGATGTTATTGCCCCCATCTTCTTTGATTCCCACGTCAGGGCGCTCGCTCCTCGCCATGGAGCAGAGGATGACGAAGGCGCCTACTATGGAGACATAGGTGCCGGCGGCAGCGGTGACAAGTCGCACAGCCTTTTGCAAATCACGCCGCCGCCAGATTCTGCGTAGAGCTACTCCTCCGCCTCCGCTACTGGCTGTTGCTTCCTCCACGATGAAGGCTGGCGCCCCTTCTGCATCTTCACCTCCTCCCGTCTGTACGAGCACCACCGGAACAACAACAGCGGCGACCGCCATGACGTCGAGGACCACAACCAGCCAAATCCCCAAGCACTCGGCTCGCAGCTTGAGCATGTTGATGCAATTCCTCTCGCTCTCCACCGCCTCCTCGTCCCCCACCTCCTCCCCCCCAAACCCTTCAAATCCATCTCCTCCACCTCCTTCCGCCGCCCCTCCCCACCACCACCTCCACCCCAAAACCCTCCCCTACGCCACCACCGCCTCCTCCTCCCCCCAAACCCCTTCGCCTCCAAGCTATGGCTATCCAAAAAGCTCTCTTCGCCGCCGCGCCTCCTCCTCCATCGAGTCGGAGCGAGAGGGCGCCGCTGCAAGAGGATTTCGCGAAGGGAAGGCCTTCATCGGAAACCTCTCACTCGTGGGCGAGGAAGGCGAGATCGCCAGTTCTTCCGCTCGGTTCGGGCCGCCGAGAAGGTCAAGCTCGTGCGGTACACGACGACCCCGAGCGTAACGCCGGCTTACTTCCTCTACTACGGGCGACGACGCAGGTCGCGCCGAGCGCGCAGCTTGAGGTGGACGGTGGATTTCTGTGATCCGACGATGAGGTCGGCGAGCGTCCGAGCCATTGTACACTGCCGAGCTAGTTCCGGCGTATGGCGGCAAGGTGGTTAAAATCGCGATCCTACTCGTAAAGTCGTACGATTCTACGATCCCACGACGGCCTGTCGATCCAGATTGCACTGTGGATGGAAATCAGGTAGAATCGTGGTTGAGTCGCGATCCAAAGGGTGGAATCATGTAGAATCATGGTAGAGTCACAAAAAAAATTTGCAATTTTTTTCTTTTTTTTTTGCAATTTTTTTTAGAGGCCCGGCTTTGCTGATATTTTGTTTTAGAGCAAAATTTGTTGATAGTAATTTCTGAGATTGAAACTATAAATAAATAAGGAGCATGCAAAATATTATATCAGTGTGGCAATGCTAGTACAAATATCTATATTATGAGTTATGACATGAGCAATCTTGAGCTTGATAATGATAAGCTATTTTTATTCCTCGTAGTATGTCTAGTCGCTTTTAAGGAACATGCAAGCGTTGTAATTAGATATTGATTTACAAAATTTGTGAACATTTCTCTTTAATTGTAGTAAACTAGTCAAGGCCATTGGTCGTTTCTCCCAGTAGTTCGTAACTATATCACCCATCATGTTAGTACCATTATGCTTTTCTCGCTAGTGATAAGAAGTGTTTTGCCCCTTTTTGGTAATAAGTAAGTGGTAAACCTTATAAGAATCATACAAACTTATAGTAGTGATGTTAAATATGTGTATTTTTACAAATCAGAGAATCGCCGATTCTACGATTCGACATTACGATTCGATCCTACGGAGGCAAATCGATCCGACTCGGGATCTCGACTCGACTACCTTTGGCGGGCAGCAGAAGAACCTTGGCGCCAAATTCAAGCCCGCAGAGAAGCACGCACCGAGACCATGCGAGAAGGTGAGGAACGGCACGATGGGCGAAGAGGTGCGAGCGTGGAGGCAGAGGGAGAAGATAGGGGGCAATTTGGTTCAATACTGACAAAATACGTATACTAGTGGCATTTGTAGGATGTTCCAAGCTTTTTAGTGGCATATTTTGAATTTCGAAATGAGCGGTGGTATTTCTCTGATACGGTCACTTAGCAATGGCATATATCAAAATTTCCCATAAAAATATGATGATGTTTATTGAATACATGAATGATGATGAAATTAATTTTCATGTTTGTTAACTTGTATGTTTATTGTTCTATTATATATTTGTTGAGTCTTGGACTCACCCTAGGTTTGTTGTTGTTTTTAGATGATCATTGACGTCAACATGCATGTGATGAGAGTAACACATACACATCACATACTTTCAATCACAGAGTTATCATTATTTAGTTGCTACCATTAAACCTAGAGACTTTGTACTGTTTATCTAGAGTTGATTAGTAGATATGGATTTCATTATCTTGATGATTGGAATATGGGTTATTTAGTTATAGTTTATTTATTAGAATTGTTGCTAACCAATGTTCCTAGACGCATGATTCCAGGCGTTCTCGGGCATGTGGTTCCGAGCGTTCTTAGGCGCGAAATCCCAAATTGTGTGAACATTCATCCTTATTGCTTTATCTTGTTATAATTGTTTAAAGGTAACCCGTTGTGGGTTTTTATCCAGGCAAAGGTTGCTGGAATTATATGTAATGTTGGTTTAGATTGAGAGAACCAATGTTCTTGGTCGCATGATTCTAGGCGTTCTCGGGCATGTGGTTCCGAGCGTTCTTAGGCGCGAGGTCCCAAATTGTGTGAACATTCATCCTTATTGCTTTATCTTGTTATAATTGTTTAAAGGTAACCCGTTGTGGGTTTTTATCCAGGCAAAGGTTGCTGGAATTATATGTAATGTTGGTTTAGATTGAGAGAGAAAAATGTATATGTGACATTCTGAGCAAGGTATCCCTCAAACATATCTTCCAACATGCAACAGTCATGCAATTTCATGATCTGATCAAGATTTATCTCTATATTCCAATCAAAATTCATTTTAAATTCAGATTCTCTATTCAGTCACATCCAACTAAATCCAGTTTAACCCACATGCTTAATTTAAGGCTTCTAATCAGCATTCCTCAAAATCTTTACTTCTCAAAATCAACCTCAGATTCTTTAATTCACAAAATCAGCCTTAAAATCCTCAATTCACAAGACAATCTACTCCTGATTCAAGGGCAACCTAATTCATTCTAATAATCGAATAAGTGTTTCATAACCCTATATCTTTTATGATCCGTCAAAAACTCTCTCTCAAGATCCTCTTTTATTTGCATAATCTGTACCATCCATTCATACTCAAACACATCCACCAAAATACTCCAGAATCCACTAGAGTTCCTTATAATCAACAACAAATTCTAACATCTTTGATCCTCAAAAATTAGATTCCACAAGGCTTCTCTTAAAGCTGCCCAGCTTGGCATCCAACACACTAGTCATTTTTACAAGAACACCTCTCAAGAGCCTGGTGTGTGGCGGCTGCATCCACTGCACCATCTTCTCGGGGTTTCCAGCGCTTAGAGCATAAAGGGTTCGGTCCTATAGAACTTTTCCAGAGGAAAGAGGATCCATTTAACTTTTATGAAACGTTGAAGCAAGCAAAAGACAAGGGGGAATAAGGTAAGGAGACATACAGAGAAGGGGATAAGAATAGAAAGATGACCCGGATAAGGAAAGAACCAAGTTATTTTTCTTGTTGTAAAATAAGTTTTTGAAACTCCAAGCTAACGGCCCTTCTACTAGGTTACGACCTGCAGTCGAGAAGCTCTTATACCACTTTGTAACACCTGACCCAGGGGCACCCGAGAGGTCCTCTAGGACTTTCTAGAAAGTCCACCAGGACCTCCCAGGACGACCCACAGGACCTCTTGAGAGGACCTCCAGGACCGCCCAGAAGGTCCGGTAGGACCGTCTGGAGGTCCTGGGAGAGTCCCTAAGGAGGTCGTGGAGCCAAGGGGCGCCCCAAAGAGCTCCCACGGCCAGACCAGGGGAGGTCGTGGGGAACTGAGGTCTCCTCAAGACCTCCCACGACCAACCAGAGGAGGCCGTGGAGGGCCGAGGCTACCCCAGGACCACTCACGACCAGACCCGAGGGTGGTCGTGGAGGACTGGGATCACTCCAAGGTCCCCTGTGCAACCGAGCTAGTCCCAAGGATCAACAGCTAGCTCATCACATCATACAAGAGTGGTAGCATATACTTCAACGAGATTTTTATTGATATCAACAGAGTTGTTTACAAAGGGGAGGCTTATAAGCCAACAAACCAGAACACAGCGGAAAATAAGCATTATGCCATCCGATACACCACAGGCAATCGGCTGGAGGGCGCAATCCTAGTCGTCCAGGACCACTCGGTCCACAGCAAGATCTTCTCAAGCTTTCTTTTCCCTGCTCAAAAGATAATTTCAAGCAAGAGTGAGCACAACAACCGTGCTCGCAAGTTACACCCGTCAATTAGCAGAATGACATGCATACAAGGGTAATCAAAGGAAGGCATAATAGGGTTAGTTTGCGTAAAGCTAAGTTTATTTCAAATATGAGTACTAAGTTCCAAAGCAATTACAATAATTAAAATGCATTTTCAAATCTCAGTTTTCAGTTGGATAACATTCATCACAAGTGGTGAAGGATACCTGTGACACCCTGAATTTATTTTAGAATCTTTTTGAGGTTTTCAAAAATAAAAAGAACCATTTTGTTTTGATGAGAATTCAAAGCTTAACCTGAAATTTCATAATAGATTTAAGCTGCCTAACTCCAACTACAACTAAAAGTTCCTTGTTGGTTTATTGAGTTATTGGAGCTTTCGGTCTTTTCCTCCTCTCGTCCATTTGTTACCCACCTTGGCCCTGCACCACACCTTTGTTAGGATCCAGAGGTTCTGACCTTCTCTCAGGCAGTCCTCCTATGGTCCAGACCTCCTTAGGTCTAGATCCTCCAAGCACTTGGACCTCCCTGGGTCCAATTCTCCTCTCGGGTCCTCTCTGACTCGCAATCTTCCCAAGTCTGTGCCACCCTTGTGTGTATTTGAACTCCTTTGGAACCATGTGGACCTCCCCTTACATTTATTTGACCTCCCCGTGTCCTTCAGGACCTCTCCATGTCCTCTAGGACCTCTCCTTACCTTTCTTAGACCTCCCTGTGCCCTACCGGACCTCCCTAGGTCCTCCAGGACCTCCTCCTTGCCCATTTACATCTCCATTGATTGTGAGTCGTCCGATTTGCATTGGACGGCTTGATCCTGGTGAAGCGTGCTCGGTGGTTCAACATCCCACCTCCTCTGAACCCTTAGATCTTCGTTGTATGACCCGACGGTTGTGGCGTCGGGTGGTCCTAACGCCCCAACCATTCTCGATGGTCCGATCGAACCAAATGCCCGGACCTCCTCCTTGCACATTCGAACCATTAAGACCTCCCTTGAGATCTTAGCCGTCTGCACCTTCTCCTTATAACTGGACCGTCAAGACCTCCCTTTGGAAATCTTGACCGTCCATACCTCCCTTCTTGACAGATCCGATCGTTAGACCTCCCTTGGGAATCCCAACCGCTCGACCTCCCTCGATTGGATCCTACGGTTCTAGACCTCCTGCGGCGGGTGAGGTTCTCCTTTATTGTTGTGGACCTCCCTGCTTGTGTTAAATCTTGACCGTTGACCTCCCTTTGAGATCCAACCGTCAGACCTCCCTTATGTGTAAGGACCTCCCTTGTCCTTGCGCACCTTCTCTCGGTGCGCTTGATCTTGACCGCTTGGACCTCCCTTTGAGATCCAACTGCTAGGACCTCCCTGGGTGAGGACCTCCCTTGTTCATCGCGAAGACCTCCTCGAGGTCCTTGCAGACCTCCTTATGGTCTTGGCTGCCCCACTTGGCGATCAAGCACCGATTTCTTTTACCTTTGACTATGTCCTTTGGGCAAGGAAGTCTCCGCAAGATTTAATGCATTTTGTATCACATTAAATGCCCCCACCTTTGCAAAGACGCATGTCACAATCGATTGTCACATTCCTTGCCTACTCTCTTGTCCTATTTACCAACTCTTGTTGACTCATCCTGGTCATGTGCATGGCTTCCCTATATATATTTTGGGAGAGCCCTCCTTTCTCACTTTCTTCCTCATTTTCGCTCTTTGTCTCAACCGAGCCACCATAGACCTCCTCTCTCTAGTCTCTGGACCTCCTCCATCGTGTCTTGGGACATCCCTCCGAGCCCTAAGACCTCTCCAAATGAGCTCCTTTGACCTCCTCTTGACCTCCCGGCTTCTCTGTTGGTTTTTCTTTAAGTTCATTTGGAGTTCTTTGGATTCTTGTTTGAGTTTTGTTTGAATATTTGGTTCTTCACGTAGATTGTCAAGACCGTGGGGAGCCCGAGTTTAGTGAGGGAGAGGAAGCACTCGAGATCTTGAGCAAGGCAAGTTACATTTTTGAACATGTTGCACCCAATATTTCAAATTACTTATGTCGCTTTTCAAGATGTATGCATGCTTACTTTACTAAGTATTTCAATGTCTATCTTTCAATCCATAGTTGCTTCACTGCTTGGTATGACCTCTATCCATGATTGAATCAACCTCATTGTCACCTTAGATAAAAACCGGTTCTTGCAATAGTGAGGACCCAAGCTCTTTGAAAATGACATGCTTAGTGATGCTTAGACCAAAATCTTGATTTGGGGAGTTTTGACCAAAAACATCAAATGATCAAATGTTTTGAGCCATGGCATTGGTGTGCCATGGAGCTTTTGGCCATGACATTGGTGTGTCATGGATGTTTTGCTTGTGACCTTGGCATTTGTGTGCCATGGAGAATTGTAAAGCAAAGTAAATGAAAATGGTTTTGACTTGGGCGAAGTTGGTTGTATGGTTGGTGCATGTCCATGCACGAGGGTCGTGTGATCCAATGCCCCAGGGTTGAGGTTTGTCGCCCAAGTCGGTTAAGGATCGGTCTTTGAGACACCACTTGCTAAGCCTATAATGGGCTATGCCAAAATTGTGCAACCACATGTCTCAAAGATGGGCGTGGGACCTGCTAATTAATTTGCAAAGCTCTACCATGGTTTGCCACTCATGGACGCGTGGGTTGTCATGTTATGACTAGTTGTAGTCCCACCCGGCCAAGAGGGGCTTAAACCCAGCGGATGGAGAGTCCAATAGGAGCGAAACCTTAGAGTGGGTGGACTGTGGTGGGGCAATGCATTGTAAAGGCCTTGTCATGTGCTCTAGACCTCTCACCAAAGGAAGTGTGAGGTGGCATCGACGGATGCCAAGCAAACTAGAGAATTCATGTCATGTGGGTAAAGTGTGCAACCTCTCGCAGAGTGTAAATCTATTCAATAGTCAGATTCACACGGTCATGGACATGCTAGCAATGTCACTCAAAGTTAGCTTTGGTTTTGGTTTTCAAAAGGTTATGAAAATGGTTTTGGTGGTTTAACCAAAATGGGTGTGGGTTGAAGCCTTGTGCAGAGGGTATCCTTCACCATTGCTATGTTGAATGCTATCCAAATGAAAATGGTTTTCACAAAAATGAATTTTAATTATGGTAACCTCGCCTTGAAACTTAATAATTGTATTTGAAATAAAATTGGCTTTATGCAAACCAACCCTAATATGTTGTCCTTGATATACCCCTATGCATGTCATTCTCGTTATTTGATGGGTGTAACTTAAGTAGCACGGTTGTTGTGCTCACTCTTGCTTGATTCATATATTGAGCAGATGAAGACTCCTATGATGATGAAGATGACCACTCAATTAGGGCCGCCCTCCACCACCATTGTGGTGTAATGGGTGGACATTGTCTTTGTTCTCTGCTATGCTTGTGTGCTCCCCCTTCTGTCGGAGTTGTAAGCAACCCTTGTAAACGAACCTCCTTTTGCTGTTAATAAAGCCTTGTGGATGTTTATGATATCACTTGTTTGTCAGGAGAACCAACGATGATCTCTGGGGCCTGGTTTGGATCACAGAGGACTTCAGCTTGCCCTAAGCTCACGACCTCCCTGGTGGTTCCCTCTGACCTCCCTTGGGTGGAGGTGTGGAGTTTTGGGGAGGTTTGGGGTCCAAATGACCTCAAGGGTCTAGACCTCCTGCACCTCCGAGTGGTCCTCTCTGACTTCTGGAGGTCTCAGGTGGTCCACCAGATGTCCTCTTGGAACGCCCCGAAGTCTTCATGACCTCCCAGAGGTCCTCAAGGACCTCTCGACGCCCCTGGGGGCTCTTCGACCTCCCAGGAGGTCCTGAGGGACCTCCCGGGTGTGCCCTAGGCCGGGTCATTACAATACCTTCCTGTCACAAGGCTCCCCGCCCAATCTCAATTTGGATAGGAATCCAAAACCATTTCACAAATTATTTTGAACCCAAAACTGAAATCTAACTTTGAGGGGCTTTGCTAGCATGTCCATGACCGTGGACACGGCTATTCGAATAGTTTTACACTCTGCAGAGGTTGTATACTTTACCCACATGACACGACTTTTCTAGTTTATTTGGCAACCGTCGATGCCACCTCTCACTGCCGATAGTAAGAGGTCTAGAGCACGTGATAAGGCCTTTACAATACATCGCTCCACCGCAGTCCACCCACTCTAAGGTTTCGCCCTTCCCCAGGGCCCCCTCTTGAGCTAGGTGGGTACAACATAGTCATAAAAGACAGTCTATGAAAGACCACCCACTGTTCCGCCAGATCAACCGCGGTGATAACTTTGTAAATTAGTTGGCTAGGTCCTACTCCCCATACTGAGGACATGTGGTTGTACGGTGAGGCATAGCCCATTATAGGCATAGCAAAGGATCGCTCACAGACCGGTCCTTAATTGACTTGGGCGGCAACCTCAACCCTGGGGCATCGGATCACACGACCCCCCGTGCATAGACTTGCACCAACCAAGCAACCAGATTCACCCAAGTCCAAATCCATTTTTCCATATCTTGCTTTTCAAACCTCCATGACACACCAATGACATGGCCATTTGTAAAACCTCCAGGACACACCAGTGCCATGGTTCAAAGCATTTAAGTAAATAATGATTTTTGGCCGAATCTTCCCAAAACAGAATTCTTGGTCTAAGCTCAACTAAGCATTCCTTTTCAAAATGCACTGGTTTACACTATCGCATAAAACCAGGTTTTGCCTATGGTGACAAGCAGGTTCAGTTCGAGATCAACAGTGGTCATACAAAGGATTTAGGCATAGCTACAACCTTAAAAACAGGTATTGAAATACATAGTAAAGTAAGCATGCATAAGCATTTGAAATGGAACATAAGTAGGTTGAAATAATGGGTGCAATATGATCAAGAGTGTAACTTGCCTCCTGCTTGAAAGCCTTACAGGTCTTCTCCCTCACAAAGCTCGGACTCACCACCGTCGTCGAGGTCTACACGTTAAAACAACGCAAATCAAACCAAAGCCAAGTACAAACCAAAAAGAACTCCAAAGAAGCATAAAACTTTAGCCAACAGAGAGGTTTGAAGGTCAGTAGGAGGTCCAAAGCTTTAGGAGGAGGTCCAGAGAGCTTTGGAAGGAGGTCTAAGAGCTGGACAAGGGAGGCTCAATGGTTGGAGGGAGGTCCAGAGAGCAAACTGGACGAACCAGAGAGTTGAAATGAGGAAAAAGTAAAAGAAGAGAGCTTGCCCAAGCTTATAAGGCTAGAGTTGCTGGGAGGTCCAAGACACACGTGGTCAAGAGCAGGTGAGGAAAAAGGTGGGAGCTAGTACCAGAAGTGACAAAAGGATAGCACGGGTGCTGCAAAAAAGGATGGTAGCATTTAATGCGACACAACAGGCATTAAATGCGGGAGGACTTCCAAGT
Organism: Phyllostachys edulis; assembly: GCA_036346405.1. NCBI lineage: Eukaryota > Viridiplantae > Streptophyta > Magnoliopsida > Poales > Poaceae > Phyllostachys > Phyllostachys edulis. The sequence goes on along the minus strand of CM070554.1, from coordinate 68,901,588 downwards.
GCTAAGGACAAGGTCAAAGGATAAGAAAAGTGGGCGCGACTGACCAATGGGGCCATTCAAAGCTTGAGGGGGAGGTCCTGTGGGCAGGAGGTCCAACAGACACCACAAAGGGGAGGTCCTAACGATCAGATCTAACAAGGGGGAGGTCTGGACAGTTAAGATCTCCAAAGGGGAGGTCCTAATGGTTAGATCTAACAAGGGGGAGGTCTGGACGGTTAAGATCTCCAAAGGGGAGATCCTAACAGTTAGATCTAACGAGGGGGAGGTCTAAACGGTTAAGATCTCCAAAGGGGAGGTCCTAACGGTTAGATCTAACGAGGGGGAGGTCTGGACGGTTAAGATCTCCAAAGGGGAGGTCCTAACGGTTAGATCTAATGAGGGGGAGGTCTGGACGGTTAAGATCTCCAAAGGGGAGGTCTTAACAGTCAGATCTAACAAAGGAGGTCCTGACGGCTAAGATCTCCAAAGGGGAGGTCTTAACGGTCAAGATCTAAACAAGGGAGAGGTCTCGACGGTTAAGATCTCCAAAGGGAAGGTCCTAACGGTTAGATCTAACAAGGGGGAGGTCTGGACGGTTAAGATCTCCAAAGGGGAGGTCCTAACGGTTAGATCTAACAAGGGGGAGGTCTGGACGGTTAAGATCTCCAAAGGGAGGTCCTAATGATCAGATCTAACAAAGGAGGTCCTGACGGCTAAGATCTCCAAAGGGGAGGTCTTAATGGTCAAGATCTAAATAAGGGAGAGGTCTGGACAGTTCAGATCTCCAGAGGGGAGGTCCTAATGATCAGATCTAACAAAGGAGGTCCTAATGGCTAAGATCTCCAAAGGGGAGGTCTTAACGGTCAAGATCTAAACAAGGGAGAGGTCTGGACGGTTAAGATCTCCAAAGGGGATGTCCTAACGGTTAGATCTAACAAGGGGGAGGTCTGGACGACTAAGATCTCCAAAGGGGAGGTCTTGCACGACGGGAGGTCTTGCGTGACCGTGAGATAAGGCGCGGTGGAGCAGGACCGCTAGATTTCAATCGGACGGGTCAAGGCAATTGGGCCTGTCGGTGTTTTAGAACCGAACTTACATAAAGATTGTTTGATTCGGGGGGTCTCCTAGAATAAAATCATGCAGAGAGATTGACACGAGAATTTTTATACAGGTTCGGGCCTTCTCCGGAGAGAATAACAACCCTACTCCTGTGTGTGTATGGTATTGAGTGTATACTGAACAATCAGGGGAAAAACTAAGACTATTACAGATAGTGCTTGTATTCCTGATGGCTCGATCTCTTTCTTATTCTCTTCCTTTCTCTAGTTGCCACCTTTTATAGTACGTGAAGGAGCGGCAGTTACTCGAGTAAAGCGGCGCCTCATCACCTCAGAATTCAGCGATGTTGGTAGTAATTACCGTGTATTAATTCCTCCACGCCGCTCAACACTATATACCGTAGATAATGGGTATTACGTGCCATTATTCTCAGAGAATAACAACAGATGATGATCGTTTGAATCCTTTAATCAATAAGACCCACTTGTCTGCAGTGTTCATTTGATTATAAGGTGGTCGTGAGTGACCTAGTCGAGAGGAATCTACGATTATGAGGTAGTCGAGCAAGACTTACGACTATGGGATAGTCGTAGCATAACTTACGACTATGGGGGTGGTCGAGAAGAACTTACGACCATCCATTTGGTTCTTCCTTCATAACATTAAGGGTACACTCGGGGTTCACATGACGCCATATTTACCTATAATAAAAATTATAGATAAAAGGTAAAATGAGGATTATTATATCTCGCCATCTAGCCCCCACTTCAAGTGAAAGCAACTTACTTGGTAAAGGGTTCTAGATGGTCTTACGATCATGAGAGGATCGAGAAAATAATCAAGGAAAAACTCTTCGATTGTATACTACTTTGACCGAAATTTGCTTGGTCAAGAAAATTGCTTACGACTATCAAGTGGTCGTAAAAGCATTTCTACCATCACAAGGTGGTCGAGTATAGTGATCGGAAGAAGGAACTTTCCGATTATCATTTCCTTTGGTTGAAAAGATCTAACCAAGGAAGTAATTTCACTTGAGATGTAAACGCAAACCTGAATTTCTCGAAGCGGACACACTCGGGAATCTCAAACGACGCTTGCTAGCCTGTTCATTGAAGCGTTTCGAGACAGTGGCGACCCTTGAATGTCACGCCCCGGCTCAAGGTGCTGTGTTATATATACTCACCGGAGGGTAAAACCTAAGATCTTACTTTTCCCCAAATTGCTCCTCGCCGTTTCTTCAAGCTCTTGCCTTCTCCGCCGAAGTCGTTTTGCCTTCTCGCCGCCACTCCAATTGTGCCCTCTTTTTCGACCCAAAATTTCTGCTTCCGAGAGAGATGGCCAGAAAGTTTCGAGTGGGAAGAGTCGGAGATGGATGCGTGAAGATTCAAGCCCTAGTTGTCGCCGGAAGATTCCAGAGAAGACTCTTGTGAAATGGCTTCCGCAATTAGGCAAAGATTGGTCGTTAGGGAGAATGGGCAAATTCCGCCTTCCGTGCTTATTGTGAGTGTGGCCTTCATTGCTGCCACCCCTTTCTCACAGTTGTGCTCGAGCATTTTGGGGTGGAGTTAGTGAACCTTGGTCCTAACTCCATCACCATCTTGGCGTTTGCCAGATATATGTGCGAGGCGTGCAGGAATTCCTATGACCTTGAGCTTTTCCAATATTTCTATGGAATGTCTCGGCAAGCGGGATTTTTGGAAGTTGTGGTCTAAAACTCCACGACGGGAAGTCGAGGGAGTATATTCAGAGTTCCACCCGGTCTTCGTGGGTCGGATGGAGGAAGAGGTGGTTTTACCGAAAGTCACCTCGAAGATGACCTCTCTTCGTGGGAAAGGTCATCAAAAGAAATCTTCATGGGATTCGACTCCTGAAGATATCAGCCGGATTGCCCCTTATGTTCAAGCTATCAAGGACTTGAAGAAGGAAGGGCTGACCGGATGGCATGTGGTGAAAGATTTCATCACACGCCGAATTAGTCCTTTGAAGAAACGAGCATCCCCTATGTGGAGATACTCGGGGCTAACAGACCCAACCAGGGACTACAACGAGGGTAAGTGAATTTTCGACTTAGCTCTCGGTTTGGTCTTTCTCGCAGTTGTTTAAAAGATGCCTTTATCTGCTTGAACAGATCTTTCACCCGGAGATTGACGTTAGAGTCAAACTCGTTTAGAGAAGTCTCCGCCACTTAGTGTGGCGGTTCCTAAAATCCTTGCGATCGTATCCGCAGAGGAAAGGATGGTTCGCCTAAAGGTAATCAAGAGTTGATTTTATCTTTAAGACTTTATAGTCGAGAAAGAACTTACGACTAGAGAAATGTTGTAGAAAAAACTTACAACTTAGTCGTGACCGTAGGAAATCTTACTTGCCGAGGAAAGGTCGAGAAAAACTTACGATTTTGATATTGGTCGAGAAAATCTTACGACGATTAGTAATTCTTCTCTTTCTGTTTTGCTTTACAAAAAGTAGGCATGGAAAATCGTCGGGATGATGAAGAAGCTGTACTAATAACCATCGGTGCAGGGTTGACAAAGGACAAAGGCTCAGCTCCTTCGTCCAAGAGACGTCGACTTTTAAGGGGTGACGACAAAGGAGGGGCGAGCTCGAGTTCTAGCCCTTGACCGGATCCTCTCGCAAAGCTTGTGGCATATAGCCGAATCAAGCCGAGGCTAAAATAGTGAAGTGGAGGAGGTCAAGTAGTGAACCTCTAAAGCGCAAACCTCGCAAGGCCAAGGTACCCTTCTATTATGACAAAAATCTTTCGCAGTTTACGCCACTCCGGTTTTGTTAAGCACTTGGAAAAGGAGGCTGGAAGGATTTTATGTCTTTGTGAAGGATAATACCGCTCCAGTAGAGCCTATGGCTGATGGCAATGCTGCTCTTGGAGTGGTCGAGACTGATCTCGGCCATCCAGAAAGTCAGGAGACCAGAGAGATGGTCCCTGTTCAAAATCCACGACCAGACGTGGTCGTGGCTAAGCCCATTCTTCAACTCGAACTTCACCGAAGTGGTCGTAGAGAAGAAGAAATCTTCCGTTGGGAAAGTGACTCCCAAATTCCTGTTTAGGTCCAAGGTGCAGAGGTATGTGAAATATACTAAAGTGTAAGAACAGAATTTACCTTTTTCCTTTTCACAACCTGAATTGCTTTCCTTTTTGTTGTTTTAGCCCGACTCCTTCAAACCCGAGAATGCTTCCGCTGAGAAGCCTATTGCTACCTCTCCACCGCTAGAGAGACAACAAGGAAGTGGTCGAGGATCATCCTCGCCAGGTGGTAGAGGAAGTCGTGGCGCCTGAAGTGGTTACGACAACCAATGAGGTACCTATTGTACCCAGTAAGGTAGCGGCTACAACCTCTGAAGTAGTAGCAGTGACCACAGAGATGGTCGTGGAGACTCAAGAAGAAATTGCGACCATCGAGATGGTCGCCACGACCATCGAGATGGTCGTGGATAGAACAGAGGCAAATTGCGAAGCCTCTGGTCAAGATGGTGGCGATTACATCCACCGTCGTTTTAAAGGAGATCGCAGACGTTCCTCCGGTACCCAAAGAGAAACCGGTTACAAAATCAAGAAGAAGAGTATTTCAACTTGTACCGACTTCTTTGGGCTCGCTTCCATCGTAGGGTCTTCGCTTTCGGATCTCGCGATCGAAGTCCCCATCCCAACGATATTCCCAATAGAGGGATACCTTTGATAATGAACGCCTTGAGAAGGTTTGGTGGGACCAAGTCACGAGGGTAGACAAGTCAAGATCCTGAGTCGGTTTACTCGATGTTTGCTCGATCAACTATGAATGTAAGTACTTAATCGTACTTATATATATACAGTATAATCTTCTCTTGTTTCTCACCGTCTTTTCATCTTGTAGAAAGCCATAGAGCAAATCGTTGTTGTCGGTGAATATCATCGACAACTTCTAGAGTATGACAGAAAGAGGAACTCGCAAGCAGTAGAGAGATGGTAAGTCATCGCTATTCATAGTCACCTTGGATTTGACTACTTATATAGTGCTTACGGATTTGTCATGGAAAAACTCACGACTAGGTAATGGTCGAAAAGACTTATGACCGATGGCTTTGTCGAGAAGAACTTACGACTAGGTCAATGGTTGTAGAAGAACTTACAATCGATTGACCCATGCTCATGTTCCTTTGTTATCCTTTGCGGGTTAAGCAAAGGATGCTAAGACCTTAGCCGACTCGCCGATTATGAAAAAGAGGAGTCGAAAAAGTTTAGGAAGAGGTATTAGACCTCAGGAAAAAGCTTAAAGAAGCTAACTCGCAACCATGAAGTCGCAGGAAAATTTAAGCGAAGAAGTGCTTGAACTTAAGGCGCTTATATCTTTGATCTTTACCTAACTCTTGCTTCTTTTCGAAAAAGAAGACGAGACGAAAAAAGCTCGAGAATGAAGTTAGAGAGAAAACTTGATTATTCACGAGCTTACTCGTATGTCCAAAAATAAAGATCAAAACCTTGAGACGCCGAGAACTCGAATATCAAGTAAGTAATTCTTTACTGCAGTCCTTACGAAGTTATTTCCTTTTCTCACTTCCACTTCCTTTCTAGCAATGGACGTTAAATTGAGAGAACTTGAGATCGAAATCGCGGATAAAGCCGTGATTTATAACCAGACCGTCCTTATTGCAAAGAAGAATGTAGAGGATATTGTATCATGGGAGAAAAAGTATGCTGAGACCGTTGCTTCCCATAATGAAGAGGTCAAGAAGTTGGATTCTCAACTAGTGGGTAAGAAATTCTTTTACCCGTGATTATTTTTGTTTTCTTTTTCCTCTAGGAGTTTATTTTTGTTTGACCAATCTTATTTCTTTAGAGCAAGTGGTCGAAAACAAAAAGCTCCGCGAGGCTTCGACTTGTACCCAACAGGAGATGGAAGCAATGAAGATTAAACTTCAAGGAAACATCACGCCTCTGAACAATGTGCTTGGTGAGCTACATAGTGAGGGAAAGACTCTCAAGATGATACAATAGCTGCTCACACAAGTACCATTGGGGATCAAGTCGATTTTGCAAGATCTTGTGACCACTCTGAAGGCCAACCAAGTGAATCGATAAAGGAAGCGGTCGAAATCGCGATAAGTTATGCATTAGCAAAACTTAAAGCTCATGACCCCAACCTTAATGTGCAACCACTGAAGCCGACTTCAAGCGCTCTGAAGCGAAGGAAGACGTCGATGGAGGAGATGCAATCGGTTGGTAGGAAAGTTTCAGAGGAGATGCAGTTGGGCTCTCCTCTTGAGTAGTCTGTAATGAACTTGTGAAAAACAGTCTTTTGTTGATGTAATCCATCTTGTTCCTCGCAAATCATCTTGTCGAGTAGTTAGTAACTCAAAAGATAATTAACTAATTTAAAGACTAAGAAATGAAGTCAAATGTAATGACTTTATCCTAGCCCTCGACTATTTGCTTAGTTTGTGAAAACTAAGTAAATAGTTTTGTTCTCTACAAATCATCTTGTCGAGTAGTTAGTAACTCAAAAGATAATTAACTAAATAAAGACTAAGAATTGAAATCAAATTATCCTAGCCCCGACTATTTCTTTGAGTTTGTTTAGACAAACTAAGTAAATAGTCTATAGAAAGGGTTTCAAAATAGAGAGGTTTGTTTAACTTGTAGTTTTGGGTCTCAATTGTCATGCAATCGGTCGAAAGGGTGGTAACGAGTTGACACTAGGAAGTTCCTTCTAGTGGGCAGGACCACGTGCAGAGAGGAGAGGCTTCGACTAGGTAATGTTAACATCTCCGACTAGTTTAATCAAATCGAGAACGGCAACTTGAGTTAAGCAAACGTCTAGAGGACTTTAAAATATTTACTCGTCCTTCTCTATTGGACTCGATAAGTCATCCCGGTAGCAAGAGTAGGAAACCGAACAAAGCTAGGAAGCTCCTTCCGATTAAGGTGACCACGCAGAGAGGAGAGGCTTCGACTAGATGTGTCTCTTCCTCCCACCGTTGAGATGAAACGAGTACACCCAAGACGGTTAAGCAAATCGAGAAAGTCGCTCTTCTTAGAGTATTTTTCAAATTAATCAAGAAATAAACTAAGGTGAAAAGAGTTGGCCTTCAAAAATATTTCGACTAAATAAAACCGAGTTCTTTGTGTTGGCCATAAAAGCGAGTAAGTAGTCGACACTAGGAAACTCCTTCTAGTGGGCGTGACCACATGCAGAGAGGAGAGGCTTCGACTAGGTGATGTTATCGCCTTCCGACCAAAGTGTAAAGAAAACGGGTGTTTAAAACATAGTCGAAAAATAATGAAAGCACTACTCAAAAGTAAGACAATAGAGATAGAAAAACACGATTCTTTATTGTCCTAATGGTCGGTTACACATAGAACTTTGTAATCGGGTCAATGTTCCAAGAATTGAGAGAACCGGCCGTCTTCCATTGCCAATCGTCATCGACCACAGACGAGTAACTTCGACCACGTGTAAGGACCTTCCCACTTGGGAGAAAGTTTGTTCCGATTAGACTTGGATTGGCAAAGCCTCAATACCAAGTCACCTCAAAGAAGGTGCGAGGTTGAACCTTACGATCGTAGTATCTTCGCAGGCTTGTTGGTAGATTGCCGAAGCTAATTAGGGCTGGTTTCTTCTTTCTTCAAGTAGATTAATATCATCTGCTCGAATTTGTTCTGGTTGGAGTCCATGAATGTTTCGACTCGTGTTGACCATATCTTTAGTTAGGAGGAAGCATAGCTTCAAAGACCAAGACTAAAAAGAAAGGTGTTTCTCCTGAGTCTGATTGGTAGTTGTCTGAATCGCCCATAATCTGAGAGGGTAATTCTTGTACCCAAGCCCGGCGCTTGATGAGTGGTCAAGACTCGAGTTTTAATTCCTCTCATTATTTGGCCGTTTGCACGCTCGATCGCCCCATTACTCTGGGGATGGGCCATGAAGCATAACATAACTTGGTACCCAACTCGTCGCAAAAATTCACGAAATTTTGCGCCGAAAATTGCTTACCATTATCTATAATTATTCGACTTGGTACTCCAAATCGAGTAATTACGCATCTCATCATAAACCGCTTTTGTTGCTTCGTTGTTATCGATCCACGAGTTCGCTTCAATCCATTTTGTGAACGTATCAATAGCCACAAAAGGAACTCAAACCTCACGGAGCTTTAGGAAACGGTCCCGAGGATATCAAGACCCGAGGTTGCAAAAGGCCAAGATAGAGGTATTGTTTGTAATGCCCGATTTGGTTGGTGTATTTGCTCGCTATGAAACCGCATCGACACACTTTTAACCAACTCTTTAGCATCGTATAGGGTCATTGGCAAGAAAACCTTGTCGAAAAGCCTTGCCGACCAACGCTCAGAGGAAGCATGATTTCCACAAATGCCACCATGTATGTCGTGAAGGAGTGTTAATCCTTCGCTCTGCGAATGCATCGCATGAGCACCCCTTGAGTACCTCGTTTATAGAGAACTCCTTCGACCAAAGTATACATTTTGGCTTTTAGGGATAAGCGATCCGCCTCGAGATCGCCTTGGTCTGTAACCCTTCAAGATAATCATAGATGGGCGCCATCCATGTATCCTCGTATTCTAGAGAGGTTGTCTCAATAGGAGGTGTCTCGGCTCTTCGACCGTGAGAAGGCTTCGAGTTGTTCCAAGAAGACTCCTTTTGGTACTTCAGATCTGGAAGAAGCTATTCGAGCAAGTCGGTCTGCGAGGAAATTATCCTTCGAGGATGAATTGTGCCTCAAACCTAAAAAATGCTTTTCTAGCTTACGACTTCGATAAGTACCGAGACATTGTCGGGTTAGAGCACCGGTACTCTTTACCGACTTGATTCACGACTAGTTGAGAGTCTCCTCTCACGAGTAGTCGGCGAATCGAGAGCGCCACGCTCGTATACCGACTAGCAAACCTTCAGATTTTGCCACATTATTAGTGGCCCGAAAGTTTAATTGTATGGCATACTTTAAGGTCTCTCCTAGGAGATACCAGACCACCCGATTTCGAGCCACTTAAAGTAAGCGACCGTCAAAGTACATCGCCCATCGGTCGTGGGAATCAGATCGGGATCTGAGCGAGTTCAGATTTGTCCATTCGGCGACAAAGTCCGCCAAGATCTGGGATTTAACGGCCGTGTCGACACGAAATGGATGTCGAACTCCCCAAGTTCGACCGACCATTTTGCCATCGCCCCGCAGTTTCCTAATCGGAGGATCGCTCCCAAGGGAAACTCGGGCAAGACATGACTAGTTTGTGCGCTGAAAATAATGCCGCGATTTCCTCAAGACATGAGGAGGGCATCTGAAGCTTTTGGACCCGAGGGTAACGCTCCTTAGGTCCCGTAAAACTTCACTTACGTAGTAAACCGGTCGTTGTACATTTTCACGTTCTACAACCAAGATCATACCGTTCGCCTATGGCGTGGCGCCTAGGTAAACCAAGCGTTTCTTCGGCCTCGAGAGACCGAATAGGAGCACTCGTAAGGTACCTCTTGACATCCTCAAAGGCGGCGTTTGCCTCATTCGACCACTCAAAACTTTCGTGTCTCCTTAGAAGTTTAAAGAAAGGTAGTCCCTTTTCTCCCGATCGTGCGATGAAACGACTTAGAGCCGCCATGCACCCAAAGTGAGTTTTCGGACTTCTTTTCCGTGTAGTTGAGGGCGATTTGTAAAATGGCTTTTATCTTTTGGGATTCGCTTCAATTCCTCGTGATAGATACTAGGAATCCAAGCAATTTCTGAAGAGATTCCAAACACACACTTCTCGTGATTAAGTTTTAAGCGATGTTTTACGAGATTGTCGAATGTTTCTTGTAGGTCGGTAATATGATTAAGTTTCTTGATGCTTTTGACAACTAAGTCATCAACATAGGCTTCTAGATTTGGCCTAATTGAGATGAAAAAGTTACTGCATCAAGCGTTGAAAAGAAGCACCGCATTTTTAGACCAAATGGCATTTTGACATAGCAAAATATACCAAATGGTGTAATAAATGCGGTCTTTTCTTCATCGTCTAGACACATATTAACTGGTGATATCCGAATATGCATCTAAAAACTTAACATTTCACAACCTCAAGTAGAGTCAACCAACCGATCGTCACGAGGTAAAGGAAAATCGTCTTTTGGACAAGCTTTATTAAGATCAAGAAAGTCACGACATACGCCATTTGCCGCTTGACTTTCTAACCATTACAGGTTAGCCAACCATTCGGATGGTTGACCTCTCTTATAAAGCCCGCTTTAAGTAGCTTATCCAATTCGATTTAATAGCATCTCGCCGATCGGGGGCAAATCTCCGCAATTTTTGTTTTCTGGTACTTTGTCGGTAGTAAGGCTAGCTCGTTCTCGATCACCTCCTCGGGACTCCGCATGTCGGATGCTTGCCACGCGAATACATCTGCATTAGCTCGAGGAAGGTGATGAGGCGTCTTCCTATTTGGGGTCGGAAGTATCCTCGATGCGAAGCGATCTTGAGGGCTCTCCTGCCCGTGAGGAACCTCTTTGACTTTGTCGTTCGGCTTTGGTGCGGCTTTTGGCTTCGACTTGCTAGTCGAAGGTCGACTTTCTTCTCGAGTTGGTATTTGTCCTACCATCTCAAGGGATCGACGATCGCAGTATGCGCCATCTTCTTGTCACAATGGATTGTAATTACTCCTTTGGGACTGGCATCTTAATACATTGATATCCATAATGAGTAGCCATTAGGAATTTTGCCAAAGTTGGTCATCCGAGTATGGCGTTATATGTTAAATGATCGAAATCGACCACATCAAAGGAGATTTTCTCGTCACGAAATTACTTGGTGAACCAAATGTTAAAGGAAGAGAAACTTGACCAATTGGTTTGGTCAAGATCCCAGACAATCCCATGGAAAGAGTATCGCATCGGTCTTACTTTGGTCCCGGTACTTGCATGTCATCCGGGGCACTCGTAAATAAAATATTTAACGAGCTTCCACCATCAACCAAAACTCGATTGACCCGACAATTGTTGATGGTGGGTTCGACCACGATTGGGTATCGACTGTCGAGTCGAAGGATCGGCGATCACTCTTCTCGAAAGAAATGGTGACTTCCACCACTTCGTAATTTATTGACGAGAGGAGGATCTATGGAGTTTACCTCGCTCAGCATGACCTTTGAGTCGCTTTGATTCATATGTCGATGATCCCGTAGATGTGTTCAATGGTATGTTGCGGATCACGAGGCGGCATCTCCTCTTCGTCATCATCAAGATTTATGACCACTTGTTTGACCTACCGCCGAGGTGGGAAGTGGTCCTTGTCGCTGTAGTAGTCTTCAAGCTTTCGTTGGAAGACCGGCGAGCTATGAAGGTCATGCCCTTCCTTTTATGGAAAGGACACCACCTAGGCTTATCATTTTTCCGATCGTATGCTTATCTTTGCCTATGTCGAGTGTGGCTTGGATGTGGGTGGCTCTTTATCATTCACAGCCAATACCTCCTTGGAACCGCTGGGTTTTTGACCCTTCATCTTATTCTTGGACTTTTTTGCTTTCTTATCCTCCTTCTTACCAACTTCGCTGGGCTCTCGAGATGGATTGTCTTCACAATCAATTGTGTTGTTCCACTCGACCGCCTCGAGGCGAGAGTATATCGATCGGCCATTTCAAGGGTTCGGATGACAAGTAGGAGGATTTAAAGCAATATCCTCTCGTTATCCTTCTACTACGGACTCGCTTGAAAGCCACGATGGCAGATGAATCGAAACTTCCGGAATTGAGTTACGAACTGATCAAGCGCTTGATGAAGCTGGCGCAATGTCTCGTTGTCGCTCGTCTCATCCGGTGCAAGTCGTCCTCCTTTCGTATGCGATTGTATGTGCCTTGGAAATTTGCCGAGAGAAGATCGCAGAGATGTTGCTAAGAATAGATCGACTCGAGTGGTTGGTTTAGTAACCACGATCGAGCGGATCCTTCGAGCACGCTTGGAAGGTAATTTGCCATCACATGCTCTCCTCCTCCCGCCGCTTTCGAGCATTTGTTGTGTAAATTTGAAGGAATTCGATGGGATTTTGGGAACCATCAAACTTCTCCATGTTCACCGGTCGAAAACGAGGTGGCAATGAGCATTTCGGAGATCGGCGAGAATGCCCGACATCCAAGAATGACTTCTTGACGCCTCCTTTGCGTAAAAGAAGGGTTGATATCATCGGTGGTCGTACTCGGCGATACCCAAGATGTGAGTTGACCCGACTGTAATAGGTCTCGGTCCCACGAGGGAATACTCGTAGTTTATCTCGCCGTTGCAGATTTCCATGTCGGAGTGGTGAGCGATCACCTTCCGAGGAGCTTGTTGATCATCGGTCATTTGGAAGACATTTCTTGAGTAGGAGATCGACACGACTTGTCATTGCTTACCGATTTCTACGTGGTGATATATTGGATTGGTAGTAGCAGAAGAAGTCGTATGTGTACGACTACTTGAATGATGTCGACGAGGAGCTTCGGCTTTTTCATTGTACTCGAAGCCTTTGTGTGATCTCTTGATGAAGAGGTCGAGCTTTGGCGTTCGGGCTAGCTCTTGAGTTGGATTCTCGAGCAAATCATTGATGTCTTTGGAGCTCTCGAGCTTCCTCGATTGATATTGAATACGCCCGAGCAAATTCTTCGAGCTTCAATCTTCTTCCTTGAATTGCCTCAAGATTTTCCATGTTAGACTCTTGAGATTGCCTCAATGAAGCGCGAGAATGTCGAGGATTTCCCGGCATTCATGAAGGCGTTGGTCGTGTCCTTGATGGTGGTGTCTCGCCATTGCCACGAGGGGCGCATGTGTGACCTTTGGAAGGGTCTCCATCTCGGTCTCTAGAAGAGTGATCTTGATCTCGAGGAAGGACGAAGACCTCCGTTGATGATTCTCACTTGCGCCGAGGCCTCTCCGCTTGAGGAGTCGTCGAGAGACACCATCTGGCGACTTGGAGTAATCCTCCAAGTAGGGAAGTCCGGGTTATAACTGTCTCCGTCGGCAGTGTGACTCTGGAGAGATGGTCGAATTTGTAGGAAAAGCATGCTTGATCCCGCCTCTCTGGCGTTATCAGAGAGAGAGAATCACCAGATCTTGGGTGAAGTCCTGCACTGTGGCTTCTAGAGCTTGCCTCACCAAGTCGGACCACCTTAGGGGAACTTGGACACTTCGAGGAAAAACTCTCGTCGTGTCGTGAGTCCACTGGTGTGGTCTGGTCAAATTGACCCTTGCCCTTGAGAGGTAGATTTCTCTTGGACGTCTTGTTGTGGGGATAAAGATCCTCCTCAACTCCACCGGCGACATTGTCTCTGGATCGTGGGAAGATCCCGAGGCGGCAATGCCATAGGATGAGTCATCACTCGGTTCAGAATCAATCAGGCATCCATGTCGACGTCACAGACCGCCAAGTCGAACCAGTTCTCCTCGCTCCATTCTCCCGCCATGAGTGCATGAGATTTGGAAAAGCAGAGAGAATGTTTGACAAGAAATTACGGAAGATCCCCACGGTCGGCGCTAACCGTCGGTGTTTTAGAACCGAACTTACGTAAAGATTGTTTGATTCGGGGTCTCCTAGAATAGAATCATGAGAGAGATTGACACGGGAATTTTTATATAGGTTCGGGCCTTCTCCGGAGAGAATAACAACCCTACTCCTGTGTGTGTATGGTATTGAGTGTATACTGAACAATCAGGGGAAAAACTAAGATTATTACAGATAGTGCTTGTATTCCTGATGGCTCGATCTCTTTCTTATTCTCTTCCTTTCTCTAGTTGCCGCCTTTTATAGTACGTGAAGGAGCGGCAGTTACTCCAGGTAAAGCGGCGCCTCATCACCTCCTGTAACGGGCGCATGTTGGTAGTAATTACCGGTGTATTAATTCCTCCACGTCGCTCAATGACTATATACCGTAGATAATGGGGTATTACGTGCCATTATTCTCGTAGAATAACAACAGATGATGATTTGTTTGAATCCCTTAATCAATAAGACCCACTTGTCTGCGAGTTCATTTGATTATAAGGTGGTCGTAGGTGACCTAGTCGTAGAGGAATCTACGATTATGAGGTAGTCGTAGCAAGACTTACGACTATGGGATAGTCGTAGCATAACTTACGACTATGGGGGTGGTCGTAGAAGAACTTACGACCATCCATTTGGTTCTTCCTTCATAACATTAAGGGGTACACTCAAGGTTCACATGACGTCATATTTACCTATAATAAAAAATTATAGATAAAAGGTAAAATGAGGATTATTATATCCTCGTCAGGGCCGTTCGGACCGAGCGAATGCTCCAATAGATCGAGGCCGTCTAATATGGATCGAACGGTTCTAAAGGAGTGGTACGTTCGGCTCATCCGAACGTGCCCCCAAGATCAGGTCGCCCAATAAGCATCGGATGGCCCTGATGCGATAAAGATCAAAAGCAAGTGGTAGGCTCGCACGGGCGCGAGGGAGGTCCAAATAAACAAGGAAGAGGTCCTAGAGGACATGGGGAGGTCCTGAAGGACACGAGGAGGTCTAAATAGACAAGGAGGAGGTCCTAAAGGACATAGGGAGGTCCTGAAGGACACGGGGAGGTCCAAATAGACAAGGAGGAGGTCCTAGAGGACATGGGGAGGTCCTGAAGGACACAGGGAGGTCTAAGCCAGAGGAGCATCGAGGAGAGAAGGTCTGGACCAGAGGAGGTCCAAGCACTTGGGAGGTCTAGACCTAAGGAGGTCTAGGCCAAAGGGATTCAAGCCAACAAAGATGTGGTATGGACTAAAAGGATCCAAACAAAAGATGTGATGGGAGGTCCAGCGAAGTCAACCAAAGGGAGGTCTGGGCATAAGAATATGCCCAAACAAAAGGGAAGGGTTAAAACCACAAGGATGATTTAGGTCCTCAGAGGAGGTCTAGTGACAAGAAAAGTCTGGGCCTCAGGGGAGGTCTCAACTACCAAAAAGAGGTTGAGAGAGAGAGGGAGAGAGAGAGAGAGACCCTGACCCAAAGGGTGGTCCAAACCAGGAAGGTGGTCTAAACCAGGAAGGTGGCCTGGACAGAGAGGAATTCCAAAGGACAAGGGAAGGTCCAAGCGGACAAGAAAAGGAGAACAGTGCCAGAGATCAAACAAGAGGAAAGGTCTGGACATAAAAAAATGTCCAAACAGGGTGGGAGGAAGAGAGATCTGGCTCAAGAGCTGGGCAGGGGATGAGTAGATCCTACAGAGAAAAGGAGAAATAGCTCTAGAGAGCTTGAATGCCACCAAATAAATCAAGCTTAAGATTAATTGAAGTTCGACTTAGTCATTTTAAACACTTCGAATTATGAAATTCTCAGGTTAAGCTTTGGAATTTCAACAAAACCAAATGGTTCTTTTTTATTTTGAAATTTTTCAAAAAGGCTCAGAAAACCAAAGTGTTACATTACATGTATGTCCAAAAATATTTTGGTTTGGATATGCCGGTAAGATGGAATTATAATTACATGATGCTTAAGAGTCTTTTACCATATAAGAGTATATTTTCTGTTTTTATTCACGCGCAACACAACCATGATGGTAATACACTGTTGACTAAGCATCATTGGTTTATTGCTGAGAAGTTACTTTCATTTTTAGAACTTTTTTATGATTCCACTGTTGCTTTATCTGTTGTGTATTATCCAACATCTCCTTCAATTGTGTATAGTATTCTTAAAATTGCTAGTTACTTGAAGGCTCATGAAAATTAAATGGTGTTACGAGAGGCTATCGTTGCTATCCAAGCTAAATATTGGAAATATTAGAAAGAAATCACATTCTTATATGCATTTGCATTTATTTTAGATACCAGAGATGCTACATGCATAGATTATTCTAACTATTTTTAGATCTTCGTACTAATTTTTCTGATATTTATCAAAAGTATGAACATAAGTTTTAGAGAATTCGCTTGCAATGACCTCCAGTACCACCCGCAATAAGGTAAGAAGACAACTCTGTGGGGAAAATACGGGGTGCAGGTTCTTCATCCAAGTCCAGGGGTTCAGGTTCTACAACATCAAGTTCTAAAGCAAAACACAACGCCCACCATAGCAGTGGGGAACTATCCACATATCTAGACAGTGCTACCGTCGATTACTAGGAAGAGCGCTTCAAAATTTTACAATGGTGGCATGCACATAAGGTAAATGTTAGCACGTGATGCATAGTTGTCAATTCCATTCTGAAGGCCTTTCTGGTTTGCCTCTTGGTATGGACTACGCCAATACTGGTCTATTCCAGCGTACCGTTCCAAATTTTAATATAATAATATTTATTTATTCATAAATATATATGTAATTGAAGGATTACAGGTAGGCTACGATAGCACAAAACAAAAATTTTACTGCGCAACCAAGGAGCCTCCGCTAGTAATAGATCATGGGATTACCACTAGATGCACCGACTCGTAGCGGAAGTAGAGTCGATGTAGTGAGTTGCGGATCGTCCTAGTGCTGATGCATCACAACAACACCTCCAAGGTATTCACACATACGGGGCAGGGACACCATGCGCTGGAATACTAGCGCTGGCGACGTGGTATTAAACAAAGGAAGGCGTGGCTATTAGGGTTTCGAGAATTCTTCAAAAATCTCACCCCACCCCATGCCATCGCCCCTCTATATATAAGCATCCATGATTGGTCTCGAACTTGAGGCCCATCAGGAACTCATGGCCTACAAGAATTCAAATCACCATCCAAATCAAATCCTAGCCCTTTAAGTGTGTGACCCTATAGGTTCATGTGTAATCGGTTGTGACTCGAAACCTCTTTCCTGGCCACTAGTCGTTAGCGGCACATAGCATGACATAACGATTTCCGAAAACACATAGAATATATCGGACAAACCTTAATGCAATATGATCTACGACCAAGTCCTTATCACTTACGACCAACTCGTATCTAGTCACGACCAGTCCATATTTAGTTATGACCAGTTCGTAACTTCTTACGACCAGTTAATACTTAATTACGACCAATTCGTAACTCCTTACGACCAGTTAGTGATTATGTTCGAGTAGTCTACAACCAGTTCGTGACTATGTTCGACCAGTCTATGACCAGCTCGTATCTCCATATGACCAGTTCGTGACTATGTTCGACCAGTCTATGACCAGCTCGTATCTCCATATGACCAGTTCGTATCTGGTCGAACTAAATGACCTGCTTGTGTATTCTCCCTTGGTCTCACGACATCTGGTTAAACTCTAGGTGAGATAATTTTTCATCATGGACTGTTCAATACTTTCTCGATCAAGTATCGAATAACTTCATGTGGTCGATACTTCAACCACTAGTGGCATGGCCATACACTTTCTTTATCCGACCATAACGAGGGGCCCAGAGATATCTCTCATGTTATAATAGGAGGGGCAAATCTCATATCCGACCAGTCATATTCATCTGCATGTTTCATAGTATACCTGAAAGCCACCTTTATAACTACCCAGTTATGGAGTAGTGTTTGGCAACCCCCAAGAGTACTATTACATATGTAGGAAACCATGCTGATCTCAAGTCTAAGGATTATACATCATCGTTGTTTGAGACCAACTGATGACACATGAAATTATAACAATCTCAACAGCGTCTCAAGGTGGGTCAAACCAACACCATGTTCGAAAACATGTGTTCATATTATTGGTTTGATATCTCCATATCTATGACTCGTGAAACATAGTCATCAACCAATACATATGCTAGTCGATACATATGTGTTCTCATATGTTTCTAACTAGGAAACATTTAAGAATAATCATCGCAGAAATATAGAGTTTCACAATCAAGTCACATACTTGATAATAAATATTAACAATATTATTACAGGAACAAGATAACATATTATCCAATATTATGAACATAACGAAATATAGTCATATCTATGATTGCCTCTAGGGCATATTTCCAACAGTCTCCCACTTGCACTAGAGTCAATCATTTAAGTATCTAATACCGATAGCTCGTGTGTGCACCTCATGCTTTGGCTGTGTGAAAGGCTTTGTCAATGGATCAGCAACATTTAAATTCGTGTGAACTTTGCATATTTTGACATCTCCTCTATCCACCAATTCACGAATAAGATGATAACGCCTGAGTATATGCTTGGACTTCTGATAGGGTCTAGGCTCTTTAGTCTACGCAATGGCTTCATTATTGTCACAATAGAGATCTATTGGGCCCGAGGCACTCGGAACCATACCCAACTCAGAATTAAAATTCCTTATTCAAACACCTTCCTTCACAGCTTCAGAAGCCGCAATGTACTCGGCCTCCGTCGTAGAATCAGCAACCATCTCTTGCATGGATCTTTTCCAGCTCATTACCCCTCCATTCAAACTGAATACAAAACCAGATTGCGAACGATAATCATCTTTGTCGGTTTGGAAGCTTACATAGGTGTAACTGTTTACAACAAGCTCTACATCACAACCATAAACTAGGAACGTATCCCTAGTCCTTCTCAAGTACTTAAGAATATTTTTCACAACTATCCAGTGACCTTCACCGGGAGCAGCCTGGTATCTGCTTATAACATTTAGAGCATATGATACATCTGGTCGAGTATATATCATGGCATACATGATAGATCCAATAACTAAAGCATATCTAATATCATCCATACGGTCCAGCTCATCAGTTGTCAAATGACACTGACACTTGCTAAGACTTATGCCATGTGACAGGCAAGAACCCTTTCTTGGCATCCTGCATATTGAACCGAATCAACACCTTGTCAATATAAGTACTTTGGCTTAATCCAATTAGCCTTCTCGATCTATCTCTATAGATCTTTATCCCTAAGATATATACTGTCTCTCCTAGGTCCTTCATAGAAAAATTATTTTTCAATGATGTCTTAACGGATTCCAGCATAGCAAATTTCCTTCCCAATCAATAATATGTCATCCACATATAAGATTAGAATTACAAGTGCGCTCCCACTAACCTTCATGTAAACACAAGGTTCTTCTTTGCTCTCGACAAAACCAAACCTTTTGATCTCCTCATCAAAATGTATATTCCGACTCTAAGATGCTTGCTTCAATCCATAAATAGATTTCTAAAGAAGTTTGCACACTTTACTAGCATTCTTTGGATCAACAAAACCTTCAGGCTGTGTTATGTACACATCCTCACTTAGATTTCCATTAAGGAAATCCATTTTGACATCCATTTGCCATATCTTGTAGTCGAAATATGCAGCAATAGCTAGAATCATCCGTACAGATTTAAGCATCGCTATCGGTGAGAAAGTCTCATTGTAGTCAACTCCTTGAACTTGTCGAAACCCTTTTGTGACTAGTCGAGCTTTATGAATGTGAATATTTCCATCCATGTCAATCTTTTTCTTATAGATCTATTTGCACCCAATGGTTTTAACACCATCAGGTGGATCAACTAGGTTCCAAACCTTATTGTCTTCCATTGAGTCTATCTCGGATTTCATAGCTCAAAGCCATTTCTCAGAGTCTGAGTCCATCATCGCTTCCTCATAAGTCTTAGGCTCATCATTATTCAATAATAATACGTCATGTCTATACCTTATAGGCAATTAACATGGCCTTTTATATCTACGTGGAACTAATGCCTTATCTACAGGTTCAACAATATTTTATTCATCCTGTATAGGTTCAGTAAGAGTTGAAACACTTTCAGATGTTTCCTGAATTTTTTTGAGTTGCACATTTCTCCCACTGACTCCTTTTGAAAGAAACTCTTTCTCCAGAAAGGCACTATTTCGGGCAACAAAAACTTTGCTCTCTTTTCAGTTGTAGAAGTAATATCCTTTGGTTTCCCTAAGATATCCTATAAAGAAGCATTTATCTGACTTGGGTGTGAGTTTATCAGACGCCAAACGTTTAACATAGAAATCACATCCCCAAATCCTTAGAAAAGGCAAACTAAGATTCTTCCCAGTCCACATCTCATATGGTGTCTGATCTACTGATTTAGATGGTACCCTATTCAAAGTGAAAGCGGCAGTTTCTAGAGTGTAACCCCAAAAAGATAATGACAGATCCGATTGGCTCATCATCAGCCGAACCATGTCCAACAAGGTTCAATTACGCCACTCGGACACCCCATTCCATTATGAAGTGCCCGATAGTGTAAGCTGTGGAACAGTTCCACATTGTTTCAAATAATCACCAAATTTATGGCTCAAAAATTCACCTCTACGATCAAATCGTAAAATTTTTATTATCTTGCAAGTTGATTATGTACCTCACTTTGGAACTCCTTAAACTTTTCAAAGGATTCCGACTTATGCCTCATTAAATAGATATATCCATATTTACTAAAGTCATCAGTGAAAGTAATGAAGTACTGAAAACCACCTCTAGCTATCGTGCTCATTAGTCCACACACATCAGTATGTATGAGTGCCAGCAAGTCAGACGCTCTCTTAGTCTGAACAGTGAAAGGTGCCTTGGTTATCTTTCCAAGTAGACAAGATTCGCATATTTCAAATGATTATAAATCAAATGAGTTTAGAATTCCATCATCATGGAGCTTCTTCATAAATTTCTCACTTATGTGACCCAAACGACAATGCCAAATAAAAGTGGAATTCATATCATTAGGTCGAAGCCTCTTCGCATTAATATTATAGATGGGTGCATCATCAAAATTGAAATTAAACAACCCATTCAAAACAAGAGTATGACCATAAAACATTCCATTAAAAAATATAAAGCAACCAATGTTCTCAATAATGAATTTATTACCCTCTGCCAACAAACATGAGGTAGAGATAATATTTCTACTCTTGGTTGGAACGTAATAACAATGATTTAATTTCATAATAAATCATGAGGGCAAAAGTAATGGCGAAGTCTCAATGGCTAATGCAGCAAACCTTGCTTTATTCCCGACGCGAAGATCCATCTCGCCTCTTGCAACTCTCCTACTCCTTGTCAGACTCTGTATCGAATTACAAATATGAGCAACCGATCTGGTATCAAATACCCAAGAGTTAACAGAAGAATCAGCAAGAAAAATATCTATAACATTAATACCTGAAGTGGAAGGTTTAGTCCCACCATTCTTTTTCAGATCAGCTAGGTATTTCTTGCAGTTCCTCTTCCAATGGTCTAACTCTTTGCAGTAAAAGCATTCATTCTCTTGAGTCGGACTAGACTTAGTCTTGGTCTTAGGCTTATTAGTTTGGATCCCATCCAAAAATTTGGCCTTGCCCTTTCCTTTGACCCAAGTCTTAGTCTTCTTCTTGAAGCTTGTACTCTTTTGCACCATCATCACATGACTGTTACTTTTCTTAATGCTATCCGCTGCAGTCTTGAGCATCATATGCAGCTCGGTGAGATTCTTGTCTAAGCCATTCATATGGAAGTTCAGAATGAACTACCCATAGCTTGCAGGAAGCAAAGCAAGAATCAAATCAGTAGTCAACTCTTGACTAAGAGGAAAACCAAGTTTTTCCAAGCTCTGTGTGTAAACAACCATCTTGATCACATGTGGGCTCGCCGGACTACCCTTAGCTAGCTTACTCTCACACAATTTCTTTAAGATCTCATATCTCTCAGTTTTTACTTGTGTCTCAAATATGCCTTTGAGTGCCAGGATCATACCGTAGGCCTCTATGTTCTAAAACTGCTTCTGAAGGTCTGAGTTCATGGCAGCAAGCATGAGATAGCTAACATCAAGAGACTTATCACATGCCTTTTTATAGGCGGTTTTAAGACTAGTAGCAGCATTTTCAGCAGGCACATCAGGAATTGTTTCCTCTGGAACATGTTCCCTTTTATCTTGCCTAAGAATAATTCTTAGGTTGCGGGACCAATCCGCAAAATTTGTTCCATTCAGTTTTTCCTTATCAAGTATCGAACATAAAACAAAACTGGAGGTAGGTACAACAATTGGTGACATGATCTACAACATAAAATATGCAAAACTAAGACATATGTTCAAGAAAAGTAACTTCTATTAAACAATTTAATAAAGATACTCTCATTAAATACCATATCCCTCTTATAACATTTAGTGATTCAAGACCCACAATCAGTTAATCTACTAGTGAGCTTTGGCATCACTACTGGAAGATTAGTAAATTTGGTAAGCAATCCTTTGCCAATCATATCTCTATATAACTATGTTTGTTGGACAGCATCTCTATGCTCTGGCACCCAACCCTATGCCCCAACGTCCATAACCGTTATGATGACCTTGTCAAGTTAAACCAATGCTATGTGTATAAGTGTCCGATACAAACCCATCTAGCCAAGGAATATTAATGGCACTCTGCTTTAGCAAGACCTACTATTAAAATACATGACTTTGGATGGTGCAGCCAATTGGGAGGGCATCAATTTAACTTAATATTATGTGAGGGAATTTTACATCTACCATGTTAAAAGCATTCGAAACAACTAAATAACATGCATGGAATACATGAACTAGAATATAAAGGCATTCACAGACAATCATATTGCATTGTGATGTAGTATGACCCTTCGACATGGTGATCTCCATTGCCTTGCTTGCCGTTTGCTATGTCTCCAAGTGGCAAATTCCTCCAAGTACTCCCACTAAGCCATTACTCCTAATAGCACTAGTAATAAATTACAAGGAGTGAAGAAGCATCACGAGTCGACATGTAGGCCGTTATACAAATATAGACAACCTTGGGCTACAATAAGCATGACACGCAGGTCATGCACATTACACACATACATGCATCTCATACATTATGGGCCATACTATTCACAAAACCTGAAAAACAAGTTATGCATAGAATCGCATTCTATCTAACGAATGGTGCGAACTAACAATATCAAAAACCAAGTTAATATCCTAGTCCATAGGGGAGGCAACCCGCACCAGAAGGGCGATAGACCTATCTATATACCAAGGTCCTTTTCGGTGGTTCCAGTCTATTGTTCTGTCCTTGTAAATCGCATTGGATTAATCACATTAACGCTTTCCGATCGCAACTCCGATTCAATCAACCAGATTGATCTTCGTGTGCTCTATGGATTTACGATCACGGTCTGCTCTGATGGCGAAAACCAACCAGTAGAGGCAAGTTGTGATTCGACCATGAAAACACGATCATGGAATAACGATCATAAACTCATCTTGAGACCACCGCACATGGACGACCATATCGACCATCGCTAAAAACAATCTATCATATAGAATGACCAATAGAAAATAAAAATAGATCACATCTATGACTCCTACATATCACAATATGCATCTAATCTGAATCTAAAACTAGACGGAATGGCTCTGATACCACTTAACTATTATGGGTAGGCTACGATCGCACAAAAGAAAAAATTTACCGTGCAACCCAGGAACCTCCGTTAGTAATAAATCACGGGATTACCACTAGACGCGTCGACTCGTAGCAAAAGTAGAGTCGATGTAGCGAGTTGATGCAGTAGTAGTCATACTCGTCGCACATCTTCTCCTCCTGCTCCTGTTATCGTCACGAGTTGCGGATCGTCCTAGTGCTGATGCTTCGCAACAACACCTCTAAGGTATCCACACATACGGGCGGGGACACCACGCGCTGGAGTGCTAGCACCGACGACGTGGTATTGGATGAGGAAGGCGTGGCTATTAGGGTTTCGGGAATTCTTCAAAAAGCTCACCCCACCCCATGCCATCGCCCCTCTATATATAGGCATCCATGATGGGTCTCGAACTTGAGGCCCATTAGGAACTCGTGGCCTACAAGAATTCAGATCACCATCCAAATAAAATCCTAGCCCTTTAAGTGTGCGACTCTATAGGTTCATGTGTGATCGGTTGTGACTCAGAAACTCTTTTCTGACCACGAGTTGTTAGCGGCATATAGCAGGACATAACGATTCCTGAACACACATAGAATATATCGGACGAACCTTAATACAATATGTTCTATGACCAGATCCTTATCACTTACGACCAGCTCGTATCTAGTCACGACCAGTCCATATTTAGTTACGACTAGTTCGTAACTCCTTACGACCATTTAATACTTAAATACGACTAGTTAGTGATTATGTTTGAGCAGTCTACGACCAGCTCGTATCTCCATACGACCAGTTTGTGACTATGTTCGACCATTCTACGATCAGCTTGTATCTCTATACGGCCAGTTCGTGACTATGCTCGACCAGTCTACGACCAGCTCATATCTCCATACGACCAATTCATGATTATATTCGACTAGTCTACGACAGGCTCGTATCTCCATACGACTAGTTCGTATCTGGTCGAACTGAACGACCTGCTTGTGTATTACCCCTTTGCCTCACGACATCTGGTTGAACTCCAGGTGAGATAATTTGTCATCCATGGACTGTTCAATACTTTCTCGATCAAGTGTTGAATAACTTCATGTGATCGACACTTCGACCACTAGTGGCATGGCCATGTACTTTCTTTATCCGACCACAACGAGGGGCCCAGAGATATCTCTCCTGTTATGATAGGAGGGGCAAATCTCATATCCGACCAGTCATATTCCTCCGCATGTTTCATAGTATACCCGAAAGCTACCTTTATAACTACCCAGTTTCAGAGTAGCATTTGGCAACCCCTAAGAGTACTATTTCATATGTAGGAAACCATGCTGATCCCAGGTCTAAGGATTATACATTATCATTGCTCGAGACCAACTGATGACACATGAAATCATAACAATCTCAACAGTATCTCAAGGTGGGTCAGACCAACACCATGTTTGAAAACATGTGTCCATATTATTGGTTTGATATCTCCATATCTTTGACTCGTGAAACATAGTCATCAACCAATACATCTGCTAATCTATACATATGTGTTCTCATATATTTCCGACTAGGAAACGTTTAAGAATAATCATCGTAGAAATACAGAGTTTCACAATCAAGTCACATACTTGATAATAAATATTAACGATATTATTTCAGGAACAAGATAACATATTATCTAATATTATGAACATAACGAAATATAATCATCTTTATGATTGCCTCTAGGGCATATTTCCAAAAGTAATTATATGCACACATAATTTCACCTGGAATCTCACTTCAAATACATAACAAAATGACACATAGTTCAATGACTTCATAAATACAAAGGTTGTACGTAGTTAAATAATACAACATGAGTTCATAACTTCATATATTTTACCATAGTCTAGCATAATTTCACTTACCGAAGAAATAGTATTGGATTGGGCCTTCCGAGTTGATTCAAAAGAGTGGTCACTTCAATTATGCTCGGTACCAGAATGACCGAAATGGCAAGTATTGACCGGTATTGAGATCAGTATGGGATTGAGGCTACTGTGTGCTGCTTTGGGTGCTGATATGGCATGTTCCGACCATTCCGACCGGTACCGGAATGGAATTGATAAGTATGACATGATGTGTGAACTGTTCTTGTCTCCACGGGTTCCTCTAGGTCTGCTTTCAATCTTTCTAGAAGAATATTAGAGGAGAGAAGAACAAGTCTCATGAGTAAGATGGTGGATATACTTCTAACTATGAAAGACTGAGAACAAGCTGGTGCATGAGATCAACACTCTGTAGAAAATGCAAAGTTGGCGAACGTGTTCGAAAATCTTTACCTAGATAACGACACTTAGAACATCGATGTATGCAGACCTATAGGCTGTACTCTTTTTTGTTTGCCTTGGCAACGATACTTAGACAACGACACTTAGAACATCGATGTATACAGAGCTATAGGTTGTACTTTTTTTCTTTGCCAAGGTTTTCTGATGATGAATTTTTACTTGGCAAAGTTTTTAACGAGGTAGCCATCTAAACATTAATAAAGCTCATAATTACATTTTTCAATATATTTGTCTCTTTTATGGGTATAACTCATTTTTTTAAAATTTTAATTTGTATTTTTAATTCTATACATTTTTCTATTTTTTTTGGCAAATTTTCAATTTTTTTTTGGCCCGAGATGGACTACACGGGCCAACCCCGGCCCGTCTGGCTAATTGTGCCCTGGTCGGCACAACACAACCCGTTTAGCTATCCGGGACGTGCCATGCCATGCTGCCCATTTGATTAGGTTTGGCAGGAACCACATGCTATCACTCAAAAAATTTACAATTGGCATGCAAAGGGGGAGGAATTTGGGCAAGATAGGTAAATTTGATATGAAGAGGCATAAAAAAGTGGAAAACAAGATCCATGGTAGACGTAATGGCATATCCTAGGTCAAAACCAGAAGCAAAATAAGCCCAATGCAATTAAGTAATCTAGATTATTTGGGGGGAGATTAATAAATATATTGCATGATGACTATCGATATTTAGTACATAAAAAGAATGACATTCATGGTATGTTGTTAATGTTCATTATCTTAATATCCCATAATAGGGCCTTTGTCGCGTACGCTTCACCGCTGGCTCGTAGCCATGCCCGTGCCAACACGCTATTGAATTGTCGTCTTGACCACCGCTACATTGGAAGTACGACCACTCAGTGCCACACATGAAGCAATGATGCTCGCTGCTACGCAAGAAGGGCACAACCGCTAGCTGCAGCGCAAGGAGTGTTGTCGCTCACTACACTTGGCGCTTATTGAAACACGACGTACTCATTGGCCATTACACAAACATATTGGTAGAAGCGGATTGAAATCGCATCACTATTAGAACCATATTATTTGCTAGAGGCAAACATAAGTCCCAAATAAAAGATGGTGACATATTGGATGATAATGATCCATAATGATCTAAATTGGCCATATTTACATGTTGCGTAATTATAAACTTGAAGTTTAATGATCCAAATTATTTTAAATATATTATGAGTAATGGGGTCAATATATCAGTAGAGAATAAAGAAGTGTTGTTGATCGAGTCACCGATCTTATGAAATAAACAGAGGAAAATAGCAAAGAGTTCTTGGGAGAGAACGGGACAACTCTTTATTGCTATGAACTGGCTATTACAGGGGGTGCCCTCGACATGGCAGTGGACTAATCCTAATTACACTGAGCATAATGCTTGCTATGCTGCTGAATCAGACTTGAAACATCAATCTAGTGCCAATTGCTGTGCTTCAATCTGATGCAGTACTCTCTAATCTGCTTCGTGCTCCATCTTTAAATAACCGTCGAAGAGGTGGCATTTGTTCCTGGAGAAGGCGGCTGTTGGAAGTGACGCGGCTGGTCGGAGAGAGGCGTCGACTGATGAAACATCAACCGTTCGGCGATTGAATGTTTGTGAGGCACTTCAATCATATGGTGGTTGTTGTTAGTGTCTTAGAACCATGAAACGCCGTATGGTATGGACCAAATATAACATGTGTTCCATTCATCACACGGTTAGGAATATACTTGGAGTTAGATTCGGATGCTAGTTTATTAATTCTACGAGCAGTCATTTGGTCAGGAACTAGGCGTACGACATCATCCGACCAGGGTTCTCATTATGTAACCTTTGAAATCCTTATGACCACAGGGGTTGTTAGTCTTGGGGGTTACAACCACGAAGACATACGGTCTTTCATTATATATTACAATAATACATAGAGATTTTAATCCTCGTCAGTTAGCCCCAAAACTTTAAATGAATTGGTCGTGTGAACACTTCCTTCTGATGAAGTCGTATCGGGCAGACTCTTATTTAATCCCGTGATATACGAGATGGTCTGTATTCACTTTAAAGTTGAGAAACTACCCTGGGACCTGAAGAGTTTTTCTGTCCGTTCGACTCTGGTTTGTGTCTGTTGGACTTTGGATAACTCTCCGATGTAGTTAAAGAAATTGCGGCTATAAAATCCCTTAGCGCAAGGCTTTAGGGTTTTTACACCTTCTGCTTTCCCTTTTTTATCTCTTGAGAGAAAAAAATTGCCTCCAACGTTCTCTTATCTACAACCTTCTGCGACCTCCTTTCTTCCTTCATCCAAAACACAACCATGTCGAACTTTATCACCAATTGGTTGGTTTCTGATTTGAGCGAGAATAAACCTGAGAGCCTGGAGAAGGTCAGGTTGCTTCTCGATAAGGATTTGATTTCTTAGAAATCAGCAGCCGAAGAGCATTCTCTAAGCAACGAAGATAGGGAAATCCCTGTTTTTCTCGCATATATTGAATGTGGATTCAGGTTAACAGTTCACTCTTTCCTCCCCAAGATCTTGGAGTGTCAGGACCCGGATTGTTTGGCTTGTGATTCTTAACCATCCACTTGGTCCTAGCATTACAAGTCAAATAATCCGAACCTCGAGATACATGTACTTCCCAGAACTTGCAGTACACATACCCCTTTACAAAATTATGCATCAATTCCATTCAACACATAGAACCGAAGCAAAAGCTTTACAAATCAAAAGACATGCATAATAGAGTTATTACAATAAGGGCCAACCGGCCACAACACAAGCTAAAGAGCTAAAATAACAGCGGAAGCGAAAGCCATAAGATGGCAACAAGCAAAAGCCGAACGGTTTGCCTTTAGCCCACAAGGCAACCGATCGAGGCACCAACCTAGTCGTCAAAGTTGAAGTCCGTCTCACGATAGTCGATCCCTTGGGGATCAACTTCCTCTGCAACAATTAAGCAATGCAAATGAGTATAAAAATGTACTCGCAAGACTTACAAGTAACAGCCTATACATAGCTACATGCAAACTTAATCAAGGAGAAGGCTCTAGGTTTATTTTTAGCATAAAGCAAGTTTCCTTTGCAACAATGTAGAAATTTGAAAGCAATTTTGCAATCTGTTTTTAATGTTCAAATAACAGCGAGTAACAATAGATAAAAGACAACAACCTGGAAGTGACTAACCCAATAGCCACCACAACAATAGCATGAATTACCCATTCATACCACCCACAACAAGTTTTAATTAAAGGTTATAGTCTAACTCTCGAAAGACTTCCCCAAGCGTGTCCATAACCTAGGACGAGGCTATTCGAATAGTTTGAAACCCTGCAGGGGTGTACCAATGTACCCACACGTCAGACCACCTTTTTGCCACAAAATTAAGCACACTTCCTTTGGTATCTTACACGCAGCTAAGTCCTCTGAGACATTTCCAATATTGTGTATTAACTACGAGTCGCCCGTATGGATAGAAACCCATATGTTGAGACAGAGTCATTGCAAAGCTGAAAGTCAACTACCACTATAGGGTAAAGCTCAGGACAACTTCTAGCGTCCTTGATTGTGGAGAACCTAGACAGGATTCCACTCCCGCTCACCCACACATAACACAAGTTTCTTTTTCAACACAACACACACACAACCTCCTGCGACTCGCAGCTAGCACATGCCAAAGTACTAAGTCAAGAGAGGTCCTATATCCCCCTCATGTGGTTAGCATGCAAAAATGCTCGGTTTAGTGT
Organism: Phyllostachys edulis; assembly: GCA_036346405.1. Taxonomy (NCBI): domain Eukaryota; kingdom Viridiplantae; phylum Streptophyta; class Magnoliopsida; order Poales; family Poaceae; genus Phyllostachys; species Phyllostachys edulis. The sequence goes on along the minus strand of CM070554.1, from coordinate 68,872,276 downwards.
AACAAGATGTTCGGTCCTTGTTGACTCAGGCATACCATCACACACCAGATAATCACACCATCATACCATATACCCAAGTCTCGAACATTTTATTTTCAGTTTTATACTTTACAAAGTAACAAGTCACAAAGTGCTGGTCATAAGGTAATAATAAGATTTGTGTGATCAAAGTTATCGACTAAGTCGATAACCGCCCAATTCTACCGGTAGCTAAGCATGACTAAGCAACAACAACTCGTAAACTACTAAGTGATAAGAGCTCATCCAGCGAGTTCTAAATCACAGTAAGATAATCCTAGGCTCAGTACTAGAGGATAAACTTTTACCTACAGATTATGCACCTAGAGGATCAACTAATCGATAGATAGTTTAACACAAAATAGAGCATGCATACATACACTTTGCAAACAAGATATTTTGACTTTGAAAGAATGGGATTAGTATGATCAAACTGCTTGCCTTGATGGTAGCTTTCTTGCTGTAGAGGATCGCTTTCGAACTCAACGAACTCGTCGGCACCTAACAAAAGAACGAGAAGAACTGATAAGAACGAAGAACACCGAAAAGACTCAAAAACCAACTTCAGCCAAAAGTTATGAAATTTTTACAGTAGGTAGAGCATGATTTGTAAGGAATTTAGCAACAAGAACCAATTGATTTGGATTCTCAATGCTAAACTTATGGCCAAAACAAGTTTGGTCTGCTAGAAAAAGGCTGAAAAATTCATCTCGGGTACTGTTCATCCGAAATTAAATCTTTAGCACAAATTTCCAGAGAGGTGTTGTATCTGAATATTTTATGGTAAACAAAGCACCACATGAGATGAACAACACAATTTGATTCACCTCATTTGGAGCTAGGATGCATTTTCTTTGATTTTTCAAAGACAAGAAAAAGAGCACAAAACAATGCAACCACAGAAAACTTAAGAGTAGCAGCATGCCTAAAACCTATTCTACAATTAAGCACACTAACAGAGGAAACCAACAAATTTTATTTCACTCAAAAAGGAGCTACAGCGAATTACTTATGCATTTTTCAAGTTAAATGAATTTTTAGAGCACAAATAAAGCCTAAACAGAAATTAAATCTACAAATAAATTTTTCTGGAGCAAAACTAAGCTTCCCACTATTTTTATATTAAATATTAGTTAAAACCAGAACTAGCAAAATTTGAATCAACCGAAAAGGAGTTAAAACGAAATAGTTATGCAATTTTGAAGTTCAACACATTTTACAGTTTACCAACAAAAGCTCTCGGGTTTTCTAAAAACTAAAACAACGTGGAAAAACTTGGGCCGCTGAGATTGAATGCAACGGCCCATGCGCACCAAAGCACAGCCGTGCGCACAGCCCAACAGAGCCAACCGTTGGATGAGATCCAACGGTCCATAGCGAGGGAGACTTCGGACGGTCCGAACGTCCTACACGATCTAGGCCGTTGATCAAGAAACGAGCGGCTCAGAGCGAGGTATCGTTCAGACGGTCTGAACGTTCCACTCGATCTGGGCCGCTGATCTCAAAATGGACAGCCCAAAGCTACGGGGTGGTCCGGGGGTCTGAAAGTCCCTTAGATCTTGACCGTAGATCTCAAAATGGACGGCTGAGGTTCGGTGGTCCGAACGTTCACATCGATCTAGATCATTGGGTCTAGATCGGACAGTGAAGGTTCAGTGGTCCGAAAGTTCCACGAGATCTGAGCCACAGATCAAGAAATGAATGGCCCACGATGATTTGAGAGATCCGGAGGTCCGAAAGTCTCAACAGATCTGGGCCGTTGATCTCAGATGGGCGGTTCACAATGAATGCGGCGCTGCGCACAAGAAGCATCCCTAGAACCAAGGAAAAATATTTCCAGGGGTTGAACACAAGATTCTCAACAAGGAGGTCATGACTTTAGTCAATTGGAGATTTAGGTTTTTGATTTCCCACGATTCCTTTACAAGAATTATAGAAAAGTTCAAAAACATCAAGATACAAGAAAAGTTTTAATTTCTCCTCATTTTCTTACATTTGAAACACACACCCAGATTTGGGATGTTACAAAATCTCCCCCCTTATAAGAATCTCGTCCCGAGATTTGACTCACTCGGAAAAGAAAGATGGGTAGTCCGCACGCAGACGATCTTCCCGTTCCCAAGTAGCTTCATCCTCGGAATGATTTGACCATTGAACTTTAAGGAATTTGATGGCACGATTCCTTGTTCTTCGTTCAGCCTCTTTAAGGATGCGAACAGGGTGCTCGCGATAGGTCAAATCTTCTTGAACATCGAGATTTTCCAACGGAGCTTCCTCGGTTGGAACACGAAGGCACTTCTTCAACTAGGACACATGGAACACATCATGTACCCCCTCGAGTGCAGCAGGCAAATCCAACTTATAGGCAACAGCTCATTTCTTCTCGATGATGCGGTAAGGACCCACATATCGAGGAGCTAACTTGCCCTTGACGCCGAAACGTTGATGGCCCTTCAAAGGAGAGACTTTGAGATAAACAAAGTCATTGGGCTCAAAACTCAACTCACGACGACGACGATCCGCATAGCTCTTTTGCCTGGATTGAGCCGTGCGCAAATGATCATGAATAAGCTGAACTTGACTCTTGGCCTCATTGATCGAGTCCGGACCAAAGAAAGGTTTTTTGCCGGTCTCAGACCAATTCAACGGGGTTTTGCACTTTCTCCCGTATAAGGCCTCGAAAGGTGCCATGCCGATACTGGCTTGAAAACTGTTGTTGTACGAAAACTCGACGAATGGCAAGCATTTCTCCCAATGCTTCTCATAGGAAAGAACACAAGCACGAAGCATGTCTTCCAAAACTTGGTTGACTCTCCCAGTCTGACCATCAGTTTGAGGATGATTTTATTCTTGCAGCTCTTTCTCCTTATGTGATTAGAAGCCGGATCAAAATGATCTGCGCCGGAGAGCCTGGCAATAAGGCTGATTTCCCTCAGATTTTAGCCGTTGTTTCCGCAAAAGAGAGGGCTGAGAGACTTAAGGTAAAAATATCAACCACCTTTCATCTGTTGTATGTTTTTTGATCGGTTTACCATAAATCCTCTTTGATGTGTAGTCGGTCGGATTGAGAATTAATGAGGCCACCGAAAGTTATGAGCCAATTGATGCTCCGATCACTCCTACGACCACCTGAGATGGTGGTCTTATAGAGGTAGGTAACTGAACAGAAATGCATATTCTAGTTGAAGGATTTTTATCACCTAATTAACTTTGAGTATAAATTAAGCGGTTGTTGTAGACTCCAATGTGGTCGCAAACGACCTGTCAGTTGCTACTGGAGTAACTGTTCTGGAGGCCGATGAATCCACACCTTCCAACCCGATGGTCAGAGATCTTGTTCTCGATGAACTGGTCGAGAATATTTCTTCTAACTTCCAATCGGAAGACGTGAGGGGTCTAACTAGCCCTACCGGTTCAGGGCCGGAGAAATTGGTCGAACAGAAGAAAAAGAAGACGAGCGCGACGAATTTTGCTTCAGCGCGCTTCAAACTAAAGACCAAGAAAACGACCTAGTACATATACATGAAAGAAGGGTTTATGTGAGTACTTACCTCTGATGTTTTTAGAGTTTTGAGCTTCCTTTCTTTGTATATTCTCTGGTATTCCAGTCGATTTCGACCAGGGCACCCTAAGGAGAAAGAGATCGAGCCAGCCCCCGAGCAGGTGCCAGCGCCTGCTCAAGAACTCGTGGTGACTCCAACCCCACCTGTAGAGGTGGAGGTTCCTGGGGAATCTTAGTATGTTTCGACCCCTGCTGGGAATTCTCCTCTTCGAGTCGCCTTTTCATCTTCTTCGGGATCTTCAATGATGAAGATCTTAATGAAGCCTAGGGAAGAATTTTGGACCGTCAAGCAGAGACAAGTCCCTACTCTATTTTTGTCGAATATAATAATATGGTAATCCAGGTAATCTTCCATGACCACTTTTAATAGCCTTTCCTTTAAAAAATACTTAAAGGAGTTTGCTATTTTTGTAGCATTTGGTGGAAAACTTCGCTGTGGTCGGAGGACTGACCCAGCGAATAAAGCTCTTGAAGAAAAAGAACTATGAATTAGAAAGTAAGCACCCTCTTAGTATCTTCTTCTCTCCTTATTTACCATTTGGCTCTTTTTTTGTTAACCAATTTCTCCATTTATCGTGTTTGATAGATTGGCAGAAACTTAAAGAAGAAGTTATGGCTAAGGAAGCCATAATTGCCATGATCAAAGAAGAATGCCAAAACAAGGACCGGTCGATCGAATACCTGGCGACCAGGCACAAGGAAGTCCTTGAGACTATTGAGAAGAAGAGCAAAAGAAACCGGACGTAGACTCGGCCAGTGTGCTTCTTTTTTCAATCGTATGTGCTCATTCTTTGGTTTACTCATGTAGAGCAAACTCAAGTATTGAAGTGAACAGAAAAAGCTCTTAAGTTCGAGCCCGGTAAGGAGACAACATTTAGACAAAATCTTGAACAGAAGGTCAAAACTTTCAACAATATGCTCTTTGATATGGGATCGGGAACACAACTGCCCAACTTAGGAGATCCCATGGAAAAGATCAACTACGATGGCCAATAACTCGAAGACCTCAGGAACGTGCTTAAGACTACTCAGGAGAACCATGCGAAGACCTTGTTTGAAGTTATCAAAAATAGATTTAGTTTTGCTTTGGCAAAGCTGAAAGCCTCCGACCCCACCATAAATCTCCAAGCTATTGAGAAAGACTTTAACTGCTCAGGAAATAAAGCAACTAAACTTTTCAAGGAAATGACACCTCTCGGAAATAAGGTTGCGGAGGAAATGAAGGTCGGGTCTCCAATGCGCAGCGACCAATCTGGTGGCTCCGAGAAGTAGATGATTGTAATACTTAGACTTTTGTAAATAAAACATACCTTTTATGATCAATGAAGTCTTTGTTTTGGCTTCTTAAATTCGCTGAGCACTCATATATTTCCTAGCCTCCGACTGTTTGTATTAGTAGAAGAACTTTTCGAAAGAAGCAGTAGACTAAGAAAATGGGTAATAGCTATGATCACGGTACGAAATATATGCTGATTATGTTATAAAAATGATCTAAGTATCAGTAGGAAATCAATGTGGTCGAAACCAGCGTATGACTTCGACTAGTTTTAGATCTTTTCCATAATCGAAATACTGTGTAGTACCTTGAGTGGTTGGAAGATGTATAAGACTTGTACTGATGATAAGGAATCATGCAAAAATGTATGCAAAAACGACAAGTGAACTTGTTTATATATATTATCTAAAACTGGTTGTAAAGGTTGCTAAGAGCTAGAGACTAAGAGAAACACTTCGCGAAATGTGCTCTTTCTCAAGTTTCAACTTGCAGTGAGGATCGTAAGAAAAGGACCATCGCTAGGAAGCTTCTTCCAGTGGGCAGAACCACGTGCGGAGAAGGAGAGACTTCGACTAGGAGACTTTCGGTGTTCCGACCAGCAGCCAAAACGAGAGTGGAACAGAATATTGAAGGTAAGAAATGTAGTCTCCGAATTCTTAAGCCTGTAAAGTATTGTATGTAGTTGCATGTGTGATACTTCTTTTACTCGTATATTTCTTTAAGAAAAGAGTGTTGGTCGTGCGTGAGAACAATTGGCTGAATTTCACGACTAGGACCCTTACGACGTTTAACTTATATGTCGTAGCCATAGAGTAATAGAGATCCTTAAAAAAGGATATCGGAGATAATTTGGTCTTCTCCGACTAATTAGACAATAATAGTATGCAAACCAGAATATGAGACAGTCACATAAACAATATCATTCGCCGGAAAGGAAAGGAAATGCATCTTTATTAAAAAAAAATTGAGAAGAAAATAAAAATACATTTATACAAAGAACTTACGCAATTGGTCAATATTTCAAGAGTTTGACAAAACATGCCCGTCTGACATAGCTAGTTGTACCGAACCAGGTCTGGTGACTTCGACCACAATGTATGGACCTTCCTATTTGGGAGAAAGTTTATTGCGATTAGCCTAGTTCTGAATCTTTCGTAGGACCAGATCACCTACAACTAGACTACGAGGTTGCACCTTTCAACTGTGGTACCTTTGCATGGCTTACTAGTAAACCGCTGATCGTATAAGGGCTTGGTTTCGTCATTCTTTAAGGAAATTGATGCCGTCGAGTCTTCGTTCTATCTGATCGTTCTCGTTGAAACAATGAATTCGAGCAGAATTTATTTTCAGTTTTGGAGGAAGCATGGCTCCAGCACCGTAAACCAGAAAAAATGGAGTTTTACCAGTCGCACGACTGGTCGTGGTTCGAACGGCCCATAATACAGAAGGTAATTCTTGGACCCAGGCTCTTGACCACTTTATTAACTGGTCGAACACTCAGCGTTTCACCCCTTGTACTATGATACCATTGGCTCGCTCGACTGCTCTATTGCTCTACAGATGAGTGACATAAGTGAAATGTATCTTGATACCTAGATCCTCGCAGAATTCTTGATAATTTATGCTAGAGAATTCGGTACCGTTATCAGTGATTATACGACTTGGTAGATCAAATTGTGTGATCACATTTTTTGTGAGGAACCTCTTAGCAGCTTCAGTTGTTGTTTTAACAACTGGATCGACTTCTATCCATTTTGTAAACGTGTCAATCATGACAAAAATAAATTCGAAGTCCCCGGTTGCTCTTGGGAAAGGTCCCAGAATGTATAGTACCCAAGTTGCAAAAGGCCAAGAAATATGTATGGTTTGCAAAGCTTGTGCCGGCTGATGTACGTGTCGACTATGAAATTGACACTGTACGCACTTCGTCACGAGCTCTTTTGCATCATGAAGGGTAGTTGGCCAGTGGTATCCTTGCCTGAAGGCTTTACCGATCAGTGTTCTGTAGGAATGATGTGCTTCACAGACTCCACTATGAATATCGGATAGCAACTTAATGCCATCTGTTTGATATATGTATCTCATCAACACTCCATAAGATCCTCGTTTATACACGGTACTTTCGATCAGAGTGTATGATTTGGCTTTTCGAGCTATTGTAAGATTGAGGAGGCCGACTAGAGGGGGGGTGAATAGGCGGTTTTAAAAACTTCTTTGGCTAAAACCGAGTTTTATGCGGAATTGTAAATTAATTCGGTTTTGCACAATTAAAACTTAAATCAACTAATCTTTGCTAAGCGCACCAATAAAAAGACTATTGATAAAGAAAGCAATCATACAAAAATAAGTAAGAAATTTAATTCTATGAATGTAAATTGTAATATAGTAAAGCACAAAGTAAAATAAACTACAATGATACAATGATGTTTTACCGTGGTGATCGGAGACTTGCTGGTCTCCCCTAATTCACATTGTGGTAAGCCCAAACAAATTGGACCGGCTCCACAAATTAAGCCAACACCTCTGAGGTAAGTCCAACCACTTGGACCGGTTCCAACATAAACCAACACCTCGATCCACTAGGGGTTGCTCTTCCTCTACTCCGGAGATGGCGAGCACCAAGCCACTCACAAATGCCGAGCCTTCTCACAAGCTTCTTGAGAAGATCACCGAACCACAACGCCTCCACACCGTCTAGGTGTCGGCAAACACCAAAAGTAACAAGTCGAAGACTCACACTTGAATAAATCAAGTGTCTAAACTCAATGGATACACAATCCACTACCTAATGCAACACATGCAATTAGGGTTTGCTCTCTAAGCTCACTAAGTGCAACACGTGCACAAAAGAGATGAGAGGGCTTGCTCTTTGCTCAAAGGAATGAATAACACTAGCAATAACTCCAGCAACCTCTCACAACAGGCCAAGGTGGGTATATACAGCCCACACACAAAACTAGCCTTTGGAGATAAAGTTACAGGAAAAATAGGGATAAACCGGTATGACCGCCAACTAATGGCCGGTCAGACCGCCCAAGCTCCAGCGGCTATAAAACTAGTCATTGGATTCACTTTTGATCTGACCGCCAACCAATGGCCGGTCAGACCGGACCACACCGGTCAGACTGCCAGAGGGGCGGTCAGACCGCTCCACAAAGGAGTAAGTCAGATCCAGAAAAAGCGCCTCCTTGGAAAAAAAACATATCGCAAAATAAAGCTCGGTGCTATCGCACTTCGGTAGTACAGCAGAACAAGCGCGGTCATACTGCTGACTAGGGTCCGGTCAGACCAGCCAACACATGGCGGTCAGACTGGACTTTCCACCAGTTAGACCGGTAGCAACTGGCAGTTAAACCGCCAGTTCACACGGACCAATCGCCCGGTCAAACCACCTAATGACCTGCGGTTAGACCGCCAGAGCTCAAAGAGAGATTTTGCACTTCGCTTCAACTCAATTTGCAAAACACATTTGCCAATTGATGCGCGATGCAAACAAGGGTTAAAAGAAGATTTTCAACAAGTTGCAAAAACACATTTGCCGACTTTTAGAATCAACGCCACAAGGAAAAAGGTACATAGACTTAAACCATTTGCAAAACACATTCGCAAACTAAAGTTACATGTGTAAATATTGGCAACATGCTAACGAGAACTAGAGTAAGCACAACGAGCTATCAACACATGACTAACTCAAGCTACTAGTCAAGACCCCTCTTAATAGTACGGCAACCTATACTAGCAACCCAATCTTCTAACCAAACACCAAGAACGGTAAAAAGACTAGGAGCACATCCTTAGCCCTAGCTAGTCATACCTTTGCCTTGTACAAATACTTGAAGCTTGATGACGCACATCTTCACTTCAATAACCGGGTCATTGACTTGATAATCATTAACACATGATGATTTCTTTTACTTCAAGTTCTTGACTTGAATATACATCAACCCATGATGCACTCTTTCACTTGACCTCCATCAACACATAATGGGTTTTCTTTTCACATGATGATCAATTCATGATCATCTCCTCTTCTTGAACATCATTGAGACACTATGATTTCCTTTTCTTCAAGATCTTGATATGCATCAACTTATGATGCATCTTCTTCTTAAACCTTGACTTGATGACGATCACCTCATGATGTCATCCAAAGTTTCTATCATCATAGGACATAACCTGTTCATCCAACTCATGGAAAATATTAGCCCCACAACATGATAGCCATTAATTACCACAACGTACCATTAACTCATAATGGTGGGACAAGATACTCCAAACTTTCCCTCTTTGGTAATTGATGACAACCATCACAATAACAAATAATTGAATGTAAGGTTATATGAGTATATATGAACTACACAAGTTTTGTATACTCATTTGATATGTTCCAAAGTAAAGGTCCTTAATGTATATAGATAAAAGGAATATGGATCAATACTAATGAAACCGCAAAACATAGAGTGAACTCCCCTAAATGTGTGCATACACAAATGTGTAATAAGAAACATATGCACATATTCAAGTTACACTTTTTAGTGGAGTTCAACCTATATTTTGGATTCGAGGAATGCAAAAATATATAATAATATGATGTCGAATGCATACCTCTTTGATTTTCACCTTTTTATCCAACTGAGACTAAGTAATAAGTATAAAATATAAGTGTTAATCTCACAAATAGATTTGTCATTAATCACCAAATTACTCCATTAACTCGTAATGGCGGGTCTAGATTCTTCAATCTCCCCCTTTTTGGTGATTGATGACAAATCCTTTATCAATAAGAATATTTGGATATAAATCATCATAAGATAAGAATTTAAGCTATTTAACTACATGCATTTCACTAAGCAATTTAAAATTTCCTCATTTTGTACTATGCATGAAAAAGTGAAAACACAAGAGAGAATCCAAATATATTGATCATATAAACATTCTCCCCCTTTCGGCATTAAACACCAAAAACCCAAAACAAATCTAAGCCAACAAAAGTTTTTGCAAAGTAGAGAGCTTGGCAATTGAATTCATTTTATTTTGATCACAAACCTATTGATCAGAAAACATTTTCACAAACTCCTCTTTTATGGCCGAAAAGAGTAAAACAACTTGAAATGAGGCCATATTGGAGTTTAACTAAAGGAAACGTTATTTGAACACATTCAAATAATATCCCTTTTGAAATCTTCTCAAGAAACATTTTTCAAGAAGATACCAACTGATTTTCACAAATTCATAAATTGAAATCATGTTGAGCTCACAACTTTCTTTAAAAAAAATGAAAACAAGCTTCGAAACATCTGAGATAAATCATGGAGCTAGTCCTTTCAAATACACACAATTTCCATTTTGGGAGGTTCCACCAAATGTCAACCATGTTGAATATATGAAAATCATAAAGTTTCAGAAAACTAAAATTTTCAGGTTTTCATATTTTGATAATTCATTTGAGCTTCAAAAGACAGCTGAAAAATTGGTTAAAATGGTTCTAATAAATCTGAGAAAATTGGGCATAGAAGATCAACTACAGAGGATAAAAAGCCATCCATAAATCTTCCTCAAATTATGAACCCAATTAGAGATACATAAATCTCAAATCAGCTCAAAACATGCAAAAGTCCGAATTTTCAGCAAGTTGATAAAAAAATCAAATCTTTTTCAAATCAAGTCTAAAAGCTTTGAAATGTTTCAGGAATAAATTTTAGACTCCAAGGAATATTTTCCAACAAGAATTTTCGAAAGAGAGATCTCCATTCAAAAGATATTCTAGAAAGAGCTTTGGAGGCCATTTTTTTTTGCTTAAAAGAAGATAAAGCAAGCATTTTTCAAATGAAGTCCAAAAGCTTTGAAGTTTTCTAAATATTTTGAATTTCTTGTAAAACAAGAACTATATAGATAAAACTCCCCCTAAATATATGCATATAGATATGTGAATTGAAATACGCACATATGTGAGGATTTTATAAAATTTTGACGGAGTTTCCCCTATATATGGAATCCAAGGAAGCATGACACAGTTGATAATCAAGAATTGAATGATCATCAATAAGGATTCAATCAAGAACATATGTTGGACAATGATACAAACGATGTATTAAACATAGCATAAGACATTAAACATCCAAGTGCCCAAAACATATCAGAAATCATTCGAGGTTTAACGGTGATCGGGATGGGGCAGTCTTCTTTGCTGAAGGAGATTACAGTTTCCAGCCACTTGGATGGCTTGACGGTGATCGGAGACTCGGGAAGGTTGACCTCTCGCTCCACGGCCTTCAGATGACGTCTTAATTCGTACGAGGAGGATCCTCCGAAGATCATATCCACCGTGTGCTGTGACTTTTAGTATTCCATCTCTCCGTCGTCATCTTTGTCCTTCTTGGAGCTTGGTTCTCCAAGTTCTGTTATAGAGGAGAAGGGTCTTTTACCTGAGTAGTAATCATCCAGTTTATTTTGCCAAGCACGGCAGATGCGCAGATCATGCCCTGCTGCCTGGTGAGTAGACACCAATTCTTACTTTTCTTGAAGTCACTGGTCGGAGCCTTAGTTTTGTTCTGACCAGTGAAATCTTTCTTACCCTTGGTGAACTTTTCTGGAATCACATGGACTTCTTTGCTGTCGGGCTTGCGATTCTTCTTGTTCTTGAGAGACTTCTTTCTTTTCTTCTCTTGCTTCTCCAAGCCTGATTGGAGATTTTTGACTTTTTGATCAATAGTTTTATACCATTCGACCGCTTCACTGGCAACTGCATACTTATCTGCCATGTCGAAAAGTTCGATGGTCGTTCGTAGAGGATTTATTGCAATATCCTCTGTACAACGGTTCCTTAGTCCTGCTTTAAAAGCCTGGATGACAGAAGATTCTGTGATCTCTGGGATAGAGTTTTGAACTCGACTGAATCTCTTGATATATTGTCGAAGAGTTTCATTGGTTTTCTGCTTCATCCGATGAAGATCATCCTCCTTCCTAGGACGGTCGTATGTCCCTTGAAAGTTGGCGATCAGAGTATCGCAAAGCTGCTCCCAAGTGTAGATAGATCCGACCGGTAGGTTAAGCAACCACGACCAGGAAAACTCCTCAAGGGCCGTGGGCAAGTAATTTGCCATCATGTTGTCATTACCACTAGCAGTCTTGATGGCAGTAGAATAAATTTGAAGAAATTCCAATGGGTTCTGAGTCCATTGAACTTCTTTATATTGGCTGGTCGGAATCTGTTCGGCCAACGAACAGCTTGGAGACCTACCGAAAACGCTCGGCAACCCATAATGGAGTCGTGGTGCCTTCTCTAAAAAGGAGCCGGATTATAGTTAGTCGGGGATTGGTTCCTCAGATTTGCATATCTAGAATCTGGTGACCCAACCCGGTCATGGACATTATGATAACATCTTTGACCACTTGCTTGGTTCAGATGATGCCTGAGATTGCCTGAATCAAGTAGTCGTTCCTCTTGATGACGATGAGGAGTTGCTGCTATGAGGAGCTGTATTCTCTCGTGATTTTCTGGTCGGAACCTACGAAGGGTCTTGATGTTGATTGATCCTCTGCTTGACCATGTTGTCCCCTGCTGAGAGAGGAGCGCTGGGACGAGTTCATCGTGTGACTTTGTGAATTCCTCTGCTCCCGATACATTTCTGTACGCTGCATGGTTTGTTGGAGGATCTCCGACACCTGACCTACAAGATGAACATAACCTGAAGTTCCTGCTAAAGTAGGGTCTAGATTATTCAGGATATCCCAGACTCGTTCCAAGTTTTGTATCGTTACCGAAGGTCGTGGAAAATTCCCGCTTGCAGTGGGCATTCAATGAGTTGAGTTTTCCCTCGACCTCTTATTTGGCCTTGCCTGATTCCTTACTCACGGTGGGGTAGGAACATGTGAATTAACTGATACACGTCCATCAGGTTGGTTGCCTCCAGTAGTTAGTGCTTGAGTGCCCGTACCATTTTCACCAGCAAGTGGTGGCGAGTTAACATATGGAGGATCGTGCATGGCATCCGGATTAGTATCTCCGATTGTGGTAACTTCATGGCGCCAACAGTGATCTTCCGATGAACTCCTATCGTAGCTAAGAGAGAGCCTTCCAGTGCTTCTACAAGGAGCCTACATGATGGGGAGCAGTCGGAGATTACCACCTCTGGTGGACTTTGTGGTTGACTCAGCCTGATCCAGCGAATTACCGATCGTATGCTGAGTTTCACCATGCCCTCTTGACCCACGATTGGTGATAACTTCATCGATGCTCTTATCAGATGTCGGTTGGCCCCCATAATACGTAGGAGTCGTTGGCGAATACTGGTCGCCCATGACAATATCGAGAGTACATGGACTCTCTGATTGTAGTGCTGGGCTTCCATTGCCGCTTTTGTCGGTCGGATCGACCGGGCTTGTAGAGGCGTTCGGACGTCCTGGACTGTTCGGAACGAGTGGTTCCTCTGAGGACGCCATTGTTGGTGGCGGTGTATCCTCATCCATCCAGTCGATTTTGCCAATCTCTGCGGCTAGCGAGCCGGCGGAGGAGGAGGATGATGACATTCCGTTTTCTTCCATGGCGCGGATGCATGCGTTTATGTCGAGGTTGGAGTAGTCCGTCAGGTCGAACCAGTTTTCCTCATCCCAAGTCTCTACCATGTCCGCATAAGTGATGATGGGCAAAGGAAGCAGATGAGGAATGCTTGAGCGAAGTAATCTTCAAGAACTCAATGTCTTCTTTCTCACAAACGACGCCAGCTGTCGACGATCGAGTCGCCAATCTTATAAAATAAACAGAGAAAAATGGCAAAGAGTTATTGGGAGAGAATGTGTCTGCTCTTTATTGCTATGAACTAGCTATTACAGGGGGTGCCCTTGACAAGGTAGTGGACTAATCCTAATTACACTGAGCGTAATGCTTGCTGTGCTGCCGAATCATACTTGAAACATCAATCTAGTGCTGATTGCTGTGCTTCAATCTGATGCGGTCCTCTCTAATCTGCTCCGTGCTCTATCTTTAAATAACCGTCGTAGAGGTGGCAGTTGTTCCTGGAGAAGGCGCCTGTTGGAAATGAGGCGACTAGTCGGAGCAAGGCGTCGGTTGATAAAAACATCAACGGTTCGGGGGTTGAATATCTGTGAGACACTTTAACCGTATGATGGTTGTTATCAGTGTCTTAGAACCATGAAACGTCGCGTGGTATATACCAAATATAATATGTGTTCCATTCATCACATATAATATGTGTTCCATTCATCACACGATAAGGAATATACTTGGAATTAGATCCGGATGCCAGTTCATTGCTTCTACGAGCAGTCATCTGGTCGGGAACTAGGCGTACGACCTCATCCGACCAGGGTTCTCATTATGTAACCTCTGAAATCTTTACGACTACAGGGGTCATTAGTCTTAGGGGTTACGACCACGAAGACATATGATCTTTCACTATGTATTAGAATAATATATAGAGATTTTTATCCTCATCAAGAAGCTAGACAATAGAACAAGTTTGTTGACTTTCGGACCCCGTATGGGATCTTTGTCGCGAAACAAGAACCAACTAGGAGTTGGGATAACCCACAAAGTTACCAGGGTCATGCAGTTTTTCATGCCACTACATTAATAAAAGTCATAATTATTAAACCCCAATTGAAATTAGTGGGCGTCGAAAGAACGAAATATTTTTCACATATTATCATCACCAGTTACCTGACAAACATATAGTGAGTATGGGTGTGGGTGTGTGTTGGCCTAGGTCATTCTTTCACAATTTCATAAAATAAGCCCCATTTAATTTGTCACGGAAACAGGGGATATGGTTGCAACTATGGTTGCAACCAAGGAAGCTAGAGTACCCCTTATTTGCATGCAACTAGGGGTGGATACGAGCTGACTCGGTTCGGCTCGGCTTATTAAGCTAACGAGCAAAATACTAGGCTCGGCTCGGTTCGTTAAAAAGCTCGAACTCGGCTCGTTAAGAAAGTTAAGATATCACAGTTTGCGACTCGTTAGGCTCGCTAAAAAGGAAAACCAGCATAATAAATTTTTTAGAAAGTCAAGAGATCACATCTTAGGGTTTGGACCTCCTTGGACCGCCTAAGGGTTGTTGGGTTGGACTGGTCTGATACTACTGCTCGACTGTGTTGGTTTTTTAACGAGCTAAACGAGCTTAACGAGCAACTCGCGAGACTAGTCGAACTCGGACCGCTAAGAAAACGAGCTAAATCGTCGGCTCAGCTCGTTAAAGGATCGAGTTCGAGCCGAGCTGTCTCGCGAATTTCAAGCTTTTTTTTTTCCATCCTTGCATGCAGCAGAGAAGAAGGTATAGATATTTCTAATTTTGCCGCATGCTGGTTATTGGTTCATACGAATTTGGTGTTCATTCTTTTGCATTGCTTTTGGGGAAGATTAGCTCAATTCTAAGCTGTGTTTCCGTTGCAAGACTCAGACAAGTGGGGCCTCTGGCCACTTGTTCAATAAGGAACGATTTCCTCACGTGGCAAGTCAAGTCCCGCGAGGGCCGGGGGGGTGGGGAAAGGCGAGCGAGCGAGCGAGCGACCGACTCCCACTACGCTGCGCGGCCGCGGACTTGTACGGCCCGGGGAGAAAAACAGATTTGATAGCAGCCGATACGTCCGCCGCGGCGGCTGAATAGGAGAGAGAAACTCAACCCACAAACACGCGAGACGCGACGCAGCCGAGAGAGAGGCGAAGAAGAAGAAGAAGAGAGGGGAGAGAAGAGACGAGGAAAGTGTTGTTGTGCTGCGCGTCGCGTCACCATTCCTCCCCAATTCGGCCCTCCTTCCAATCACCGGATCTCCGCCGGCGTCGGCTCCCTCGTGTCGCAGGCGCCGCTCTAGCGTCCCGATCGGCTCCGGCGGTCCCCGCGCATGGTCGTGGTGGCCGGGGGATTCGTCGCTCGGTAGTAGGAGGAGCCACGGGTACCAAGCGGCGGCCATGGCGGACCTTTCTTCCACCTGCAAGGTAGGCTCACGCCCGCCAATTCGCCCGATCCCCGCCGATTTCGCGAGGAATTCGTTGCGTTTGTTGGGGAGTTTGTGCCTGTGCGATGCCTCCTCCTTAGCTACTTTAACTACCTCTGGGATGGGATGGGATGGTTATTTTGTTGCGGGTGCTAGGGATGGATGTGGAATTGGTTGGTACTTCCGAGCCTAGTTTTCGCGTTTAGGGGGTGCGGGCTAGTTGGCATCAGTTCATGCTAGTGGTGGATTCAGCGGACCGGGGAATCGCTTTCGCTTGTTTGTAAATCCCCGACTTTGCTCGATTCATGGTTTGTTCCCAATGTTGGGAATCGTATGGGGGAGTTTTCAGGAGGTGTTCCGTCATAAAGTTAGTTGCTCTGCATTGTGGACTGGTGAGAAAATTGCTTGCTAGTTTGGATCCCTGTATTTCATGACAATTACTTAAACAGGATTAGCTGTATTGTGCTTGCTTAATTCCACACACAAGTATGCAGTATCTCTCTGTTAAATTCAGAAACGTTCCCAGGATTGGTAGTTTGGTTTTAGTGTTTAGTCTTGTGGATCAAACACAAGGTGTACTACATATGCATGTCATGCCAAATGAATTTCTTCTGTCACTTTAGTGTTGATCTTTTCCCTTGTTCATCACAGGATAAACTGGCATACTTTAGAATAAAGGAACTCAAAGACATCTTAAATCAGCTGGGGCTGCCAAAGCAAGGAAAGAAGCAGGTCGGCAAATGCTGTTGCTCCCCCCCCCCCCCCCAACTTCCCCTAACTTTGTTTCATCATCTCACTGCAGTACATGGTTACCTAAATGGTGGTGTCGTAGAGCACAAGCCTTTTTTGAGGCGAAACATGCATGTAGAGCTGTAGACCATAGTACTAAATCACTCATGGGCATGCGTGGTGTGTAGATTGCTTTGGCGGTAATAGTGGGTTCATATATAGAATATTGTTTCAATGAGATGCTATTTCAAAGTTGTGTTTTACGTTATCTGATCCAGTTTCCTAATCTGATGATCACAGGATCTTATCGACAGGGTATTGGCACTATTATCAGATGAGCAAGGTACGCATGTCTGTGTTGTTTGTGCTTTCCTTGTCTGTGTCTTAACTGTTTGCATTTACATTGTTCGCTACGTGACAGCCTTACGATATAAGTTATTTCAAGCCAATCGGATTCTATTTTGTGCCCAGCTGTTCCATCATAACCCCGTATAAATCCTTAGTTCTTGATTTTTTATTTGATTAAGAAAATTCTGTTTTCTTTTATCAGAACATTGGCTGGTTAGCAATTTGTATTATTCGTTTTGTTGTCTTCTACTTTCCTGAAGTACCTGTTAAATTTATGTGTTATTTGCCTGTTGCAGGTCAAAGGCATCATGGATGGGGAAGGAGAAATTCTTTTACAAAGGAGGCAGTGGCAAAAATTGTTGATGATACTTACAGGTTAAATTTCATTGTTATATCAAATTGTCTGCATAGAAAAATAGAGCAGATACTTGAGATGAAATTGTTGGCGCTCCTTTTGTTGAGGTCTTTATGCTTTCATTAGCAGGAAAATGCAAATCCAATGTGCTCCTGACCTAGCCACTAGGAGCCACAGCGGATCAGATTTCAGTCATTTCAGGCCCAAAGAGGAAGCCCATGACTCTTTCCAGCCAGAGACTAAGGTCCGCTGCCTTTGCGGTAGCACAATGCTAAATGACAATATGATCAAGGTATTATAGCCTTATTCTTTATTTTTTTCATTCCCTTGAAAGACCAACAGCGGCAGCGCATGAGGCAAAGTGTTTCTAAATTTCTTAACTATGATTGGTTTCTTTGGTGTCATCACGCTTTGATCTTTTATCACGTGTTGTGTTTTTTCTGCAGTGTGAGGATGACCGATGCCAAGTGTGGCAGCATATGAGTTGTGTGCTCATTCCAGATAAGCCCACTGAGGGTGTCAGTCCTGAAGTTCCACCCCATTTCTACTGTGAATTGTGTCGACTGAGTTGGGCAGACCCGTATGTCTTGCTCCTGCTTGATTTGCTTTTTAAGGCTCAATTATTACCTGATATATGATTATTACTGTGCTGTACATTTATTTTTCATATTTTTGATGGCTGCCACTAAAACTTTGGAGATAATGCCAATACTTTACTGAAACTTTCAAAGTGATTAGCATACTCCAAATTGTGCCTTTCATTCAGTGTGCTTGATTAAACTGTATTGCCTGTTATTTAAGCTGAAGCACTCTTTTACTATATGTTGTGTTTAGTTGATTCACTTCTCTGCTTCCTGTGTAGACTGGGGAACTGTATTTTTAGCTCTCATTTGTTGTAGTTGCATCCTTTGAATTTGCAGGTTTTGGGTCACTACAGGAAATCCATTACTCCCTGTGAAATTCATGTCATCTGGTGTTGCAAATGATGGGTAGGTATTATATAAAACTCCTGTTACTGGCAACGTTTTAACTGATAATCACTATGACTAACCTAATTCGCATCGATGCCCTCCTGTCTCTCTCATTTTAAAACGTTAGGGAAAAACACATTGGATGCTCATCATGTTTAATTTTAACCTTACAAGGGAAATTCACAATAGATTGCTTTCATGCTTTGTTTTTCAGCTTATGTATGTCTATCTTATGATGTTGCTATAGATGAGTATATGAAAGTTATTTATTCCAATTAAAGATGCTGGTTCATCCAACACAATGATTTAGATTTAGTGGATTACCTCAGTTCGTGACCTTTGGTTAGTCATGCCTCTTAAAATATATTATTGCACTTGAATGTGCTCTCATTTTACTTTTTTACACAAGTGTGAAATGGTAACTCTAAGGCTCACTAGCAAGAACGTAGCTGGAATCCATTGCATTGATGTCAGAACTTAGTCGTCATGTCTCTGAAAATACGATCATATATTATACAATGCTTCTTGAATGTTGACTTGTCATGGCATGTAATCAATGGTATTTCCCAGAGTAAAATATATGGGGGTATTTTTATGATAAGGTCATTACCTATATAGCATTGTGCTTAACACATTTATTACATAATAGTATGCTTTATAGAAGACTTACTTTATATTGTCTGGTTTAATGTTCTTGTGTTACTTGTGAGGTATAAACATATGCTTATTAAATCCTCACATATCTCTAGAACAAGCGTACCTCAAACTATGGAGAAAAACTTTCAACTTTCTCGATCAGATAGAGAAACAGTCCAGAGACCAGGATATGACCTCCAGGTATGCTCTCTCCTGTACAAGGCTAAATTTTACACGCCTGAATTCTGAGTGAAGTCGTTGTCACTTTAATTTAATATGACATGATACTATTTCATTACACGCCTGAGTTCTGAGTGAAGTCTTCCTCACTTTAATTTAATATGACATGATACTTCTATGTCATCATCCCTTGAGTACTAAGGAAGAAAGTATGGGTTTTTGTCAGATGAGTTTTTAAGGTATCTGAGTTTTATCGTGGAATTTACATGTACAGGAATACTATGTCTTATCCATTGTGCTATTGTTCAATGGTGAAGGCAAACCTCTGTGGATAAGTTATGTTCATTATGTAACATGGAATATCCTTGATTTCTCATGTTTACATGCCAACTATTTACTTCGCATTGTTGCAAATTTTCATTTGTATCACATATATGCTAGCCTTGTACATAGAGAATATTGCTTCTCTCAAAAGTTCATGTTTATGTGGTCTAAGCCTTTCTAGCATATATTCTATCCAATAAAGGAACACATTTAAATACATTTATTAGTTTGCAAGTGTAAGTCTGAGATCTGATTGCATATATTGTTCTGTTACACTGTCTTGCTAACCATAGAATGTGTTATTGACAGGTTTGGTGCATGCTTATGAATGACAAAGTTCAGTTCAGGATGCAGTGGCCCCAATATGCAGACTTGCTTGTGAATGGTAATTTTTTTGGCGATTTTTATATTATAATTCGGTTTAAGTTGCATATTTGAAATGCATTTCAATTTAAACGCTTATACGCTGTACAGTGTACACTGTCGTAACATATATGCTACAGTTTAGCTGTTATAGGCTATATTTTACATTGGTTGCTCCTGAAATTTAGGGATTATCAGTGTGAAAGTTTTATTTTCTGTTCAGGTTCTCCTGTACGAGTAGTGTCCAGACCTGGTTCTCAGTTACTAGGGATAAATGGACGGGATGATGGGCCACTGGTGAGTTCATTCTTATTCTGTTCCATTGGTAGCATCTAGATGTACACAAAGATTTGGCTTTAGTCGTTGATATACTTTTGGGGATGTTTTTTAACTAGTGTTTTCATCATTCTCTGATTGACATTTATTCTGTTTGAGTTGAATTGCAAACTTAAAATGGACTCCGATTAGAACACTGAACACAATTATGGTCTATGAGCTTCTTTCGTCTTTTTCTAGAATGGTTGTGCGACCTTGCGTTTAGTTTCTGAATCCAGCCCTTCAGGATTTGCTGTGGGTTTTCAGAGGCTTCTGCAGCATTGCATAAATCTCTTATCCCTACAGGTTCCGTTAAAGCCATATTGGCAATTTACTTATATGCGGAACAGTCTTTTCAAGAAACTTAGATCAATGTGTTTTGGTTGATAATGTTAAGAGTGTTGTATGAGTTGTATCTTCTCCCCCTCCCTTAGCCCATATGGCCCATGTAGCCCATGAGGCCCATGTACTCTTCTCTATATATACTCTCCTATTAATGAATAAGATGCATATTTGTGAATAGCAAAATCACTCTCTCAATTCTAACATGGTGTCAGAGCCATTCAACCCTAACCCTAGCCCTGTTTCCTGATCCCCGCGTCGTCTTATGCTAGCATTGTCTCCCGCTCGGGCCGACGGGCCTGAGCCGCGCCAACTTCCTCGCTCCGTTTCTTGCTACGAGCCACTGCTCCCGCCGCCACCTCGTCGATCCATCCCGGATCTGGCGCCTGAAGCACAACCTCGTCTTCACCACTCGGCTAACTTCGTCTTCACGCTCGTCTTCACCACACGGTGCGAGGGATTGAGCCGCCTTCTTCTTCACAAACACCCCCTGCACACGAGGTCGTCTTGCCTCCTGATCTTGCGCCGCCTAGAGGTCCTCCTCCGCCCGAATCTTGCGCTGCTAGTTGTTCCTGCGCCGCCTGGAGGCACACTGCCCTTTGTCCGGATCTTGCGCTGCCCGTGGATTCTGCGTCGCCTGGAGGTCCTTCTCTGCCTGTGGGTCCTCCTCTGCCCAGATCTTGTGCCGTTCATGGTTCCTGCGCCGCCTGGAGGCCACACCCGTATCTTCTTCCTTGATTGCATCTGATACTAGGTCCTCCTCCGCCCGGATCTTGCGCCATTCATGGTTCCTGCACCACCTGGAGGCCACGCCCGGATCTTCTTCCTAGATCGCATCTGTGGTATCAATCTTCTTTCTGGATCGCATCTACTACTGTTGATCTGCTTGATTACTAGTGCTCTGTAATGCTGTGATTAGTATTGTTGCTCTGAGATTAGTATTGTATTGTACTGCTGTGTGGTATGGCCAAATCTGACTCAATGTTTGGGGGTAGTTCATCTCTTGTGTTCACGCGCATCAAGCTCGATGGGTTGAACTACCGAGCATGGGCTTTCTCAGTCAAGGCTACTCTTAGGGGTTATGGTTTGGCCTCTCATTTGACTGATGATCCTCCTGATCCGAAGAAGGTTGATGTTGAGGCAGTAAAGTCTCGTCGGAAAGAGGATAATGTGTCATAACTGGTCTTGTTCTGAGTGTTGATGTTTCTTTGAGGATGAGTCTTGAGTATTGTACTTCAGCCAAGCAGATGTGGACATACTTTGAGAAGAGATATGTTCAGTCCAGTGGTGCTCACTACTCTCCGCTTCACATTGCTCAAGAACCTTCATAATATTCAGTAGCAGCAGGATCAAACAGTAGAGGAATATTACAGTGCTTTCACTCATATCACTGGCCCTCTAGAGTCTAACACCGAAGGCTGCTACTGCTTGCCTATCTTGTGTTGCCAAATATGAGTATGGTCTGCAGACGCTCATGTATCAGTTTGTGATGGGGCTTCGATCAGAGTTTGAGCCTGTGCGTACTCAGTTGCTCAACTATCCCATTCCATCGACTTTGACTGAGATGCTCTCTAGTTTGATTGCAGAAGAGACTCGTTTTCATTCGCTTATGTCTACCCCAGGATCCTCATCACATGTGGTCCTGTGTCTCTCACAGCGGTCTGGATCTATCAGAGCGACACCTATAGGAGTGTTGGTATGTTCTCATTGCAAGAGGACTGGTCATCTCGTTGACAAGTGCGTCAAGTTACATCCACATCAGCTTGTTGCTTATCGTGCCAGACATCCATCTGATCGTCGTCGTGGATCACCTACTGGGCCTTCGAGAGCACTTACTGGAGCAGTCACTGCTGCCACACCCACACCTATTGTGACTTATGGATCAGTGTCTGCTATGACCTCAGTTGCACCTTCTGCCTCTAGCGCTGCTTATCCTTGGTGTTCTTGACTCGGGTGCCTCTTTTCATGTTACATCTGATAGCTCTTAGCTTGTTGCTCGTAGGCCCGTGACTGATGTTGCATATGTTCACACTACTGATGGTACACCGTGCTCTATTACCTATCAGGGCATTCTCTCTACATCTCGCTTCTCTGTTCTTGATGTGTCTTTTGTTCCTTAGCTATCTATGAACCTTCTTTCTGTTGGTCAGCTCATTGATATGAACTGTTTCATTGGATTTGATGATTCTTCTTATTTCATTCATGATCGTCAGAGCAGAAGAGTGATTGGTTTTGGCCATCGCCGTAGAGGCTCTTCTAGTCTCTATGTCTTGGACACCTTACATCTTCCTTCCACCAGTACGTCGAAGGCCTCAGTGTCTTCTGCTATGTCATCATCTCAGTCCCTTGTTGGTTCTTCCTTCAGCAAGTGGCATCATAAACTTGGTCATCTTTGTGGAGCTTGCTTCATCACTCTAGTTCACCAGGGTTCCTTAGGTCATGTCACTGTTGAGTCTAGTTTTCGTTATACTGTTTGTAAGTTGGGGAAACAGCTACAACTTCCATATTCTAGTAGTACCTCTCAGTCTTCTGGTCCTTTTGATTTGGTGCATTCAGATGTATAGGGTCCATCTCCTTTTGCTTCGAAGGTTGGTCATAGTTATTATGTTATATTTGTTGATGATCACTCTCGATATACTTGGATCTATTTTATGAAACATCGCTCGGTTGATTCCCGTTTATCAGTCTTTTGCTAAGATGGTTCATACACAGTTTTCTTCTTCCATTCGTGTTTTTCGTTCTGACTCTAGGGGGAGAGTATCTTTCATTAGCTTTTTGTCAGTTCCTTTCTTCTAAGGGTACTCTTCCTCAGCTCTCGTGTCCTGGTGCTCATGCTCAGAATGGTGTTGCTGAGCGCAAGCACTGTCATATCATTGGGATTGCTCGTACTCTTCTCACCTCCTCCTTTGTTCCCTTTCACTTCTTGGGGAAGTAGTTTCTACGACAGTCTATCTCATCAACTGTCAGTCCTCTTGCAAGCTTTAGGGCAAGTGTCTTGGTGAGGTCCTGTATAGAGCACTTTCTCGCTACGCTCATCTTCGTGTCTTTGGTTGTGTCTGCTATGTCCTTCTAGCACCTCGTGAGTGCACAAAGCTGAGTGCTCAATCGGTTGAGTGTGTCTTCTTGGGTTATAGCCCTGAGCATAAGAGCTATTGTTGCTACGATCCCTCAGCACGTTGCATTCGCATCTCTCGTGATGTGACCTTTGACGAAGGCCGACCTTTCTTTTATCATCTTTCTACACATCGCACTCCTTCCACAGATTCCACATCTTTTTTATGTCTACCTCCCATTCTTTCTCTAGACTTCTAGATACACCACCTCCACCAGTTTCACCTTTTAGTGTGTCTCCTCCACCAGCTCCACTAGTGTCTGACACTTCCACTTTTCTCTTTCATTATAGTCGCCGGCAGAGAGTTTTTTCTGATCCTCAGTCCTCTCCTCCACTTGACCCTCCGGTCAGTACCACCTACTCTGGCGATCGTTCTACTACATCACGGTATGCCCTACGTGATCGTTCTTTTATTCAGACACCAGAGGGATATGGTTTTTCTCGTGCAGGTGCAGGAGCTGAGCCGAGTACCTATCAGGAGGCTGCCAGTGTACCCGAGTGGCAGTTGGCTATGACAGAGGAGCTCACAGCATTAAAGTGTACATACATTTGGGATCTTATTCCGCTACCATCTGGAGCTGTTCCTATCACTTACAAGTGGGTGTACAAAATAAAGAACAAGTCAGATGGGTCAATAGAGCGATACAAGGCTCGTCTTGTTGCAAGAGGTTTTCAGCAGGCTTATGATCGAGATTATGATGAGACTTTTGCTTTAGTTGCTCATATGACCACAGTCCACACTCTTATTGCTGTTGTAGCGGTACACATATGGACTATATCTTAGATGGATGTCAAGAATGCTTTTCTTGATGGTGATCTACATGAGGCCTATATGCAGCCACCTCCCAGTGTTGAGGCTCCTACAGGCTATGTTTGTTGCCTTCGGTGTGCTCTATATGGTCTCAAGCAGGCACCTCATGCTTGGTTCAAGAGGTTCAGTTTAGTGATTCGAGCTGCTGTTTTCACTCCGAGTGAGCATGACCTTGCCTTGTTTATTCACACTTCTCAGCGAGGTCGTACTTTGCTTCTGCTGTATGTAGATGATATGCTGATCACAGGAGATGATATGGACTACGTGGCTTTTGTCAAGAAGAAATTGAGTGAACAATTTATGATGTCCGATTTGGGGCTATTGAGCTATTTTCTAAGGATCGAGGTTCATTCTGATGGTGATGGCTACTACCTCTCTCCGCATCGCTATGTTTAGGATCTGCTCGCCCGCTCTGGGATGACCGATACTCGTACTGCTGCCACACCCATGGAGCTTCACTTGCAACTTCGATCTACAGACGGTGTACCCCTGATAGATCCTTCCCGCTATTGTCAGCTCGTTGGGAGCCTTGTCTATCTCACAGTCACCAGGCCAGACATTGCTTATACTGTTCATGTGCTCAACCAGTTTGTCAGTACTCCCACATCAGTCCACTATGGTCATGTTTTTCGTGTGCTGAGATACTTGAGGGGGACTGCGTCCAGACGCCTGTTCTATGCTAGTTCGAGTCAGCTCCAGCTTCATGCTTACTCCGACTCCACTTGGGCGAGTGATCCTGCTGATCGCCAATCTATCACTGGCTACTGTATCTTTCTTGATACTTCGCTCATTGCCTGGAAGTCCAAAAAGCAGACCACGGTGTCACGCTCTAGTGCAGAGGCTGAGCTTCGAGCTCTTGTTGCTACCACCTCAGAGATCACTTGGCTTCGATGGCTCTTGATTGATCTCGGTGTCCATTGTGACAATCCTATACCTCTCTTCTGTGACAATACAAGTGCCATTCAGATTGCTAGTGATCCAGTCAAGCATGAGCTGACAAAGCATATCGGTGTTGATGCATCATTCACACGATCTCATTGTTAGCAGTCGACCATCGCTCTCAAGTATGTTCCCTCAGAGCTTCAAGTTGCAGATTTCTTCACTAAAGCTTAGACTCAAGCACATCATCGATTTCATCTACTCAAACTCAGTGCATCAGATGCTCATGATCCACGTTGAGTTTGATGGTTGGACATAGTTTTCTGTTATGGGTAAGTTCGTGCTGTCTTGCAATGAAGTTTGATAGGAAGTTTCAAAACCGGCATTTAATCTTTTCGAAGAACAATGCATGTTGCACAATTCCCATTGATCAGTGAAAGCTTGGACCCGGAGAATGGGATGAAACTAGGTTGGATTAACCCAAGCAGCCACTTGTGAAGCCCAGAACAATTTCTTAGGATGTAGGAAACGTACTGGGCCCAGGTGGCTTGTCCCTCATTTATTTGTGTCAGATATGAGCGGAATAAGTTAAGATATAGGACATATTCTTTGTCTCCTGCTGCATGACCGCACTTAGCCTGTTGCCCCACGTCGCACATTGCCAGCTAGGATCCAGCTGCGCAGACAAGGTTCATTGGCCATATGCCTCTTAGCCAGCTAAGTGTATGCTTTGCTTCTAGCCTTCGACATCAGTCTGGGTTGTGGGCTGCATCATGTTATTCAGAAACAACCCGCTGCATGTGCCAGGTCGGTCCATGGACCGTTTTTTTTTTTGAGCAAGTGTCAGTCTTCCATCATGTTTACTATTAGTAAGCTTGTGCACATTCCTTTGAAAAATAAGCTTGTGCACGTTCCTTGAATGTTCAAAAGAGCTTTTGTTTAGAAGTGTTGATTTTTTTATCCAGCACCATAGAAAGTAATAGGACTGTAAAGCAAAACAAGGTTAGATAAACATAATTTACATAAAATGTTGAGGTAAATGGAAAGCTGTAAAATAAGCAAGTGACATACGGAATGAGATATGCAATAATAATGTTATGTTCCACACAAGATTTTAACTACATGTTCACAGCATTATAAGGCATCACTTGCACCAAAGACTTAATTAGCTTGGTGGTATCGATGTTAGGCAGGCCTATCTTGCAATAGCCACTGCCGGATGTCATCATCAACAATTGAAATTTTATAAGTCTAGCTACAAAACATGCAGTAAGGAAAATCAAGTTCCAAGTTAGGACCATTTGATGATATGTGATAGGTAGAAATTGGGTGCACAATTTTGGTGCACGAAGCAAAGTTCCAGTCACTCTTCATATAGTAATATTTGTTGCCACATTGTGTTACTTTGAAATTCTGTTCCATGTCTTGAACTTCTGCTTCTTATATTTTTACTCATTTGCAGATAACCACGTGCAGTAAAGAAGGACCTAATAAAATTTGCTTTACAACGGTTGATACTCGTACATTTTGCTTTGGAGTCCGAATTGCTAGGAGGAGGAATGTTGCTCAGGTTTTGCCTTCTGACTTTACTCGTAAATATCATGCGGTTGAAATGAGCGGTAGAAGGTGCTAGTTTTCAGGTTCATTTATCTCAGTTGCCTTTGTTGATTTGATTGGAACCTCCTTCTAAAATGTGTATATCCTGATCCCTGAAAATGGAGATTTCTGCATTAGCTGATTGTTATCTTTCACCTTTTCCCTGTATATATAATTTCTGGTTGGACTGTAGATTTGCTCATTGATGAGTGAGAACCGCACGCAAGTGGGGCTTGGTCCCACATGTCATTGACAGTTGACATACTCAGTAGTATTTTTGCAAGCTGTGGCTTTATCCAGTTGTATGAAAGAAAATCTACCAAACTATATGTTTGTTGTTGTTTGTAGAACTAATTTTCTTTTGGGCTTCTTTCAGAATCTTGTATTGCTCACTGCTTTTAGTTTGAATGAGTTGCTGCATTGCCTTTCCCTTTGAGCACAGTTGGTATGGTTTGTGTCTTTGTTAGTAACTACAATTTAGCTGAGCATAAATACATAATTTCTGCTGTAAAATGTGTACTCCACAGTTTTCAGAAGAATGAAAATGATAATGTGTTATAGAATCACATGTTTTTTTCTATATTTTTTAGCAGTGTGTGTATGTATTGTCAAGTATTTCATGTCCTTGAGGACTCCCATGTGAAATATATCATGTATGCGGGAACGGTACCGACGGCGCCGTTGACTGGCAGCCGCACCACAAGGGCAGGGGAGAAGGGGAAGAGACTAAAGACTCTTGTTATTTCTTGCTTCTCATAACGATTGCAATAGACCTCTTTCTATAGAGGGCTGTCCTAGCAAACATAGATAAGATCAAATCTAAATAATATCTTGCATAACTAAGAGATAAGATACCAAACAACGTAATAGATAGATTTCTAAATAATCAACAGCTTCCTAATCCTTGCTAGGCGGTTAGTATTCATGTGCTACAGTAGCGCGCCGGTGCTGTTCACGTGAGCTGTACTGCCAGCCAGGGATTGAAATCCCGGCCGGTAACCGCCGGTTACCGGCCGGTTACCGCTTACCGGAGGGGGGCCGGGATACGGGATCCCGGGCTATTCAAATTTAAATTCAAATTCAAATGATTTTTAATCAAATTTGAACGAATTTCATCCGGGAGAAAAACGGTTTGACCGGTAACCGGACTGGTAACCGGCCGGTTACCGGTACCGGCGGCTGGCCGGGATCCATCCCGGGACCGGTTAGATGACCCTTGCTGCCAGCCCTAGGAAGGCACGGCTGCTGCTCCCTTGCTCCATCACATGGGCCCTAACGGCCGGGACATGACAGTTACTTATATCCGAAGACTCAAAAAGTCAACTTTAGTAATGGACAAGCATGGTAGTGAGGAGTTATGTACAGATTAATTTTACTTTTCCTGCTTTACAGAAGTAGTAGAAGTATCACTTGGAAATTTCTGACATATTACACTCTCTGCTGAAAGGAAAAAAGACCAGCATATTTTACCCTTATTTATATTGAAGAAAGGGGAATGGCTAAATGCTTTCTTTATTTCATTTGGGTTGTTTCATTCCTCTACAACAATCGGTTATATTCTTAGCCAGCAAGCACTGGTTTTGCTATATCCATTAACGCTATTATTGGTATCCAGGTTTTAGACTTGGTCCCAAAAGAAGCTGAAGGTGAGTCTTTTGAGGATGCTCTTGCTCGTGTTCGGCGCTGTCTCAGAGGTGGAGATACTACAGAGAATGCTGATAGTGACAGTGATTTGGAAGTGGTTGCTGAGTCCGTTACAGTCAACCTTCGTTGCCCTGTGAGTTTTCTTGTCCATAACTGTTAAATGTTAATATAGTTTTTTTGTCGGGTTCAACATATGGTTGCATCACAGTTAGTAGGCATATTCTATCGGTTTACTAATATTCCTTGCTCAGTTAGCTAGTAGTTTTAGGACATATAGGTACTAATATTGTGCAATTGAGAAACGAAAATAATTATTGCATTATGTTTTTTTGTTGTCAAAATGTGTTTATGGCTGCCATGTTGTAAAGCTAAGCTTTTCTGCGATGCTTTTTATTGTGTTGTACTGTTGTATGCAAGATTTGAAATGAATGTAACTTATTTTCTAATATATTTTCAGAATAGTGGACCCAGAATGAGGATTGCTGTTTATTGTGCTGTATGCAAGATTTGAAACGAATGTAACTTATTTTCTAATATATTTTCAGAATAGTGGATCCAGAATGAGGATTGCTGGGAGGTTCAAGCTGTGCATTCACATGGGTTGTTTTGATCTTGAAACTTTTGTGGAATTGAATGAACGGTCCCGCAAGGTTAGATTTTATGCTCATAGATGAACATCCACACGTGTATATGCATCCAGGAAGTGGTAGTTTTTTGTTCTTTTTTTCAGAGCAAATTTTATTCGTTCCTTCCATATAGTGCCTTCTATGTTCTGCAACTGATAATTAATAGTAGCATGCTTTTCCTTCCTATTCCTAGTTCTTATAGTGATTTCCCGCATGGTCGCAACCCACCTTTTGACATGAAGATGGTTTTCATGTCTTATATCCAATCTCTCTAATTGCTCTGTTCTTGTTTTTGTGCAGTGGCAATGTCCAATATGTTTAAAGAATTACTCTCTCGAGACCTTGATGATTGATCCTTACTTTAATCGGATTACTTCTCTGGTAGGCCTTCATCATACCTTCACATCTGTTTTGTGTTATATTTTGTTGCGTTTGTTGATTCTTTTTTCGTTTTGACGCAGTTGCGCAATTGCAACGAAGATGTCAATGAAATTGATGTTAAGCCTGATGGATCTTGGCGTGTGAAGGGTGATGCTGCCACTAGAGAATTATCTCAGTGGCATATGCCTGATGGCACCCTTTGTAACTCAAAGGAAGACACCATGCCTGGTGCAGAAAATGTAAATGAACTCAAGATAGAAGGTACTTCTGATGGACATAGAAGTTTAAAAATTGGAATAAAAAGAAATCCTAATGGAATCTGGGAAGTTAGTAGTAAAGCAGATGAAAAGAAGCCTTCTGTGGCAGGAAATCACACCCAGAACAATATTGGGTTCCGAGCTCCAAACATTTTGCGTATGAGCAGTAGCCCCACCAGGAGTTACAGAGATGGGGAAGACCCAAGTGTGAACCAAGAGGGCAGTATGCATTTTGATTTATCGTTGAACAATGGTCATGAGTTTGACAGTTTTCCTCTCAATTTTGGCCAAACATACAATACAGATGATAGATCACAGCAACAACATAATATTGGAGATGTCATTGTTCTTAGTGATTCTGATGAAGAGAATGATGCAATGGTTTGTCCACCGTCTGTCTATGACAATAATACTCCAAATGGCAGTGGTTTTCCTTTCGCCACCAATGGTGCTGGATTTACTGAAAGATACCAGGAGGATGCTGGCGTTGGTACTAGTGGCCTTGGTTTATTAAGCAACAATGCTGATGATTTTGAGATGAATAACTGGCAAATGCATTCTTATCCCCAACCGGAGCAAGGTTTCCAGTTTTTTGGGAATGATACCGATGCTGCCAGTACTTTCGTTGGTTCGCATGATTCCTTTAGCATTGCACCAAACGACTATTCCCTTGATTGTAATGTTGGCGTAGAGGAGGCTTCTGTAGCTCATGATCTTCCAGTTTGCCGAAATAGTAATGAAATGCATGGAAGCTTGGTTGATAACCCATTGGCTTTAGCTGGCGATGATCCTTCTTTGCAAATTTTTCTTCCAAGTCAACCTTCTTCTGTTCCTCTTCAGGAAGAACTGAGTGAGCGTGTTAATGCACCAAATGGAATTCAGTCTGATGATTGGATATCTCTTACACTTGCGGCTGGTGGAGGTGGTAATGAAGGGTCTGTACGTGCTGATGGTTTAAATTCACAGCCACAAATTCCATCAAAAGAGACAGGAATGGAACTATTAATTGATGCTGGTTTGTCTCCCTTGTATGAGTTTAGTTCTTTCTTTTTGTGACATTTTTTTGGAATGGACTAGTTTATGGCCAATACGAGTTATGCACCATTTCAGCAGCTTCAGAACCTACACATAACATAAACCTTAAAAGTCAATTTGCTCTTTTGTCCCACTTTTTAGTTTTAAACAAACTTTTTCCTTCTTGAATGTATAGGAGAAGATAAGCCAAAGTTTGTTCTTTCTATATAGGTTACTGCAGGAAAAAAATCCTACTTTCTTAACCCGACACCATTTATTTATTTCAAGGAGAGGCAGAGGGAGAGGGAGAGGGAGAGGGAAACAGCTTCTACTAGTCTAGTTATGCTTAAGTGATACACTGAAAAGCGCTGTCATTCCCCTTATCTTCATTTTCAAGTAATGATATGATATATTATCCAATAGGGAAAAATCTCTTGGAAAGGGTGATCTGCAGTGTATGTTCACTTACATTTATTGTTACTGTTATCTGATAGTAGGAGTGTATCAGTAGATCATCTTAGTTGTAATTTGTAAAGAAATAAGCTCCACTCTATTTCAACATTTTGTAGTATGAATTGAACTGGGTTTTGGGATTTGTAACCTTCTAGCCTTTTGTCCGCTAATGGTTACTGCTGTGTATTCCCAGTTTCCCACCAGTGTCATCATGTATTTATCAGCAAACCATAATTGGTACTATGTAGTTTGCCCATAATATTGTTTGGAATAATTCTTTTTCCCCTAATTGCAGCTTCTGCACTTCCGAGCACAAACAATGACAGACGTAGCGGTGCTAATTTAAATCCAAGAAGGATTGAAAACATATTTTCTCATCCTCGCCAGCCTCGGTCTGTTAGGCCTCGACTTTGTTTATCGATAGATACTGATTCTGAGTAGCTTGGACATCATAATGGGATAGCTGAGTTTGCATTAATTTGGCAAGGCTGCCTTCCAGAAATCTTGATTTTTACTGAGGATTATCAGGTACTTGTGGTTGTTGTAAAGAGAAACACCAGCATAAATGCTTTGTTGCCTCAACCTGGTGTACAAACTTTCAAGTGTTCCATATGATCCAAGAGGGATCTGCATAGAGGACATCTGATGGTGAGCATAATCAATCAATCATCTCTTTCTGTAGTGTTTTATGCATTCAACTTTTTCGACAAGCAGTCCTTTGTAACTGTCGTTTTTTGTGGGATTCAGGTGGTTAGTTTGTAGTTGAGCATGCTCTTTAGAAAAAAAAACATGGCATGGAAGATCCTTTTCCATTAGTTACTTAAGAATGAGACGCATTACAATCTGATCATAAAATGTAATACAAAAGTTTTGAAATAAAGCAGGATAAATAGAAGCAAAGTAAATATGCTCCAATTTTTTTTATTAGCACAACATGAAGGGATAGATACATTCCTCTAGACTCTTTATGCTTGGGTTTGCTTCTGAACTTCCATAAGCTAGCCTGTTAGGTTATTTCTTATTTTTTCAAATTTAGTTGGTTGGTTAGCACATCCAAAATAGGACACTGTCAGTGATTTTTTTTTTATCTTGGATTATTCTGACATAGCTACCCTTTCAGGATCAGAGCAATAGAAAGGGCTATGAATTAAATGGAAGGGAGTAATAGGAAATGAGTGATTAGCCGAGATATCATATATAACACAACTACACAAGACATTCTGATAAACAGAGGTTATATGTGAGAAGTACGTATGTGATAATTATAGTTACCAGAAACGCTGTTTGTCCGAGTCACGGTACGGGAGTTAGGTTCGTAGTTCGCTACTTTTTCTTCCAATTCCCACTGCGAACATGAACCTCGTACCCTAAACTGGTTCGGGTTCGATGGATCCGGTTTGCGATTCATGGGGTTTTATAGCGAATCCGGTAACTACTATGTCCCATCTGCCCTAGTGGCCAAAATAAATACAAATTTCTAACATCGGCCTTGTTGTCTATGTAAGCAGTATGATTCTTATGGGAAGTAATTCAAATTTCAAATAAGCAGTATCTATCTGATCTTTTGTCACGATATGAACCTTATGTATCACAAGAATGTCCCCAGTTTCTTATGCTATTGTATTCTTGAAGATAAATAGATCCATTAGGTGAAATAGCACAGATATTTATGAGACTTCTTTAAAAATTTTTTTTGCATGAGTTTGTCCATATATTTATTTTAGCTTTTTTTTGTTAGAGGTCACTAATGTATTTCTCTTTCTGTCAGGGTGGTATAGAAAATTTCCTGATGGGGAATCGAGTCTTAATGTGGCTACTGGAGCAGTTTGTACATTTTTTTTTAACTTTTACTGGATATAGGGGGTGGTCATCCCTGGATGCAAGACAAATACATGTGAATGTTTGTGTGTACCATCATTGTATTTAGGGATGTTTATTACCCTGATATTTGACGGAGAATAAATTATTTCCTGGAGTGGCGGTCAATAAACAGAGCCCTTCGGTTTTACTTCAGCAACTGTTGATTCATCTCGGCTTCGCTGCATGAGAAGTGCTGGATGTTGTGTTGTCGGAGTTCCCATGCCGGTACATTCTAAGCTGTACCAAGAGTCGTGGTAAGCAGGGCTCTGAAGGGGGTTAATCATCTTGGCTCAACATGTCAGGAGATGTTTCACCGTCGCCTCAATGGTAAGCATGACGACTTCTACTTTCTCGTCAGGGCCAGGCCTATTCCTTCTCCAGTTTGCCTTATGAAAGATACGTAGGCCTGTCTCTGTCTGTCTGATCTCGAAAAGAGTTTGCACTCAATTTTGTCCGGATTAAAAAAACTTAGCACCTCTGCCTACATGCGTGTTTTTTTTTGGGTTGACGTGTCGCTTCAATGAACCGTGGTCGTATGACAATAGTGCAGTGTGGTTTTCTCTGACCTGGTTCGGGGTCAAGTTACCACTTGTATCTTTGTCCTTCGTAGGCAGGGCAGTGGTGCGATGTTGGGACTTGGGAGCATTGCATTTGTTGCTGCGATTGCACGTGCCAAGATGTTGATAACTTCCAGGTGGTGCTGGCCAAATAGGCGGTTCGGCTGGCATGGCTAGGCACAGCTCTATTCTGGCCGTTTATTAGATGGACTGTGCTATGTCGGTCTACGTGTTGGGTAGATGGCTTAGGCACGGCTGTTTGTGCCAGGCAGGCTGGCATGAGACTGTTTGGTCCGCTGGGCTAAAGCGGTCCATTTAGTCCGTTAGGCTCGAAAAAAATAAGAAAAATACGTAGAATTTAGAAATAGATATGAAAATTAAAAAAATGAGACAATCATATTGAAAATGTAATAAAGAGCTTTATTAATGTTCAATTGGTTGCCTCAATAAAACCATCGCCAAGTAAAAACTCAAAATAAGAAAACCTTGGCAAAGAAAAAAGAGTATAACATGTCTCCTTGTTCCACGTGTCATTGTCTAAGCACAGATTTTCGAACACCTCCGACAACTTTGGATTTTTCACAGAGTATTGCGTTCGTGAATCAGCTTGTTCCAGTCTTTCACAGATAGAAGTATCTCCACTATCCCACTTGCGAGACTTGTTCTTCTCTTCTCTAATGTTCTTCTGGAAAGACTGAAAGCAGACTAAGAGGAAACCGTCGAGACAAGAACAGTTAACACATCACGTGTAAGTATAGATAGCACGAGATGTGTTAACTTATGGGCTTACCACCATTGCAAAATTTCGAAGTATTCTGAGTTGAAATCCATCGTATCGCTGTTCAGATAAGTGGATAGTTCCCTACTCCTTGTGGGTCTTAGCTGAGCAGGCGGCGGTGTAGAAGAAGAAGACCTGAACCTAGAGGAAGAGCGGACTCCTCGGAACTTATTTTTGTACCTTTGGTAAACCTTGTATAACCAAGAACGAACTTCTGCAAAATAATCAGTATAGTCTAGCCCTGCAACATCATTAAGAAGATCAAAGACACTACCAAATGCATCAATTTAACCTCTAGATCTAAAAGAAATGCAAATGCATATAGGTAAGGGATTTCTCTCTAATATTTAAGGTATTTAGATTTCATGAAAACAATAACATCGCGTAAAACTACATTTTTCATACATTTTCAATTAAGTAGCAATCTGTAAAATACTATGCATAATGATAGGAGATGTTGGATAGTACACAGCAGACAAAGCAATAGCGACCTCATAAAAAATTCTAAAAACAACAGTATCTTCTCAGCAATGAACCAATGTTGCTTAGTCAATAGTATACTTCCGTCAGTGCTTTGATAGTGCGTTTGAATAAAAACAGAAAAAGTGCTCTTGTATGGTAAAAGACTCTTAAACATCAGGTAAGTAGAGTTCCACCTTACCGGCATGTCCAAACCGAACTTTCTTGGACGTACATCCATCGCCTTGCAGAAGTTCTTATATTGTGCTATTCTTACGTTATAATTATTCAAAAAAGAAATTGCACCGTGAAAAGTTTTAATATACAGACTCAACCTCTTCAAACCATATTTGACTATAAGGTTGATAATATGACAAGCGCATCGTTGATGTAGCAAGAAGGAATCGGCGTATGTACTCAACACTGGAGTAAGAATATCCATGACCCTAGAGTTCGAAGAGGCATGAGAACATTTTGTCTGTAAGACCAAAGTCTTCCACGACTTTGATAATACAGTCCACAATATTCTCATCCGTGTGTGCTACCTCAATTAATTTCAAACGTATAATCCTTTTCTCCATTACCCAGTCGTCATTAACATAATGAGCAGCTACACTAAGATAATCCTCCCTAGCCTGACCACTCTATATGTCCGAGGTTAGGGTCACCGAAAATGTGCACGTACTAAATAGTTCCTTTATTTTATTACGCCGTTCATTGTAGTATTTTACTAGATCCCTAGTTGTTGCATGTCTAGAAACGAAAGAAAATATAGGATTATGCGCAGTCCTAATGTAATTTTGGAAAGAAACAGACCCCAAAGCCTAATGGTAAATTCTTGGAAGCAATTAAACGACAGAGAGATTGATAGGCTACTTCAAGATCGTAGTCCCAGCTATGTACTGTACCGCCTAGGTTGTACTGCAGCTGCGTCTGCCTCATCACCAATCCTTGCTTGGCTTGATATCTTGTAGCATGTCTAAGCAAGTGCCCCGTTCCACCTACTTTGCAGACAATTCATTGCGATAAATTTTACAAATAGCATATGGTACCTCATTTTCCTGTGAGTCTTGCTTGGTTGTCCTGTCGAAATTCTCACACACTCCCGATGTAGACGGTCTTAGCCTCTTTGAACCGGTTGGCTCCTGATGCTGGCGTGGAGCCTGATGACGGAACTCCGCCTTGCCCTTCCGGTTGGCTTGAGGTAGTTGCAGCCACCTCCATGGACACAATTTCCTTCGGTGAAAGTCCGTAATCACCAAGAGTAAAGCTGTCGTAAGGACTGTCCATAACGAAAACTGCAAAATCGAAACTAACACTATTATTACTTTCATCTTAGCATAACAAGTACTAACAATAAAAGTATACAAAAAAGTATTGTATCTCTTTTCTAACTTGCTACCGAAAATTGAATTTTCTAAAATTTGGCACAATTTTTTTTGATTTTTCCCAAATTAGCTCAACGCGAATTTGAATTATTTTACATTTTTAAAGACCTAAACGGTAACAAATGGTAAAAAAGGGCAAAAACCCCAACGGTTGCATTTTAGTCGGGCCATGCCGTGTCGCAGCCTGACCCACGAACCCGCTTGCTGCCCTTGTGGGCCTTTCCTCTCCCTGCTCGTGCCCCCGCCCATGTGCTGGCGGTCGTTCGCCTCGAGGCAGACAGACATTGTCAAGACGCCACGCCATCTGGCATCGCCGCCTCCACGACGGCCTCCCTCCACGCCCCTTTGCCTACCTGACGCCTCCCTACGCGCCTTAACACAGATTTGAATTATTTTACTATTTTTAAAGACTCAAACGGCAAAAAAAAAGGGTAAAAAAGGGGGCAAAACCCGCAATGATTGCATTTTAGTCGGGCCGTGCCATGCCAGGCATAGCCCATGAGCCCGCCAGTCGCCCGCGCTGGCGCCCTTTCCTCTCCCCCTATCTCATGCCCTTGCCCATGTCTTGTGATCGCGCTTCGCCGAGTGTGCACAGCAGCTGTAGAATGCCACGCCACTGCGGCACTATCGCCCTTCACGGCGGCCTCCCTCTGCGCCCCTTCGCCCGCCTGCCGCCTCCCTCCGCGCCGCCTCCTACTCTCCTCCCCAAGCGGCTCGCGAACACCGCCTCCTCCTCCCCGGCCGGCCCGCCTGCCTCCCCTCCTCCTCGGCTCGGCTCTCCCTCTCCTCCTCCTTCTCCCTCCGCCTCGGCGCCGCACCGCCTCCTCTCCTCCCAACCCACTCCTCTTCCTCCCTCTCCTCCACTGTTTGTGCCATGCTGGCCCACCGTGCCTAGGTAGCAGCCCTAAGCCTGCAAGACGGCTTTGTGCTAGGCCAAGACGACCCATGAACAGTCTGTTTGGGCTATCTTGAAATGGTGAGCCTCTGAAGAT
This sequence comes from Phyllostachys edulis, assembly GCA_036346405.1. Taxonomy (NCBI): domain Eukaryota; kingdom Viridiplantae; phylum Streptophyta; class Magnoliopsida; order Poales; family Poaceae; genus Phyllostachys; species Phyllostachys edulis. Next base: position 68,835,097 of record CM070554.1, on the reverse strand, counting down.
CGTGCCTCGGTAGGCCGGCCCACGACACGACCCATCCGCCACTCTAATTCTAGGATGGACTACGGCCTTGAGATCGATACAGATGTGCATTTATCAGTCCAGTAATCTCGTGGTCTCCTGAGTCATGCACATCCCCGCATACGATCGGACGGGCATTACACGATAGTGCTTGTACAGCTACTTGTTAAGTTTGAGTGAAACCAGAGCCTCCTGTTCCTGTCCATGTTGCCGTGCAAGTCGTTGGGAGCTAGGCAGCATCGGTGCCTGGTGATGGATGGGAGAAGCAGTAGCAATGCTATGCTTTGCTTCGCTTCGCTTCGCTTTGAGGCCACACATTGTGCGTAACCTCCTGCAAAGCATCTCCTATTGTTCCCTTGCTTGTCTCGCATGTTGGAGTTAATACTGCTATCCAATTTCAATTTGAGTTTAGATGAGTTAGTTTCAGAAGTTGACTCTGTTTCAGAGTTCATGCTGTATTCGGATACGAATACTGAATGAGTTGAAATTCGAATTGTAGTTGGTTTTAGTAGAAGTAGTTACTATCTTTAGGATGTAAACTTGAGTATAAGTAAAGGAGGAAACGGAGAAAAGGGTGCGCAGTTCGGCATCGCAAATTTCATCAATTTTTAGTTTCATCACTGCTTTTGTCTTACATTCGCTTGACTTGTGACAATCGCACAGAGTCTGAAACTCTGAAGTTTCTGCTATCAGTTCTTGCTTTACATGTGGTATCAAAGGCTAAGGAGGGATCAATTGTGATGCAGTATCCTCTTCTTTCGCTGGAGAACTATCCCGTCTGGACTATGAAGATGAAAGCTATTTTGCGTGCTTAGGGAATCTGGGACGTAGTCGATCCAATAGGAAAACTCAAGGACGTTGATGATCGCCAAGACCAGACAGCATTAGCAGTGATATATCAAGCTACACCGGATTCTATGATGCGACAACTCATTGGCAAGGAAACAGAAGAGGCCTGGATGGCGCTCTAGACTTTGCATGAAGGCGTTGATCGTGTTAAGGAATTCGACTCCAAGCATTACAGACTGAATTTGAGACAATTCAGATGGAAGAAGCCCAATCTGTGGAGGATTTTGCCGGGAAGCTTAATGCAGTCGTCAATGAGATCAAATCTCTTGGTGACAAGTTGGAGGATGAAGTTGTTGTAAAAAAGTACTTGCGTGTTTTGATTGAGAAATTTCTACCAGTTGTGACTACGCTAATGTATTCACAAGATCTGGCAAATATGAAAATTGAGGAGGTGACACGGGCTCTCAAGGCTCATGAAGGGCTCCTGAAAGGATATAAGGCATGGAGTGATCAAGCTTTATTGGTGAAAATTGATAAGGGAGAAAACAAGCAAGTTCACATAGATCAATTCCAAGAAAATCGAGGCTCAACTTGGTGTGGTCAAGGAGGTCGTGGTTACACATGAGGCCAGGGTGGTCGAGGAAGTTTTGCCAGCCGCGGCAACAACGATTTCAATCGAGATAAGTCAAGAATTAAGTGCTTTGAATGTGATAAGTTTGGTCATTATGCATCTGAGTGCTGTGGTCATATTCAATGCTACGAGTGTCAAAAATATGGTCATTATGCCTCTGATTGCCGCAATAAAAAGAAGATAAATGAAGCAAATCTCTTACAGACTTGTGAGGAGGATGAACCCGCATTGCTTCTGTCCATAAGTGAATAAAAAAGTTGCGATGTGATCATGCTTGAAGAAAAGGTGCATTCAAAACTACTTAATGTTGGAGAGGAAGTGAACAATTCATATTTTTGGTATCTTGACAATGGAGCTTCCAACCACATGACTGGCCAAAAGGGGAAATTCAGGGAACCGAACCAGGACTTCCAGGGACAGGTACAATTTGGTGATGGATCAGTTTTTCATATAGAAGGCAAAGGTTCAATCCCGATCCAATGCAAGAATGGCGAACAAAGGGTATTGTCAGATGTGTATTATATACCAAGACTTTGCAACAATATCATCAGCATTGGGCAATTGACTGAAGATGGGTGTGAAATAGCTACACAAGGCTCTCATCTTCTTTTGCGAGATCGACTAGGAAGATTACTGATGAAGGTACAGTGCACACCTAATAGACTATACAAGGTTCAATTACAAACATGCAAATCTATTTGTCTAAAAACTAGTCTAGTGAATCCGACCTGGCTATGGTATGCAAGATTTGGGCATGTGAATTTTCGATCACTAAAACTGATGTCAGAGAAGAAGATGGTTTATGGCTTGCCACACCTATATCATCCGACTCAAGTTTGTGAAGGCTGTCTTGTGGCAAAAACAGATAAGAACCTCTTTCCCAGCACACGCACTTTACAGAGCTACATGGCCTTTGGAACTAGTGCACGTAGATTTATGTGGCCCAATTACCCCTATCACTGATGCTGGGAATAGGTACTTTCTTTTGCTTGTTGATGACTTCTCTAGAGTAATGTGGATATATATGCTCAAGAAAAAGGGAGAAAGTAAAGAAGTGTTCTAGAAGTTCATCAACCTTGTTGAAACTCAGACTAATCACAAGCTAAGCGCACTAAGATCAGATCGAGGTGAAGAATTCCTATCTAGCGAATTTGAGACAATATACGAAGCAAAGGGCATCACCCGGTTCTTCACTACTCCATACAGTCCACAACAAAATGGGGTGGTAGAACGAAGAAATAGGACGGTAATGGATATGGCACGGAGCCTGTTGAAGAGCAAATTGATGCCAAGTAAATTCTGGGCCGAGGCGGTAAGACACGCTGTGTACATCCTTAATCGTGTGCACATAAAGGCGCTTGATGGTATCACGCCACATGAAGCTTGGAGTGGACAAAAGCTTAATTTAGAACATTTAAGAGTGTTTGGATGTCTAGAAAATGCCAAGGTAACCACATAGTTGATAAAACTTGACGACAGGAGTAAAGCAATGGTATATTTAGGTGTTGAACCAGGAAGCAAAGCTTGTCGTTTGTTTGACTTTGTTGTAGGAAAGATATGTGTGTCCAGAGAAGACCGTGGATGGGAGTGGGAAAACAATCAAGAAGCAAGTCGGGAATTGATAAATTGGGTCACTTTCAAAGTTGAGGGAGAAAAAGATGATGAACAGATTTCTCCTACTACATCCACAACACCAACTGAATCACCATTGCAGATTGAAGATACAGAACTGGAAAACAATCCTCTTCAAGAAGAGTTGTCAATTGAAACAGAAACTATGACAACTGAAACTGCTACATCATCTACTCCAGAAAGCATAGCACCAAAAGCCAGAAGTCTGAGAGAAATCTATGAGAACACTGATCCAGTAGACTTAGTGGGAGATCTATATTTGATAGCTAGAGAGGAACCTAGTAATTTTCAAGAGGCAACAAGAGGAGCACTAGAGGCATGCAATGAAGCATGAGCTAGAAGCAATTAAGAAAAAATAAACATGGAAATTGACAACTCTCCCACATGGTTATAAACCTGTTGGTTTAAAATGGGTATATAAGTTGAAAAGGGATGTTGAAGGCAATATCATGTGCCATAAAGCAAGACTGGTTGCGAAGGGGTTTGTTCAGAGTCATGGCATAGATTATGAAGAAGTATTTGCACCTGTAACAAGACTTGAAACAGTAAGAGTATTCCTCGAACTTGCAGCACATTTTGGATGGGAAGTTCATCACATGGATATCAAATCTGCATTTTTAAATGGTGATCTCACCGAAGAAGTTTATGTCAGCCAACCCGAGGGCTTTGTTGTAACATGCCAAGAAGAGAAAGTATATAAGCTATCAAAAGCATTATACGGGTTGAAGCAGGCTCCTAGAGCCTGGAACCGTAAATTAGATGATAGTTTGAGAAAACTTGGGTTTGAGAGATGCAAGCAAGAACAAGCCCTATACAAGAAACAGGATGATGTTGGCATAACTATAGTTGGCACCTACGTAGATGATTTAATCATCACGAACACTGATATTGACAAGATTCAGGAGTTCAAGTATCAGATGATGAAGGAATTCGAAATGAGTGATTTGGGGCTTCTTAGTTTTTATCTTGGCTTGGAAGTCAAACATCGTAAGTTTTGCATCTCAATTAAGCAATCAACGTATGCTAAGGAAATTCTTGAAAAAGCAGGGTTTGTGGAGTGCAATCCAGAAAAGTATCCAATGGAACCAAAAATTAAACTTGAGAAAGATGATGGTGCAGAACTAGTTAATGCAACTATGTACAGGTGCTTAATTGGTTGTCTGTGTTATCTTCTACACACATGGCCTGACCTTAGTTATGCTATCGGTGTTGTGAGCCGGTTCATGGAGAGTCCAACCAAAACCCATCAACGGGCGCTAAAACAAATTCTGAGATATGTAGCAGGTTCAATTGATCTTGGATTAATCTGTACTCGGATGGAACATGCGCCATTGCTAGCAGGTTACAGTGATAGTAACCTTGCGGGAGATATTACTGACAGAAAGAGTACAACAAGTATCGTGTTCTATGCGTATGGCAATGTGGTCACATGGTCTTCTCAAAAGCAAAAAAGCGTGGCACTTTCAACTTGTGAATCTAAGTTCATGGCAGCGACATCAGCGGCATGCCAAGGAATTTGGTTGAAGAGATTGCTTCATGAACTACAAAAGAAGGATGATGGACCTTTTGTATTATATGTCGACAACAAGTCAGCCTTAGCATTAATGAAAAACCCAGTATTTCACGGGAGAAGCAAACATATTGATACACGTTTTCACTTCATAAGAGAATGTGTTGAGGAGGGGAGTGTCAAGGTACAGCATGCAGCAACTGAGGAGCAAAAGGCCGATATTCTAACTAAAGCTTTGCCACGAGTGAACTTTCAAAAAATGCGTGATCTGATTGGTGTTCAAGTTTTGCGGATTAAGTCAAGATTAAGGGGGAGTATGTTGGAGTTAATCCTGCTATCCGATTTCAATTTGTGTCATAGAGTCGTTTGTTAGATGAGTTAGTTTCAGAAGTTGACTCTGTTTGAGTCTCTTTGTGATTCGGATCACGAATCTGACGAACGAGTTGAAATTCGAATTGTAGTTGGTTTTAGTAGAAGTAGTTACTATTGTAGTTGGTTTCAGTAGAAGTAGTTACTATATTTAGGATGTAAACTTGAGTATAAATAAAGGAGGAAACGGAGAAAAGGGTGCGCAGTTCGGCACCGCAAATTTCATCAGTTTTCAGTTTCATCACTCTCTGTTTTTGTCTTCTCTTACTGTTCATCCTACGACAATCGCACAGAGTCTGAAACTCTAAAGTTTCTGCTATAAGTTCTTGTTTTACATCGCACTCTCCCTTCTCCTAGTGTTGGCGCTCCCCTCGCTTCCTCAATCATGAACAACACTTGTACATCTCGAGATGACAAGTATTGCTACCCTCTAGTACTGCTATACCGGTACAACTATGTGTTAAACGATGATTACGCCCAACGGCCATTCTCTTTCCTTTCCGCGTTCATCGCATGCGCCAACCCCGGACCCGATCATTCCATGTATAGCACATTTGATCGTTTCCTTGTATTAGCTGATTGTTAGCTGCCTTAATTAAGATCGGTTTTATCCGATTGTTGTACAAGGCTTAGCAGCCTATTTATAGTTGGCATTTGCCACAATGGAAAGCTATCTCGTGAGCTCCAATCACATTTTCATGGTATCAGACTAACCACTGATCCACTCTTCTCTCCCACCTTCCTCTGCCACACACCGATGGGAGAAAAGCATGCCCCGCCCGCGCAGCACTCGGCATTCGCCATCAGCGTCGCCAATGTTGTCTCCCACGTCCCCAAGCTGGAGATCCATGGCAACTACTCCTTTTGGCGTGAGCTTTTTCTCGTTGCACTCGGCAAATACAACTTGAAGAAGCACTTTGATGGCACCCCCCAAGATCCCGCCGACGCCTCCTGGACGCAGAATGACTGTTTTGTCCTCACGTGGCTCTACGGCACCATCTCCAATGACATCCTCGCCTTCGACGCCTCCGCCCACACGGTGTGGACGAACATCGAAAACCTCTTCCGCGACAACAAGGAGAGCCAAGTGATCCAGCTCGAGGCTTAGTTCCGCAACCTTGCGCAAGGCTCGATGTCCATCACCGACTACTACAACAAACTCAAGATCCTCACCGACATTGACGAGAAAATCTCCGACCGCACACTCGTCCTCACCACTCTTTGCGGCCTCAACGAGAATTTCTCTGTTTACAAGTCGATCATCCCTCTTCAAACCCCCTTACCGAGTTTTCTTCAAACTCAATCTATCCTGCTTCTCCATGAGCAGGGCTCCTCTCCCCTACACGACAGCCTCGCCCCTGCCATGGCGCTAGTTGCTGCTACCCCGGATGCCTCGTGTGGCAACTCTCAGCCCCGCGCCAACACCGGCAACAAGAACCGTCGCAACAGGAACAAGGGTAGCAGTTTCGGCTCTAGTGGACAAGGAGGATCCAGCGGGTCGTCGAGCGGCGGCCACATGCCTTGGCCGTCCATCCACAACCCATGGATCGGGACTGTCCAACTCTAGCCAGGACAGCTCAGTTCTAGGATTCTCGGCCCTCGACCCAGCAGCACGCCTCAGCTTACCACAGCACCGGCCCGGGCTCATGCAGCCTTCCCGCATGACACACCTACCGTGTTGCCGGCTTGGGACCAGATGGCTCTGGCCAACGCGATGAGCACCATTACCTCAAACTCTTCTGCACTTCCTCCACATATCATCGTTGGCAATGAGAACCTAATGCCCGTTGTATCCACTGGTGCCAAATCTGTTCACACTAGATCCCGCAAACTCCACCTACAAAACGTTCTTGTTTCACCTCACGTCGTTAAAAACCTAGTTTCGGTTCGTAAATTCACCACTAACAATTCAATTTCGGTTGAGTTTGACCCATTTGGTTTTTCTGTGAAGGATCTCCACAACGGGACAATGATTCTTTGGTGTAGTAGCTCTTGCGACCTATACCCCCTCCAGCCGGCCACCACAACAACCCCCCATGCCATGGTCGCCTCCACCTCTCCCGAGCTTTGGCACTGTCGGCTGGGCCACATCGGAAGACAGTCCTTATCTCGCTTAGTTCAATACAATTCTTTTCGTTGTAATAATCCAACCAGCGGCACGCCTCCTTGCAAAGCATGTCAACTCGGTAAACATGTTCGACTGCCGTTCTTGGCATCGTCTTCCCGCACTAATAAAGCATTTGAGCTCATACATCGCGATCTATGGACATCTCCTTTGTCTAGCATTTCCGGTTGCAAATACTACTTGGTTTGTTTGGATGATTTCACTCACTATCTTTGGACTTTCCCTTTGCGCGTTAAATCTGAGACTTTTTACACCCTCAAGCATTTTTTTTGTCTTCGTCTCCACACACTTCAATACAACCATCCAAAATATCCAATGTGATAATGGCGGCGAGTTTGACAACAGTACCTCCCGGCGTTTCTTCCTTAGTCACGGCACACATCTCTGCATGTCTTGCCCCCACACGTCTTAGCAAAATGGCAAATATGAAAGAATCATCCGAACCACCACCAACATCATTCGGTCCCTCCTATTCCAAGCCGGCCTGCCAGGAAGCTTTTGGGTAGAGGCACTGAAAATGGCAACCCATCTCCTTAACCGGCATCCCACAAAGTCCTTGCCTTCCTCCACCCCGCACCAAGCACTGTTCAGCACCGCACTAAGCTACTCACATCTTCACGTCTTCGGCTGCCGTTGCTACCCTAACCTATCTTCCACCGCTGCACACAAACTTGCTCCGCGGTTGGCGAAATGCATCTTCTTAGGGTATCCGGAACACCACAAGGGCTATTGTTGCCTCAACCTCTCCACCAACAAAGTTATTATTTCTCGACATGTGGTTTTTGACAAGGCATTGTTCCCCTACTTGGAGCGCCAACAACATCCTGCATCACGCTCCTACGGCTTCCTCGATCGCCTTTGCGCTTCGATGGAATCGCTGGCGGCGCTGCCGCGACAACCGGCGTCAACGCCACGACAGCCATGGCGCCTGTCGTGGCACCTCTAGTTGTTGCCTCGCCTGCCGTGGTGCCTACCGCAGCACGCGTGGTCGCTGCCGCGCCTGCCACGACAATCGACACCGCCGCCACGCCAGCCATGGCGCCGCCTGTTCTTTGAGGCACACGCCACGGCAGCCGTGGTCGCTACCATTTTACCGAGGCGCTGCCACGGCACCGTAACCTCTCATGGCGCTGTCGTGGTGCTGCCGCGGCACCGCCATTCTTTGCCGCGCTAAGGCTTTGTGACCCCTATCGCGGCACCTCCAGCTCCTGCTCCACCTGCCGTGGCACCCGCGACATCTGTAGTTCCTGCCAACGCCGTCCAGATCGCACCGACGGTCAACACACATGCCATGCGCACGCGTGGCAAGGACGGGATTCGGCTGCCGCACATACCCTTTGACCTTATCACGATGACCATCTCGCCAATCCTGAAAACATATCGCGGCGCCCTCAACAACCCCCATTGGCATGCCATGATGGAAGACGAGTACAATGCGCTGATGAGCAACAGTACATGGGACCTCGTCAATCCCCCGCGCAACGTCAACATTGTGACTGGTAAATGGATTTTTTGTACAAATTCAAACCTGACAGATCTTTGGACAAATACAAGGCGAGGTGGGTGCTTCGTGGCTTTTCTCAAAAGCCCGGCATCGATTTCGACCAAACCTTCAGCCCCATCATCAAGCCAGCAACCATTCGCACGATGCTCACTCTAGTTGTGTCCAGCGATTGGCCAGTACACCAACTCGGTGTCAAGAATGCTTTCCTCCATGGCACCCTTGATGAGACGGTGTACGCTCAGCAACCGTCTGGCTTCATCGCCCCCGACAAGCTGAACCACATTTGCTGCCTCAACAAATCGCTTTATGGACTCAAGCAAGCTCCCCGTGCGTGGTTCCACCGCTTCGCCACGTTCATTCTGTCCCTTGGATTTGTGGGATCCAAGACTGACACATCACTGTTTGTCTACCGCGACCGCGACGGCCTCGCCTACCTTCTACTCTATGTCGACGACATCGTACTCACCGCCTCCTCTTCGGCTCTCCTTGCCTGCATCATAAAGTATTTGCAGCAAGAGTTTGCCATGAAGGACCTCGGTGACCTCGACTTCTTCCTCGGCATGAAGGTGACAAGGACATCTCAGGAAATTTCTCTCTGTCAACAACGATATGCTGCAGAGATCATACAACGCGCGTGCATGCAATCTTGCATCCCAAGCTCAACAACGATCGACACCAGCTCCAAGTTGTCGGCTACCGTGGGTGCACTGGTGTCCAACCCAACCTCCTACCATGATCTCGCCGATTACAGCTGCGATACCTCACCTTCACCCGTGAAGATCACCCACGCGTCAGCGAACTGCCTTCACATGCACGACCCGCGGGAGCCACACTTCATGCAACTGAAGCAGATCATTCGTACATCAAGGGCACGCTTGATTTCGGCCTCCATGTGTCCTGCACCAAACCATCCTCCCCCGTCGTCTACTCCGACGCCGATTGGGCTGGGTGCCCTGACACGCGGCGGTCCACGTCCGGATATTGCATCTTCCTCGGCGACAACATCATCTCCTGGTCCTCCAAGCGCCAGTACACCGTCTCCCGGTCCAGCGTCGAGGCAGAGTACCATGCCGTCGCCAACGCCGTCGCCGAAGTTTGCTGGTTGCGCCAACTACTTGGCAAGCTCCATCATCCCCTTCCAAAGGCTACGCTTGTGTACTATGACAACATCAGCGCGGTCTACCTCGCCTCCAACCCCGTTCAATATCAGCGAACCAAACATGTTGAGATCGATCTCCATTTTGTTCGTGAACGGGTGTCCCTCGGCGACGTACGAGTGCTGCACGTCCCATTAACATCTTAGTACGCCGACATCTTCACCAAAGGCCTCCCTACAGCCCTGTTCCGCGACAGTCTCAACCTTCGCCGAAGCTCCGAGTTGATACCGCGGAGGGCTGTTAAATGATGATTACGCCCAACGGCTGTTCTCTTTCCTTTCCGCGTTCATCGCATGCGCCAATCCCGGACCCGATTATTTCATGTATAGCACATTTGATCGTTTCCTTGTATTAGCTGATTGTTAGCTGCCTTAATTAAGATCGGTTTTATCCGATTGTTGTACAAGGCTTAGCAGCCTATTTATAGTTGGCATTTGCCACAATGAAAAGCTATCTCGTGAGCTCCAATCACGTTTTCACTATGTAGGTTAATTCATTAATTATGCTGCATTCTGTAGGTCAACTCGTGGGCAAAGCAGATCACATCTCCCATGCATGTCTCCACGATGCACGATCAGCTGCATTATGAGTTTAGTTATGGGCCTTATGGCTGCAACAGGAGCTACAAGTGGTAAGTAAGATTCTCTCGTACTGTACAAGTAGCTAATGTTTCCAAGTCAAACCTCTTCTCTCTCCCTCTCCCTGTCTGTGTGTGTGTGTGTTTACTATGATTAATCCAGAGCATCGATTTTAAATCCAATGGAGCCCCATGTAGATGGAGCAATAACCATGAGCACTGCAAGTGAAGCCTGGATCTTGCTAACGAATTTCTGGTAGTACTCAACCATGTCCAGAGAAAAGGTTCCCAACCTCCTCCTGCCTCTTCCTGACTGACAAGTCTTGTGCAGCTAGAGCACAAGCATCACTGATTTACCATCTTTATTCCCTATCCGGAATGAACGGCCGCGAGTTGTAACTGTCACGACGAAAGCGAGACAATTTCTGCAAAATGTGGAGCTGTAACTTCGGCGAAAGCGATTGCTGTTGCGAATTCCCTTGGCACAAAGCGTTTTTCACTAGTGCTTAAGCCTTTCAGTGTCCTTGCTCTCAGTCTCACTGTAATGTGTAGTGAGCAGTACGGCATTGTTGTAGGTTGCAGCTGGCCCGGAATGAATTGAAGTTGCACATTGTTTTGTTAGGTGGAAGCAAATCAAATGTGCGAGTCTTGTTGATTTCCAAGGCGAAGGACAAGCTCATTCATGGCAGAATTGATCCTAGTTTTTTTTGTTTTTGTTACTGCAATACTGTTAAGAGTACTATAGATGGTTGCATTAAGAGACGATCCATGGTTATCACAGTGGCTAAATACTAGTAGCACAATGAGAAGATTTACAGCATGATTACGTCAACTTTTATGCAAGCATCTTTGCTCGGAGACATGAAGATTACCCACAACAAAAGGAAAACCTTACTACAGTATATGGAAACTAGCTTGGGCCCCCACCTACTCAGTGACCGGTCAAAGCCACCGGAGCGCCGGCAGCCGACGGCGCGTGCCTCCTCCGCCCGCTGCTCCCGCCGTTGGCCCAGAAGCACCCAGCGGTCGTCGCCTCAGCCTCAGTCCCCGCTGCCATCTTCGCCGCCGCAGCCGCCGCCGGCTCCGACTTGCACCTCGGTAGCACCAGCGGCCTCGCCGAGGAGCACCTCATCTCTTCCTCCTCCTCCTCCTCGTAGTCGTCGTCTTCCTCTTCTTCACCCACCTCCTCTTCTTGCTCCTGCACGACTACCACTTCTTGCCACTTCTCGTCCTCCCTTTCCACCGCCACATTCTCCGCCTTACGGGGAGAGGGAGATGCCCGAGCCGCTGCGGCGATCTCCACCGCCCCGGCGTCCTTGGTCGGCGACGGCGCGGCGACGGGGAACCTGGAGGTGAGCGAGGACGAGCGGTTCTGCGGCGCCGAGCGGCAGCGCATGAGGAGGAGGGCGTTCTTGGGCGGCGTCGTGGTCGCCGACGACACAAGCTCCGCCTCCCCCTCTTCGTCTCCCTTGTCATCACCACCATTGATCCCCAGCTCCTCCGCTTCGTCTCTCTCCACCGGTCCGAAGACCCCCACTCCCACCTCCACCTCCTCCTCGCCGTGGTCTCTTCTCGTATCCTGCGGCTTCGGCGCCGCGGCGACAGCCACGTCCCTGCTGCTAAACACCCACGGCGACCGGCGGCTCCGCTCCACCTCCGGCGACGGCGCCTTAGGCCGTCGCCTCCGGTCAAAGTCGAACAGCCCCCGCAAAGGAGCGCCTTCTTGAGGCACCGGCAGTACCACTTGGCCTTCTCCGGCGGGGATGCCTTGGGCGGCGCCCCCGCCCCCGTCCCCTTCTTGCCCCTCTTCCCCTTGCCCTTGCGCATCCGCACCTGCCCAATGCAGGTCACCTTGGGCGACGAGGGCTCCCCGTCCGCCGCGCGCCCGGCGCTCCGGCCGCGGGAGACGAACATGGGCGACGTGGCCGGCGCGCGGCGCGAGCGTGCCCCGCGGCGGCTCTTGCTGAGCAGCAGCCGCGCCAGGCCAGGCGGCGCCGGCAGCTGCTTCTCCGCGCGCCCGGGCTCGCCGCCGGCGGCTTCATGGGTGGCTCCCGCCGCGCGCGCACGGACACGGAGAACTAGTGAAAGGCTAGCGAGTGTCTCGCCTCGCAAGCGGGAGCTTATAGGTAGGTGCCGTGCGTGTGGATTAGTGGGGCGGTGATTAGCCAAGCTGCTAATCGCGGTTAGTGCTTCCTAATTGACCCTGCTTAGCGACTAGCGAGTGGTGTGTCTTAGGATTCGCTTTCCTTACCTGCTTCGCTGATGTGGACCTGGTCCAGCCCATTGATCATGTGAGGTGCTTTGGATTGTCTTGGCATGATTTGATTTGATTTGATTTGATTTTGTTTGGTTTGGTTTGGTTTGTGATGTGATGGAGTCTGGCTTACAATGTAATGTAATGTTCTCTTCTTCTGTAGTTGCAATTCTGTCCATTCTTTATTATAAATAAAAAGGCTACTCCTGTATGTTTAAGTGCCAAAACAGCAAGGTTGAGGCAAGATTGAGTTAATTTTGCAAGAGAGGATTTTATTGGTTAAAAAAAATCACATGCGCCATTGGACTACGATGTTCACTGTGATCTTTGATCCGGACATTTATTACGGCTTCGTGGGCTTGTCTTCAAGGGGGCCCACAGTCAGTCCATGGACCGGGTCCACGCTGGCAAGCGATTTTCACCACTGACCTGTCTCTCGGGCTCCCCTTGATGGTGAACATGAGTTGTACTGGCAAATGACAACAGAGGGATGGATGTGATTTGAGTATTCTCTCTCTCTCTCTTTCTTTCTTTGCCTTCTTTTGCTTGCCACCCTTCCTTCCTCTTTTTCCCTGCTTTCTTGATTTCCACACACACTGACTGCCAACAAAGCTAATTTCATTTCACATCCATCCATCCATCCATCCGTTCGTCCTCTCACGCTGCTCAGCTGGGAGCCTGGGAGGGAAATCAAATGCTACACGGACCAACACTCCAGCAGCAGTACCCGATCAACTTAGACAGGCATGGTACATCTCGGCACGACTTGTTTCGGCCTACGAGTAAAACAGGTCGTGCCGTGTCGGCCAATGTGTCTGGATGACGGTTCAAACACAATCCAAATGTCACTCGTGTCGGATCGTGCTGGTCCGAACCTACTTAGCCCGAAAATTTAAAAGAAATCAGAAAAATCTAAAAACAATCAGAAAAATTGAAAAACAAAAAAAAATCATAAAAATATGTAAAATTTAGAAATACGCATGAATGTCTTTTTCTTCCCTTTTATTTACTTTTCTTTCTCTTTTCTTTACCTTTTTCCTCCTTTCCTCCTTTCTCTTTTCTCCTTTTCTTCCCCCCTTTTTCCTTCTTTCTCCCGCACGATCACACTATTTCCTTCTTCTCCTCTCTTCCCCCTTTCTTCTTCTCTCTTTCTCTTCCTCTCTTCTTCCCTCCACCAGTAACACCTCCCTCCTCTTTTCTCCAGCCGAGCGGGCCCAGATCCTGCTAGAGGCCACCAGATCTAGCCGCCTCCACCGCTGCCGCGCTCAGCCATTGCCCTCGACCTCATTGACTCCACCGCCGTCACGCTCGGCCGCCGCACTCGTCTTGGTGCCGCCGCTCCACTGCCACCCACCATTGCGCTAGTGATGCCTTAGCACCGTCGCTCGGCCTCAACTCCGCCACCACTGTCGCTGTTGCCCTCTGCCTCGGCGTCCACGCAAGCTCAGCTTCATACCTGACCTCCTCTCATCGGTGGCAGGCCTCACCCCTACCCTATCCTCCTCACCCCTCTCTGTAGTCAGGCCAGCGTATTGTGCTTGGTACGGCCCGACCTTGTGCATCTTTGTGCCCGGCTCGACTGTTATGCGGGGTGGTGGCCTAGGCATGGCTCGGTTACATTGTCTTGAGCCGGTACATAAGCAATCTGGCCGTGCCGTGTGTGGGTTAGACCAACAGTGCTGTGCCTCGGACCGACCCGTCCCATTTAGCAACCTCTACGACACGATCACATCACACAAATGCTAAGTCTACCTTTTTACTCCAACGTGTAGCACCTCTCTCAATAGCAAACATGGGACTGACCACCACATAAAAAAAAATGCATTTCCCCTCCACCTCCAGAACGGCCGACCTTCCCTTTGCGCGAGTTCTTCCCCAATCCCCACTCTCTCGCTCTGCCTTCGGTGATGGTCTACAAGGGCTTGGTGGACAACGGGCAAAGGAGCTTGCCCTTATTAGCTTTCCTAGTAATTTCCTTTAAGTTGTTTCTTCCCCTGTAGCTGGGTTATGCCCTTGTATTTTATGTAATCCTCTTCTATTTTAGTGGAATTGGCATGCTCACTACTACAAAAAGGCTATCTTGGGCGCCTCATCATAGGCGGTTGATCAAAACCGCTTCAGTATACATTCAATCACGAGCGGTTTTGGTTTAGAGACCGTTTGTACTCTTCGGCTCGCGCTAAAAACCGCTCGTGAAGAGGTAATATCACGAGCGGTTCATGTTGAAAACCGTCGTGAAGTATCACGAGGCGGTTACAACAAGAACCGTCTCGTGATATTAATTAATATCCTGAGCGGTTTTAAACACAACCGTCTATGAAGTAGCACGAGCGGTTACGAACAAACAAAACCGCTCGTGATATTATTAGTGTCACGAGCGGTTCTTAACAATAACCATACGTGATAATATCGCTCTGACTCCACAAAGTGAGTTTCTTCATCGCTGATGCGTCTGTTCGTCGCCATCCGCTTCGGCTCCCTGATGCGTCTCTTCATCGCATCGATCCGCTTCGACTCCCCGATGAGTCTCTTCATCTCACGCTCTGAATTTATTCCTTGTTTTATAAAAAGGATCATCCGCCATCCAAGATGATCATCCCCACATACTTATAGAAAAAACATAAATGACTGCCTCTTCCTTGTCACTGGCATTGATGGCCTTCCTGGCCGCACTGTACGAGCACCTCTCTCGGTGTAAGTTGAACCGTGCTGCGGAAGAACACTGTTTGATCAACAGTGTCTTCACTCCTCTACCGGCGGAGAATTTGCGGAGCGGTGACGCCACCTTCCGCCGTCTTGACATCCTCCTCCGCCGTGTCTTAGGGTGATCTCCCACTTTCGGCGAGTTTATCGCGTCATCGACGTAGTCCTCCAAAACGGCGTTGCACGCCTCTGGGAGGCTTCTTTGTCACTTGGACTGTAATCGAGGCGGCAAAGCATCGAAGTCGACGTGCCGAGACCCTCAAGAAGAGAAGAGAGCCTATGGGCTCAATTCTTCTTAGTTCAACGATCTGAGGTCTTCGGAGACACTCGAACAAGCGCGTCAGCGGGTGGGCGTATTTGAGCTTCGTTCACGATGATCGAAATCGCCGATCTTGGCTAAATGCCGCTTATGAAGTATTGCAGATGGAGATAGCGACCTACCTCCGCCACTAGAAAAACCTTGTTTAATTATAGGTTTACGCTTTTTTAATATAAACATGTAATTTCTTCATGTCATGTAAGTGTATATACAAGATAAATATACTTGAGAAAAACCATTTCACGACATTTCCATTATGGAACAAATCGTGATATGTCCTATATCACGGACGATTCTATTATGGAACCGCTCAGTGATAATTATCACAGACGGTTCCATAATAGAACCAAATGCGTGATAAATCTCTTTATAAGTAGGAGCTAGCCCGGTAGGCCGCTAGGGTTTGCGCTCTAACTCGTCACTCCCAATGCCTTACTCTTGTCCGTTCCTCTCCCGTCCGTCGCCGACGCCGCCATTCTTCCGTGTTGCCGACGGTTAGAGAGCATCTGGTGACCTTGCAAAAGACACTCAAATGCGATAAGAGTGTCTTTTGCGGCGTCACCAAGCAGCCACAACTACGGTGATGCCCAAACTCGTCACTCCCGGCTCCGCTAGAGTTTGCGCCGCCTAACTCCGTTCCTCCCCACCTCGACTGGCTCGACCTCGTCGCCGCCGCCTTGACCCCGTTGCGCCCGCTAGGTCTGGCCGGCTTTGCTTTCCCATCCTCCTCTATTCTCCTCTAGATCTGTTAGCTTAATGTCTTTTGTTGAGTTTGATTTTTATGCATGAGCCTTAAGTTGTGTCGATGTTTGTGTGATTTATGCAAGGTAAAGGAAATGGATGAGGGTTGTCTTTGGTGGTGGGTCGCCACCGTGGTTCTTGTTGTACTAAGGTCCCTCTC
Organism: Phyllostachys edulis; assembly: GCA_036346405.1. Lineage (NCBI taxonomy): Eukaryota > Viridiplantae > Streptophyta > Magnoliopsida > Poales > Poaceae > Phyllostachys > Phyllostachys edulis. Next base: position 68,818,608 of record CM070554.1, on the reverse strand, counting down.
TGTCTCTACCCCTTGCTCTGTGATGAAAATGGCTAGCTAGTGCTCTGCGATGGATGCCGAGGGCTACTCTTGGTGTGTTGGGTTTGGACACCCTTGATCTTGTTCTCTTGTCGATGAACCGCTGCTCAATGATGTTAATAGTCTTATGCTAAAATTGAATTGATAATTAGTTCATATTAATAGTCCCTTGCTCGTGATGTAATGATGTCAATAGTCTTATCTTTGAAATTGAATTGATAATTAGTTTATATTAATAGTCCTCTTTTTGTGTGATGTAATGATGTCAATAGTCTTATGTGAAATTGAATTGATAATTAGTTCATATTAATAGTCCCTTGCTCGTGATGTAATGGTGTCAATAGTCTTATGTGAAATTGAATTAATAAGTAGTTCATATTAATAGTCCCTTGTTCATGCCGGTCAAGTTCTCCTACCTCTTGCGTACCAAGTCGTCCTACCATTCCATTCATAATCTCTTCTCTATAAAGTCTCCAGCGAGTGCTTGTGCCATTAAAAGCAGCATCATATATATATATATATATATATATATATATATATATATATATATATATATATATATATATATAGATCCTCGGCCACTTTAGAGGGTAGTCACATGACATGAGAAGAATGAGGCGGTATCTAGGGCAACCTCATTGAGCCTGTAAGTTTAAAAAGTATGGATGCAAGGATAGCGTTAGGACATCCAATTACGGATTGGGCGTCGCTATGTTGAGAAAGTGGCGTTGATCTTAACTACTCGTGGGAAGTGGCATCATCTATCAGCAACCAACAATTCTTGAGCATGTAATTGTCTTTAAAGCCAACAAGAACACCAAGCAACAAGCTCAAGAATGGTTAGTTGCTAATACATGATGCCACTTCCCAGTCGGAATACGTGTGCATCAATGACACTTTCTGAACATAGCGACGTCCAATCCAGGTAATTGGATGTCCTAACGCTCTCTTTGCATCCATACTTCTTAAACCTGCAGGGGCTCAATAAGGTTGCCCGTGGCTACTGTCTCATCCTTCTCATGTTGTGTGGACGATCCCCCCAAAGTGGCTGAGAGACTACGAACAATATATATATATATATATAATATATATGATGCCAGATTTAATGGTACAAGCACCATCGCTAGGGCTTTATAGAGAAAAGTCATCATGACGGTTTGACCACAAACCGCTCAGGATATGTAATCCTGAGCGGTTTGTGGTCAAACCGCTGTGATAAGTAACCGTCTGTGATATTACTTATCGCAGCGGTTTGAACTCCTAAACCGTCAGTGAAAGTATACATCACAGACGGTTCGCTTCATCAGTAATGACCTCATGTCATCAACGACCCATAAACTCAGACGGCTCACTTAAACCGCTCAGGAAAGCCTTTTCTGTAGTAGTGGCTGATGTTTGCTTGACAAGAAAAAATAACTTGATGTGCTAATTCTTGTTCATAAAAATGATTCTTGCTCTTTGTCTTTATGATGATTTCTTGTTGGGTGACACTACTATAGAAAAGGTCTTCACAAACGGTTCAAAAACGTCATTACAGACGGTTTCGTGAGCCGTCTGAGTTTACGGGTCAGTGATGACATGGGGTCATCACGGACGGTTTTCGAACCGTCTGTGATGCACACTATCACAGACGGTTATTAACTCAGAACCATCTGTGATAGCTGACTATCACAAACGGTTTATCAGCTATCACAGATGGTTTATAGATAAAATCATCTGTGATAGCTTACGTTTCACAGACGGTTTATATATAAAACCATCTGTGATAGCTTACGTATCACAGACGGTTGGTAGTTGGAACTGTCTGTGATAGCCTCTTCTCTACAAAATCTCCAAGCAGTGGCTGCTTTTGCCTTTAAAACCGGCTTCGTATAGTTCGTAATCCCTTGTTAGCTAACTAGATGCCTGAATTTAGCTAGCTAGCTCGCTCCTTGGCCGTTCATCCTAAACGTGCAGGTGAACCACGGCCCACTTCATCGATCCTGACACACTGGAGTGTACGATTTGCTACATGCCGTGGCACACTGGAGTGTATGATTTGCTACATGCCGTGGCACACTGGAGTGTATGATTTGCTTCATGCCAATCCTCCACGGCATGTAGCAAATCGTACAGTCCAGTGTGTCAGGATCGATGAAGTAGGCCATGATTCACCTGCATGTTTAGGATGAACGGCCAAGGGGCGAGCTAGCTGAATTTTGGCCTCGAGTTAGCTATATATATATATATATATATATATATATATATATATATATATATATATATATATATATAAAGGATTGAGAATCTAGGTTATCAAAAGAGGAAAAAAAAAACATGTTAGTGTATGACTATAAGAAATTGGAATATGAGTGATTCATGAATAATACTTGAATACAAGTCGAGTGAAACATATAAAATATGTTGAAACAAATAATTAAGACTCAAACAATTACAATCACATCTCGCTCAAGTATTTTAATACCGAAGCGGTAAATTTCTTCATACTAAATAAGAAGACCACAAACTTCTGTAAAAAGAATATAAATGGTAATAAGATAACAATATATGGTAAGTTGACAATATCATGTTAGGATGTAATTAAAAAAGAGTTTTCTTAATGGTTAACTCTCTATCTATAAAGCAGATAAGAGCAGCAATATGTAGAAACTCACATCTATCCATGTAGAAGTTCATGTGTAAACTATGTGCAAGGATTTTGATTCCATAGATTCATAAGCTTTGATTCGAAAATTATTCATATACAGTTCATCCTATTGTCCACGGAGATTCATTTCATATCTCATCGGTGAAACCAATTAGCTAGTAACATTTGCGGTTTTCATGTCAAGCGAGATAAGAGCAACAACTTTGAGAAACTCACCTATATCCATGAAACACTTACATGGTGTTATTTATCCTAAGAATAGATGGTGATTAGACTTACTATTAACAGACAACCATTTGTTAAGATCCTCTCCAGGAGGCAACCAAATTGCCTCCCTCAGATTGCCACTTCTTAAAGTTGCATCAATGTTTCACTGATGAGATAACACTGCAAATGCAGTGATAAATAAATCGTGCGATAAGTAATATCACAGACGGTTACTTATCCTGACAGTTTCAACTCACAAACCGCTCGTAATATGTAATCACGGGCGGTTTGTGTCAAACTTATCTGTGATATTACTTATCGCAGACGGTTTGAACCACAAACCGTCTGTGAAAGTATACATCACAGACGGTTCAAAACCGTCTGTGATGACCTCATGTCATCACTGACCCATAAACTCAGACGGCTCACGAAACCGTCTGTGATGACGTTTTTGAACCGTCTGTGAAAGCCTTTTCTGTAGTAGTGGCTGATGTCTGCTTGACAAGAAAAAATAACTTGATGTGCTAATTCTTGTTCATAAAAATGATTCTTGCTCTTTGTCTTTATGATGATTTCTTGTTGGGTGACACTACTATAGAAAAGGTCTTCACAAACGGTTCAAAAACGTCATTACAGACGGTTTCGTGAGCCGTCTGAGTTTACGGGTTAGTGATGACATGGGGTCATCACGGACGGTTTTCCAACCGTCTGTGATGCACACTATCACTGACGGTTATTAACTCAAAACCATCGTGATAGTGACTATCACAAGCGGTTTATCGGCTATCATGAGATGGTTTATAGATAAAATCATACTCGTGATAGCTTACGTTTCGCAGACGGTTTATATATAAAACCATCTGTGATAGCTACGTATCCTGAGCGGTTGGTAGTTGGGCTATGCGTGATAGCCTCTTCTCTACAAAATCTCCAAGCAGTGGCTGCTTTTGCCTTTAAAACCGGCTTCGTATAGTTCGTAATCCCTTGTTAGCTAACTAGATGCCTGAATTTAGCTAGCTAGCTCGCTCCTTGGCCGTTCATCCTAAACGTGCAGGTGAACCACGGCCCACTTCATCGATCCTGACACACTAGAGTGTACGATTTGCTACATGCCGTGGCACACTGGAGTGTATGATTTGCTACATGCCGTGGCACACTGGAGTGTATGATTTGCTTCATGCCAATCCTCCACGGCATGTAGCAAATCGCATACCCAAAGGTGTCGATCGATGAAGTAGGCCATGGTTCACCAAGCATGTTTAGGATGAAACGACCAAGCGAAGCTAATTTAACCTCGAGTTAGCTATATATATATATATATATATATATATATATATATATATATATATATATATATATATATATATATATATATATATATATATATATATATAAAGGATTGAGAATCTAGGTTATCAAAAGAGGAAAAAAAACATGTTAGTGTATGACTATAAGAAATTGGAATATGAGTGATTCATGAATAATACTTGAATACAAGTCGAGTGAAACATATAACATATGTTGAAACAAATAATTAAGACTCAAACAATTACAATCACATCTCGCTCAAGTATTTTAATACCGAGCGGTAAATTTCTTCATACTAAATAAGAAGACCACAAACTTCTGTAAAAAGAATATGAATGGTAATAAGATAACAATATATGGTAAGTTGACAATATCATGTTAGGATGTAATTAAAAAAGAGTTTTCTTAATGGTTAACTCTCTATCTATAAAGCAGATAAGAGCAGCAATATGTAGAAACTCACATCTATCCATGTAGAAGTTCATGTGTAAACTATGTGCAAGGATTTTGATTCCATAGATTCATAAGCTTTGATTCGAAAATTATTCATATACAGTTCATCCTATTGTCCCTGGAGATTCATTTCATATCTCATCAGTGAAACCAATTAGCTAGTAACATTTGCGGTTTTCATGTCAAGCAGATAAGAGCAACAACCTGTAGAAACTCACCTATATCCATGAAACACTTACATGGTGTTATTTATCCTAAGAATAGATGGTGATTAGACTTACTATTAACAGACAACCATTTGTTAAGATCCTCTCCAGGAGGCAACCAAATTGCCTCCCTCAGATTGCCACTTTTTAAAGTTGCATCAATGTGTTTTTTCAATGAGACACCCGCATCATACGTATCGAAAACAAAAAATATCTTTAGGAACATACCAGCAGTCACACCCGAACACAACCCCATTCCCCACCTCCAGATCCATCCATCCATCCAGCCAGCTAGCAGTCACAGAGGGCAAGACAGCAAGGCCAAGGATGTCCAAACCGATCATCAACCGACAAGCTAGCTAGGTAGCCCACATTGTAACTCGATTCACATGAATACCAACAGCACAAACCAATAGATCTGTCTTATCTCGATCGACATCGCCGGTGTCGGTGGTGAGGTAGCTGAGGCCGAGGTCGATGGAGTTAGAGGTAGTCGGGGGAGGTCGGTGAGGTAGCCGGGGTCGCGTACGCCGAGGGGAGGAGGAAGAGGGGAAGGCAGCATCACCGTAGTTATGGCACAACGGTGACACTGCACAAGACACTCTTATTGTATGAGTGTCTTATGTAGTGAACTGTGGTGTCACAACCGTCGGCGACGGGAAGAAGGGCGGCGTCGGCGACTGGGTCACTCGGGTGGGGAGGGGAACGGACGAGAGTAAGGATGCTGGAGAGTGATGAGTTAAAGTGCAAACTATAGCAGGCTCCTACTAATAAAGAGACTTATCACAGCCAGTTCTATTATGGAACCGTCCGTGATATGGTGTCGTATCATAAACTGTAGCGATATTATGACAAACGGTTCGTGTTAAGAACCGTCTGTGAAGTATCACAGACGGTTGTTTGTTGAAAATCATCTGTGATATTTCAAAATCTGTGATACTTCACAGACGGTTTTCATAATGAACCATCTGTAATATTACCTCTTCACATACGTTTTTTAGCGTAGCCAATAATACAGACGATCGTAAAACCAAAATCGTCTGTGATTGTATGTAATAAAGATGATTTCGTCTGTGATGATACGATCAATATTAATCTTTTTTTAGTAGCGTGAATCTCTTGTTCGATCCATAATGAAGTTTCAGAGTGCAACTGCTGTGAGCTGTGTGTCAGAACTTTTGGTTAGTAAAGATTTCTTTATGCTCATGGGATCGGTACTAGAACCAAGCTTTTTTTTGCTTGGACTCTCCTACAGTGGTTGCACCAAGCTGGTACCGCTGGTACCGGTGAAAAAGCACACACTGGAGGTGCTCTAATGCCATATAAATTTTAGTGTTCAAATTGAGTGTCGTAGATCATGTCTAGGGTTGTGATAACACAGCCGTTACATGGGAATTTGAAAAATACAAGAAATGACTTGTTTGGATTCAACTTTTGATGGATGGATATAACCTTAAAAGAGGGCATGCTCTGCATTCAAATACAAAACATTGTTTGTGCTTCTCTCTCATGAAATGTAGAGAAAAACTTTTACTCATGTTACGTAATGATCGGGCAACTTCATTGTGTATCACATTCATCTCTATTTGGCATTTTTCCTATAATATTCGAGCGAGTGAAGCACACAAATGAACCATACTCATGGTATTTTGGGTTCGCATAGCGTTGAGATTTCTCTCTTATTTTCCTCGATTAGATGGAGGCTTGGAAACGAAGCAGCTACTCTAAAATAAAGGGAACATTGCACGAGTGGTGAATCAGCCATGTCAGCTTTAAGTTCAGAGCTCTCTCTCTCCCCCCGTCTCTCGTTGTTTGGTTGCTGCTAACCTTTTCGTTATGCAAACCAAATGTGTTTGTGAGTGCGTGTCGTTGGTCAGTGGAAGCTACTGATTGTTTAATCATTTGTTGTCAGGTGAGCAAGCTGCGTTGTGTGTGAGCTCTGAGCTGTTGCCATGTGGAGCTCCTCGTCTGGGGATCTGATGATGTATGATGGATTTGTGTACGTAGATCTGATCTGAATTTTTCTCCTTCTTTTTACCTTAAACAATACTCCTACATAGCTATGTAGTATCTTTCTCCTTGTGTGGTGCTTCCTCACCACCAAGCAACTTGTAGGAGAATGGAGGGAATCTCTATTCGAATTGAGATTTATAATTGAGACTTAGATCAACCAACCACACTATTAGATACAAGTACTCTCTGTTCTTTATCCTTTCTACTCTTAAAGAATCGACGGCTATAGTCCGTTTATCGTAGAAAAATCTTTTAACTAATAATGATTCGATAGGACATGGACCTACGGTGAAATTTACTTTTACGAAGTGGAATGTACTATGACAAAAAAAATGCTCTTGCAATCACAGCTGTGTTATCACATGAACAAGAGGGCGACCAAAGAAAGGGGTACATGAAACAAAACGAGAGAGAGAGAGAGAGGAGGCAATCGCTACACAACCTAACTGTCTGGGCGTGCACACATATAAGCATCGGCAATATACAGGAAAGTTAAGAATGCAATCCGGGATTGATACAAAACAGGAAAAGACTAATCCGAGATTGATGCAAAACATGAAAAGACTATTTCTATCTTTAGCTAACTGTACAAGGAAAGTTATCTCTAATACCCACCCGCAGTCCTTGCGTGGATGCAGGAAGGGACTGAACGCAAAGACTGGATCGGAAATCAGTGAACAGCTGTGTAGGCAACCCCTTCGTCATGATATCGGCAAACTGATGAGAAGACGGCACATACAGAACACGCACTTCACCAAGAGACACTTTTTCCCGAACGAAATGGATGTCGATCTCGATGGGGTTTGACGACATGTAAACGGCACTGGCATTGTCGCAGTATACAACTGTGGCCGTGGAGAGGGGATGATGCAGCTCCTGTAGAAGCTGGCGTAACTAGCAGCACTCGGCGACGGCGTGAGCGACATCTCGGTATTCAGCCTCAGCGCTAGACCGTGACACGGTTGTTTGGTGCTTGGAGAACCATGAAACCAAGTTATCCCCGAGGTAGACGCAGTAGCCCGACGTGGAGCGACGAGAGTCGGGGCAGTCGGCCCAGTCGGCGTCAGAGTAGACCGTTAGTGTCGAGGCAGGAGAGGAGTCGATGGAGAGGCCGAGATCCAGGGAACCCTTAACATAGCGGAGAATCCGCTTAATCAAGGCGAGATGAGGTGCACGTGGAACATGCATGAAGAGGCACACCTGCTGGACAACATATGCCAAGTTTGGACTTGTGGGAGTCAGGTACTGGAGGGTGCCGACGAGGCTCCGATAATCCGACGGATCGGCGACAGGAGAGCCATCGGAGGCGGACAGCTTGGCACGGGCATCAATAGGAGTCGCTGTAGAGTGACACTCAGCCATGCCGACATTTGAAGCAAGTTGACAACAGATCAAGGCCGAGACAGAACAACCCATGTCTTTGCTCGAGTGACGGAGATGCCGAGGAAGTAGTGAAGCTCGCCGAGGTCCGTCATGGCGAACTCGGAGTGGAGGCGACGTGTGATATTCTCCAGAAGCTGTGGAGTGGACACCGTGAGGATGATGTCGTCGACGTAGAGGAAGAGAAAAAGCGAGGTATGCGCCATCATTTAACATGAATAGAGACGTGTCACAAGCCGAAGCGATGAACCCCATAGTATGGATGTGCGAGGCAAAACGCTGGCACCAAGCCTGAGGTGCTTGCTTCAATCCGTACAGGGATTTGTGAAGACGACAGACATGCTCTGGGCGAGACGGATCCACGAATCCAGAAGGTTGCTGGCAGTGCACAGTTTCATCAAGATTGCCATGGAGAAAGACGTTCTTGACATCCAACTAATGAATCAGCAAAGCATGGGATGTGGCGAGGCTGAGGACGACGCGGATTGTAGAGGGCTTCACGACGGGGCTGAAGGTCTCGTCAAAATCCACGCTGGGCTGCTGAGAGAACCCACGAACCACCCACCGTGCTTTGTGGCGAGCAAGGGAGCCATCGGAACGAAACTTGTGCTTGAAAATCCATTTGCCAAAGACAACATTGGCGCCGGGCGGCCGTGGAACGAGTGACCAGGTGCCATTGTCCATGAGTGCGCCATACTCGTCGGACATGACTTTACGCTAATTGAATTCTGCAAGAGCGCTCCAATAATTGGTGGGTATCGGAGAGACTGAGGAAGGAGTAAAGGTCCCATGCTATTGCAAATAAGAATCACGTACGAAGTCTTGATGTCCTTAATGGAGAAACCAAAAGAGTCAAACACTATGGAACATGCGTTATCTCGTGTAAATTGACGAATGGAGATGAGCTTTTTTAATAAGAGAAGGAACGACAAGAACATTGTGGATACGAAATATAGATGAAGGAGTGTGGAGGGTGGTGTCGCCACGGACAGAAGCACGAGTGGTGGTGCCATTGCCGACAGTGACAGTAGAGGGAGAGGAGAGAGGGGAGAGGGGAGAGGGTGCTCAAATTACCATCGGTGGCTGTCATGTGCGAGGATGCACTGGAATCCATGATCCAGCCCTCCTGGGTGGAGAGGTTGTTCATGGCTGTGATAAGAGTAGCCTGATCCCAGGTTGGCGCAGAAGACGGGGTCGAGGGCATCGTCGACGGAGCATTCATGTTGAATGCCTGAGCGGTAGGGGGGTGAGCGCCGAGGATGCCGCCGCCCGGCTGTGGGCGCCCTGTGGGGCAGCATGGATTGAAGCAGACCCATGGACCGGTCGGCATGGGTGTAGTGGATGAAGTCTGGCGAGGAGGGGCACCCCCACCGTTGGAGGTGCCCTTGCCGCGTTTGTTCTTCCACTTCTTTCCAGAGTCGCTGCCGCCAAACGATGAGGATAATGGTGGCATCAGGCTCGAACCAGAGCCGCAAGACGCCTGCTGGCCGCGTTGATAGGTGGTGAAGAGCGCGGTAGCCGAGGCGATGCGAGACTTGTTCACCAAGCGCATCTCCTGCAGAAGAAGCTTGGAGCGCACGTTGTTGAACGTGGTTAGTGGGGCTGTCATCGAGATGTGTGTAGCCGCGCTGGAGAAGTGGTGGTTGAGACCGCGGAGAGTGTTGAGGACGAGCGCGAGGTCGCTGACGGGGTGGCCGACGTTGCGGAGAGAGTCGGCGAGGGTTTTGATCTTCTGGCAGTAGTCCGAAATGGACATGGAGCCCTGGATCAAGGAGTGGAACTCGTTGTTGAGGTAGATGGCGCGGGTGTCCTTGTTGTCGTGAAACAAGGATTCCACGTGTGTCCAGAGGGTGTAGGCAGACTGAGTTGGCTCCATAACGACGGCGAGAAGGTTGGTAGAGATGGAGCCGTACATCCACGTCAACACGGTGAGCTCATCTTGCTCCTAGGTTGCGTCGTTCGCCATGGGGGTGACGCGCCTGACGCGGGGAAGGAGACTGAACTTGCCGCAGAGCGCGAGGAAGAAGGTGCTCCACATGGTGTAGTTCGAATCCTGGAAGTTGAGGACGACTGGAAGACGGATGGCGGCGGTGTGTGCCGGGCTCGACGCAGCAGGAGCGATGGTGGTGGGGAGGGCGCCGAGAGTGCTGTTGGCGAACTCAGAGGTAGAACTCATGGCGCCGGAGATGGTAGGCAGCGGAAGAGTAGATTGGATCGGTGTCTAATCTGATACCATGAAACAAAACGAACGAGAGAGAGAGAGAGAGAGAGGAGGTAATCACCACACAGCCTAACTGCCTGGGCGTGCACACATATAAGCATTGGCAATATACAGGGAAGTTAGAGTACAATCCGGGATTGATACAAAACAGGAAAAGACTATTTCTATCTTTAGCTAACTGTACAAGGAAAGTTATCTCTAATAGTACACCGCACAAGAGTGCCAATTTAAGATGATCACCATGCGTGGTTTCCAAATGATCCAAGAACAAGTGGGCTCTGCTTCTGCTGGAGTGGATCGATCAAAGGGCTTTGCGACGAAAGTAACATCTCGATCAAACATGCTACTAGCTATTGGTTCTGGATAAATGCAACGCAATGCATGCATCAAGATTAAGGTAGTTGCAACACATATGGTTGTACGGGCATTATGGATGGATCATGGATGGATGGGGTGGGGTGTACAGTAGTACACACGACACATGGGGTGTGAGCCCATCGGGGCCAAGGCCAGTACGTTTTGTTGTGCAGCAAGGCAATGTCACGGTCGAGCCATATCTGGCGTACGGCACGACCAATTTTCTCTCTCCTTTTGCAACGTTTTGCTTCCGTTGTTTTGGATGTTGTTTGATGGAGAGAGAGAGAGAGAGAGAGAGAGAGAGAGAGAGATCTTCTTGTTGTTATATGTGTGCTCCTCTCCTCCGCATCTTCTTCTTCTTATTTCTGTTGCTTCATTGATCTCTCCTGTCATGACAAGATCTCCCATACTATAGCTTTGCAAAAATCCACTAGGGTTTTAAGTGAAGGGTCACCTCGTTGTGGTATCCCTTGATATGGCTATGTGCTTGAATGAACATTTTTTTGGTGTTCCAAATAAATGAGTAAAGTTTCTCTTTTTTTTTTTTAAAAAAAAGAAGAAGAATAAAGTTTCAATATTTCTCTATTATGATAAAAAAAACCAAGAAAGAAACCAATGAAAACTATTCTAGACTTCTAGATGGGTTTGAAATAAAAAGAGTAAATTTCACAAAAACCTACAACTATTTTTTAAAAAATTTGTCAAGAAACTACAACTTTTGTTACCTGTTTCGCAAAGCTACAAGTACTTTGTCCATTCATTTCATAGAACTACAACCCCGTCAGGTTGGACCGGATCTAATAACCACTTGGGCCCACCTGTTTGTGACACGCAGGTGTGTGTACGCAGGCCACGTCGGTTACAGGGCCGAACGGGTGCCACGCAAGCGGATGACGTGGACAGGGTTGGAGGCACGTATGGAGCGGATAAATGTGCGAGGCGTGAGCCACACTGGTATGCTAATGCCTCCCCCCTAGTGATACGTACCAGCCCATTAAAGCTAATGCGTTGTATATGCCCAGTCTTCACGACGTAGTACCTGAATGATAGCTTAGGGAATTGCAATCCACCGATGATGAAGCCAACAGTAGCCTGCTATCCTGGTAATATATATACTAGGAGTAAAGAAACTTGAAATGAAATCACACGACAGAAACATTCACCTAGAAAACAAATAGGGGCGCATGCAAATCCTGATTTCGTGGGCATGCCAAACTAGTAGGATGGACCTTCCTACTTTATCTCATAGCCTTTCCATTTAGTACTAGGAAATCTTCTGTCTTCCGGTTTTGAAAGGAAAACACACGCACACAGGTGAATAGCTCCTCTTCGCCATGATCAGCAGCTCATCTCCGATGCAACTAAGTACAATCAAAGAAGAACACATAGACGGTACTGCTAAATCATTTAAATCTGAAATTAAACTCAATTTAGCTTTAACCTAGGATTGGATTTGTTTATCGTGGCTACGAGTAATTGGACCATCGTATACTTTCTCCTTTGATTCAGCCGAACTAGAATCATCATATGTATGTGTAGCATCGTCATGCGTATGTGCTATTTGTGTAGGGTGTATATATATATGCATGGGATGTCCTCATCGCCTAGAGTTTCCACCCTAGCTGATGATGTGTCGAGCTAACTGCCATGTTTGTCTAGTGACAGAAACCGTTCGAAGCCAGGAAATTAAAGTTTTGTGAGATGATGGTCCATAGTAGTTGTAGTTCCTCGAGTATTAGGGGAAAATAGTTGTAGGTTAAGACCATGTTAATTTCTTTGAAAAATCAGGAAAAAAATGATTTGAATCCGAAATGCTCTTATTCTCTTTGTTGGAAGTTGACTGGTATGTTTAATTTGCTGAAATTCTCATTATACTGATGAATATACTATATACTGCAATCTACTGGCTTAGTTATCCACGTTCAGAAATCAGAATGCACGAATTCTGTATTAGTATTCGAAAGGAATAAAACATGTCACTGAACATAGTTTCAACCGAAATATCAGTGAAAATTACGGGCCTAGAAATCTTCTTCTTATTACAACTATTTCTAAGTTTAAAATCATTCTTTTAGGGTTGTTTGGTTCATGGCCCCAACGAACTAAGCCAAAATTTGGTATAGCCAAAACTTAGGCAAAACCAAAATTTAGTAAAAAGAACGTTGTTTGGATTGCCGCCAAGGCAAATTTTGTCGTTACCAAAATTTTGATAAGCGATTTCTTTACTCTTAGATTGTCCACATGTGACATTGGATTTCATTGGCGTTACCAATTTTTTGTTAGCATTACTAAATATTAACAACAAATCAAATGATATATAATTTTCAATTATATTACCAAAGTTTAGTTTAATTCACGCCGATAACAAACCAAACAGACAATTAGACTCGTCCATATTGAGAATCAGTATCCTGGCACGAGAGGCAGGAAGGAATGGTTGGCGTGAATCTTTGACCAATAAAAGGACACGAAATCATCCAATTAAACCAAGTCAACTGTAGAGCATAGGATCCTGAAATACTTTTTCTCCAAGGCTCCAATACTACTAGCACTGCTGATCTGTGCCCTGAAGAACAAGATGTCATTAGTTGACGAGACACCGAGAGGACACAACATTAAAAGCTCTCACCTTTTGTCCACCACCACCTGCAATATCCTTCCTCCCCTTCGCGCCCTCCTGTTCAAATCCTCACTCCTGTTCAAATCCTCACTCTGAAGCTTGCTTTGCTACACAGACACAGCAATTGCATATTTGTATTGATTTTTCACTATAATTTTCTTTTAGAAATGAATTGTGAGCCTTAAGATGGCTACACTACCTAGTCGTAGCTCCCAAAAGAAGAAGCCTTGTTGTTGATGATCTATGGTCCAACAATCAGTAATTCTTGCCACAATGATCGAACGGTTTATGTTGTTAGTTCCCATTCTCCTATCTCAAGGAGCGGAGGGACTAACTTCTAGTACAAGAGTTTATTGGCCTTTTTATTCTTCCCATTGCAAAAAATATTATTTTCCTAGTCAGGTCATGCACGGCTCGTTTAGTTGGAGGGATTTGGTGGAAGGGAACGAGAATTTAGGGAGCGAGGGTTATGAAATCTTTTGTTTGGTTAGTGGGCATGGGAATTTAGGTGGGACAGAGATTGAGAGTTTGATGATCCAACTCCCACCATTTGAAACTCAGGATGGGGGTGGGAATTGGGAGAGAATTGTTGAACAATAGATCTCAACCTTTCATCATAAATTAAATTATTTGAACAATAGATCTCAACCTTTCATCATAAATTAAATTAAGACATCTAAGGATTTATAAAGAAATTCCTCGCAATGTCTCATCTATCTTGCCAAAAGAGAATTGAGACTAAAAAAACCAAACTCCCATTTCTCTTCTTACTACAAACACCCTCCTGTAAACTCCCACTCCCCTTCAGATTATTGCCAAACAGGCTGGTATAGTACCAAAATTCCTCGCAAAGAAAGTAAAAAAAAATCCTCTCAAAGAGAAGTCGTTTGTCTAATGTTCGTTGGGCTACAGAGAACAGCAGCATTAGGGCAAATGGACTAATTAAGATGTGCCAATCCACCCATGCTTACTGGCAGTACGTATATTGGGCCATACCATCAAGCTTAGTAACATTGGTCCCAAGAGGCCGACCGAACAAGAGTTTACAACTTATTAGGCACACAATCTGCCTGTAAATGCCTCTTGTTTCTCTCTACGGGCAATGTTTATCTATGACTCAAGTAAAACAACAAAAGGTGCTTTATTCTCAAAGCAAAAACTCTTCCAATGGATAATGCATTCTAATCAACTTTTCCTTATCCCTGTATGGGTTTTTTTTATGCCTAGATGGACATGACTCACTCAGTTGACACTCCCTGATATAGATAGAAATGAGTCATGAAATCCTGGTCACACAAGCAAAACTATCCAAATTTTTTTTGTTGTGCAACAACTAAAAAGGTGCTGTTGATTTGTGAAGTAAACAAACCATTAAAAAGAGTCACAAGTGCCACTAACCACATTGTAGAAACTACAAAAAAACTATCACATATTCCATCAACTAAATTACTTACGTGGCACAATGGGTAAGAGCTCCAGACAAAAGGTGCTAGAAGCTTGCTTGATAAGTTTGTAGATGTAGGTGAAAAAGGAACACCTAATCCATCCAGTGCGAAAACCTTTTTGAGAATAATGACACATAGTATCATGGAAAGAACACAACCCAGACATATAGATAGGCTTCCCATCAACAACTTGTGTTTGTATTTTTCTTGAAAGCGAGCAGGCGTGGATGTATGCTTACAAGCAGCATATATAGCTCTAACTTGTAAGGCTTGGTTATATCTATTCACCTTTTTAATTAGACCACGTCGAGGTCACCATGGGTATCCTCATATCTATGTCAACAAACTCTGTCACTGCATAAATCCTAAGACACTTTTCTTGGCTATAAAAGCGAGCCTCGATCCCACAACACTTGCATCAATCAAGCTTCTTTCATCTCTTGGAATAGCCATGGCGACTACTAGTTTCTCCTTGTTTTCTTTTTACTTTTGCGTTCTTCTCTTGTGCCATGGGTCCATGGCACAGTTGTTTAGCCCATGGCAAAGCTCTCGACAAGGAGGTTTCAGGGAGTGCAAATTTGATAGGCTACAGGCGCTCGAACCGCTTCGACAAGTGAGGTCACAAGCGGGGCTTACTGAGTATTTTGATGAGGCGAATGAGCATTTTCGCTGCACCGGTGTGTTCGTCATCCGCCGTGTTATTGAGCCTCGAGGCCTCTTGTTACCTCGATACACCAACACTCATGGCTTAGTCTACATCATCCAAGGTTGGTGAAACAATTAATCAATGCAGTAGCAGCACTATACCTGACAATCACATTCACAAGTTGGGCGTACTGACATACACATGCTGCTGTCCTGCAGGTAGTGGTTTTGCAGGATTGACTCTCCCTGGATGCCCAGAGACCTACCAACAACAGTTCCAACAATTCGACCAAGCACAATTTGCCCAGGGCCAGAGGCAAAGCCAAAAGTTTAGAGATGAACACCAGAAAGTCCACCGCTTTAGACAAGGAGATGTCATTGCGCTACCAGCTGGTGTTGCACATTGGTTTTACAATGATGCTGATGCACCAATTGTAGCTGTCTATGTTTTTGACATAAACAGCAATGCTAATCAGCTTGAACCTAGACAAAAGGTAACTAAGGGCGCTTTAGACTATCTACAAGGTAGATAGTTGTTCTCAACTAATCTTGTATGTTTCAGGTAGTTTATTAAGTTACATATTGTTTGATTTTTTTACTTGATGAATCCAAACTTTTAGGAATTCTTGTTGGCCGGTAACAACAAGAGAGTGCAGCACTCTGGGCAGAACGTATTCAGTGGATTCAATGTCCAATTGCTCAGCGAGGCCTTTGGCATCAGTGAACAAGTGGCACAGAGCCTTCAGAGTCAGAATGACCAAAGGGGTGAGATAGTTCGTGTAGATCATGGCCTTCAATTCCTGAAACCTGCTGCGATCCAACGACAAGAAGAGCAAGGACGATACCAACAGATTCAGCATCAAGAAGAGCAATCAAGGGGCGGCAGCTACAATGGTTTGGAGGAGAACTTTTGTGCATTGAAGGCAAGGCTAAACATCGAAAATCCCAATCGTGCTGACACGTACAACCCACGTGCTGGCAGGATCACACGTCTCAACAGCCAGAAGTTCCCCATCCTTAACCTTGTGCAGATGAGCGCTACGAGAGTAAATCTCTACCAGGTATTGATGTTACATTGTTACACACGTTGCTGCATGTTCTAAGCTTCGAGTTCAAGTCTAATAATGTGGCATACACCAACTCTTCGTGATTGCAGAATGCCATTCTCTCACCATTCTGGAACATCAATGCCCACAGTGTGGTGTACATGATCCAAGGACGTGCCCGAGTTCAGGTTGTTAATAACCATGGTAGGACGGTGTTCAGTGGTGTGCTTCGTCAGGGGCAGTTGTTAATCATCCCACAGAACTATGTTGTTGTAAAGAAGGCAGAGCGTGAAGGATGCCAGTACATTGCATTCAAGACTAATGCAAACTCCATGGTTAGTCACATCGCAGGAAAGAACTCCATCCTGCGGGCCTTGCCCGTTGATGTCCTCGCCAATGCGTATCGCATCTCAAGGGCGGAGGCCCTGAATCTTAAAAACAACAGGGGAGAAGAGCTTGGTGCATTCGCTCCTAAATTTTCGCAGAAGACATATCAGGTCTATCAGAATGAAGATGAGTCATCTTCAACTGAAGAGACATCGACGTGAATGAGCTGCTGTGAGAACTAGTAGAGCAAAATAAAGACATCACAAGTGTGTAACACTAGGTGGTTCTGTATATGTCTTTCTCTATGCAATATCAATAAAAGTTCATCATGTCTTTCGTATGCATATCTGTTCCCCCGCCCGGCAAATTTCCACTTTCCCTACCTCCATTTGCAACCAGCTAAAGTTTTTCAAATTGTGCATGTGATGGGCGCATCAAAACAACACAAATCATGACGAATATAATTTGTTATAAACTTGTAACAGATTTTGTATCTCTACTGCAAATTAATCTGTCCATCTGCAGTCTGCACCAGCAGCGTTCTCCTTACCGGCTGTTTGTGGGCCTTACTAGCTGCCTAGGCCCAGATGGGCCTGCCGCTGGGCTTCTGGGCCTAATGCTCCTGCAGGGCGGGCTTACTGCGCTGTGCAGGGCAGATGGATGGGCTTCTCGTTGGGTTGGGCCTGTGCAGGTGTATTGGAGGCTATCAAGGATCAGGTTGACTCTGTGTGTGACTACATTAGCCACATGAAATTGACACCAATGTACTTCCCTTCAAAACTTACTTTCATGAAGGAGTATTACTATGGTTTTATGGGTTTTTTTTTCTGATGATGCACTCCCTTCATTTCTTTGTATAAGATGTTTTCTTGATGACACATTGGAATTAAGAAGGTTATAAAAACAAGAGAACGATAGAGAAAGGAATATCAACATAAAATTTGACGAAAACTACACCTTGAAGATGAAGTGGTTTCTAAATCAAACAACAAATGTGTACACCAGTAGACCGGCGTGCATTGATTCTATTGCATGCAAGTGATCACTGGAAATTAAGTCGAATACTTTTGTGTTGTAGCTGCACGATGTAGGACTGATACGTATCATGTGTAAGCTTTGTGATGGATAATTCTACAGCTATCCCTCATGGAATAAATAAAATAAAATAAAAGTTTCAACATGCATCCTCTTCTTCCGTTTGTTTTCTGCTTTTTCCTTGTTGAATTTCCACCTCCCCTGCTTCCATTTGCAATCCCTGCAACTGAAAGTGACAACGAGTTGCATGCGATGGCCGCATCAGCATAACAAAAAATCATAACAATTTCAGCTTTTTATGCGTTGTCAATTTATGCGTCACTTGACAAGGACCTGTTGAAATATAAGTGATTTGTCTGTTTTTTCCCATCAATTTAAGTTTTTAGATGAACTGGTTAGTGTATACAACTCAATATAATATTAGAGTGAAAAGGTTGTGTGACCACTGGACTGGGTGAGTCGAGACTCGTGAGTGGGTGACGGGCCTGGGAATGGATGGACCATGCATGTGAACTTGTAGTGGGCCCCTGAGTCCTCCTCAGCTCTGAGTTGTGTGAGCAGTGAGCTCCACTCCATAATTAAGATGAGTGATCAGTGGTCACTTTGTTCTTGGGATCGACTTCATTACAAGTATAATTCCTGCCATGCATTCAAGCGATTTCACCTGAAATTGGAGTCAACTTTACTCTTTATGTACCCAAGATCAATTCTTCTAAGCATTCTTCTAAAGAACAAATACGATCGATGACATGCAAGCTAGCGTGCCGGGTATATGCCTCAAGTGTGCTACGTCGTGTCTAAGCAAATAAGGGAATTAACAAATTGAAGCTACCAAGAATCAATGGAACAAAGAAGCAATGGAAACTTGCAGCTGCTAGCTCCCGGCCTGTCGACACAATCGATTGAGTACATTCCAAAAGCATGTGTGCCTCGCAAGGCTCCATTGAGATATATAGACACCGACACTTTAATCTGTAGTTGCAGCAGATACGTATGCTTGGATTTTTTTTTAAGAAATAATATATTTTTTAAAAAAAATTACAAAAATAAATAGTCGAAAAAGAAAATGACAAAACTAGACCATTGTCACCAATTCACAAGCTGTCGCCGATTGAATTGGCGACAAAGACTTTTCCAGTGACATATGCTGTCTTCAGAGAAGAGCAATTCAGGGATTTAATCGATCAGAGGTCTAGTTTTGTAATTTTTCTTTTTTGGTTATTTATTTCTGTAATTCTTTTTTAAAAATGTATTATTTTTTTTTTAAAAAAAATCTGTGTGCTCGCATGTAGTGCAATTGTGCAGGAATCCTAGCTTAGCTTCCTTTTGATTAGCTTGCAAGAAATGGCAGCCTTGCCGGCATATATGATAGATGTTCCATTATTCTGACGCGTGCTGATCGAGTAGCATGACATCTCGATGCTCACTCCATCCATAGAGCATCATCACTTAGCATGTGGCCAAATGGTCTCCAGTTCTAACTTACTGCTCGTGCCAGTTTTCCTTTTCCTTTTTAATTACCCCCTTCTTCCTTCCAGACGCTTAGATTTGATCTTGGGATGATTAACCTGCTGGTGAGGCTAATTATATATAGTCGTAAGTGTGGGAATGAGGTCACACCGATGCATGCATGTAAAAACCACCAAGAGTGTCGAAATGGTAAATGCTGCAAACAATTTTCGACCAAATTATATAATGCCATCGATCTCTCAATCATCTATCAGCAATCAAACATTTCAAACTCACCTGTGCGGTTACAGTTACATATACGCAGCATCCCCTGTCCAGTAATATGTTTATTTACCATCACCTGCATGTCTAATTAGGAGCTGGGCTGAAATGTGCAAAGCGATCTAGTGTACAAGCACTAACCGTTTCAACTTAATTTGTATACATAAATCATCTGCAGGCTAATACTGCGTGCTCCAGAATATTTGAGCCTAATAATTGAAGCAGCAGCAGCAGCAGCAGCTAATTGCACTATTATCATATGAGCAGCAGGTCGTACGTATATATATATACCTCCTAGTATACATGCCGAGTTGAGTAAGATAAGCGGCGAAGACAGAGGAAAATAGAGGAGGTGCTAAAGTCTGAGTATAAAATCATGTATCTAAGGAATTTTTTGCATGTTAGAAAAAGGAACGCGCAAGAGGAACCGTGTAAATTAAGGAGGAGACTGGAATTATTCGCGTGTTTAATACGGCCTTATATACACTGATAGCAGCAACAAGCCGTATTTAGAATTTTGGAGAATATAAGTTTTTGCACTAGACGGAAGATTAATTAATTGCACTAGACGGAAGATTAATTAATGTTCCAAACCAAAAGCGAGAGGCTAGACACATCCTAGAGGCAGACCCGTCAATTAATTCATCCACGCATTTTTTTTAAAAAATAATATTATTTTAAAAGATATTTACAAAAATAAATAGTCGCCTCAAAAAATTACAAAACTGGCGACAGAGACCCTGTTCCCTCCAACTGGCAACAGAGAATGAACATTGTTCCGGTCGCCAGTTCAAGGAAGCTGTCGCTAGTTCAACCGACGATAGAAACCATATCTCTATAAAAACTCATTGAAACTTTAAAATTCAGCACATGACTTACTTTTATTCAGAAAAAAGAGAAGAAAGAGGGAAGAGAGATGAGTAGAGGGGAGGAGAGAAACTAGCGAAGCGCTGCCCGTCCGATTGCCCACCTATCAGGTAATTTTTTGAACCGAATGGATTACATTGTACATAATATTTTTCGGTGGGTACTCTAGTTTTAGATATGTGGTTAATCGTGGAAATGTTCTTCATGGTGCAGTGCGTCAAATATGTCGGACGTCACCAATTTCAAAATTTACTACGGTCAGGGAACTATTCTGGAGGGTCCCAAGAGGATTGATTTATGAAATTTCTAATCGTCGATCGTACCTCTAGCAAGACCAGAGTAGTATACATGGGACACTGTGATGCGGTGGTTGTTACACACATTCCAAGTAGACCATAATGTGTATGATCTAAGATTGAGTTGCCTTGTCCCCTGGGCAACACAACCCACATATTGGGAGTTAGTGCAGCTCAAGGGAACAAAGTTATAGCAGTCATATATACGCATGGCAATGGAGGGGGTGGGATTTAGTCCTTCTGGCCCAGGCATATGCCAAGCCCACTCCTGCATCCGCGACTGAACAAGAAGGGGTGCTAATGCCAAAGAAGAAGTTGGGGACTTGACCACGGTAGATGCACTGGTAGTAGAAGTTCACGGAGTTCTTGATGCTCTTGATGAAGACCTTGCAGAAGTAGCTCCTTCGGTGAGGCAAGCTAGTGGGCTTGCTGACGAGGGTGGGGAGGTGGAAGCCGTAGTGGAAAGGATGGATCTCGAAGGGCGGGCCTACAATGCATTGTCATAAGATGAAGGGTCCGACAACGAGGATGATGTGGACCAGCAAACGGTTCCATCAGAGTGGAACACATACTAGTCCGACAACCTCGTCGTCAACGAAGGCTCCCGTGTCTTGTGGGAGTACGACTAGAGCGAGGTAAGGCAAGGAGTTATGTACAAATGCAAGGATGAAAAATCTAGACCCGCCATTATATGCTAATGGAGTTTTGGTTATTAATGACAAATCTATTTTTGAGACTAACACTCTTATTTATATATAATATATATATATATATATATATATATATATATATATATATATATATATATATATATATATATATATATTGTTTAGTCTCGGCTTGGATATAAAAGGAAAAAATCCAAACAGTATGCATTCATTTTGATAAATCTAATTGTGA
Source organism: Phyllostachys edulis (assembly GCA_036346405.1). Lineage (NCBI taxonomy): Eukaryota > Viridiplantae > Streptophyta > Magnoliopsida > Poales > Poaceae > Phyllostachys > Phyllostachys edulis. The sequence continues at coordinate 68,796,886 of CM070554.1, read as the reverse complement.
GACTAACATGTTTATTGATATACCTATTGCTTAGTCTCAAATTGGATATAAAGGTGAAAATCAAAGATGTATGCATTCTACATTATATTTCTATATATTGTTGCATTCCTCGGAATTAAAATATAGGATGAATTCCACCAAAAGTCTAACTTGAATATGTGCATATGTTCTTATTACACATTTGTGTATGCACACATTTAGGGGGAGTTCACACTATGTTTTGTGGTTTCATTAGTATTGATCCATATTCCTGTTTCTACATATATTAAGGATCTTTACTTTGAAACATATCCTTGAGTATATACAACTTGTGTAGTTCATATATACTCATACCAATCTACATTCAATTATTTGTAATTGAAGTGGTTGTTATCAATTACCAAAGAGGGAAAGATTGTGGTATCTTGTCCCACCATTATGAGTTAATGGTATGTTGTGGTAATTAATGACAATCACATTGTGGAACTAACATTTTTCCATGAGTTGGATGAATAGGTTGTGTTCCATGAGGATGGAGACTTTGGATGACATCATGAGTTGATTGTCATCAAGTCAAGACTCAGGATGAAGGAAATCATCATGTGTTGATGATGTTCAAGTCAGGATACCGAAGTGAAGAAAAACATCATGTGTTGATGATATTGAAGAGCTTGGAGTAAAGGATGCATCATGTGTTGATGTGTATCAAGTTCAAGAAGAGGAGATGATCATGAGTTGATCATCAAGTCAAAAGAAGACCCATCATGTGTTGATGGAAGTCAAGTGAAGGATGCATCATGAGTTAATGCATATCAAGTCAATGACCTGGACTTGAAGCGAAGATGTGCGCCATCAAGCTTCAAGTGGTTGCACAAGGAAAATGTATGACTAGCTAGGGCTAAGGATGTGTTCCTAGTCTTTTACCGGTCTCGGTGTTTGGTTGGGAGACCGGGTTGCTAATATAGGTTGCCGAACTATTAAGAGGGGTCCTGTCTAGTAGCTTGAGTCGCATCATGTGTTGATAGCTCAATCTCACTTGCTCTAGCTCTCCGATGCATGATGCTATTATTTGCAAATATGTTTTGCAAATAGTCGAGGCTCATGCATTTAATTCTTGTAGCATGTGACTATACTTTGCAAATGTGTTTTGCAAATGGTTGAAGTCCATGAACCTAAGTTTGTAGCATGTGACTATACTCCTTGTGGTATGATCTAAGTTTACAAATGCGTTTTGCAAATGGTTGTAGCATGTGACTATACTCCTTGTGGCATGATCTAAGTTTGCAAATACGTTTTGCAAATTGTTGGGATTCATGTATTTTCCCTTGGCATGGTCTAAGATTGCTTGTTGCTAATACTTTGGACTTAGACCATGGTAGTGGCTCTTTGGAGTTGTGTTTTTTGATTTGATCAAAAATGTTTGAAATCAAATCAAATAGGTGGGTTGTGTAGCCCTCTGAATAAGCTTTCCATAGAGTCCAAGATCACTCAATTCCGACATCGGAGTCAAAAGTTATGACCGTTTTTCGGTTTTCTTGCACCCGAAAGGCCCGGACTGACCAGGGGTCCGGTCAGACCGGACCCTATGAGGGTGGACTGACCGAGAATTGCATGTAACTGCTATTTTCATAGCCGTTACCTTTGTCAGAGGCCGGTGACCGGCTCTATACTGTGATCGACACAGTATCCCGATTTTCAGCAGATTCTCCTTCAACGGCTAGTTTTTGTGTGTGGATTTGATTTCGTGCTCATGTATTGAGTCTTTGTCCTCCATTGATGGAGTGGCTGTAAACCAATACCATATCAAATCAATCCAAAAAAAGTTCTCGCAAAGATGAGTTCATTTGATTTCTTTCTCTCTATTTGGTGATTTTGATTCTTTCTTTGATCCGCGAGTTTTTACTTGGTTTCTTACCTTGATCTAACTTGCTGTGACATGTGGGAACCCATCTAGGATCATCTTGATCATCAATCACCCACGAGCAAGTCTTTAGATCATATTTCGATTTTGACTCGGTTTTTTAGCACTCTTCTTTCAAACTGAAAAAGATAGGAACTTTAGCATGGATCTATGCGATCCTTAATTGGAATAGGTTCCCAATATCTTAAAGAAGGTGTGTCTCAAATTTGGTAAGGTTTGGCCTTACGAATCAAAAGTTAGATCAATTTGAGTTTTGGTTTTTGGACTGATTTCACTGTTTATTGGCCTGGAGGTCTGACCGCCATGTATTGAGAGGTCAGACCGATTTCTAGTTGGAGGTCAGATCGCCCAACTCATTCAGGTTTTGAGTTTTTATGTTTTTGGTCTATTTGCTTCGGGGTTTTGATTGGATTCAATACAAGTCTTCTACTGTGCTTGTATATTGATCTTCATAGCTTTTATAGCTATTGGAGTGAAAATCGTATTGAATTCGATCAAGGTGAAAAAGAGATCGTGCTCCTATTCACCTCCCCTTTAGTCGCCTTTTCGATCCAACAATTCTCTTCAATGAATTATGTGAAGAATAAGCTAAGGAATAGGATGAGAGAACAATACTTGAATAATTGGTTGGTTACATTTCTTGAGCGAGAATGTTTTGTGCAAGTTAAGAATGATGACATCATATCTCGTTTCCAAGCCATAAAGGAACGTCGAGTTAGATTGTAATTTTCTTAGTTATTTTGTAATTTCTTTAAATTATTTGACATGTTGTCTCTAGTAAGAATAATTTGAATTTTGTTATTTTTTATGTTATGATTATGAACATTTATATTTTATATTGTACAATATATCTATAATTTCGATCACCATATTATAAAAATGCTGGATTCGCCACTGTTTCCCGGTATGGAAGATAATCGATCGCAAAGTTCCTACGTAAGTGTGCAACCTACGAATCTGTGGCGTGGCGTGGCGTGGGGAATTGCTAGCTCATGTGTACGCAAGTCGTATGTAGAACTAGGGTAGCGCTTCAAAAAAATCTTGCTCCGCTGTTGGTTCATCCAAGCTTGTATGCGCAGCGCGTGATGTTGCTGAACCTTGCGAATTGTCGACCGGACCCGAACGACTGTGAGCCCGTGATGCCGTGCGACGCGACGTGACGTGCGAACGGCAGCGCGGTTGTTACCGTTTGACGAGTGGGGCGGAGTGGGGGCGCAGAAAAAGAATGGCGTGGCAGCGGGCGTGCAGTGGCGGAGGCCGCTCCGCGACCAGGCGCGCATGCGCATGCGCATACGTATGTGTATGTGTGAGGTCCGTCCAAAGTCCAAACCACAAGAAACCACGGGAGGAGAGCCCAGAAATCCACGGCCTCCCACTCCTCGTCACGCTCCCCGACTCACACTCCTCTTCGGCTCTTCCTCCTTACCGTTGCGGCGTTGCCATCGCGCCGCACGTGCCGCCGCCATCGCTCCCTTTCTCCCTCTCTAAAGCTTTCTCCAGTCTCCCACCTCGCCAACTCTCTCTCACCTCACTCGCTGCTCCCCTGCTCCCCTTCCTTCCCATGTACCACTAATGTCGTCTCGTCCCCATGCCACTGCCACTGCCGCCACCGCCAGCCATGGCCACGGCTCTTCTCTCGCTCGCATCGCTCCTCCTCCTGCTGGCTGACATGGAGCCCGCCGCCGCGCTGCGCTTCGACTACGCCACGCTCACGCTCGCCAGCCTCAAGCTGCTCGGCGACGCGCACCTCAACAACAACACCATCCGCCTCTCCCGCGACCTCCCCGTCCCCACCTCCGCCGCCGGCCGCGCGCTCTACGCCACCCCCGTCGCGCTCCGCGTTGGCTTTTCCACACAGTTCGCATTCACCATCTCCACCCTCAACCCCTCCTCCGTCGGCGGCGGGCTCGCCTTCGTCGTCGCCACCGACGACGCCGCCCTCGGCAAAGACGGGCCATACATCGGCGTCTCACCCGGGACCGACGTCGCCGTCGAGTTCGACACCCTCATGGATGTCCAGTTCGGGGACGTCAACGGCAACCATGTCGGCCTCGATCTTGGGAGCATGGTGTCCGCCGCCGTCGCCGACCTCGACGACGCCGCCGTCGACCTCACCAGCGGCAGGACCGTCTACGCCTGGATCGACTACTCGCCCAAGGGGCTTATGGAGGTCTTCGTCTCCCATTCGCCCAAGAAGCCGCCGGAGCCGGTGCTGTCCACGCCGGTCGATCTTGGCGAGTATGTCAAGGACGCTGCTTTTGTCGGGTTCTCGGCGTCCACGCAGGGCAGCACGGAGATACACGCCATCGAGTGGTGGACCTTCTCGTCCCCGACCCCTTCGTCGTCCAAATCGCCGCATCCGGCGCCGCCGCCGGAAGCGCCTGTCTCCTCGGCGACTGCTCCCCCTACGGCCAGTGCCAACCCGATGCTTCCCTCGTCTCCGCAGCTCCCAGGAGTCACGCCGTCGCCGCCAGCGGCGACGGTTTCGGCGCCGACCAGTTCAATTGCGGCCGCGAGCGCCCCGGCCAATTCGACGGCGGGGAATGCCGGCTCGCCGCACCCGCCCGCGCACGCGGTCGTGGCCGGCGCCGCCACTGCGGGGGCCTTCGTGGCCGTGTCGTTCGCGGGCTTCACGCTGTGGGCGCTCGCTTACCGCGCGAGGGCCCGGAAGCGCACGGCATTGGCGGTGGCCAAGAAGCGCGACAGCCTCGCGTCGGCCGCGGCGCTCGCGCGGTCACCGCGGGAGTTCACCTACAAGGAGCTCAGCGCCGCGACGCGCGGCTTCGACGCGTCCCGCGTCATCGGCAACGGCGCGTTCGGTACTGTGTACAAGGGCATCATCCCCGACACTGGCGCCATGGTCGCCGTCAAGCGCTGCACCAACGCCAACGCGGACGGAGCGCAGGCGCGCTCCGAGTTCCTGTCAGAGCTCTCCATTATCGCCGGCCTCCGCCACCGCAATCTCCTCCGCCTCCAGGGGTGGTGCTACGAGAAAGGCGAGATCTTGCTCGTGTACGACTACATGCGTAACGGCAGCCTTGACAAGGCGCTCTTCGATGCCTCGTCCTCGGTGCTCCCATGGCACCACCGCCGCGAGATTCTCGCCGGCGTGGCCTCCGCGCTGGCCTACCTTCACCACGAGTGCGAGCGCCGCGTCATCCACCGTGACGTCAAGTCAAGCAACGTCATGCTCGACGAGGCTTACCGCGCGCGCCTCGGCGACTTCGGCCTCGCCCGGCAGGCCGAGCATGGCGAGTCCCCCGACGCGACAGCCGCGGCCGGCACGATGGGTTACCTGGCCCCCGAGTACCTCATGACCGGGCGCGCCACCGAGGGCACCGACGTGTTCAGCTTCGGCGCGCTCGTGCTCGAGGTGGTGTGCGGTCGCCGGCCCATTGGCACCGAGGGCCGGTGCAACAACCTCGTCGAGTGGGTGTGGAGCCTGCACGGCGACGGCCGCGTGCTTGACGCCCTGGACGCGAGGCTGGACGGCGAGTACGACGAGGGGGAGATGAGGAGGGTGCTGCTGGTCGGACTGGCGTGCTCCAGCCCCGAGCCGGCGCTCCGGCCGGGGATGCGCGCCGTGGTGCAGATGCTGGGTGGCGAGGCCGACCCGCCGTTCGTGCCGGCGACGCGGCCGTCCATGAGCTTCAGCGCCAACCACCGGCTCCTACTCAGCCTGCAGGACAGCGTGTCGGACTACAACGCATTGGGGCTGAACCTATCGAACTCGTCGTCGGAGTCGTTGAGCTCGTCGTCGCTGACGAGCACGCTGCGCAAAGGCGGCCACGACATCGGGTTCAGCAGCACCGGCGGGGACGCCACCAGGTGATGGAACAGTGGCTGAACTGAAATCCTAGTTACTCCTATAGCTTCTTGTCTTGAATGCGAAAAAAGATCATGTATGTATTGTATTGAGTACATAGATTAGCCTGCCTCAATTTGTAATTCTTCTCTTGATAATAATCCAGAATTCAGATGATTCATTCGTCCAATCCAGTGGAGTGCAACAACAACTATAGCTCAGTTATTTTATATATATAGAGAGAGATAGATCTTAGTGAACAAAGCAAGAATTGTAGCACATTGATCAGATATTCGGATTGGTATGAACAAAGTATCTTCCTGTGATATCACAGGGAGGAAAATACCACCATACATGCAGGAATGACTTGTTTGGTGTGCAATCCTAGACTTGAGCAATTGGGCAGGCAGCAAGCTGACGAGGCTGATCTGGATGTTGGCGCATGGCAAGGAAAGCATCAATCTATCTAGTGGGAGTAGAGATCTTTCTTCTCTCCACTGGTGTTGCGGAGCTTGCTTTAACATGGCGTGGAAGCCATCCATGATTCATGTCACCAACCGAAAGCCACAAGGGAACGGAGGCACCTTGTGTCTACTCCGACGAGCCTGGAATTGTCAACGTATGCCTGGATAAATCATTGCCTGTCTACCTGGCTATCCCGGTCGCTGTCGTGTGGGCCCGGCGGTTTCCGTTGGGAGGCTCGCTGGTTCTGACAGGATGGACCATGAAGCGTTTGTTCTCAGGGGATAGTCAGGCAGGAAAGGGAATTCCCTGGGGAGGGCCTCCCCCGGACCCTTGGATCGCGCCGGGTATCAAACCGCTCGCAAAATGGCAACGATACTATACGTCGCCGCCGTCATGAAATGGCATCTCATCAAACGTTTCGTCCACATCTTCAGGGTCAACTTAAGCTTGTATTTTGATTTTTGCAACAGGAATTAACAAAGAACGTTTTACCTGGTTTTTAATCGGTTCGACGATTGTTGGAACCGGCGGCGTCACACAACGAGGAAGAGTATCACACAAAGAACAAAACCAGAAGAGGCAGTAGGATTTGTTTACGAGGTTCGGCAAAACCTACGTCCCCAGACGGCTCCGTCTGTATAAGGAGTTTCTTTCTTATCACGAATTAGGGTTACAAGATCTCAACGGTATATTTTACATCGGATATTTCATTATTTGCCATCGAAAGTTGGCTAAGTCCCTAAAATGCCATCGTGATCTGTTCATCCCTTCATTGCTATCAGATCTCAACTTTCATCTCGTTTTTGCCACTCCCATTGGTCAACCATGAGTTGACTGTCAAATTATGTACGAAAAGACTTATTTACCCTTTTTGCTCATGGGCTCGGTCGGGTTTGGTGTTGCGGCTTGGCTTGAACATGTGTAAACAGAAGTGAACCTGAGGCACAGTGCCTCGTCTTCCTTGATGCATAGCGGAGCAGGGGAGGTTAGGACACAGGCGGCGGCGGCGGCGCTCCGGCAGAGTAACGGCGAAGAGGACGGGAGCACAACATGTTCCCGGGGACATGGAACCTATTTGTGGTGGCACCTGTGGATGGGGAGGACTACGGAGGCCGGAACGGTTGGGGAAGGGCGGCTTGGCGGATTCGGTGCCATGGGGAGAACCTTGAGGTGGGGCGGCGTGAGTGGGGAGTGGGAGCAGCGAGGATAGGCGTCAGAGGGGTTAGCACGTGGAGGCGCGGCAGGAGTGGGAGGTCGGATGGGCAACGTGGGTAGGAGGCTGGGGCATGAAGAAGAAGGGAATAGTGAGGAGGAAGAAGGGTAGGATGTGCATTTTGATAATTTTTAGTGGTTAACAACGGCTGGATCTAACGAGGCTAATAGGAGTGGCAAAACAGGATAAAAGTTTTAGTGGCAAAAATAATGAATCAGGTACATGGTCAGACTCGAACTCCAAGTTGCACAACAAGGATAGACCGGTCTGAATAAAACCGATTTCTCAAGCAGGCCATCCATCACCTTGAACGATCAAGTGTAAAGAGAATAAATATCGGGGCCTGAGAATATGCAAGTACTTGGAGTAGGCGGCACTTTCATTCTTGTGACGGACGGTATGGAGTCGTTGTCGATCTGGGATTAAAGAGCTCATAATTCGATGGGAAAGAAAGAGAGAAAGATAGGGGCCTGAGCATTGCATTGTGTTTGTAGGGTTGGGAAGGAATGGGGTCTAGTGATGGTTTAGTGGACTTTCTGGCGCTTTTCCATTTTCTTCATGGAAGTCTCCTACTCCAACCGTGCTATAGCGACAGACGATGGAAAGCTGTATCTTTCTCTCTCAATCTCGCCAAACGAAGGGATGATTGACCAATGCCAAAATCCAGTACTGGTCACCGTCTTTGTGATGTTTCACTGCATCAGAAATCTTGGCTCTAGGCTCGTACAAAGAAATCCCTTGTTCATGTAACTTGCACAAGTGCGAACGACCACGGAAATGTTAAGCTCACCGAAGCGAATTGCACCGGAGGTCCTTAAACGAGTTTTTTTTTTAACTTGTTTAGCATGTTTTTGAAGCAAAATAGCAAAATTAGCCACCTAAATAAAATGACAAAAATAGCATCCCTATCACACGAAAGCACCACGGCAGACCACTTGCCGCTGACCCAGAACGCGGCAGGACACGTGGCGAGCTCCCAGCCAATGACAGGTGCCCTGCCGCTAACCCAGTCCGTGGCAGGCAGGCGCATCAGGACCGTGACCTGCTATGGACTGGGTTAGCAGCAAGCCGCTTGCCAAGGTCTGGGTGCGAGGTAGGCCCTCTGTCACGGCGTTTTCGTGCGTTAAAGATGCTATTTTTGTCATTTCATTCGTCGGAGGTGTATTTTTTTTTTCTATTTCGCTTTAAAAAAAAAGCTAAGTTAGAAAAAAAAAAAACTCCTTAAACTTACCTTCGGTGAACCCAATTTGTTGCTGGCCTTGTAGGTCCATGGATTATGGTCAGGCACCCACATCACATGTTCACAAATGGCCTTTGATGGCTTACTGTCGACATGGGGGTGGACGGATGCATTATGCTGGGTGGAGGGCGTCGGCATGCCCGGCGAGAATTTTCGGTGTATTTATTTGGAACTTGATCGTGTTGATTTGATTCTGCAGAACTCACTCCCTGATGTATATTCATTTGTCCTTAGATGATGACATCTGTTGTTGGTTAGTGCTACTACTGAAGAGTTGATGACTAGATCTTCTTGTTAGAAAATGAAAAATGGAACTGTATAAGTGAGAACTAAAGGAGTCAAGCACAACACACGTTTATCCTTGTATTGATCACTGTATATATACACGTACAAAGGCACAGTGTGCATACAACAGAATGAGAGAGAGAGGGGTGGGCGAGAGTGGCAGAACTTGACCGAGCCAACCGGAGAACGTTAGCGCATGCAAAAGTGTGCGCCTGGAGGACCGAGCAAGCCGGAGTCATATCCGCGAACCCCCCCCCCCCCCGGCGGGGCGATGCACAAGCTGGAGCGGTATTTTGTGAACGATGTCGCAGGCAACCCCTTCATCATGACATCGGCGAACTACTGCGTTGTGGGCACATGGAGCACGCAAATCTGGCCAAGAGCAACCTTCTCACGGACGAAATGTATATCCAACTCGATGTGCTTGGTTCGACGATGGTGGATCATCCCGGGTGGCCGAGACGGGCATGCCAGAGCATGACGGGGACGGAGGATGCATGGAGGCGGTAGAAGGTGGGGTCGCATCGTGAGGCAGGTCGACGGGGTAGAGATCGCCCAAAGAGTCACAGTGGAGAATCACCTTCTGCGTTCGATGATCCTTGACAAAGAAGGCAAGACTGTCAAATTCAATATTAATGGAGTTGTCACGAGTGAGCGCTCGCACAGAGATAAGGTTCTTAATGAGATTTGGGGAGACAAGAACATGAGGGAGGTGTAGGGGTATAGAGTTTATGGGGATAGAGAGGTGGCCAGTGTGCGTTACCGGTAGCGTAGACCCGTTGCCAATGACAATGCTAGAAGAGGAAACATGGAGTTGAATGGAAGAGAGATTACTAGGAGTGGAGGACATGTGGGAGGTGGCGCCTGTGTCGAGGTACCATTCGCCTGCGCCCGGAACATGCTGCTGAACGGACATGTTGAGAGTAGCGATGAGGCGTGTTTGGTCCTAGGCCGGGGTGGGGTTGGAGAGTTGTGCGTAGGAGGACTTGTCTGTTGAGCATCTTTGGTTCCGTGAAGGCAAAGAAGTTGTTGGGGAAGAGCAGGGCGTGGTCCAAGAACAACCGCGCTTGGCACGTGAGGGCGCCACAGCATGGGCCAGGTATGCACCATGCCAGTCCATGGGTACCGAACAGGGGCGCTGGGACGACCAGTAGAGATGGACGAACCACGATCGTTACCATTGCCCTTCTTGTTCTTGTACTTGGACTGTGAGCTTGATGTGGATGTGGAGCTACCGCCGGTGGTGGTCTGCGGCTGGGCCGAGACATGCAGCGCCGTATCGGTGGGCGAGGTTATCGACAACATCTCATGGCGTTCTCTGAGGAGGAGGAAGGAGCGTGCACGGTTGAAGGAGGGAAGAGGTTCCTGCATCGTCAGGATGCGAATGGCATGGTAGTGCTTGGCGTTGAGCCCCTGCAACATGTTCAGTACCTGAGTTTGTTCAGGAACTGGCTGACCGACGTCGTGCAGGTTGTCGGCGAGGGTTTTGAGTCGCGCGCAGTAGGCGGTGATCGTCATGTCCCCTTGTTGTAGGCTACGGTGCTCGGCGTTGATGTAGACGACACGTGTGAGTTTGTTGTCGATGAAGAGCCCCGCAGTTGTAGTCCAGACAGCATAGGCGGTGTCAACAGGTTTGAGGATGATGTTGAGAATTTCCCCGCTAACCGTGGTGTAGAGCCACAAGACGATTGTGTAGTCGTCCAGGACACAAGTTGGATCGTCGTGGTGGTCGTCGGTACCGTCGACATGATGAGAAACACCAAATTTGCCGAAGGCGACGTTGAAGAGAGTGATCCATTGAGCGTAATTGGAGTCCTGCAGATCGAGGATGATGGGGACGTGTTGCCGAATGTTGACGAGCTGGAGGTTGGTGGAGGAGGTTGCCGCAATCATGGCAGGTGGAGCATGAGTGCTTGTGGTGGAGGAAATGGAGGCAGAGGTACCAACCATGGCCGGTGCTGGCAGAGGGAGAGTGAGAGCAGAAGAGAGTCCGAGGATGAGAATACTCAGTGTCTGATACCATGTAGAAGTGAGAAGTAAAGGAGTCAAGCACAACACATGTTTATCCTTGTATTGATCACTATATATATATATATATATATATATATATATATATATATATATATATATATATATATATATATATATATATACAAAAGGCATAGTGTGCATACAATGAGAACAAGAGAGAGAGGTGGGCGAGAGTAGCGGAGCTTGACTGAGCCGACCGGGGAATGTTAGCGCATGCAGAAGTGTGCGCCTCGAGGACTGAGCGAGCCGGAGTCATATCTGCTAACAGAAACAAACAGACAGACAGTGATGAGAGTTTTTGACGATTGCAATGCAACTATGCAAGCCCAACGTGCTCGTCCTGCAGCAAAAATTTTTCACCAAAATATCACTTTTTCGGGCGACATTAGCAAAAATTGCGCACTCGCCCACGTTTTTGCAAATTTTGCGCTCGATACCGTCCGTGGGTGGCACGGACGACTGCCATGCTGCCACGTGACCTCGTCCGCACCACCCTAGGACGAAGGCGCCTCGTCCGTCCCTAGGACGGACACGCCACCTCGTCCGTCCCTCCCTAGGACAGATCCGCCCCGTGGCAGCAACGAGGATGCAGGCGCTCGGCCTAACATGGTCGCCGACACTAGGGTTCAAGGTGGTGTGCGTGGAGGAGCAAAACGCGGAGAGGACGACGAGGCGAAAGTGGTGACGCGGACACGGACAACAGAGGTGGTCGGAGTTGGTCGGCGGCGAGCTCCAAGCGGCGGAATGGATCGGTTCACAGTGGCGAGATGGTTCCAGCGATGCTCTGTGGAAAAGGACATGCGCATGAGGTAGAACACGGCGCCGGGATGAAGAACGTGTGGTTGATGAGCGGCGAAACTCACCGGAGAAGTGAGGAACGGGCGGCGAAGGGCGGCGGCCGAGGAGGTAGAAGAAGAAGAAGATCTCGGTGCCCAAAGGAAGAAACACGAAATCAAGAGGTGGGAATTGTAGATCAAGCGATGGGACACAGGGTGACGCGGTCCAATCTGCGAGAGACTCACTGGAGTGACGAGGAACGCGAAGGAGGTGTTTCAGGTGTCGCGGGCTCAGTCGGACACGAGGAAGATGAAGACGACGCCGTCAATCCGGAGCTCAGGGACTCCAATGGATGGAAGCACATGGAGGAGGACGTCGAGACGAGACCAGTGACGCAGACGGGTTGTCCCAAGGAGCTTCTTCGACGAAGGAACGGGTGTGACACGACACAGCTGGAGATGAAAGAGATGAAAAGAGCGCCCGCGACGGTCGACACCACGTCTTTGCGTTCCTCACCGCCTCGGTAAGTTCCTCGTCAATCCCCTCGCGTCATCCCATGTTCTAGTCCCTAATCTACACTTCCCCTCTTGCGGTTTTGAGTTTGGATCACCATGCATCGAGATCGACTTCATCTCTCTCTTCTCCGGCCACCGCCTGTTCCTCGCTCCTCCGATGAGTTCCGCTGCTCATCGACCCCACGTTCTTCACCCCGACGCCGCATTCTACCTCATGTGCATGTCCTTTTCCACGAAGCGTTGCTAGAACCATCTCGCCACCGTGAACCGATCCGCGTCACCGTTAAGAGCTCACCGTCGGCCAACTCCGACCACCTCCGGTGTCCGCTTCCACGTCACCACCTTCGCCTCGTCGTCCTCTCCCCATTTTGCTCCTCCACACACGCCGCCTTGAACCCTAGTGCTGGCAACCATGTCAGGTCGAGCGCCTCCGTCCTCGTTGCTGCCAGGGGCGGATCTAGTATAGGGACATGGGTGTACAGATGTACACCCATTATTTTTTAAAAACAAATCCAGTATTTATTAGGTATATTAGGTATATACTCAAAAATACTTAGAATATGTATTTAGACTGCACAGAACTCCTCCAATCGCGTGAAACACGCACCGACTCGCCCAACCGTCCCCACGCCCCCACCAGGCCACCAGCAAAGCCCACCAAGGCACCACTACACCACGCCACCACAGCCCAAGTGCCCAATCCAAGTGGCGGTCGAGCGTCTTTGTAGGACCGGAATAGGCAACTAGAGGGGGGTGAATAGGAGCACCGAATCTTTTTTTTCCAAAGATAAAGGATTCAACTCGCAAATCGCAAATCACTCCAATAGCTATGAGAGCTATGAAGATGAAAGCTTAAGCACAGTGGAAGACTTGCAATGAATCCACTCCTAAACCCTCAAAGCACAACAGCGAACTCCTTGAAGAAAACCTGAAAAAACTGGGACAAAGGTACTACCACTGTTGTAAGTGCGGTACTACCTCGGTAGCGGTACTACATGAGCAAATTCTTGATACTACCGCAAGATCAATACTACCTCGAGCAAAAGTGCGGTACTACCTTTTATCTGACGATGAAGCAAACGACACGAAAACAAAATCGAAAATCGACGTAACTTTTAAACCGTAAGGCCAAACTCCACCAAAATTGGAACACACCTTCCTATGGGTATTAGGAACCTATTCCAAGTGGCGATCGTTCAGATCTCGTCAAAGTTTCGATCTTTTTCAGTTTTACCTAAGAAGGCCAAAGAACCGAAAGCAAAACGAAAAACTTGATCCAACTCTTGCTCGTGGGAGATTGATGATCTAGGTGACCTTAGATACGTTCCCACATGTCACAGCAAGGAGTAAGAGTGCACAAGAACAACCAAAACCAATGGATCAAGGAAGCACCCAAAATCATCAAAAGAGAAGGAAGAACACAAGAGGGAGCTCATCTTTGGAAGAACATCCATAGATTGATTCATGATGTTCTTTGGTTCTGACCACTCCCTCAAGGAGGACAAGAGCTCCATCCAAGAGCATACACATCAATCCATCTCTCTAGAGCCTATGCCTCTCTTTTCTTCCCTAAACCCTAAAAACCAAACTAGGGTTTGCAAATGAAGTGCTTGGGCTCTTGTGAACAACACCCTCTCTATTTATATGAGGCCTAGAGCTTCTAGAAGACTTAACCTAATGGGCTCCCGTTAGGCCCAAAAACAAGCAGGACACACACGCACGCATTTTAAAGCGTCGTCTTCACTTTTCTTGACCTAAACCACTTCTTGGCGCACCGTCTTGCGCCGCTGGTTGGCATTAGGTCACCAAGGTGGTATTTGGTGAAATTACCAAAATACCCCTTCTCGATCCTTCTCCATGGACCGAGTCCAATCTGTCGCAAGCAATGCTTTAACCGCCACGTGTAGGTTGATCAACGGCTCTCATCATGCTCGGCAAGTCTCTCCGTCCAGAATCCCATCGGAACCTCCAAGGCACTTGCACCGACCCGCGCCGCAGATCCAACCGGTACATCGAAGCGCGGGTTCGATCCACCTCGTCCGATACATGCCATGCTTGAGTCACTGACCACTTTAGGCATCCATGATGGTTACGGACCTCGGCTCTCTAGCTTAGTCCCGATCCTCCTCGCCGATTGACCGCCGTTGACGCAAGCCACCGCTGACAATAGACCAAGAAATCGTCTCCGGGAACAAGTTCTTCACAACTTGACCCACGTTAGCTCAAAACATGCAATATGCAACATATATGCATTAACAAACATGGAAATGACATAACCCAAAAACAATTCTCCAAGTTAAGCGAAACTCGAAACCAAATCGGTACTCTTAGTCATGTTATGGCGGTACTACCGCCTTCTATGATAATCAAGACTCTAATTGATCGTCTCGCCTCCTCAAGGAAATCAAAACTACCCAAAAACACTTGTTACGGAAAAACCATACCGCTTTGCTTGCGGTAATACCGATCACGTACTACCACCAAACACAAGCGGTACTACCGCATCGCGTAGTAATCTGCGCATACACGGTACTACCGATTATCCGACACTCAAAAGCGAGATTTCAACAAAACCGAAAACGATCGTTTCGATAAACCCAAAAGCTATTGCCAATTGTACCATCACATTAAGATCGTGAGCATATCCCCATGATATCCACGGTCTCACGTAACCCATCCACAGATCCTTCGTGGTGAAATCCCCAAATCGCCGTGGTCGGCGGCGACGGCGGCAGCGGCGGCAACGACGCGGCGGCGGCGGCGACCGTGGCGCCGAGCCGCCTATCCGGAGCGAGGATGGAGGGTGCCTCATGCGGTCTTGTGCAAGGAGGAAGCCCTACGGGCAGGCAACGCCGAGGCCGAGTAGGACCACCAGCCACCGACACCGGCGCAAGGAGTGGCGGCGGCACGCGGCGAGGTCCAGGTGAGCTCCTAGCCTCCTCGGTTGGTTTCTTGCCTCGTCACTTCATCGATCTTCTCGTCTCGCGGCCGTTGCCTCCTGGCTCCTACCAGGGCTGACCCAAGTGGCGCGCCGGCGTGGATTGGCTGATGGGGAGGTGCCGCTGCCAGCCTATCGCCTTAGAACCGGGGCCGAGCCATGGAGCGGCGAAGGCGAGCTCTTGGTGGAGCCGCTAAGCAAGCTGGGCTCCGGCACACCGGTGTAAGATCGAGGAGGCCGACTAGAGAGGGGGTGAATAGTCATTTCTAAAAATCCAAAGCTAAAACCGATTTCTAATGCGGAAACTAATATCAATTGTGGTTTTGCCTAAAACAACTAATGTGCACCAACAACAAGTCTAACGATAATGATAACAATTAAGCATAAGACTTGTAAGCTAATCAATTCTAGCAAGGTGAATAGCATGAAGCATAGTAAGCATTCATACACAAAAATAAGCAATTTAATACAACGAATATAAATTGCAATATAGTAAAACTCAAGAATGCAAACCACAAGTTGACACGTCGATGTTTTACCATGGTGTTCGGAGACTTGCCGGTCTCCCCTAATCCACGTTGAGGCAAGCCCAAACCAATTGGACCGGCTCCACGAATTGAGCACCCGCCTTCGAGGTAAGTCCAAACCAATTGGACCGGTTCCAAACCAAACCAACACCCCACTTCACTAAGGTTGCTCCTTCCTCCACTCTGGAGATGGCGAGCACCACACCACTCACAAACTGCCCGGGTCTTCTCGCAATCTTCTTTGAGAAGCTCACCGGCCCAACGACGCCACCACATCGTCTAGGTGTCGGCAAACACCAAGAGTAACAAGTCTTGACGAGGATGTAATAATCCTCATTTTATATTTTATCTATAATTCTTATTATAAGTAAATATGACGTCATATGGTCCCTGGATATACCCCTTAATTTTATAAGGGAGAAGCCTACTAGGTGGTCGTAAGTTCTTCTACGACCACCCTCATAGTCGTAAGTCTTGCTACAACTACCTTATGGTCGTAAGTTCTTCTCGATCACTTCGATCGTAAGATATTCTACGATTACCTCATAGTCGTAAGTCTTGCTACGACTATCTTATGGTCGTAAGTTCTTCTACGACTGTGTCACCTCGACCACCTTATGATCAATAAAACCTACTGAGCAAGTAGGACCAATTGATTAAGGAATCTAAACAGTCAATATGCACTGTTATTATGCGAAATAATAACACATAATACCCCATTATCTCTGACTAGTAACTGCCAGGCGGCGTGAAGGAGTTACCAGCCTGATGATTACTGCAAATGTGCGCTTGTTACTGGATTTGATGAGACGTCTCTTCAGCAAGGGAAAACAGCTATTCCTTCACGACTATATAAAGGCAACAATCAGAGAGAGAAGGGGGAGATCGAGGCGTATACACACGCTATCAAGGGCTATCAGGAAGACAAGCACTATCGTTTGTAATAGTCTTAGTTTTTTCTCCTGATTGTTCAGAATACACTCAATACCTTACACACACAGGAGTAGGGTTGTTATTCTCTCCGGAGAAGGCCTGAACCTGTATAAAAATACCCGTGTCAATCTCTCTGCGTGATTCTATTCTTGGAGACCCCCCGAATCAAACAATCTTTACATAAGATCGGTTCTAAAACACCGATAGTTGGCGCCGACCGTGGGGATTTTCCGGTAATCTCTTGTCAACATACTATCTTTTTCCCAAATCTCATGCACTCATGGCGGGAGAATGGAGCGAGGAGAATTGGTTTGACTTGGCGGACTGAGATGTCGACATGGATGCGGTTTAGATTCGAGCCGAGTATTGACTCATCCGATGGTATTCTTGCCTCCGCGATCTTCCCATAAATCCAGAGACAATGTCTGCTGATGGAGTTGAGGAGGATCCTTATCCCCCACAACAAGATGCGTCCAAGGAGGAATCGCCTCTCAAAGGACAAGGGTCAATCGACCAGGACTACACCAGTGGACTCACAACACGACGAGTTTTTCCTCCAAGTGTCCGAGTCCCCTAAGCGGTCGACTTGGTGAGACAAGTTCGAAGCCACAATTCAGGACTTCACCAATATCTGGTGATCCTCTCTCTCGGATGACACCGGAGAGAGCGGGATCAAGCATGCTTTTCTGCAAATTCGACCATCTCTCCGCAGATCACACTGCGGATGGATGATTATAACCCGAGTTCCCTACGGAGGATTGCTCCAAGTCGCCAGATGGTGTCTCTCGACTACTCCTCAAGCGGGGAGGGCTCGGCGCAAGTGAGAATCATCACGGAGGTCTTCGTCCTTCCCTCGGATCAAGGTCACTCTTCTAGAGACCGAGCTAGGGACACTCCCCGAAGATCACGCACTGCGCCTCCTCGTGACAATGGCTAGGGCACCACCGATGGCGGACAGGACCAACACCTTTATGAACGCGAGGGAAATCCTCGACATACTCGCACTCCATTGAGACAGTCTCAAGAATCTGACATGGAAAATCTTGAGGCTATTCGACGAAAGAAAATTGCAGCCCAGAAGAATTTGCTTGGGCGCATCCAATATCAATCAGAGGAAGCTCAAGAACTTCAGCACATCAATGACTTGCTCGAGAATCCAACTCGAGAACTCGCCTCGAAGCGCAGAATCACGATCTCTTCGTCGAAGAGATCGCAAAGGCTTCGGTCCACGATGGCAAGACTAGAAGCACCTCGTGACATCATTTGAAGTCGAGTAACACGACTTCTTGACTACTGATCGATCAAACATATCACCACGGAGAAATCGATACAACAGTAAGTCGCATCGATCTCCTACTCGGAGAAATGTCTTTCGAACGACTGATGATCAACAAACCCCTCGGAGAGGTGATCGCTCACCATTCCGGCATGGAAACCTGCAGCAGCAGATAAACTACGAGGAGTATTCCCTTTGTAGGACCGAGAACTATTACAGGTCAGGTCAACCTGTTACTGGGTATCATCGAGTACGACCACCTGATGATATCAACCCTTCTTTCCTGCAAAGAAGGCGCCAAGAAGTTATTACTGGATGTCGGGCATTTTCGCCTGATCTTCGAGCTGTTCGCTGGCCACCTCGTTTTCGACCAGTGAACATGGAAAAGTTTGATGGATCCCAAAATCCCATCGAATTTCTTCAAATCTATACAACAGCTGTCCGAGCAGCAGGAGGAGGAGAACATGTGATACCAAATTACCTCCCAAATGTGCTCGAAGGGTCTGCTCGATCGTGGTTACTGAACCAACCACTCGAGTCGATCTACTCTTAGCAACACCTCTGCGATCTTCTATTGGCGAACTTCCAAGGCACCTACAATCGCCCTGGGAAGGAGGACGACTTGCACCGGATAAGACAGAACGACAATGAGACCTTGCGCCAATTCATCAAGCGCTTTAGTCAGATTCGTAATCCAATTCCGGAAGTTTCTGACTCATCTGTCATCAGGACTTTCAAGCAAGGAGTCCGTAGTAGAAGGATAACGAAGATATTGCTTTAAATCCGCCTACCACACATCACCGAATTCTTTGAGATGGCTGATTGGTATCTGATTGCCTCTGAGGCGGTCGAGTGGAACAACACAATCGTCGAAGACAATACCTCTCGAGAGCCGCAGACGACATTGGTAAGAAGAAAGATAAGAAAGCAAAAAGTCCAAGAACAAGGCGAAGGGTCAAAACTCCAAGCGGCCCGGTTCCAAGGAGGTTTTGGTCGTAAATGATAGAAGCCACGCACCTCCAAGTCGCACTCCGACCGAGGCAAAGGTAAGCGCCCGATCGGAAAAATGATAAGCCTAGGTAGTGTCCTTTCCATAAAAAGGAAGGATATGACCTTCATGAATCGCGGGTCTTTCAACGAAAGCTTGAAGACTACTAGCGGCAAGGACCACTTCCCACTCTCGGCGGTGGGACAAGCGAGTGGTCATAAGTCCTCGGATACGAGGAGAAGTTGTCGTTCGGGATCCGCAACACAATCGTCGAGCACATCTACGGGGGATCATCGGCATACGAATCAAAGCGACAGCTTAAAACTGCTGAACGTGAGGTAAACTCTATAGATCCTCCTCTCGTCAATAAACTACCGAAGTGGTCGGAAGTCACCATCTCTTTTGAGAAGAGTGACTGCCCGATTCCTTCGACTCAACCAGGTCGGTATCCAATCATGGTCGAACCCACCATCAACAATTGTCGAGTCAATCGAGTTTTGGTTGATGGTGGCAGCTCGTTAAACATCTTATTTACGAGTGCCCTGGACGAGATGCAAGTACCCAGGACTAAGGTAAGACCGGTACGATACTCTTTCCATGGGATCGTACCGGGATCTTCAGCCAAACCTATTGGCCAAGTCTCTCTTCCTTTAACATTTGGTTCACCAAGTAATTTCAGGACAGAGAAAATCTCCTTTGATGTGGTTGATTTCGATACGGCATATAACGCCATACTCGGAAGACCAACTTTGGCAAAATTCCTAATGGCTACTCATTACGGATATCAATGTATTACGATGCCAGGTCCCAAAGGAGTAATCACAATTCATTGTGATAAGAAGATGGCGCACACCTGCGACCGTCGATCCCTTGAGATGGTTGGACAAATACCAACTCGAGAAGAAAGTCAGCCTTCGACCAGCAAGTCGAAGCCTAAACCTGCACCAAAGCCGAACGACAAGGTCAAAGAAGTTCCTCTGGACGCAGGGGAGCCCTCGAAGACTGTTCGCATCGGGGATACTTCCGACCCCAAGTAGCAAGACGCCCTCATCACCTTCCTCCGAGCTAACGCAGATGTCTTCGCGTGGCAAGCATCCGACATGCCCGGAGTCCCGTGGAGTGATCGAGCCGCTAGCTAACTACGGCCGACAAAGTACCAGTAAAACAAAAATTACGGAGATTTGCCCCTGATCGACGAGTTGCTATCAAATCAGAATTGGATAAGCTACTTAAGGCAGGCTTTATAAGAGAGGTCAACCACCAAGAATGGTTGGCTAATCCTGTAATGGTTATAAAGTCAAACGGCAAATGGCGTATGTGCGTAGACTTTACTGATCTTAATAAAGCTTGTCCAAAAGACGATTTTCCTTTACCTCGCATCGATCAGTTGGTTGATTCTACTGCAGGTTGTGAAATGTTAAGTTTTTTAGATGCATATTCTGGATACCACCAGATCAATATGTGTTTCGACAATGAAGAAAAGACCGCATTTATTACACCATTTGGTATATTTTGCTATGTCAAAATGCCATTTGGTCTAAAAAATGCCGGCGCTTCTTTTCAACGCTTGATGTAATCGACTTTTTCATCTCAACTAGGCCGAAATCTAGAGGCCTATGTTAATGATCTAATCATTAAAAGCATGAAGAGAGTTAATCATATCACTAACCTACAAGAAACATTCGACAACCTCAGAAAACATCACTTAAAACTCAATCCTGAGAAGTGTGAGTTCGGAATCTCTTCAGAAAAATTGCTTGGATTCCTAGTATCTATACGAGGAATCGAAGCAAATCCCGAAAAGATAAAGGCCATTCTCCAAATGCGCCCTCCAACCACAAGGAAAGAAGTCCAGAAACTCATAGGGTGCATGGCGGCTTTAAGTCGTTTCATCGCACGACTAGGAGAAAAGGACTACCTTTCTTTAAGCTTCTAAGGAAACACAAAGGTTTTGAGTGGTCGAAAGAGGCAAAGCGCCTTTGAGGATGTCAAGAGGTACCTTACGAGTGCTCCTATTACGGTCTCTCCAAGGCGGAAAAGCGCTCTTAATTTACCGCCACGCCACAGCGATAAAGCGCATGCGGTCGTAGAACGTGAAAACGCATACAGCGACCGGTTTACTACGTAAGTGAAGTTTTACACGGACCTAAGGAGCGTTACCCTTAGGTCCAAAAGCTTCTCTATGCCCTCCTCATGTCTTCGAGGAAACTGCGGCATTATTTTCAGCGCACAAAATAGTCGTGCCATCTCGAGTTTCCTTGAGAGCGATCCTCGAATAGGGAAGCAATGGGATGCATGGCAAAATGGTCATCGAACTTGGGAGTTCGACATCCATTTCGTGTCCCGAACAGCCGTTAAATCCCAGATCTTAGCAGACTTTGTCGCCGAATGGACAAATCCTAAACCTGTTCAGGATCCCCAGTACGATTTCCACGACCAGTGGACGATGTACTTTGATAGGTCGCTTACTTTAAGTGGCTCGGGGGCTGAGGTGGTCCTGATATCTCCTATCGGAGAGACCTTAAAGTATGCCATACAATTAAACTTTCAAGCCACTAACAACGTGGCAGAATACGAAGGTTTGCTAGGCGGCATCTGAGCGTGGCGCGCCTCGATTCGCCGACTGCTCGTGAGAGGAGACTCTCAACTAGTTGTGAATTAAGTCAGAAAAGAGTACCAATGCTCTAACCCGACAATGTCTCGGTATTTATCGGAAGTGCGTAAGCTAGAAAAGCATTTTTTAGGTTTTGAGGCACAATTCATCCCTCGAAAGGATAATTTCTCATGAGACCGACTTGCTCGAATAGCTTCTTCCGATCTGTAATACCAAAAGGAGTCTTCTTGGAACAACTCAAAAGCCGTCTCGGTGAAGAACCGAAACACCTCCTATTGAGGCGGCCTCTCTAGAATACGAGGATACGGATGGCTCCCATCTATGAATATCTTGAAGGGTTCGTGATTCAAGGCGATCTCGAGGCGATCGCTTATCCGAAAAGCCAAAATGTATACTTTGGTTGAAGGAGTCCTTTATAAACGAGGTACTCAAGAGGTGCTCATGCGATGCATTCCGCAGAGCGAATGATTAACACTCCTTCACGACATACACGGTGATATCTGTGGAAATCATGCTTCCTATAGAACGCTAGTAGGTAAGGCCTTTCGACAAGGTTTTTTTACCAACCATTCATATGATGCTAAAGAGTTGGTTAAAAAGTGTGTCTAATACCAATTTCATAGCAGGCAAATACACCAACCAGCTCAGGCATTACAAACGATACCTCTATCTTGGCCTTTTGCGACCTAGGGTCTCGATATCCTAGGACCGTTCCCCAAAGCTCCGAGGAGGTTTCGAGTTCCTTTTTGTGGCTATTGATCGTTCACAAAATGGATTGAAGCGAACACATATTGGGATAACAACGAAGCGGCAAAGCGGTTCATGATGAGATCGTAATTACTCGATTTGGAGTCTGAGTCGAATTATTATAGATAATGGTAAGCAATTTTTGAGCGCAAAATTTGAGGAATTTTGCGACGAGTTGGGTACCAAGTTGTGTTATGCTTCGTGGCCCATCCCTAAAGTAATGGAAGCGATCGAGCGTGCAAACGGCCAAATAATGAGAGGAATTAAGACCCGAGTCTTGACCAGCTCATCAAGCTCGGGGCTTGGTACAAAATTACCCTCGTATTATGGGCGATTCGCCACGACTACGATCAGACTCTGGTGAAACACCATTTTTACGGTTTTGATGAAGCCATGCTTCCTCGGAACTAAAGATCTGATCAACACAGTCGAAACTTTCAAAAACTCCAACCAGAACAACTTCGGCGGATGACATTAATCTACTCGAAGAAAGGAGAAACCAGCCTTAATCCGTTCGGCGGTCTACCAACAAGCTCACAAGCAGATACTACGATCGAAGGTCAACCTCATGACCTTCTTTGTAGGTGACTTAGTATTGAGGCTCGCCAATCCAAGTCTAATCGGAACAAACTTTCTCCCAAGTGGGAAGGTCCTTACACAATGGTCGAAGTTACTCGGCCAAGGTCAGTAAGATTGGCAATGGAAGACGGCCAGGTTCTCTCAAATTCTTGGAACATCGACCAGTTCCGCAAGTTTTATGTGTAACTAACCATTCAAACAATAAAGAATTAGGTTCTTTCTACCTCTATTGTCTTTCTTTTGAGTAGTACTTTCATAATCTTTCAACTACATTCCAAAAACCCAGTTTTCTTTACGCTGGTCGAAAGGAAGGTAACATCACCTAGTCGAAGTCTCTCCTCTCTGCATGTGATCCTGCCCACTAAAAGGAACTTCATAGTGTCGACTCGTTACTCACTTTTGCCATCAATACAAAGAGCTCGAGTTCTTTTCTGGTCGAAATATTTTTAAAAGCCAACTTTTTTCACCTTAGATTATTTCTTGAGTTCTTTTGAAAAGTATTCTAAGCGAGTGCACTTTTTAGATTTATTCAATGACCTTTGGTGTATTCGATTAAATCTCAACTAAGTCGGGAAAACACATCTAGTCGAAGTCTTTTCTCTCTCCACGTTGTCCTGCCCACTAGAAGGAACTTCCTAGCATTGTTCAGTTTCCTACTTTTGCTACCAGGACAGACTTATCGAGCCCACCAAAGAAGGGCGAACGAATTTTTTTAAAGTCCTCTAGACGTTTGCTTAACTCAGGTTGCTGTTCTCGATTTGATTAACTTAGTCGGAGATGGTAACATCACCTAGTCGAAGCCTTTCCTCTCTGCACGTGGTCCTGCCCACTAGAAGGAATTTCGTAGTGTCGACTCGTTCCCACTTTTTCGACCAATGCATGACAATTGTGACCAAAAACTGCAAGTTAACCAAACCTCTCTGTTTTCATAAACCCTTTTTAACACTATTTACTTAGTTTGTCTAAACAAACTAAGCAAATAGTCGGGGGCTAGGATAAAGTTATTAATTTGACTTCAATTCTTAGTCTTTCTTTTGTTAATTATCTTTTGAGTTACTAACTACTCGACAAGATGGTTTGCAGGAAACAAGATGGATTATATAATACATCAACAAAAGCTTGTTTTTTCACAGGTTTTTTACAAACTACTCTGAAGAGGGAGAGCCCAGTCGCATTTCCTCCGAGACCTTTCTGCCAACTGGTTGCATTTCTTCAATAAGACGATTTATACGCCTTCAGGCGATCGAAGTCGACTTCAATTGGTCGCACATTAAGGTGGGGTCATGAGCTTTAAGTTTTGCCAATGCATAACTTATTGCACTTTCGACCGCCTCCTTGATTGACTCAGCTTGGTTGGCCTTCATGGTGGTCACCAATTCTTGCAAAGTCTCGACTTGTTCCCCAATAGTACTTGTGTGAGCAGCTATTGTATCATCTTGAGGAGCTTTTCCCTCACTACATAGCTCACCAAGTATATTGTTCACGAGCATGATGTTGTCTTGAAGATTAGTCTTCACCAACTTCATCTCTTGTTGGTTACGAGTCGAAACATCGCGGAGTTGTTTGTTTTCAACCACTTGCTCTGAAAAGAATAAGACTGGTCAAGCAAAAATAAACTCCTAGAGGAGAAAATAAAAATAATCACAGGTAAAATAATTCCTTACCTACTAGTCGAGAATCTAACTTCTCGATTTCTGCATTATGGGAAGCAATGGTATCAGCATGCCGCTTCTCCAATAACTTGATGTCCTCTGCATTTATCTCAGCAATGCGGACAGTTTCGTCAAGGATCATACCTTTATCCCAAACTTGATTTGAGCCTTCCAGTTCAAGCTCAATTTCTAAAAAGAAATGGGAATTAGAAAAGGAAGGAACTTCGTAAAAGACCGCGGTAAAGAATTGCTTACGCTCGGCGAGATCTCGACCTCTCAATTTCTTGATCCTTATCTTTGGCTATCTGAGAAATCTCGTGAATAACCACGATTTTTCCTTGACTTCATGTGAAGTTGTCTCATGTCAACTTCTTTTTCTGAAAAGAAGCAAGAGTTAGGTAAAGATCAACAACATAAGCAGTCTTAAGTTCAAGATTTCATCGTTTAGTTTTTCTGCATTTTACAATCTGCAGAGTTAGCCTCTTGAAGCTTCTTCAAAAGGTCTCCAACCTTTTCCCCTAGTTTTCTCGACTCCTCTTTTTCATAATCGAGCGAGTCGGCCAAGGTCTTTTCGTCACTGTTAAACCTATAAAGGTTAAAAATAGACATGAACACTATTTAACTAGTCGTAAGTCTTTCTACGACTAGCGCCTAGTCGTGAGTTTTTCCACGACAAGTCTCATAAGCACCATATAAGTAGTCAAACTCTAAAAACGACTACGAATAACAGTGACTTACCACCTCTCTGCCTATTCGTAGAGTTCCGCTTTTTCCTGTCGTAGCTCTATGAGTTGTCGATGATATTTCAATGGCAATTTGTTATATATATATATATATATATATATATATATATATATATATATATATATATATATATATATATATATATATATATATATATATATATATATATATATATATATAAAAGTATCCTTAAATACTTACATTCATGGTCGACCGAGCAAACATCAAGTAAACCAACAATGGACTCTTCAGCTGGTCAATCTTCGCGACTTGATCCCACCAAACCTTCTCAAGACGCTCATTGTTAAAAGTTTCCCCTCTGTTGGGAATATCTTTGGGATGAGGGACTCGATCGCGAGATCTAAAAGCTGAAGACCCTACGATGGAAGCAGGCCCAAAGAAATCAGCACAGAAGTTGAAATATTCCTCGTCTTGATTCTCAGAAGCGCAGTTTCTCTTTGGGTACCGGAGGAACATCTTCAACGACTTACTTTCCAAACGGTGGTCAAGTACATCACCACCTTGGCCGAGGCTTCTCGTTGCCTCTGCTTGCCTCCACAACCACCTCGAGTCGTAGCTACTATCTCGATGCTTGTGGTAACCACTTGAGAGCCACGACTTCCTCCACTACCCGGCCGTGGGCGATCCTTCGATTGCTCATTGTCATCTCTCCAACCATTGAGAGGCGAAAGCGAGCTTCTCGATAGAAGTGTCTTGAAATTTGAAGGAGTCGGGCTAAAATCAACAAAAGAGAGCAAATTAGGTTGTGAAAAGTAAAAAGGTAAATCTTGTTCTTACACTTTAGTTCATTTCACATACCTCGCATCTGGACGACCAGAACTTAGGAGTTATCTTCCCGACGGAAGATTTCTTCGACTTTTTTTCTACGACCACGTCGGTCGGAGTTCAAGTTGGAGAATAGGCCGACCACGACCACGTGCTGTCGTGGATCTTGAACAGAACCATCTCTCGCTCTCTCGACTTTCCGGATGGCGAGAGATCAGTCTCGACCACTCCAAGAGCAGCGCTATCCTCAATTGTAAGCTCTACTGGATCAGCGTTATCCTTCACAAAAGACATAAAGTCCTTACAGTTCTCCTTTTCTAGTTGCTTGACAAAACTAGGAGTGACAAAAACTGTGAAAGTTTTCTTGTCATAATAAAAAGGTACCTTGGCCTTGCGAGCTTCACGCCTAAGAGGTTCTTGATCTCCTCGGCTTGATTGCTTCAACCGGCTTATTACGGTAGAATCCTTGGCCTTGCGGGCTTTACGCCTAAGAGGTTCTTCAGCTTCTTCAGCCTCAGTTGTTTCAACCTCGGTTTCTGTTGCAACCGTGTGTGTCGCAGACTTTGCTGAGGACCTCGTCGAAATAAAGGAACTTGAGCTTGCTCCTCCCTTGTCGGCAACTTTTGTAAGTCGACGCTTTTTAGTCGGGGGAGCTGAGCCCTTGTCCGTTATCATCCCTACGCCGATGGTTATCAATTCGGCCTCTTCGTCGTCCCGACGGTTTTCCATACCTACTTTCTGTAAAGAAAAACAGAAAAAGAAGAATCACTGACCGGACGTAAGTTTTTCTACGACATTACCTTGATCGTAAGATTTTCTACGACCTTTACCTAGTCGTAAGTTCTTTCTACGATTATGAAGTCCTAAGGATAGAATCAACTTTTGATTACCTTTAGGCGCCGTCTTTTCCTCTGCGGATAAAACCGCAAGGATTTGAGAACTACCATTCGAAAGTGGCGGAGACTTCTCACAAACGAGTTTGACTCGGCGTCAATCTCTTCTGGAAAGATCTGTAAAACAGATAAAGATATTCATTAGACAATTTTGAAGAAGACCAAACTAAGAGTTAAGTCGAAAAACTACTTACCCTTTTCGTAGTCCCTGGTCGGGTCTTTTGGCCCCGTGTACCTCCACATAGGAGGTACTCGTTTCTTCAAAGGGCTAATTCGACGTGTGATGAAATCCTTCACCACAAGCCATCCGGTTAATCCCTCTTCTTTCAAGTCCTTTATGGCTTGAATGTACGGGACAATTCGGCTGATATCCTTAGGAGTCGAATCCCATGAAGATTTCTTTTCAGCAGCCTTCCCCTCGAAAGTAAGGCTGTCTTCTGGGGTGATTTTCCAGTAAAACCACCTCTTCCTCCATCCCGGCCACGAAGATTTAGTAAACATCTGAATATACTCCTTCGACTTCCCGTCATGGAGCTTCAGACCGCAACTTCCAGCTACTCCAGTTTGTCGAGTCATTCCATAGAAATATTGAAAGAGCTCAAGGTCCGCTGGAATTCCCAGGTATGCCTCACACAGATATACAAATACACTTAGCATTGTGATGGAATTAGGACCGAGGTTCACCAATTCCACCCCAAAATGCTTGAGTATAAGTGTGAGAAAGGGGTGAGCAGGCAATCGAAGGCCACACTCACAATATGCGGAAGGCGAGGATTTGCTCGATTTCCCCAACGGCCAATCTTTGTCGGCAGTAAACCACTTCACAAGAATTTTCTCTAGAATCTTCCCGGCGTCAACCAGGGCTTGAATCTTCACCGCATCCATCTCCGATTCAGCCCACTCAGAAACTCTCCCAGCCATTTCTCTCAGAAAAGGGAGATTTTCGATTGAGTTGGTGGCGGAGAAGACAAGAACTCGATGAACAGCGGGAGCGATTTGAGGAAAAGTATAAATCTTAGTTTTACCCCTGGTAAGTATTTATAACCGTGCGCTTTGGGTTGAAGGCGTGGCATTCCAAAGGTTGCCACCGCTTCGGGAACCGCTCCAATGGACATACTTGTGGAGTCGTTTGCGATTCTCTAACTTGTCCGTTCAAGAAAATCAGGTTCGTTTTTACACCTCAAGCGAAATTACTTCCTTGGACAGATCTTTTTGACCAAAGGAAATGTTAATCGGAAAGGTTTTTCTTCCGATCACCATACTACGACCACCTCGTGATCGTAGGAGTGCTTTACGACTATTTGATAGTCGTAAGCAACCTTCTTGACCAAGCATATTTCTGGTCAAAGTAGTACACAAATGTTGAAGAGTTTTTCCTTCGACCATCTTTCTACGACCCTCTCGTGGCCGTAAGACCATCTATAACTCCTTACCAAGTAAGTTGCTTTCACTTGAAGCTGGGGGGCTAGATGACGAGGATCTAATAATCCTCATTTTATCTTTTATCTATAATTCTTATTATAAGTAAATATGACGTCATATGATCCCTGGATATACCCCTTAATTTTATAAGGAAGAAGCCTACTAGGTGGTCGTACGTTCTTCTACGACCACCCTCATAGTCGTAAGTCTTGCTACGACTACCTTATGGTCGTAAGTTCTTCTACGATCACTTCCCAGTCGTAAGATATTCTATGATTACCTCATAGTCGTAAGTCTTGCTACGACTATCTTATGGTCGTAAGTTCTTCTCTGACCGTGTCACCATCGACCACCTTATGATCAATAAAACCTACAGGCAAGTGGGACCAATTGATTAAGGAATCTAAGCGATCAATATGCCTTTGTTATTATGCGAAATAATAACACATAATACCCCATTATCTCTGACTAGTAACTGCCAGGCGGCGTGAAGGAGTTACCAGCCCGATGATTACTGCAAATGTGCTCCCGTTATTGGATTTGATGAGGCATCTCTTCAGCAGGGGAAAACGGCTATTCCTTTACGAGTATATAAAGGCAACGATCAGAGAGAGAAGGGGGAGATCAAGGCGTATACACACGCTATCAAGGGCTATCAGGAAGACAAGCACTATCGTTTGTAATAGTCTTAGTTTTTCTCCTGATTGTTCAGAATACACTCAATACCATACACACACAGGAGTAGGGTTGTTATTCTCTCCGGAGAAGGCCTGAACCTGTATAAAAATACCCATGTCAATCTCTCTGCGTGATTCTATTCTTGGAGACCCCCCGAATCAAACAATCTTTACGTAAGATCGGTTCTAAAACACCGACAAGTCTCCAACTTTCACTTGGACCAATCAAGTGTCTAAGCTCATGTGGATACTAAATCCACCACCTAAGGCAACACATGCACTTAGGGTTTTCTCTCCAACCTCACTAAGTGCAACACATGCACTAAAGAGTAAGAGATGGCTTGCTCTTAGCTCAAGGAATGAATAAGACACTAGCAACACATGCTATGACCTTAGCAACAACACCAGCCACGTCCCACACACGGCCAAGGTGGGTATTTATAGCCCACATACAAGAACTAGCCGTTGAAGAGAAGAACTAGCCGTTGGAAGCGAAGTCTGCTGAAAAGTCAGGGAAATCGGAACTACTGCCGTTATATGGCTAGTACTACCGCCCTCAGTCCAACGGTCGGATTCAGTCGCAACACATGCACTGAACTAGCCGTTACAATCGAGGCGCGGTACTACCTCCACGTAACACGCGGTCGTTCCGCAAAACCGGTAGTTCCGCCCAAGGCACTACCGCACTTCAAAGAGAGCAACACATGCTCGAAATCGCGGCTAAGGACCAAAACACATCCCTTTTGGAAATTACGTACCGCCATCATATGATCGGTACTTCCGGGATGCGGTCGTACCGCTCACACAGAGCCGGTACTACCGCACTTCCAAGAGAGCCAAAGCACACGAAATGCAACGGTTCTGGAAAAAGCATACCGCCACACAAAGAACGGTACAACCGTCCTGAGGTAGTTCCGCTCAAGAGACCGGTACTACCGCATCTTAAGAGCAACACATGCTCAAGAGGGTTGCGGTAGTTCCGCCAAGGAACCACCGGTCGTACCGTACAGCGATAGTTCCGCACAACACATGTTGGTACTACAGTTTTCCAGAGAAAACTCAGATTGCATTCGCTTCAACTCAAATTGCAAAACACATTTACCAATTTGATGCGCAATGCAAACAAGGGTTCAAATGGGATTCTCAACAAGTTGTAAAACACATTTGCCAACTTATAGAATCACACTACAAGGAATAAGGTACATGGACCTACACCATTTGCAAAACACATTCGCAAACTTAAGTCACATGCTACAAGGGTTATCTATGAGCCACAACTATTTGCAAAACACATTCGCAAATATTGGCAACATATTAAAATGAGCTATCAACACATGACTAACTCAAGCTACTAGTCAAGACCCCTCTTAATAGTACGGCAAACCTATCCTAGCAATCCGGTCTTCCAACCAAACACCGAGACCAGTAAAAAACTAGGAACATATCCTTAGCCCTAGCTAGCCATACATTTGCCTTGAGCAACCACTTGAAGCTTGATGACGCACATCTTCACTTCAAATCCGAGTTCTTGACTTGAAAGCTCATCAACACATGATAAGTTCCTTTATTTCAGGATCTTGACATGATGCTCATCAACACATGATGGCATCCATCATCCCGAGTCTTGAAATGCATCAACATATGATGCATCCTTCACTTGACCTCCATCAATACATGATGGGTCTTCACTTGACTTGATGATCAACTCATGATCATCTCCTCTTCTTGAACATCATCGACATACGATGATTTCCTCTTCTTGAACTTGATGCGTATCAACACACGATGCATGCTTTACTTCAAGCTCTTCATTTCGGAATCTTGACTCGAACATCATCAACACATGATGATTTCCTTTATCCTGAACTTTGACTTGATGACAATCAACACATGATGTCATCCAAAGTCTCCAACCATGGAACCTAACCTGCTTATCCAACTCATGGAAGATGTTAGTTCTACAATATGATTACCATTAATTACCACGACATACCATTAACTTATAATGGTGAGACAAGATACCACAATCTTTCCCTCTTTGGTAATTGATGATAATCACTTCAATTAAAGATAATTGAATGTAAATAGGCAATGAGTATATATCAACTACACAAGTCTTATATACTCTTATGAATATATATAACTACACAAGTTATATATACTCAAAGGATATATAAGCTACACAAGTCTCATATATTCACATGAATATATTAACTACTCAAGTTATATATATATATATTCAAGGATATGTGAGTACACATTAACTATACAAGTTATAAGTATATATAGACTACACAAGTCTTATATACTCACATGAATATATCAACTACACAAGTTAAATATATTCAAGAATATGTTTCAAAGTAAAGATCCTTAATATATGTGGAAAAGGAATTTGGATCAATACTAATGAAACCTCAAAACATAGAATGAACTCCCCCTAAATGTGTGCATACACAAATGTATAATGGGAACATATGCACATATCCAAGTTAACCTTTTGGTGGAGTTCAACTTATATTTTGGATCCGAGGAATGCAACAAGATATATAAGAAATGATGTCGAATGCATACCTATTTGATTTTCACCTTTATATCCAAATGAGACTAAACAATATGTATAACAATAGAAATATTAGTCTCACAATTAGATTTGTCATTAATCACCAAAACTCCATTAACACGTAATGGCGGGTCTAGATTCTTCAAGCGGGCAGGGCCGCAGGGGAGGCGAGCGCGGACGCACTGAAGGCCGAAGAGGCGGTGTGGTGGCGCCGAGACGGAGGGGAGCCAGGCAGGAGGAAGCATTGGGGATTTGGGGGAAAAGCAAGCAAACACCAAGCAAGAAGAAGATGGCCAGATGGGGTCCTAGGGAAGTGGGGACTTCGACTGGAGACAGCAATAGGAAGGACCGAAGGAATTAAGGAATGAAGGATTGAGTCATTGTCTCATTGAGATAAAGGCAAAGAGGACAACAAGAGATATTCATAGCTTGTATAGTTTCAGCAAGAGATATTCATAGCTTGTATAGTTCAATACTTCAATACTAGACAATAGTTGTATGTATATGTTAGTGGATAAAAGAAAAGATTATTATGTCCAAATGTCCAATTATTTTGTAGCTTGTGTAGCTTTAGTTGTTAGATAAAGAGAAGATTATTCAATATAGTTTAATAGCTTGTGTAGCTTCAGTTGTTAAATAAAAGAGAAGGTTATTTTGTCTTAAATGTCCAATTATTTATGTGAAGTTTTTCTTTTCATGTAGCCCGCAGAGCATTCAAAAATGAAGAGGAAGCATTGCTGATATGCTTAGAAATGAAAGGTTTAAAGAAGTAAGAAATCTTACCGAGCTTTCCATTAGGCTTGTTCAAACAAAGAAGAACCACCATTATAAGATTGTTTACAAGCTTCTCAAATTGGTGTTGATTCTTCTGGTAGCAACTGCTAGTGTTGAGAGGGTATTCTCTTCAATGAATTATGTCAAGAATAAGCTAAGGAATAGGATGGGAGAACAATATTTGAATGATTGCTTGGTTACATTTCTTGAGCGAGAATTTTTTGTGCAAGTTAAGGATGATGACATCATATCTCGCTTCCAAGCTATGAAGGAACGTCGAGTTAGATTGTAATTTTCTTAATTATTTTGTAATTTTTCTAAATTATTTAACATGTTGTCTCTAGTAAGAACAATTTGAACCTTATTATTTTTTATGTTATGATTATGAACATTTATGTTTTACATTCTACAATATGTTTATAACTTCGAACACCCATTTTAAAAATCCTGGATCCGCCACTGGTTGCTGCCACGGGGCGGGTCCGTCGGGACGGACGAGGCGGCGAGGTGGCACGTCCCTCCCAGGAACGGACGAGGCGATGAGGTGGCAGCTCGTGGCAGATCCGTCCCAAGGAGGGACGGACGAGGCGCCTCCATCCTAGGGTGGTGCGGATGAGGCCACGTGTCAACACAGCAACCGTCAGTGCCACCAATGGACGATATCAAGCGCCAAATTTGCAAAAACATGGGTGAGAACGCCATTTTTGCTAATGCTACCCGAAACAGTGCTATTTCAGCAAAAAAAAAAATCCTGCAGCACAGGCTAAAAAGAACAGCAAACACTGAGTGCCTACAGTCTCTCTCACATCTTGGATCACAACTGAGGTGCAATCGGAGGGGATACAGTCGAAAATCACTCATTCAGTATCATATTTCACTTTTTTTTCGTATTGATTCGTGTCGCACACGATAATGCCGACACAAATACAAATATGGATAGTATCGGTCACGAATACAGAGCGAATACAGATCGATCTCGGTACGGTAACAAATATTTTGTCCAAAAACACACAAAAATAGATATCATACATTGCACACATATAACATTGGTTTACCAACTGTACTTTGTAGACTCGCACGGCTTAGACGAACTCAAAGATAGAGTGCTACAGACTTGGATGGATGCAACAGGAAAAAGGACTCAAAGGTGCAGCAGATACTAGCAACAGCAAGCACCAGCCAGGCCCAACAACAGCACCTCGATCCATGTGTGGCCTAATTAGATGCAGGTCATGGCCCATGAGGAACTTGAAGAGGCATTGGAGACTTGGCTTATTCATGAAGAGGTGGATTCCACCATATGTCAATTTGGAGCCAAGCATGAGGATGATCACATCATATCATAAGCCAATGTCATCTCGGTAACAAGTATTTACATTGAAATATCTAGATCCTTTACCTTGTGTAGGTTGCATTACATATCTTCTAAAAAGGGTGTTCTTGCTTTTGTGCTAAATCGTTATTAAAATCGTGAACAAGATGGTAGTGGCACATTAAGGGGGAGTGCTAAATCATAATCATGTATATCACATCCCTAAGTGTGCCAAAATAAATTAAGTGCTAGTATTGTTTTTAAAAAATAAGCCATTTAGCCAAAAATCAAAATTTTGAAATTATTAATACATATTTGAAAAACTAGTTGCAAAATGTATAAAAATGATTTCCAAAGGTTTACCAAAATTTTTGGTTCAAGAAAAACCTATTTTAAGTGAAAATGAGTTTCTACCCTAAATTCTAGATCATAGAATCTTGTTTTTAACCTAAAACTAGATTTTTGTGTAAAATCTATACTAAAAAGAATTTGACTTTTTCCCCAAAAGGAAAATCCTAGAGTTGGCTATTCTAAACCTTTTTGGTATTTAAATGTTTTTCAAAAGGCCAACCTAGCAAAAGTTATTTGATTTTGAAACTCGTCCAAAATACTAGTTTAAACTAAGTGATCACTTTCTAGCACTTAAGTGAGTTTAGCCATATAAGCCAAAATTATTCATATAAATAGGTCCATAATGGTATTTATGACTCATACATGCAATTGGATGTTTTAAGTTCTTTCAAATGCTTAGTTTTGCAATAGTTGGATTTTTTTTTTGAATTTTTATTGAAAATGAAAGTTTGTTTTGCAAAATCAAAAATCTAATTTATAAAAATTATATTCTTTGAAGTTTCTATTTTATATCTAATGCATAATGATCCTAAATGTTATTTAATTGAGTGCAAAACTTGGGATCATTTGCAATATTATCAAATCTCTGCTCCATTCTTGAAATCCCAGGAAAATCGGTACGACCGGCTTTGATCGTGCGGTACTACCACGTTGCGGTACTCCCGGCGGTATAAGTGCGGTACTACCGCATAGGTTGGTAAATAGGCATTAACTGTTGTGCGATTTTGCCTTTATCCCTCACCCTTTACCACCGAACGGTCATACCATCTTTCACCGTGCGCATCGTTCCTCCTCTCAACTTCTCTCTCTCTCTCCCCGAGGACTCCACAAAACCACTCTCAAATCTTCAAAGTCCTTCGGCCATTTGTTGATTCCTGTTGATTCCTTGCATCTCTAGGGTTTCACTCCCTCAATCCTCAAGGTAAAACCCCTGATTATCCTCATTTTACCTCTTCTTGAACCCTTGCTCCCGATTTAGGGTTTTTCGAAATGCAGATGAATAGATGTTTTTCCTTTGGGCAAAATGACTATTTCGGTGTCTCATCATGCTTGCGCTTCTCTATTGTGGATTCACCCCATTAGAAACATCGAATAATCAAAGAAAAATTTCATGCCCTAGTTCGGTCCCAGGAAAAATGGTACTACCACGCGCTGAATGCCGATACTACTGCATCTTCTGACAGAATAAGAAAAGCATAT
This sequence comes from Phyllostachys edulis, assembly GCA_036346405.1. NCBI lineage: Eukaryota > Viridiplantae > Streptophyta > Magnoliopsida > Poales > Poaceae > Phyllostachys > Phyllostachys edulis. The sequence continues at coordinate 68,761,679 of CM070554.1, read as the reverse complement.
CTTTTCAACTTCATTTCAAATCCTTGATTGATCTTGTCTTCTTTTCCTTGTGTATGAAGATGACGAGGACTCGGATTGTCACTCGCAAATCCACCGATCCTCCGCGAGGACAATCTTCTTCTCAGGCTGCAACTCCAATAGTCCGTCACAAGAAGACAGCGGGAAGAGGAAGAGGAAGAGGGAAAGGTCCCGTGCATGACTCTGACAGTGATGCTAGATCCTCCCCGGCGGCATCAGACCATGAATTAGAAAGTGAGGCAGCAGCAGCAAATGATTAAGAAATGAGAAATGTTGAGGAACAGGAGATAGATTTGAGGACAATCTCTGCAGATGACTACACTATATTGCGTCACAGGAATCAATTTGAGCTTCCCATGTCTTCTATAGATCTCAGATTCCATACAAACTTTCAGAAGTCAGTCTATGAGCAGTGTTATGGTCCCGACAAGAAATTTGCTGATCATAAATGGATTAAGTGGTCTCATCTGAACAATTTGGATAAGTATGAAGGCACATATCAGCTTTTTCAAAGAGCTAGTCTTCATAAATTAGTAGCACTCAGAAGTGACTACAATGAGGAGCTCATCAGGCAATTCTATGCTACTTCTTACATCTCACCTGATTTCAATGAGATATCATGGATGACAGGGACAGGAGTTTTGATCGACTTGCACTAAACATAAATTTGAGCTTGCATTACATATAAAGTCTAGCAATTATGAGAAAGTCTATGATAGCCCTGCCCTTCCAGCTCATGCTTGGATAGATTTCTATGACAGGAATGTCAGGACCACTCCAAGAAAGATTCATGGTTTGCTATCCATCCCTAGTCTGATTAATAGAATTATTAATCATACTATTCTGCTTAAGAGTGGAAACTTCGATGCCATAAGAGGACAGGCATGGAACCTGATAGATCTTATCATGGAAGGCAAGAAGTTTGATGTCATGGATGTTATCATCAGAGGGATTGCCTCCTCCAAGAATGACAGAGTCAAGCGAATCTATTATGCTCCATATATTATGGCTCTGGTTATTAGACAAACTGGATATAGAGGAGGATTAGGGACAGTCCACAAGGCATACAAGCCGCGAGAAGGTCCTCCTGTTCAGTTTCTAGGGCAGCAAGCACATCAAGACAGCAAGAAGAGGATGCTCCAGGGGCAGCAGCTCAAGAAGAAGGTCAAGTCTCACTTGCTCAGATTTATTCAGTTATCCTAGAAATAAAGAACACTCAGCAAGAGATGAGAGCCTCTCAGCAAGAGATGAAGGCAGCACAGCTTGCATTTCAATCTGAAACCAACAATAGGTTTGCTGCACTATCAGAAGATGTGAGGGCTCTTCAGCAAGCTTTATCAGCTCCACAGCGTTTTGGACGCCGTCTTCCTCGCACACCTCCTCGAGATCCTGTTGCAGCCTCGACCTCTCGAGTCCCTTGTCCTCCACCTGCTCATCAAGATCAAGCTCCACCTTCTCCTCAAGATCAAGCTCCCTATGAACCTTTTTCAGACCGAGCTTTGCACGACCTGCTGCATCCTTTTGGTTCTTCTTGACGTCAAAAGGGAAGCTTGCCAAGAGAAGACTTAGAAAGTTTTATGGGGAGCAAGACTTTTGTTATTTACTCTATATGTATGAATTGTTATGTCTCATCTATTAAAACCTCTTATGTGTCTGCTTGTGATTGTAATAGTTTATAACTTGGTTCTTGTGCTATCCTGTTGAACTTGTTGGCTAATATTGTGTTTATGCTATTGCAAGTTAAATCTTTGTTATGATCTTGTTTGTTGACCTTCTTGTTCTCAAGTGCGTTCGAGCAAAGGAAACTCCGCCAAAATTTTCTTTAAGAATATCTTCATGTGCTTGCAATCTGTTTCTCAAATCGTATGCACATGTTTAGGGGGAGTTTCTCCTAAAAAGGTCTTGTAAATGCAAAATGAAAGTCATTTTGTCGAGACTCCCTTTTGGATTCGTTTTATTTTGATTTCTTTTTGGTGCTTAATGCCAAAAGGGGGAGAATTTGTATGAGCTACATTTGGATGTTCTTCATGCTTAGGTCAAAAAGGAGTATTTAACATGCATGCAAATAATCAATAGGCTTTATTTCTTATCTTATGATGTTTTATATCTAAATGTTGTCATTGATAAAGGATTTGTCATCAATCACCCAAAAAGGGGGAGATTGAAGGATCTAGACCTACCATTATGTGTTAATGGAGTTTTGGTGATTAATGACGAATCTAATTGTGAGACTAACATCTTTATTGATATACATATTGTGTAGTCTTATTTGGATATAAAGGTGAAAATCACGAAGGCATGTAAGTAATTCATGACAAATCTATTTGTGAGACTAACACTTCTAATGTTGTATCTATGATTTAGTCTTAATTGGATCAAAAGGTAAGAATCAAAGAGGTATGCATTCGGCATCATTTCTTATATACATTATTACATTCCTCGAATCCAAAATATAGATTGAACTCCACCAAAAAGGATAACTTGAATATGTGCATATGTTCCCATTACACATTTGTGTATGCACACATTTAGGGGGAGCTCATTCTATATTTTGTGGTTTCATTAGTATTGATCCATATTCCCGTCCCACATATATTTGGGATCTTTACTTTGAAACGTATTCCTTGAATATATTTAACTTATGTAGTTAATATATTCATATAAGTATATACAACTTGTGTAGTTTGTATAAACTCATATTTGGTATATATGACTTGTGTAGTCCATATATGCTCGTATATCTTAATATTCATTTATGTGTAAATTGAAGTGATTATCATTAATTACCAAAGAGGGAAAGATTGCGGTATCTTGTCCCAACCATTATGAGTTAATGGTATGTTGTGGTAATTAATGATAATCGTATTGTGGAACTAACATTTTCCATGAGTTGGATAAGCAGGTTAGGTTCCATGGTTGGAGACTTTGGATGACATTATGTGTTGATTGTCATCAAGTTAAAGTTCGGGATAAATGAAATCATTATGTGTTGATGATGTTCGAGTCAAAATCCCGAAGAGAAGAGCTTGAAGTAAAGGATGCATCATGTGTTGATGCGCATCAAGTTCAAGAAGAGGAAATCATCGTATGTCGATGATGTTCAAGAAGAGAAGATGACCATGAGTTGATCATCAAGTTAAGTAAAGACCCATCTTGTGTTGACGGAGGTCAAGTGAAGAGTGTATCATGTGTTGATGCATATTCAAGTCAAGAACCTGGACTTGAAGTGAGGATGTGCGTCATCAAGCTTCAAGTGGTTGCTCAAGGCAAAAGTATGACTAGCTAGGGCTAAGGACATGTTCCTAGTCTTTTACCGGTCTCGGTATTTGGTTGGGAGACCGGACTGCTAGTATAGGTTGTCGTACTATTAAAAAGGGTCTTGACTAGTAGCTTGAGTTAGTCATGTGTTGATAGCTCATTATGTTTGCTCTAGCTCATCTTAACATGTTGCCAATATTTGCGAATGTGTTCTGCAAATAGTTTTGTCTTATGGATAATCCTTGTAGCATGTGACTTGAGTTTGCAAATGTGTTTTGCAAATGGTTTAAGTCTATATACCTTATTCCTTGTGGTGTAATTCTAAAAGTTAGCAAATATGTTTTGCAACTTGTTGAAAATCCCACCCAAACCCTTGTTTGCATTGCACATCAAATTGGCAAATTTGTTTTGCAATTTGAGTTGAATCGAATGCAAACTGTGTTTTCACCGAAAAAAGAGTACCAACGTGTATATCGCGGAACTACCATGGAGCGAAGAGTACCGCAAGTTACTTAGCAAGATACTGCAGAGTGTGACGTTCGGACCGTCCGATCATGTCTTGAATCGTGTGGTAAAAAGACGTGGTCCGAACGGCCCATTTCATCTTAGCCTTCCACGTGTCCAGTCCGTGTTGAGTGGCTGGCGCTATGTGCGCGATAGTACCGGCGCTGTGTGCGCGGTAGTACCGCACTTCGGTAGGACCGTTTTTGAGCGGCACGTTATTTCCAGAACGTGTGTTTATAAGCTATTCTCGATGGTTTGATGGTGCGGTAGTACCGGCTCTGTGTGAGCGGTACGACCGCAGACCGAAAGTACCGATCATATGTTGGCGGTACGTAATTTCCAGAAGGGATGCGTTTTGGTCCTTAGCTGCGATTTTGAGCATGTGTTGCTCTCTTTGAAGTGCGTTAGTACCGTAGTGCCTTGGGCGGTACTACCGGTTTTGTGGAACGACCGCGTGTTACATGGCGGTAGTACCGCACCTCGATTGTAACGACTAGTTCAGTGCATGTGTTGCGACTGAATCCGACCGTTGGACTGGGGGCTGTAGTACCAGCCATATAACGGCGGTAGTTCCGATTTCCCTGACTTTTCAGCAGACTTCGCTTCCAACGGCTAGTTCTTCTCCCCAACGGCTAGTTCTTGTGCGTGGGCTATAAATACCCACCTTGGCCGTGTGTGGGAGGTGGCTGGTGTTGTTGCTAAGGTCATAGCATGTGTTGCTAGTGCCTTATTCATTCCTTTGAGCTAAGAGCAAGCCATCTCTACTCTTTAGTGCATGTGTTGCACTTAGTGAGGTTAGAGAGAAAAACCTAAGTGCATGTGTTGCCTTAGGTGGTGGATTTAGTATCCTCATGAGCTCAGTCACTTGATTGGTTCAAGTGAAAGTTGGAGACTTGTTACTCTTGGTGTTTGCCGACACCTAGACGGCGTGGTGGCGTCGTTGCGCCGGTGAGCTTCTCAAAGAAGGTTGTGAGAAGACCCAGGTGGTTTGTGAGTGGTGTGGTGCTTGCCATCTCCAGAGTGGAGGAAAGAGCAACCTTAGTGGAGCGAGGTGTTGGTTCGGTTTGGAACCGATCCAATTGGTTTGGACCTACCTCGGAGGCGAGTGCTCAATTCGTGGAGCCGGTCCAATTGGTTTGGGCTTGCCTCAACGTGGATTAGGGGAGACCGGCAAGTCTCCGAACACCACGGTAAAACATCGCCGTGTCATCTTGTGGTTTGCATTCTATTGCTTTGCTATATTGCAATTTATATCCCTTGTGTTAAATTGCTTATTCATTGTGTATGAATACTTGCCATGTTTTGTGCTATTTACATTGCTTGAATTGAATTGCTTACAAGTCTTGCATAATTGCTTTATTCATCAATAGACTTGTATTGTTGGTGCACTTAATTGAACCTAGTTGATTTAGGCTTTAATTGTGCAAAACCGTATTTGTATTAGCTTTCGCATTAGAAAACGGTTTTGACCAAAAGAATTTTAAAACCGCCTATTCACCCCCCCCCTCTAGTTGGCCTCCTCGATCTTACAAGCGGTCGTCAGGGCACTCGGGGGCTAGCTTGAGCAGAGAGGGCGATGCAGCGAGGACTGGATCCAAGAGCCTAGCAACGGTGGGACTCCTGGATTCGAGGTCAGTGACACCGAAAAGCTCCACGGCGACGACGAGGTCCGGATCTGACGAGATCTGAGGACGGCAACGAAGAGGAAGCTTGGATCCACAGCGCAACGTCCAGGGCACACCATCGATTCGACGCCAGCAACAAAAGGGAAGGATGGTGTCGTTGCTGCTGTTGCTTGAAGACGAGGCAAGAAGATGATGATGCTGCTGCTCGAAGAAGACTACAACTAAAAGGAGGCTGCCTCCGGGAGTGGAGATTGCTCCTCCTAGAGGCAGTAGCGACGGAGGATGAGTGGGAGTGGCTAGACTATGAACCTTGCTCTGATATCATTAATCAATAGCAATTAGCAAACCTCTAGCTCTATAGCCTTAGCCACCATCTCTATGTCCAACTCATCTACGAGTGATGCAATCTTCTCCTCCTTAGAACCTAAATTTTACAAAGACAAATGAAAATTAGTAAACAAAAATGGGAAATTGTATGAAAATATGAACTGAATGAATTATTATTACCTCTTTTTGAAGTAGTCGTCCAGTCCTTGGTACAAATTAGTGCTTCAATCATCTCATGCTCTAGTCGACTACAGAATGGATCAACAATATGCTCACCAGCACTAAAAGCCGACTTTGAAGCAACCGTTGATACTTGAATAGATAACACATCACGAGCTAGTCGTGAGAGAACAGGAAAAGCCCCATGTTTCGCCCTCCATCATCCCAATACATCAAATTTCACGTCAGCAGTATCAATCCATCGGAATGGTGGTTCTTCCATGTATATCTTCAATTTAGTTCTCACTTGTCATACCTGTATCATACAAGAAGTCTTCAATCTCTTGATCAACACCACATGGCTGAGAATCACCACTAGGTTATGTAGTGTTAGCCTTTGCCTCAACAATGCTGAACTGGTAAGTTTGGAACAATTTGTTAACCACATCCATGAATGCACTAGGTTCCACCTCATACCTCTCACGATGAATCTTCCTCGTAAAATACTCTTAACTTTTTCTTATGTCTTGGATCAAGAAAGCATGCCACAACAAGGGCTACGTTGGACTTGTCCCAATACTTTTCATATTTAGCTTCCATTGACTTTGCATGGTAGAAATGGTTTCATCACAATCACGACCCCATTCTGCAATTGCTAACTTTATCTCACAAATTTCTTCCAAGAGAGATTAGCTGTTGGGTATGAATAGCCAGAGAAGATATCAGTTGCATCACGAAATTTCTGCAAACAATTAGTTAGAGACTGCCCTATCCCAATCATCAAGAACAATAGCATTTCAAAAGCATTCTTGAAATAAACAACATTACTCAACATGCCAAAAGTGGAGTTCCACCTTGTTGGAACATCCAATGAAAGACCTCTTTTGACATCCAACTCACATTCTGATGCACACTTCTAAAATTCCTTTCACTGCAATGGAGAATTCTTCACAATTGCAACAGTGTCTCTAACATTCTGGACTAAAGATGCAATTGCTTTCAATCCATCTTGAGCGACGAGGTTTAATATATGACATAAACATCTCACATGAAAAAAAAAAGACCCCATCACAGATCAAAGGAGCATGCTTATTGAGTATTGGAACAATTTCTTTTACACATTTATCATTAGACGGTGCATTGTCTAGAGTCAACAAATAATTTCTTTTCAAGGTTCATTGGCTAGATTTGTTCCAGTATGGTTACCTTTGACATGCATGAATTTAATAATCCTTTTATGCAACTGCCAATTATCATCTATCCAATGCACAGTGATGCACATATACCCTTTGTTTTGATTTGAAGTCCACGTATCCATGGTAGCACAAAAGCGACATGAAACTTATTTGAACAGATTATACAACTTCTTCTGTTCCTCTGTGAACATTTCCATTATATTATTCCTTGTAGTTGTGCGACACTTAAATGAAAACCCACGACGCAAGGACTTCATGAAGTCAACAAAATACTCATTCTCGACCATATTAAAGGGGTATTCATGCATACCTATTGCTAATTGCCACTTTTTCAGGATAGCTTCTGAATCATACCTGTATGTCTGCACAACGGTGTTGTTGTCTTCAATCTTTTCTAGTTTGAGTGTTTGTTCGGCTTGCTTTACTAATTGCTTGTATTCCACGTGATTCCAGAAGGCCTTTGTGCCCCCTCGTGGTCTCAGCTCTGCCCCTATAACCACATTGCTTGCATGTTGCCCAATATTCCCTGACCTTAACACCATCTGGTCATGTCTTCGCCTCGCAAGCATTCGTGTAGTATCGCCAAACCATGGAGGTACTCTTCTTCTGCTTCTTCCCAGGGGCTCTTCTTTTTTTTTTTTGCAGTGACTTCAGGTTCATCTGCTGCCCCTTCATCAGTTGCTGCCACTTGCACCAACGCATTCGCACTCGCGCGCAGCTACACTTGCACTAAGTACAACAGCAGGTGACGCTGAGGTACTGGCACATACATCCGCACTTGCGCTTCCAGATTCCATCCTATTCCTCCTAGCAACAAGAATCCCACAAGACCACAAAGAGGGGCAGTGAGATATGGATCACACAAATACACAATGTGTACATTCAGATGTAACGCCCAAAGCTCGAAAGAAAGAAAGCACAAAGGGAGAAAAAACTCACTAGACGAGCGGCAGACGACGGGGACGAGCGATGGACCGGCGACGCGAGGACGAGCGGCGGACCGGCGGGCGCAGTCGAGGCCGGCGGGGAAGAGCTGCGGCCGGCGTGACGGTGGGGACAAGCGGCGGACCGGCGATGCGAGGACGAGCGGAGGACCAGTGAGCGCAGTCCAGGCCGGTGGGGAAGAGTTGTGGTCGGCAGGACGGCGGGGACGAGCGGCGGACCTTCTGATGCGTAGTAGAGGCCGACGGGAATTGGCTGCTGCCGACGGGGACAAGCGGCGGACCGGCGACGCGAGGATGAGCGGAGGCCGGTGGGCGTAGTCGAGGCCGGCGGGACGAGGGCGAGCGACGGACCGGTGGGCGCAATCGAGGCTGGCGAAACGGTGGGGAAGAGTTGCGACGGGCGGGACGGCGGGGATGAGTGGCGGATTGGCCGGCACAGCCGAGGACGGCAGGACGAGCGGAGGTTGGCGGGAATTGGATGGATGGGGAATGGGGAAGAGTTGAAGACGAATGGAGGTGGCTAGGGTTACCAGTTAGGCTGTTAGCCCTCGGCCGGTTGGGCTTGCTTAGATTAGATGGGCTACGGACCCGCGACCATGGGCTGAGTAATTCCGGATATTACAGAGAAAAAAAAACTTGGATATTCCTCTATGTTGGAAACCTCTCCCCCGATTTTGGCTCAGGTACTATCCTATACCAATTCCGAATCCGACAAAACCTATCGGATACCGACTTCCATTCCCGAATATGCTACGAATTGGTTCGGGAAATATCCGATCTGATTGCACCCCTAATCACAACAGGCTCAAAAAGGACTTTCACCTAGTACAATCATTCATATACGAGACCACCAGAGTCCCTTTGGCCTAAAGAAATCAGTGATGCCGAGTTGTTTGGTTAGCACAAATATAACTAGCAGCAGTTCCCATGTCACCAGACAGAACAGGATCCTAGTTGTACCACCTATCTGTCCTAGATATGGTTTTGAAAGCAAATAGACATCCAGATCAAACCGATCTAAATTGGAACAATGAGCATACAGTTTTGATCAAGTTTGGACCAGCTGACAACTGGTGTATCACCCAGATCCACTCTAATAAGCAGTCAAAACAAGCCATTTTCTAAAATTCTAACCATGGAGACAACACAAGCCGAAATCCACCGGCCTCGGTTTCTAGAATCCGAACTTTTTAAGGAAAGGCGTTACATCCAGCGCGTTCTCAATGACGCAGATCCTCAAAGAAGCAAACCTTCTAATTTTAGAACTCAAGCATGGCCCAAAATCAAGAGAGATCCTATTCTTGGTTCAGCGCATTCACAAAGGCATGGAGAAAATGCTCCTCCTATTTGACCACATTTTCTTCACAGGGATCACATTTTTCGTGCAGTGAGCAAGAACAATCTATAACTTGGACAGGGAATCTTCAGCAAGAAATGAAAAAGGAAAGCTGTATATAACTCTCACCCGTGCTGCCATTGTGTACATAAGGAGGAGGTTTGTCAATTGAAAGAGCAGAGAGGCACAGGGATTGGAGATTTCATACAGTGGCGAGAGATGAGCTGCTTTTCATGCTTCAAGCCTGACAAGAAGATGCCGTCGAGGAGGACTGAGTCGAGGCAGGTCACGGTTGTGAATACCGTCTCAAAGCGACACGGACTGTCCCTCAAGGAATCTGGTAAGAATCATGGAGGATGCTCCTGCCACTGCTAGCTACAAAAAAGAAATCCATATGTTTGGTATTCAAACTGATAGCATGAACAAGGCTGATTGGCAGTAATGTCAGCACACAATCAGCCAATCATGATTCATGAGTAAAAATGCAATGCTCTAGAAAAGCTCCAAGAGTTACAATTCTTAATATGTTCTCTTCTTCCACACAATGATTTTTGTACATGGACATTTGTTGTCAAATAATCCATTAAATTGGTTCAATGGTTCCTTCGGTTGATTCCTTTAAGCCTCTACATACAGACCATTCACTGTATCTCTGTTTAAGGACAGATGACACCCCTATGCCCTTCTGGATATCTGTGTATATTTGTCTAAAATCTAAATCGAATCTATCTAGCCATTATATTCTATATTATCTGTTTTGTGTTGGTGTCACATGCATTTTGGTGCTATACTTATTCCTGTAATGCGTGTTTTATTCTAAATATAAACCATGATGGATCAAAATGATTTTTAAATATACAACATGGATAGCTACAACCTATTGTTTCTGTAATCTTGCACCAGACTAGGTTTGAATTTTGGTTGAGAAGAAAATCTAGAACCAATAAATAAGCACGAAATGGGATTCCGTCTAACGAGTACTAAAACTCAACATTGCAGAATCCAACAAGCCATCACCTGTCTCTCCAAAACACAAGCAATCATCTGAAACAACAGCAAATACTGAACCTGCCAAAGGAAGTTCTGCCATGGCCAAAACTGCAAAAGCATTCACATTCCGTGAGCTAGCGACAGCCACCAAGAACTTCCGGTCCGACTGCCTTCTGGGAGAGGGGGGCTTTGGCAGGGTCTACAAGGGCCAGCTTGAAAGTGGCCAGGTATATACAATAACAATTCATGACCAAGAATCTTCAGATACAATCTTGCTTACTTGTCACAAATTGTTCACTGCTTCAATTATTTTTCGATGCATGGTCAGCTTGTAGCTGTCAAGCAACTAGACCTAAATGGATTTCAAGGCAACAGAGAGTTCCTAGTTGAAGTCTTGATGCTCAGCCTCTTGCACCATCCAAACCTGGTCAGCTTGGTAGGCTATTGCGCAGACGGCGATCAAAGACTACTGGTGTATGAGTACATGGCCCTTGGATCACTTGCAGACCACCTGCTTGGTAAGTGGCAGTCTTTTTCTTCACCAACACATTTAAGTTCCAGTGCTCACTTGACAATATCCAAGTTAATTTACGGTGAAAACCTAGATTCTATTGATCATAAAATTAATTGAAGTGTCTATACTTTCAACCACATTATGTCCAGCTTAAAAATCCTATGAAGTATATTCAGACAACAGTAATCACATTTTTTCTAACGCTGTCGTCAACAGCACATTTAATTACTAGATGCAGCAAGAACTTATAAGTTGAATTGTCATTGCAGAGAACACTCCTGATCAAGTACCACTAAGTTGGCATATTAGGATGAAGATAGCCCATGGAACTGCTAAGGGGCTCGAATACCTCCATGAGAAGGCGAACCCGCCTGTCATCTACCGGGATCTCAAGTCCCCCAACATCCTTCTTGATGAGGAGTACAACCCTAAGCTCTCAGACTTTGGGCTCGCAAAGCTCGGCCCTGTTGGGGAAAAGACACACATCTCAACTCGGGTGATGGGCACATATGGGTACTGCGCTCCAGAATATGTAAGAACAGGCCAGCTAACTATCAAGACTGATGTCTACAGTTTTGGGGTTTTCCTACTTGAGTTGATCACAGGAAGAAGAGCTGTGGATTCCTCCAGACCAGCAAGTGATCAAATCCTGGTTAACTGGGTATGCACTAAATGTACTTGATTACACCAGCATTTATCCTCAGAATCTGATTGCCTATATAATTCAGTAATATCATTCCGACAAATGGAACATGTCAGATATGGCAAATGCATATAAAATACTCAGTTAGAAATTATTCGAAGAAGATGCCTGCTACAAGGTATCTGACTGTTAAATTCATGTGTGATCAACAGGCCAAGCCAATGCTCAAAGACAGGAGGAGGTACCATGAGCTGGTAGACCCTCTTCTTAGAGGTGACTACCCAGAGAGAGATTTGAACCAGGCTGTGGGCGTGGCAGCAATGTGCTTACAAGAGGAAGCCTCAGTTCGGCCATACATGAGTGACGCTGTGGTGGCATTGGGATTCCTCGCAGAAGTGCCCGAAGGCTATGAAGAGAAACCCAGTACTGTACCCCAAAAGAAACAGGTTGAAGATCCCTCATTAACTAGTAGCACTAAGCAAGATGAGAGCGCATTCGATCGTCAACGAGCTGTTGCTGAGGCCATTGAATGGGGCGCCATGAGGCAGAAACAAAAAGCTCAAATTCAAGAAAAGAAAGCTCAATCTCAGGGCATTATAGCCCCCACTGAAGCCAACAGGTTGTAAAACACCAGTAATGGCTGTGTTTATTATATCCATTGTGCAAAGTCTTTTAGGTTGTCTCCTAACTTGTAACTTTGCAATTTTGTGCAAGCCTTAGGGCTGAAGTGTCATATAGAAATTAGAATTTGTACATGACATTCTTGTCTCATAAAGGTGTCAGGGATCAATCTCAAGGCATTATATTCCCTACTGAAGCCAACAGGTTGTAAAAACCAGTATGGCCTATGCTTATATCTGTTATGCAAATTTATTAGGTTGTCTCATATAACATGTAACTTCGCAATTTGAGCGAGCCTTAGGAATTAATTCTCATATAGAAATTAGAATCTACAAAAGAAATTCCTGTCTCATAACGATGTCACAGTGTTAGTGGTATGGCTTGAATTTCGTAGATTGTAGCTATGATAGACCGGGGGTTTAGGTCGATAATTCCGGTGTCCCGGAGCCGTGATGGCTGCCGGCCGATCTGCTGATAGAGAATAGGGGATTTGGGAGTTTGGAGAGGGAGATTAGGGAATTGGAGATTGGAGATTTCTTTATTGGTGGTGGCAAAGAGGTGAGGATGAACGGGTACGGTGGTGGCGATTGATGGTGCAGAGGTCGCCTGTCCCTCAGGCAAAAAATTTGCCGGAGTAGCCCATGGTTGTGAACCAAATGGCAGCGGCAATAGACTGGAAGGTCTATCGCAGGACGATTCTCAACGTCCATCAGACGATTAGCAATATCTCTTATCTGCTGGTGCATCCCTTCCATGCGCATCATCAATGCTTGGATGGATTGCATGAGTTGCACCATGGAAACCTCGTCGCTAGCTTCGTCGGATCCCGGCATTGCTGCTGCCGGTAGTGGCTTTGATACCAAATTGGTATGGCTTGGATTTCGTAGATTGTAGCTATGATAGGCTGGGGGTTTAGGTCGATAATTCCGGCGTCCCGGAGCATGGCTGCCCGACCGATCAGCTGATAGAGAATAGGGGATTCAAGAGTTTGGAGAAGGAGATTTGGGAATTGGAGATTTCTTTATTGATTACCTCAACTGATTCGGCTGCCTCTCTTTAAATAGAGACATCCCCTAACAAGTATATCTAAATTAGGAATGAATACATATCAAAGGAGAATTTTTATTATTATTTAATCCTTTTTTAATTATATTTTAAAGTTAACCCCTTGCCAACTTTATTTCCAAATCTGACCCTTTTGGTCACGTGGCGTGACCAAATAAAACTGTCACGACAGCAGTGGCGGCGTGGCCAAAGGTGCCACACAAGCCCGCGGCCGCGCGCCGTGCCAGCGTGGAGGGCTTGCGTGGCACCTGTCACGCCTTTTTGTTTGGCGTGACAGGGCGCGATTGTCACGCCATTTAGCACGGCGTGACAGGGGCTAATTCCAGTCTATTTGTATTCCGTTTGGATTTATAGATTTGGAGCCAACAAAGGACTTCGTTTTGAAAGATAAAAAACAATTGAAGATACGGTGATGCATAACACTATGTACATGTAACATTTAACAATGCACAACTTGAAAATAGAGACCTCTCTACGTAACCAAATATAACACCATCCTTTTAATTGAGAGTAAATAGATATATGGACCTGTAATCTTTTTGTGCTTTGAAAACCTTTGACACTTTACAATATTTGCAGGGCGTTTCCCAGAAGTGATACATAATGCATCCTGGAAAAAAAATAACTAATATGTGGATTGTGTGGTACAACATGAGGCACAGTATCGCTGACGAAAGATGCGTAGACACAATTGTGTTGTAATGAATATTACAATTTGTAGGTTAATTACATTTAGCAAATCTGATTGTATGATGTTATTTATTTTGAAAATAAAAGTGTTGCGACGATGTTGGTTGGTCTGTTTGTTATTTTCATAGAATATCAAGGGTACGAAATTTGTCAGACTTGCAATAACATTTTGTGATCGTCGTATATTGTTGTAGTGCGCTAAATTTCTGTATAATTTTGTGAGGACGATTGAGATAGTAATGAGTTGTAAGTAGAAAGGTAAGTGATATTACGATGCGCTAGGGAGTCTCTCCTCGATGAAGTCGTCTGAACGTATACGCATATATAGGCACGTAGTCGATGTCGTACTTTATAAAGCTTATGCAGAATTTGATTGAAGGGGCTGAGAACGCTCGTTGTGATTATGAAGATGCCCTAAAACATGGAGGATTCGATGTCGGTGCGAATGGTTCTTTCTGGGATTCTACTAGAAGAGGCATACTTGCAATACATGCTTGCTTTGATGGCTTAGCGGAGACACAGAACCAGAAGTACATTAGAGTCCAGGTACAGAAGCACGTTATACGTAGTCACATGATATGATGGTTCGGCTAATTGCTTTAGTCATCCTCGCTACTACTACGGTACACTGCGACACAAGCATCCGGACCATATAAGTATACATGCCTTTAGGGGATAGTAAAAAACATGGGGGGTAGGACGGGGGACTACTACGTAATGACCTGACCTACTGCGTGGACCGGGGCTATTTTTCCTTCCTTGCTAGCTCGGCGTTGAACTCCCCGTCGCCTTCCCCTTCCCTTGTTGCGGGACTGTCCACGTCGGGCTGGTATGTCGAAGTTGTCCATGTCCTGCGATTCCATGATGTAAGTGCACCGTATAGTGAAAATCCTAAGACGGATCCAAATTCTTCATCACTCACATCGTCGATACGGATTACGCCCGGGCGACCGGATACGCTGTGGTAGCTGGACTCAACCGCATGAGCCTTTCCCTTGCCCTTATTGCGGGACTGTCCACGTCGGGCTAGTATGTCGAAGTCGTCCATGTCCTGCGATTCCATGATGTAAGTGCACCGTATAGTGAAAATCGTAAGAAGGATGTAAATTCTTCATAACTCACGTCGTGGATACGGATTACGCCTAGGTGACCAGATACGCTGTGGCGGCCAGGCTCAGCCGCATGCGCCTTTCCCTTGCCCTTGTCGCGGGACTGTCCACGTCGGGCTGGTATGTCGAAGTCGTCCATGTCCTACGATTCTATGATGTAAGTACATCGTACATTGAAAAACGTAATAAGGATGTATATTCTTCATAACTCACGTCGTCGATATGGATTACGCCCGGGCGAATACTGGGCTTCTTCGGTGCGTCCTCAACAGGGTCTGGTACGTAAGGTTTCCACCGCACAAAGTTCTTGGCCCGCACCGAGCAGTTCAGCATGTACTTCTGCTGGATGAATGTCCTGTCGTACATCTCTGGGCCGTCGATCCACTGGAAGAAGTGGCAGCGCATCTCAGGCTGCCATTACGTGGGGATGAAGTTAAAAATTTAAGGAATTCAACGTTGAGAGAGGAAAATCGATGCGCGCGAAAGAAACACTTACGAGGTAGTGCCCGCACGTGTAGTACGCCGGGCTGCCATGTCTGGGTGTGTGGACTGAATGATCTCTACCGGTTCGCCACACACACATTGCGGGATCGAAAAACATGGTGGTACTAGAGCATCTTTCATTGAAAAATCTGGGTATTGTAGCTGTTTCCTCTTCTGCTTAAGCCACTTTTGCTTCTGCAACATCCTCGCGTAGAACTTTGCCGAAGAGTCCATAGCTGGGTATCTATTATATAGTATTGTGTAGTGTTGGGTTTGGTTCAACCCCCTTTTATAAGCCCCATGGTTGGTATGGTGTGGTTAATTTCATGCAAAGTCCTCTCTTTTAGTTCTAAAAAGCTGAGGAGGTAGAGTGATGTCATGTCCATCTGAAAAGCTGGCGAAGCATAGTGTTGTCACGTCTTATTTGCAGAGAGAAGTCATGTCTTGCTTTGTAGAGTGTTGTCTTATCGGTCTGAAAAGTCTCACCCTAAACCTAAACCCTAAGCTACGCAAAGCTGACTCCTTTGGTCTTATTACTCCGCAAAGCTGGCCCGTGTGGTCTTGTTACTGCGCAAAGCTGCCTCGTCTGGTCTTGTCACTGCGCAAGACTGTCTCCTTTTGTCTTATCACTATGCAAAGCTTCCCTGTGTGGTCTTGTAACTGCGCAAAGCTGTCTCCTTTGGTCTTATCACTGCGCAAAGCTGACCCGTGTGGTCTTGTCACTGCACAAAGCTGTCTCGTCTGGTCTTGTCACTGTGCAAGGCCATCTCCTTTGGTCTTATCACTGCGCAAAGTTACCCCGTGTGGTCTTGTCACTGCGCAAAGCTGTCTCCTTTGGTCTTATCACTCCGTGACAAGGGCTAATTCCAGTTTGTTTGTATTTCGTTTGGATTTATAGATTTGGAGCCAATAAAGGGACTTTGTTTAGCAATGTACATAACACCATGTACATGTAACATTTAACAATGCACAACTTGAAAATAGAGACCTATCTTCGTTTAGCGTGCATCTTAGAACCCAGCCATGCGTCATATCGTCCTTGCATTCCGACAACGACCCCGGGCTCATCCCATCCAAATTTCGACTTAATCCTAGTCACAACAATTTTAAAGTCCAGCGATTCGCGAAAGAAAAGGACGGTCGCTTCCATGCCGCCGAAGTCGACAGAACTTCCAGTTTGACTAATGGCTCCACTAGTAAATACACGTACAACTTTGTCCATCTACATCTAACAAAATATTGCAAAGTCAGTACTGCATGCCATATGAACGAAATACCGCAAGTACGAAATATCACAATCAACATTGGACATAACAAAAGCTCAGTTTCCTAAGACATGCTAGCAGTTTGACGGTACAAACATATGCATAATTGATAGGTCGTTTCACAATGATTTGAGGTGTGTTAGGCCATATACAGTGGACGAATAACACCAAGAAACAAGGAGATGCAAAAAGATCCAAAACCTACACTACTTGAGTCTCTCGTGCTCAGTTACGCTCGAGATCCCGTTCTCGAGACCGCCCAAACCACGTGTTTGGGACCGTTTAGAGCTTGCCTTTGAGTGCGACCTACACTACCTTGGATCCACGTGCCCAGGTACGCTTGAGAACCCGTTCTCGAGACCGTCCAAACCACGTGTTTAGGACCACTCAGGGCTCATTCCTAAGTACGCCCAGGACTTCGCTCCTGGGTACGCCAGAGCTACACGCTCGGAGTGCCACGAACCACTCGTTCGAAAAATCTTATATGCAGAAAGGAGATAAGTCAACCTTTATTTCATTTCTTCTATACAGGTTCTTTCATGGGTGCCTAGATCTACGTGAAACAGTTGTATCGTGTGTTTAATTTGTTGAGATTAGATGGTTGATGATAATGCATACTGCTGACTTGTGGATGTCGTGTTTCATTAAACGCTTCCATGGAATTAGACGCTTTTTTCCCACTGTGATAAACAAATTCACGAAGCATTATGAGCTTTAGGTTATGTTCCAGTAAGTGACGCTTCCTCTCAAGGAGTATATTGGAGTAAAATGAAAAATAAGGGGCAAATGAGATGTTCTTTATGTCTAGCTGTTTTGCTATTATCACATGACAGGTTCAGTGAATAAGAGTGTCTATTTGGTGCATGAATGCATAACCTTTCAACCAGATTGAACTGATGTGCCTTTGTAATAACAAAATACAAAATGCTCCAAAATTTGCTCCTAAGGGATACCAAGTGACACGAGTTTTGATATTGGTAAATACATGTTCAAGTTCAACAGATAAACTGTGGAAGGAGAAAGAGACTTGATTCCAGTAGTGAGAATATTGAGGCTAATAAACTAGCATTTGATAAATTGATATTGTCTGTCGCAGGATGGTCGAAACAAAACATATCATAGCTTTGCATGTTAATAATGTAACATCAGGTTAGTACATGGCTTATTAGTATCTTTGTCCCAGTATTGAACTTGGTAATATAATAGTGGGTGTGAAGTTTGATGCTGATATAGTTATTCCCTTAATTCATGAATTTATATTGACATCCAACTTATGCAGACAGAAAGGGCTTCCCAAAGGAGAGACGCTTTCCACACCAATTTTCTTACTCCGCTTATAATAAAAGAGGCTACTCTGGTAATTTTTTGTTAGGGGGGAAGAGGTGCTCAGGTCTATCAAGATAAGCATGCCTATAGTAGCAATTTGACAATTAAATATACATGAAAATGACTCTTTTCTACATATTTGACCACTGAAATTCTTGAACACATGGAGAACGCCAATTAGGATTTAGTAATTATTGTGCAACTAGGCCCAGTAGGTAACTTCAAATTGAACTATTTTAATGCAAACAACGAATGTATCAGTTCATTATTTTGTTTCTATGCCAAATTCACAAATGTGCACATATATCAACAGCACATAGATGTAAACATATAAAACAATAAATCCTGAATACACAGAATTATCAATTCACCATCATGTCGGCCATTGCATCAACAGCGTGTCGGGCATTTTCCAAAGCCAATCAAGAACGACTAAGGTAGCCCACCCTTTTTCCCCACCGTTGTTGAGCTCAATCAAGAACACATCATTTTGAGCCAACCAAATACATTCATGCATCGTCATATTTTGTTTTATCACGGTCATTTGCTCGCACATCCACAAATACCCATATAAGTTAACCCAGATGACCACAAGCTCTCAGCATCCATCAGTGTCATCACAGAGTAGTGGGTAGGGAGAGTAGGGAGAAGGGAGGAGAGGTACTGACGGCGGGAGGACCCGGCGGCGGGGAGGGCAAAGGGGAGCTTGGTCGACGGCGGGAGGACCCGGCGGGGAGGGACGCAGGCGGCGGCAAAGCAGGCGGCGGGAGGACTGGCGCGACGGGCGCCCTGGTGGGAGGAACCGAGGCAGGAGGGCGCCGACGGCGGGAGGAACCGGCGGCGTGGAGGGGCACCTGCGGCGGCGGGAGGTAGAGAGGCGCGGGCGCGGGAGGTAGAGAGGCCAGATAAAGAGAAGGAGAAAATGGGCTGCGCCGGCACTTTTATGTGCCCAGTGTCACGCCATGTAGAGAGGCGTGATAGGAAGCTTTGTCACGCCATGTCATATGGCATAACAGATGCCACGCAAGCCCTCCACGCTGGCACAGCGCGCGGCCGTGGGCTTGCGTGGCACCTTTGGCCACGCCGCCACGACTGGCGTGACAGTTTTATTTGATCACGTCATGGACGGTGCCGTGACCAAAAGGGTCAGGTTTGGAAATAAAGTTAGCGAGGAGTTAACTTTAAAATATAATTAAATAAAGATTAAATAAAAAATTCATCAAAGGACACTACTAATCTGAACGTAACTAACTCGCTATCTTTAACTGACTCAAACTCTATTGCTTTTGATTTGCCGCACAAACAACTAATGCTATGAACTACTGCTGGCCGACGCCCTGGCCTGCGCAGGCCATGGGCCACGGCGGTGGTAGGGTATTCCCCACATAACAGTTAGGGACCTATATTACACAGAAACAGGTGGATTCATTGGGCTTTTCTAGCTAGAACACATCAATGCAACGAAGACACATATTTGGTAACACCAATCTTCATGCAGAGCGCTAGCATTACCTACTCCGGTAGTATTACACTGAGACGGTGACCGAGTCGATAAAACATATATATAGCTCGAGTCTTGAGAAACTTCTCCTTCGCTGCTGCTGCTTTTAACTGATACAGTATTTGCCTAAATATGCAAAAACTTGAGCTCTGAAAGGGAGTTCAGAATAGGCTACTCACGCTTGTTTAAACCTTGTACCCTCCCTAACAAAAGCTTGTGGATACTGTCTCTTGTCTCTGTACTAATATGATAAAATGCAATTATGAGTCAAGTCACAGTATCACAGCAACAACCTTATAGACACTGAATAGAGCCACAGAGCAAGTAAAAGAAAGTTGAACTTTATTTGAGAGTATGTTGGAAATATACAAATGCATGAGAAGGCTTGGATAGAACATCATCAAATATTGAACCTCAGGGACAATTCACTAATTGTCTAAATCCTGCTAACCACCTCCAGATAGCAATATGCATTGATACCTCGCTTCCAATAGAATAGTCTCGGTCCTCTTTGAAGAGCTCACGGCCAATTATCATTTTTCTTACCTCACTAGTACCAGCTCCAATCTCAAACAGTTTTGCATCTCTCAGGATCGAGACGGCCAGTTGGGTACTCATTTATGTATCCATTGCCACCAAGACACTGGATTGCCTGCCATATTGGTGGACCACAAAAAAAACTTTATCACCGCCGCGCAACAGCTCCCCGTTGTCGCCCTACGCTCTCCGCCACCACTCTCTGCCCGAAGTGGTCGCCGGCATCTAGATCCCGCCGGATCCGGACTTCAGAGATCCGCATCAGGTCGGATTCGATCGTCGCCGACCAAATCCCGACACCACCGCCACATGCACAGAGCGCCACTGATGATTGGTGTCTTCCTCAAGAACGGCGAGCACGGCATCTTCCTCAAGAACGGCGACGGCAGCCCACCGGCATGCGGGCCGACGACAGGTCGGTCTCTCCCGGGAGCCATTCTCTCTCCCCTGGACCACCTTCTCTCTCCCCAAACCACCGCCTCTTCTGCAGGTCTCTAACACTGCAAGCCACCACCTTTCCTCCTCCTCTCCTCCACTGTGGCTCAGCTCCGACGTGGGCCTGCGAGGCCACCGGCCACGGTGGACCGTGTACACGCCCTTATTTTTCTAAGCCCCCTTATCACGAGTGTCCAACTTTTGTCTTCATCTTCTCATCAATCATCAATTCATCATGGAGAAAACGATGATCATCACGATGAGATGCCAAGAAAGGTAGCAGCAGTAGATAATCGTGGCTTGCTTTTGCGCGTTTGCGCAATGCTCTGGTCGGCTCGATTCCGTAGCACAACCACCTCCTTCCTATATACTACACTAGTTAGTATATACCTCACGAGGGAGAGTACCGAACACGACTAGACACTGAGTGAGTGACTGACTCCGCAGTCTGCACCGAACGACTCGTTCAGATTCAATCAGCCATACTGTGATAAATCGACGAGGAAGAAAACTACTGCTCCGTATGTTTGTTCTTTTTCTTTTTGGAACTACCGATGATTTACTATCGACTTTATCAAATATATATTGTATATTGAAAACACAGTGCTCGAGATCATGCAAGAGGAGACAGTGTTTTTTAGATAGATTCACGTCTTCTCCGGAGAGAATAACAACTATACTTGTGTGTTGTTGTATTGAATGTATTTACAGAATGAAACAGGCCAACGAAACTAAGTCTAATGGTTTCTAGATGCATTAGATCTCTCCCTTTATCCACCAACGTCACCCCTCGTATAACTTTTGAAGGGGTGACAGTTGTTGTGCGTCTAGATGCGTCTTGACGGTTGGCCAGAATGAAACAGGCCAACGAAACTAAGTCTAATGGTTTCTAGATGGATTAGATCTCTCCCTTTATCCACCAGCGTCACCCCTTATATAACTTTTGAAGGGGTGACAGTTGTTGTGCGTTCGGATGCGTCTTGACGGTTGGCCAATTGCGCACGTTGGCTACGGTTATTGTCAGAGAGATACTCCTATGCACGTTCGTCATGTGGTTACGCCAAAGATAAAGAGAACTACACGTGGTTATGTCAGCGACAAACATCATGTGTATTAACTACTACACACGAATGAGCGAAGTGTACAGAGTCCCTAGTCGATAAGGTCCACATGTTTGTGGATTTTATCAACCATAGAGTGGTCGTGGTTGACCTGGTCGTAGCAAATCTTACGACTATAGGGTAGTAGTGACCCAAAGTAGTCATTGCCTTCCTTGGTCATAACGGGTATTTTCGACCAGGGGTATATTCGAGGTCTATTAAGAATACCATTATCCATAATAATTATTACATATAATTAGTTTCATTAATTGAGGATTATTATATCCTCGTCGGAAACCGATCCCAATTAAGGGGTGCAGCCAGCCAGTGGGCCCTGCTGGTTTCTTGTTCTCCAAGGAGATGTGGACATATACCAAATTCCCTGTATGACCCTTAGTCTATAAATATAGTAGAGAGTTCATTTATTATGTACATAGAAAAGCATTGAAATGAAGAAGATCATTGTGTTGCTCGGTTGTATGGATCGTTCGCTCAACAATGCTAGTTATTTAACACGTCATCAACATCGACTACTCTACAGGCCACGGTATGTCGTTAGATTCACCCCGCCGGCCCCTTCTAGTAGCTAGAATCAATTTAGTAGATCGTTTCTAGTTGCTTGTTTTGTTTGCACAAATCGATGTCCTCTTGTGAACGGTCACGTCCTAGAGTTTATCCCTGATTGACGTGGTAGTTGAGTTAGTGGCTCACCTCTCCATATGTGACATTCGCACGGAGAAGGCATGTTTGCAAGAGTATTTGTCGGCCATGCGAACCCTAGTTGTGTTCGTCATTTTTGTCTATTCAATCCATTATTTGTCGGCCTTGGAAGCCAACATCGCTGCCAACCCTTATACCAACACGCAACCTCGTCGTTAGCTAGCACGCCAACACGTCCCCTGTTACCAGCCAAACAGTGTTAAATGTCTCTGTAGCTATTTGGAATGGCGACAGAGAACAAATCGTCACTTAAAATGGCGACAAGTTCATGTCGCAAATTCAAATGGCGACAGGAGATGATATTTTTATTTTTTGGCAGAAATAATTGAAATAAAATTATATTTATATTTGTAGAGAATGCAGCTTCAAATTTTACAGGATTTGACTAAGTTTTTTGGTAATATCTTTTAGTGTCTGCGCAACCTATTATTTTCGAAAAAAAAGAACGAAATATTAAGTAGAGAACATTTCAAGAGTTAAATTTAGAAGATGAGATTTCAATTGCGGCAATAAGACTTCATAATCTAAGTGTGAATTACATGGTGCCGAGGGTTTGGTTACGTGCATTTGTTTGTATCGTTACTCTTACGGTAGAAGCGACAACATGCATGAATCATCAACTTGATCTACACGTATGATACATGTGTGCCTTTTGAAATCGGAAAAACTAGTGGATCGAAAAGAATTTAGTCTTGACAGCCCATCAGTGCTTTCCCCATGTCTACTACAGATCTGCGAGCATGGCCAGTCCCGAATGCAGCTCTGTACTGTGAGACGAGCTGGAAGATGGAATGGAGTACAAAATGTCACAGTTGCACGTACCTAGGAACCCAACGTGGGTCAATCATCCATGCCCTCATGGGCGTGCGCATACGCAATGTGCCAAGCTCGATGGGTGCCTCGCCAGGCTGGGGCTAGACGGTACTGAGACGGCTATGGTGGCCCGTGTCAACGGCGGGGGTCCACTAGCTCGAAGGGCCACTGCGCAGAACCTCCTGCGGACGTCATTCCTGAAATAATGTGAAACAAAAAGACAGTGCTTACATTATCGTCAATAAGAAATATAAAACAGAAAAATAAAGTAACCAATATTAACCGTATTCCTAAGTCAATCGCTATTCCAAATAGCGACAGAGGCATTTGGAGGGCGACAGAGGCATGTCATCAATAGGACCGGCGATAGGGCCATATCGCTATTTCAAACAGCGACATAAGCCTATTTTCTAATTTTATTAAACATGCATCTATTTCTATAATTGTATAAAAAATATTAAAATAGAAACATTAACGAAATATCTACAATTGAACTACACACGCCTAAAAATATTTACTAGACTACAAAACCATACATCTCAAACTATCTAATACATTCAATTACTGCACCATAAATAATAGGGATTATCGATGATTTGCCACTAAGTTGATGTGCAATTAATAATTTTTCACTCCATGTCTAACTGGTATGTGGGTCCCAGGGCCACATGTCAGTGAGAATTATTACTTGCACTTCAATTGTTGTGGCGAATTATCAAATCCCTCTAAAAAATATCTACATGAGTAACGATGTATTTAAAACTAAACTACACACACCTAAAAAGATTTACTATAAAGAACTACACTATGTAACCATAAATCTAAAACTATCTAAATCATTCAATTACCACACAATAAATAAATTCTTTACGACTAGCCATATTTCTATAACTAAACTACACACGTCTAAAAAGATGTACTACACCGAACTACACTACATAACTATACATCTAAAACTATCCAATCCATTAAATTACGAACCTACTAGTGTTTCGAATTTAAATGTAAAGTTACAAAAAAAAATTTACCTACAATGTGGGTGACCGAATCTACTCCCCTCCTCGGCTACAGATGGGTAGGGCTTTGCTACCTCTTCTCCTTCCCTCTACTCCTCTTCCCTCTTTCTTTTTTCCGGATTAAAAGTGAATTATGCCCGAGTTTTGGCTCTTTTATAGCCTAGCCTATGTCATCATTTCGAAGGACGACAGGAGGCTGCGGGATCCCTGTCGCCATTCCAAATGGCGATTTGGATGCCAATCGCCATTTCAAATGGCGACAAGTGCATTTACTCTAGTTTGGTTGGCGACAGGGCTCCCGTTGCCAGTCCAATCGATGACAGGGGTTTGTCGCTAATTGAAATAGCGGCATAAGTTCATTTTTGTAACTTATATCAAACATGCATTTATTTCTATAATTTTATTTTTTAAATGTATTATTAAAAAATCCAGAAAATTGCATGAAAATTGTAGGATATATTAGATATCAGTAAGAGAGATTTTGAGTACCCTGGACAGCAGTAACCATCTTACCTAGACACTTAATGTTGATATTAACCATATACCCTTATCTCTTAATCAGGTCGCGGCATATGGAATGCCGCTGCACGACATGGATCAAATTGCCGCTTTTGGGACAAGAAATCCGTAGCGGATTATAATCCTGTGGTGCACCATGGCATCTATTATCTAGGCTAAGTAAGTATGTAGTTCACTATAGCTGACATGGTTACGAAGACTGTCCATCTTCCACCTAGAGATGTGACTTTACAGTAGCAGTATCTTCACACCAACAAGGCTATGTATCCTGATCTGATCTTCGTCGTGCTAGTTGCGGAGAAGTATAGTGATCTCCTGACGAAGAATCACACTACTACTCCCATAGGGACTACGCCTGTTCAAGAAGAACACGCAAATACCCAGAATAAAGGGAATGCTCCTAGATGCTGAAAAGACCATGAGTTGTATATTGGAAGGGAAATAAAGCAAGTGCATTCAGAGTATGGATAAGTCCAGGGGGAGGTTATGGAGACCTGCAGTAGTCTCGTTCTTACCCTTAGCTATGATTAGATGCCACTTACCTACACGAGATGTATTATTGGTTTAGATATAGTTCACGCAGAACTTGGTTATGCTTACGAAGAGCAAGTTGTTATCTTTTGCTTTAGGCTAAAAACTTCTGCATTTGATTAAACAAAAAAATTATATTGTACTATAAACGTTCTGAATCCCTGATCTGCCATTACAAAATGACCTCTCTCTTCTTGGAAAGTAATCTAGACTTACCAAGTAATAAGGCGTTAGGATTCTGATGCAATCAGCATCGGATCAAATTAGTTTGTTTCCTTTATTAGTCTTTTCATGTTTAGTTGTTGGCTTGTTTACCAAGTTGATTAGGCAGCCTTTAAAAGGACATGTAATTAGATGTGTTTGATGAGAGAATAGAGAAAACAGAAAAGCTTTGGCTACGTAGGTTGCAGCTGAGCACCAAAGTTCTTGCGTGCGCACGTTTTTGCTCTCTTCCACCGTGAATTGGTGTGTGTGTGTGTGTGTATTCAGGTGCTCATGTGAGTTGTGTTCACGGATTCGCATGTATGAATATCTGATTTGTGCCAACATTTTGTATCGGAGCGCGATGTGTAGCATGTCATGCCGAAGCAGATGTCGTCCTGGCTCAAGTCCGTGGGCAGTGGTGACATCTCGGACACGGTGTCGTCCAAGGCACCGGCGAAGGAGGCCACGATGATGGACTTGACTAAAAAGGAGATAACCAAGGAGGCTTGGGACACTCTCAAGAAGTGAGTTCAAGGTGATGTACATTTCGCAAAGAAGCTAACCACCATCGTCAACGAGATTCGTGTCCTCGGAGACAAGATTGGAGTGCACCATTGTGAAAAAGTTTCTTCGTGTCGTCCCTGACAAATTTTTGCAAATCGTCTCTACCATTGAACAATTTGGTGATATCAAGTCAATGACGTTTATGGAGGTGATTGAGCATCTGAAGGCGTACAAGAAACGCATGACGGGATGACGGCGTGACGAGGAAGGTGAGCACTTGTTGCTCACCCGTAGTGGGAGTCCAAGGCCAAGAAGAAGGAGGGTGATAACAACTCTGGCAAGAAAAACCACAAGTTCGACAAGGCGAAGGTTTGCTGCTTCAATTTTTAGGACTACGGGCACTTCGCTTCCGAATGCCATAAGCCGAAGAAGGAGAAAGCAGAGGCGCATTTAATTGAGGCAAATGTTGAAGATGAACCGGCGTTGCTCTGATGTTGAAGTAACAACAATAAGATTAAGGGTTGTCGTATTAGTGTTTTTGCATGTTAGTCGAGTTAGTCCCTGCATGTAGATGGATGTGTACCAGCTAAGTTGAGTTCCTGCACGCAGCTGTGTGTGTTTAGTTTGCGTGTAGACTGTTTCATGTGAAGGTGTAGCTGGTAGTTTGGATCATGCCTTGAGTCTAAAGTCATTGACTAGGAGAATGCAAGTCTAGATTAGGGGGAGATTCTTGGAAAGTAATCTAGACTTGCCAAGTGATAGGCTATTATCATCCTGATGTAATCAACATCGGATCAAATTAGTTTGTTTTCTTTATTAGGCTTTCCATATTTAGTGGCTTGTTTACCAAGTTGATTAGGCCGTCCATAAAAGGACATGTAATTGATGTGTTTGGTGAGAAAATAGAAAAAACATAGAAGCTTTGGCTAGACAGGTTGCAGCCCTTCCACGGCAAGGTCGAGTACATCCCCGAGCTTGACCTTTGGTTTGGACTCTCTGCTAGGGACCACTGCTTCAACGCTTCCGACCTCTCCTCCTCCATGGACGATCGGCGGCCGAGGCTGCACAACGTATGGCGGGATCATGACCAGCCTGAGGACTTGTTTGGATATACAGTGACTCGACTCAAACCCTTCGGATTCACAGGGAATTTAAACTAAAATCCCTTCTAATCCAAAATGATTACGTCTAATCCCTTCCAATCCAAACAAACCCTGAGTGGGAATCATTCAAGAAGACCGCAGTCGTCAACCTGGGCTCTGGCAGGTTCTGCATCGCCAACTTCTTCCAAACCATGCAGGACACCAACTACAAATACCACCAAGTAGCTGACCAGAGGTTTGTCGTCTTCACCGGCGTGGAGATGGTGCGCCACGCCGGCGACGACGACAAGCAGGATGGCAACGGCAAAGGTAGAAGAGGCAAAGGCAAGGGGGGATCATCTGATCAACCACAAGTCCAAAGTTTACAGGTTGGTCATCCATAGCACCATCGAGGCGGTGCTCTGAATAATTTTGGGGCTTCGCTCTCTCTCAAGTCTCCCTAATTAGTTTTGGGACTTTTGCTCTGAAGTCTTTCTATTGCTTTATCCTTTTATGTACATGTTGTAAGAATGTACATATTATCTCTTACAACATACTCCTTCCGATCACAAAAGTGTACTTTTTTTTTTGAGAACTTGTGGGAATGTGTTCCTATTTATTGATAGGCTTTTGTTTTACACGGCCAATTGCAGCGAGTGCTTGTCAAAAAAGGTTTAGTGGGTAATACAAGAAGCAATGGGACAGTACATTAGCCCAAAGCTTCATACCATATTTCGTTCATCTCATCAAGGTTAGTTGCAACATATGGGGTACATCTCCTTTTATAGGCCGGTGAATGAACCGACTACCATGCAAATCGACTATGCCAACTAATTTACAACTCAAAACTACTTGATTTCCTTAGCTCTTGCTAGACCTATCCAGAAGTTTTCCTTCTTTCCAAGCCTCTTTCCAAGCTCCTGAAGCATGGCTCGGCAGCTCAGCCCTTGCCGACTTACCATGTCGGTTATGGCTTCATGGAGCTAGCAGTGGTCAGATTCAATTTTACATTGTCCTCAAGAAAATAAATTAACTAATCTCTAATGCGTGCAGTCAAATCGTATCAATTTTAATCAAGATATTATTTATCATGAAAAGTACTTTCATAACATTACACTTTCATAACAATTTTTGAAAATACGACGGTAAAATTTAATGGTCAAAGTGACGTCTTATTGACCTTGAAAAGTCACAAACGATTTCATTTTATGATTGGATGGAGTACCTCCTCCCGTGAAAAAAAAAATAGTGATGCTCTAGAATGCATGCAGCATAGATCAAGCGTGGAGACTAGGGGGTGACGCAGGCCACACTAGTGGTGCCAAGGGCATAATATAGGCCGAGCACTATGCCGAGAATGCATGAAGCGTTGATCGAGCGTAGAGACTAGGGATTGACGACGCAGGCCACACTAGTAGTGCCAAAGGTATAGTATAGACCGAGCACTACGCCGAGTCACAAGGCACGGCACTATCTAGGGCGCAGAGCTTGGGGCTAGTGCTAGGTGGAGCCGAGGGTGCCAGGGCGCAGAGCTCAGGGCTAGTGTCAGGTGGAGCCGAGGGCATGGCGCAAGCTAAGGCTAATCTCGCCGAGAACGGCTCGACATATTAAAGTAAAAAAAAAAATTACCCGTAACATTTGAATTGAACTAGTATATTTTGAAGTCGGAAAACAACACGACGGTAGTTGTTATGAGTACGAGGAAATATCAATAGGGTAAACCCTTGTATTCTCAAAAGTCAAAAAAATAATACTCCCTCCGTTTTTAAATACATGACGTTTGACCAAACATGCAGTCAAACTTATCTAACTTTGACTAATAATATATGAAAAACTATTTAGATTGATCATGAGTGAATAGTATCATTAGATTTGTCATAATAAATATTTTCATAATATAATAATTTTGTAATTGTTTACTAACAAAATCATATAAAAAAGTAATGGTCAACGTTATATAAATTTGACTGCACATTTGGTCAAACATCATGTATTAAAAAACGGAGGAAGTACATGACTAGAAGAACATGGAGGCTCGCTCTCCAGCCACCGAATGTTTTGGGCTCCGACGCCTTGCGCGCTGTGTCTAACAAAGCATTAGAACATCCCTTCACATCCAAACCCCCAGAAAAAGCAAAACAAAAAAAGAAGGCATCTAGGTAAACCGATCCGCCATTATCACTGAAAAATTCTTAGCGTGTGGCGGCGCCACATTTGTCATTTGAACAAATCCGAAGCGCCTTTACCTGATTGGCAGCAGCATCCTGCTGGGCTTATCCTGCTGAAAGAGAAGAAGAAAAAAGTGAGCAAAGGAGGAAAAGCAGTGCATATGATGGACTTTTTTATCTGCCATTGCTCTGGGCAACACAACTACGGCCCTTCTTTACTGGCAAAGTGGATACTAGTATGATATGGGTATAAAGCAAATTGCTTCATGCGCTTGATGGAAAAAGGGGGCATTTGATTCCTTATCCTTGTTAGCTCAGAATCCAGATCCCTCGCCTCCATTTTTTTTCCTTCATGATTAAGCATCAGGATAGGGGCTAAGGCGTCCACACATCAACAACAATCCCACACCATAATTCTACTGCTTTTCATGCAGAATCAATACCCGAGAACAAAAAAAAAATCAAAGAGATGTTTTATTCTTATTCCAGGAAATAAGCAAGACATATCAAGTGGAGAAGAAAAACAGATGCTCCTTTCCAATATTATGACAGAAATTATGATGTTTCGTTCTTATTCCAGGAAATAAGCAAGACATATCAAGTGGTGAGGATAAAGAGAATGCTCCTTTCCAATATTATGACAGAAATTTGCAAGGCAATATGCTTGTTTGGTGTTCGAGGCTTCTAGTGACCTTACCTGTACCTGTAGTGTTCTTAAATTCTTACACAAGCTTTTATAGCTACAAAATGGCAGTGCTTTATATATTAGTTTTGAATTACATTTAAAAATAAAGAAATAGAATGCAAAGGCGGATAACACGGAAACGGTTTGAAATCATACACGTAAGGATAGAAGTGCAAAAAGCTAAAGAAAAAAAAAAGGATAGGGGCGCCTCAGATTTCCCAAACCATTACACCATTATTAAAGACAAGCCGCCACAAAGCAAAGCCAGCACTAGAATACACACAAGCACACCCCTTGCAAAGACACATGCACAGTCATCAG
Source organism: Phyllostachys edulis (assembly GCA_036346405.1). NCBI lineage: Eukaryota > Viridiplantae > Streptophyta > Magnoliopsida > Poales > Poaceae > Phyllostachys > Phyllostachys edulis. The sequence goes on along the minus strand of CM070554.1, from coordinate 68,731,470 downwards.
GATGAAAAAGTAGCCCAACGGGAGAAGAAAAGCATGCTTGCACCAGACCACTCAAAGTAACACTAGCACCCCAATCTCAGTTCAACTGAGACAAGCCAAATCAAGAGCAAGAACTTTCATCATAGCCATATCATATAAACCAAGGCCAGTGTAGACAAGAATACAGCAAGGGCAGGAGCAAGAACAGGATCAAGATGTACCCTTACCGTTTCAGCAACGTGATGATCGGCTACCTCAACTTGGCGACGCTCCTCGCCTCAATTCCGGTCATCGGGGCAGGGCTCTGGCTAGCGAAGGGCTCGACGACAACATGCTCATCGATGCTGCAGACGCCGCTACTCATCATCGGCTTCGTCGTCCTCCTCATCTCTCTTGCCGGCTTTGTGGGTGCCTGCTTCCATGTTGCCTGGGCCCTGTGGCTGTACCTCCTCGCCATGATGATCCTCATCACCTTGTTGCTTGCGCTGACCACGTTCGGATTTGCCGTCACGGCGGGAGGCGGTGGCACACAGGTGCCGGGAAGGCCGTACAAGGAGTACCACATCACGGACTACTCTTCATGGCTCCAGAAGCATATGCAGGACATCAAGTACTGGAGGCCAGCCCTCGCCTGTGTCGTTGGGTCCAAGGCCTGCGCCAAGATTTCCAATTGGACTCCCATGGATTACCTGCAGCATGATCTCACGCCAATACAGGTTTGCAGCACTAGCCACTGGTTTACTTTCTTGCATACTTGTCCCTCTCGCTATTGGAACTGCTTTCAGTATTTGTAATGTAACTTAGTTGATAATCTGAACCCAGCTCTATTCTGTTCAAGAACCGACATATTGTCAAAGAGATGGGGAAATAAAAATTAGCTGAACATGATATAATTCATCACTAAAAGCATCAGAGATGTGTGAGGTTAATCCATCTCGCACCATGCTTATTATCATCGCCTATTTGGTCATCAAAGATAGTGAATTGGCCACAGACTGGAAAACAATATAAGGAATTGAGGTGACCTCAGGGGACAGACAAGGCTTGGCTGTGGCCCCTTTTCAGCTAAACTGAAGTACTGAGGAAACTGGGTCCATTGATGGTTTCTCACTCGGAATGTTTTTACTGCTCCTGCACTTTTGCTACTATAAGACAAGCCAGCTCTAGCTCATACCTCTACTGCTCTAAACTCTGAACTATCCTGCAGTCTGGCTGCTGCAAGCCACCAACATCATGCACCTATAGCGGGGGAATGCCGGTCGGGGCGCAGGATGCGGACTGCTACCGGTGGAACAATGCTCCGAACATCCTGTGCTACCAGTGCGACTCATGCAAGGCCGGCGTGATGGAGCAGGTGCGGCAGGACTGGCACACAATCTCTGTCCTCAATGTCATCGTGCTCGTCATCCTCATTTGCATCTGCTCCTGCGGGTGTTGCGCCTTCAGGAATGCCCGCCGCTCCGTGTCCGAGTACCCATATGGGGTAAACCGCATGTCCAAGATTGACCCACGCTGGGACTACCACTGGTACTCTCAGCAAAATATTTTTTGTGAATTCTTTTGATTCATTCTTTTTCATTCGACGTCTGTTTTCTTCTTCATAAGTTTGGTTTCAGCTATAAACGCATTACTAAGTAGGAAAAGTAGGGAATCCGAAAATAACCTAAGCAGATGACAGCTTATGGAGGAGCATTAACAACAAAAGGAAACAATGGATCACTAAGTAACAAATTTTATTTCTTCTTTCCAAAAAGAAGAAGAGAAAGTGCCTTTTCTGTTCTTGTCACAACTGCATAATTATGCTTCATTGCTTCTGCAGTAACAGAGTTATTTACAATAATTTTTCTCTAATGATGACACAGACATATATAGCCCGACTCTCATTTGTACCCACTTATTTGCTGTGATTTTTAACACTGCTTTATGGTTTTTGCTACAGGTGGCGATGGTGGCGTGGTAGGAGAGAACAGCTCTACTAGGCTAGCTATTGGTATTCAAACCCTCGTATGATATTTTCTTCCTGATCCACCTTGTATCAAAAAAATAGTTGATAGTTGGGTCAGTTTCCCATAGCACTCTCTGGGTTTTTATATGTATATTTTCCTTCAGTGTTCAATAATTAAGCTGCTGTAGATATTTGAGTAAGAGGAGAGTAGAAGATGATGCAGTAAAAGGCATGTCTAGTTTTTCCAGTATGGTAGCCAAACTGTTCTGCAGTACGTAGTATTGTAGTTGGTGAGTTCAAAAGAGAAGTGATATCATGTCTATGGGGGGAAATTCCACACAATCAGCAGTACGACTATATCAGTATATCTACCGTTGGTGTGACTTCTGTTTTTATTATGTCTTGGCCATGGCTACCTTCTGCTATTATATCAGTGGACCCCTAAATTGAAGTTAAATTGAAGACAGACACTTCACTCTGGAATTTTGATGAAATTCGGTATCAAAACTAATTTCGTTGTGCAGAATAATTTTCTTTTTCACGTTTCTGCTGCATAATAGTGAATAGTCTATGTGAAATCTCTACAGGCAGGGATAAAGAAACAGGCAAATAATTACATTTGTATCAAAGCTATCCTACAGCCCCCCAGCAGAACTGCTAGCTGCTCATAAGTCCTAAGTGAATGTATGTCTCCTATGGCTCATTTCTGTTCAATTGTACCTCTAGGATATTGATCTAAGTTTCCACTTTCCACTGTTGCAGTATTTCCAGACGTTGAACACAGATAAGCAATATTTCAGAAAGCACTTCAAATTCAAGGCAAAAAAATACATTGAGGAAACAAACAAACAACTGATAAAAAAAACTGATGACAAGCACAATCAATGCACAGTGATCATCTATGATTAGTATTGGTTACAATAGAATATATTCCCATTGAACTTTTTCGCATGCAAATTGATGTCTAATTGATGGTGCAGGCGTGCAGCAAACAGTATCTGATCAGAATAATGCTAGACCAAATCTCAAATGGTGCCAAAGGGTTATTAGAGTCATGGACTCCCAGCGAAGCACTGTAGCACGAACAATATCGTGGTATAGTAGCAACGTGTGAACAGTAATACCGTATTTGGAAGGGTTTATTATTTAGGAATCTATGTATTAGGTGTTTGGTATCATCTATTAGTTAGGCAAGTTATAATTAGATTGGATTGTTAGAGATAAGTTTCCTTATAGATTATTTCTCAGGGATCAAGTCGGGTCGTCCTTATAAAAGGGATAGCATGTATCCATTATCAATCAAGTAAGAAATAAACAAAGTTAGTCCCTAACCAGTTTACTAAAAATCAGAGTCTCCTTGTTCGTCGAGAAGAGTCCCAGCCAAACTTGGAGGGTGATCCCTCGCCTCCCTAGCTAATCAAGCCTCGAAGCCTCACTACCTCGACAGGGAAGAGCCCTACCGGCGATTAGATGAGGACGAGTAACCTACCCTCGATCCTCGGACTCGTACCCAACCAATCACCACAACATTTGGTATCAGAGCCACTCACAATGGCTTCCGGTGCTGCACCATCTCTCTTGGAGAAGTTGAAGGCTAACAGCGAAGAGTAGGTGGTCTTACTCAACAACATGATGACCACCTTAGAAAAGGCTATGGAGTTGGTGGAAAAGCTGAAGGAGCAGGAAGAGGCGTCGCATGCCATTGCAATGGTTGTGCTGCTGCGACCACCTTGTCGGCACGGGTTGCTGTCCATTGGAGCTTCGTCGATCCTCGTCCACGCGACGCAACGTCGTCATCGAGCCCTTTCGTCGATATGGGGATACGAAGGTCTTAGTATGTGGCCGCCACCTGACAGCTCGAGGACGAGCTATCTTGCCGTGAGGGGCGTAATGCTATGGACTCCTAGTGAGGCACCGTAGCACGAACAACACCATGAGTACTGTAGCACGCGGTGCTGTAGCAACATATGAACCGTGATTCCAAGTTAGGAAGGATTCATTATTTAGGAATCTGTCTATTAAGTGTTTGGTATTATCTATTAGTTAGGCAAGTTATTATTAGATTGGATTGTCAGAGATAAGCTTCATTACATATTATTTCTTAGGGGTATCTATTATCAAGCAAGCAAGAAATAAACAAAATTTGTCCCTAACCGGTTGGCTAAAGATCATAGCCTCCTTGTTCGTCCTTGTTCGTCGGGAAGAGTGTCAGCCGAGCTTGGAGGATGATTCCTCGCATCCCTGGCTAATCAAGCCTCAGAGCCTCGCTACCTCGACAGGAAAGAACCCTACCGGCGGTTAGATGAGGGCGAGTAACGTACCCTCGGTCCTCAGACCCTGTAACGTCCGTTTTCGGACGGTCAAATAGTAACTAATTTCGTTTCGTTCTTCGCCGTAATTCAACTAACTCCTATTTTCGAAAACCTCCGTTCTTTCCCGGTTTGAATTTCAAATGCGTTGGTTGTAGCGTTTGGAATTCAAACTTCGCGATTCGGAGATTTCTCCTCCGTTTGAACCTTCGGGCCAACTTCAAGTTGGACTTCGCCTCTACCTCGGGCTTAGCCCACTTCCTCTCTCGGGCCAGCCCTGCCCAGCCCGTCTCCAGCCCAGCCCAGCCCGTCCTTCCTCTTCTTCTCTCCTCCCCTGCTGTTCCTCTCCACAGAAGAAGAAGAAGCAGTTAGCGGCCTTGATCCTCCCTGTCCTCTGTCTTGCTCCTGCCTGTTCTCACAAAGACGGTCCTCCCTGCGCCACCGACTCTCTGTCGCCTCCAACCCGCCTGCTCCCCTGCACCACCAGCGGCAGCAGCAGCTCACTAGCTCCTCGCTCTCGTGACGCGCCCCATCCGTTGCCCTCGGCACCGACTCCGCCGCGTCCTCGCCTTGACCGGAGCTCCTCCTTGCGCCATGCTCGCGTCAGTAGCCCCGATGGACGTGCCCTCGTCACCACCCCGTCACGGCGTCCTCGCCGCCCTCGTCAGCGGTCAAGCCGGTCGTCACTGACCCGCGTCCCATCGCCTTGACCGGAGCCGTCCGTGCGAGCCGCAGCGTCCTTGCCGTCACCGCTTCGTCCTCATCGCGCCAACTCCGTCCTCGCCGTGGACCAACAGCATCTTGCAGACAGCAAGACGCTACCTGGCCTGCGTCGACTCTGAGCACCACAGTGCCCACCCGTCCTCGCTTCGCCCTCGCTCTGTCTCATCCCGTGCCCAGACGCCCATGCCGCCTCGAGACTTGGCGCCCGCTCGTCCTCTCGCCCGACCTCCCACTCCTCCCGTGGGCGACTCTACTTTGTGCTCTCCCTTTATAGCCCCCTTTTTCCCTAGAGCTCCCCACGCCACCCCATTGCGAAGGTAAGAGCATACCTCCGATCCCGAAGCTCCTCTTCGCGCGCCAAGGCCACATGCGTGTAGCCGCCTCGGTGAGCCCCGCCTCTGGAGGCAGCGTCACATGAGCTCCGAGGCTGAGGAACCCGTTCCCCACCTCCTCCGCTCCACTGTCATTGCTGCTGCCATCACAGCATCATCTTCTCCGCTCGGCTGCTGCTGAAAGCCATGACCGGCCACCCCGAGCCGCCGGGACCGCTCCTCCAAGACATTGCCGTCTGTATCAGCCACCTTGCGTCGCCTGCCAGCCTGGCTGCCTTCGTCTGCTGCCGCGGCCAAGACCACCTTGCGCCAGCCGCCGCCTTACTCCACCGCCACTGGGGCCGCCTCCTCCGGTGACCCCGCCCGCCTCCAAGCCTCCCCGCCGCCCTCTCGCCCCTTGCCGCTGCCATGCCACGCCTGGCAGTGCTCCTCTGCCTCCTCTGTTCTGAAATCAGGGGAGGAAGCAATGGGGAAATTTTGGATTTTGGGTGGCCCACCTGCCATAGATACCTCCTCCTTTAGCTCAGTGTGGGACCCCACGAGAGATCAGTGACCACCACCCCTTTCAGCAGGCGGTGGGCCAGCCACTTGTGCCATGGACCCGAGCCACCCCCGAGCCGCACTGTGCCGTGGACTTAGTCCATACTGTTCTGTGAACCCACAGCTCCCTCTCTCTCTCTTTTCCTTTTTCTTTTTAGCTTCGTAAATTCGTATCTCCTCCGTTATAGCTCCAAAAATTGCAAAATAAATTTCTAAAAATTCGTTAAATCAAGATCTTGCTAATGGCATAGGACTTGATTAATTTGGAGTTCATTTGTGTATTCTTTTTTTATTTACTTGCTCTCTTTGCCGTTGTGCTTTTTAGGTAAATCGCCTGCTTAGGATTCGAAGACGGAGACCCTCAAGTTGATCAAGACCAAGAATATCACGATCATCTTGCCTCTAACCAAAGCGAGTCAATACTTTGACCATGTTGCTCCTACATTTTATGTAAATTAGTTTCTTTTAAATTAACAAATTGCATGCTTTAATTTTTTAACCAAATGTATGTTAAAGCTTAAGGTAGTTAATTACCTACTTGTTGTTTAATTAATTAATATGCCATCCATGTCAACTTGAATCCAATAACCCTTGTCACCCTAGTAATACTATGGTAATACTAGTTATAGGTCGTACTTGGGCGACATGCTAGCCTTGCTCAAGTACCGGGGTATTAAATACCCCAAATCATCATGCCTTCAAAAATAAAATGTTTTGGGTAGTCATTGGTGGTCTAATGACTAAGGCGAGAAAATAGTTTGGTTTACTCCTCAAAAACCCTAAAATGCTAGCTTTATCTGGGCGGATGGTGAGGCGGATTGGTGCTCCGGGAGCACGAGAATGATTGGGTTGTGGAATGAACCGCCCAGATAACCCCAAGGACTTAATCGGGTCACGACCTCCCGTGTTAAACAAGTGCAACCACAAGTCTGCAGAAAAACTTGCGACTTAGCTTAGTAGATTTATTGAACCTTGGATGCCATTTCGCTGGGCGGATAAATGGGGAGCCAAGTGGATTCATTCTGCTTGAATGGGACAGGAGGAGGGTGACATTTTGCCGATCGAGGTATAGCACCGCTATGCCGGTCGCCGAGGTAAAACATCCGCTCAACATCATGGGCGTAACCCTATATGTTGAAATGACGAAGGGCGAGATAAGTCGAAGCGTTATTGTGACAACCTCTCGACTACACATCTAAGGAATTGTGTAGGGCAATGAGTTAATTGTCTCTTGTGGGTAAAGTGTGCTATCTCTGCAGAGTATTAAAGCTGTTTAAGCAGTAGTGCCCTCTGGTCAAAAGCGGACATGGGAACTTAACTTGAGTTAGTTCTATTTCAAAACCTTGTGGGTGGTATAAAAATGTGGCGGGCTCACCTAGCCTCGAATTTGTTCTTCCTGGTGGATGTACCCCAGTGTTGTTAATAAGGTGGATGTAACCTTAATCAAAATAAGCATGAAGGTGGAGGTAACCTCTGCTGAAATAATTATTGCACATTACTCTCTTTATAAAAAATTGCAATTTGTTAAAAATGCTAAGTCATAGGATTTGTAACTATATTATTGCTAAACTTGCTTTCATAAATAAAAGAACCCGAGCCATCCTTGTTAAGCCTTGCATATATATAATTGCATTTGTGTGTTGGCTCATGAAAGCACTGTAGTAGTGCTCATTCTCGCTTCTCTCCCCACCCTTCGGATAATGAAGATGAAGGAGACTATGCCTACTACGATGGACCGTAAGGCGATGGACAAGGATATGACGAGGAGTAGGATAGTTACGTAGTTTAGATCTCGCCCGGTCTAAGTAGACTTCGTTGGTACTCACAGCACAACCGATATTATCCGACCCTTGGTTAATATCTGTCAGACACCTGACGCCCTGATCGCTTGTTCGTGTGAGATGAGCCCTACCTTCCCTTTTGCTTCCATTTGTAGACTTGGTCGTTCTTTTGTAATGTAATATATTTCGCCTTATGCGGCCCTTTTGTAAACTTCGACCCGATGAGGTCTATGTTACCCGTGTTGTAATATATTTGTTTTCGTTCACGCCTTGTATGAATGATTCAACAATGTGTCTTGTGAAGTGCTAGCTCTTGATCCAGGAATAGCATGATTCACAGAGGATTTGGATTCTCGAGAATCCGGGTCCGGCAATTTGATATCGAGCATCTGATAGAGAGTCTTAGTTAGATTGGTCGTTGCCTTAAGGACTTGGATCTTATTTTTAAAATTAAGAAAAGTTTTGCCAAAAATATAGAGTATTTATTGCTTCTACTCATCATTCCTAGTTCCATACTCATCTCTAATCTCATTAAGTGTTACTAATCTTTTCTCTTGTTTCAAAATTTGTAGATGGCTTCTCCTCCAGCTGCAGGCCCATGGGACCATAGCTCTCATGGGGTCAATGAAGGCGGTTTCGTCGATCTCCTTCGCGAGCTGATGCAGTTCCTTAATTTCCCCCGCCCTCCGCTCTTAGAGGGCGGAAGGCGATGGTTATGGCTCACGAGTCTTGGGACATGGAGGTTTTCCTCTATGCCAGACCGGTGAGTTCACGACCACGAGTTCTTTGTCGAGGCACCCGCCGCAGCGGCTCGGCGCTATCCAGGATGCGGCCGTGTCGCCGTCACTGCTTGTGTCGAGATACACGAGGTCCTCCTGCAAGAGTCACCATCTCGCTTCTACCGTGTCTCTACAATGGAGAGAGCTCCCCGGAGTCCTTCGTCGCCATCGACGATGAGCCCCGCCTGACCCAACAGGTGCAGCTGACCCAGGCGATGATCCACAACATCCACTCCCATACCAGTGAGATCCGACAGCTTCGGATGCTTCTCACCGACAGCGAGGCCCACTCCGACACCCTTCGCACCAACATGATCAGAAGCGATGAAGCCCACCATGATGCCATGTGGGAGAGAGACACCATCGCTATGGACAGAGACCTCATCAAGATGGAGAGAGACGCCGCCCTTGCAGAGGTAGCACGTCTCACAGCAGCCCTGGCACTCGCCACTTCAGCCTCTGACCGGCTCCAGCTCCTCCTCGCCCCGAGGACTCCGCGCGGAGTTGATTGCGCGAAGAGCGTCGACGCCCGATCGCCGCCCTTCGGCGACCTTCCGGTGTCCAGCGTGGACGCAGCCCCGCCGTTCCGTTCACTTCGCGCGACATCAGCTCGAGTCACTCTCGTTCGCCGAGCTTGATCGAGCCGCTCCGCTCCGTTCCTCGATGGAATAGTCGAGATAGGCTAGGATAGCTAGCGATGCTTGCTAAGCGATCTTTTGGGTTGCAAGCACTTTGTTTCTCCCTTTTGTAGGCGTTGTGTATCTTGTGTCATGACTTAGCTTAGCGTATAAGCTTTGTATGAAAGTCATGTAACACTTAACCCCCTTAATATAATGCAGCCATTCTAGGCTTTGTATGGTATCTGTTCGATCTTCCTATTTGGTTCTTTTGTGTGTGCCTTAGAGGGCTAGTGAACCCTCATATACCCTTTTCCTTGGTCCTCCCTAGTTCTAAGTCTCATCTTTTCTTCAGGATGCCGCCAAGAAGAGCCGCCGCCCCTGTCCGTGGAGCCTTTGCCACTGGCCGAGGAAGAGGCCGTGGACGTGGCCGTGGTCGTGGACAAGGACAAGACCTACCCCTCCACCACCAAAGATCCGACAATGGCCCAAGTGATGTTCCAGTGAGACCCAAATTCTCCAAGCTTTGCTCAATAATCGTGACAGAGCTGCTGCACCGCAATTCAAGCTCGTGACTTCTTAAGGACAAGGCCCCTCACCTTTGCTGCTGCGGATGAACCTCTTGAAGCCGAAGACTGGCTCAGGGACACCGAAAAGAAGCTTCGACTCGCTCGTTGCTCCAACAAAGACATGGTGGACTTTGCCACCCACCAACTAAAAGGTCTTTGTAGCATGGTGGGAGAATTACCTTGCCGCCAGAGGTAAGGAAAGTCCAGAGTCCGAAGAAGAAGAAGAAGAAGAAGAAGAAGCAGAAGCCGTAGCATCTACGACTGGAGAACCAAAGACCTCATAACCTTGTGCATGGCCTTTGTAGAAGAAGTTGTATAGCCGCAGTTTGATGAGGATGAACCGACTGCGGCCAATTCCACGGACGGAATTCAAAGCGACCTTCGCACCAACCGTACGGTAGGTACAATGAGATTGAAGAAGAATGAGTTCAGAACTCTGAAACAAGGACATATGACGGTTAACGAGTATGTCACTAAGTTCACCCAGCTTGCTCGCTACGCCCCCAATGACGTGGCCGATGAAGAAGAAAAGATAGACCGCTTTGTGGAAGGTATGCGTGGTGACATGCGTGGAAAGCTTATCCTCCATGACTATGCCAACTTCCATCAGTTGATCAACAAGGCCCTGCTACTAGAAAATGAGAATAAGTTAGCAGAAACTAGCCGCAAGAGGAAGATGCCTTTCCAGAAGCCCCAAGGAAGCTATCCCCAGAAGTCAACTTTCCAGGGAAGTTCATCTTTCAGATCATCTGCAGCCCAGCCTCAGAAAAGCTCAGCTCCGGCCTCCCATTCTCAAGGAAGTGGTTTCCGCACTCTTCGCCCACGGACACCGACAGAACGTCAACCCCAAGAGACACCTCCATTGCTTCAACTGTGGAGAAAAGGGTCACTTTGCTAACCGGTGCCCTCATCGCAGCAACCCCGCTCCAAAGAATAACTCAGGAGCCGCCCCAGTTCAAGGTCGGACCTCAGCTCCGAGCAAAAGTCATCAGACTTCCCAAGCTTCAAGATCTACCCCAACCCAGAACCGTGGCAATGTGAATCATGTCACTTGCAGAGGAGGCACAAGATGCCGCGAGAATCTTGATAGATGCGTTCTCTGTTAATTGATTACCAAGACAAGTTTTGTTTGATTCGGGAGCTTCACACTCCTTTGTTTCAAGAAAGTTTGTTGAAAGGCTTAAGTTGCCGACTTATAAGCTAAAGAAACCCGTGGTACTTAAATCACCCGGGGGAACCCTATATGCTACTTCAGTTAGTCCCAAAGTAGAAATTGCTTTGGAGGATTCTGGATTCTTAGCTACTCTCCTTGTGCTAGAATCCCAAACACTGGACATCATCCTAGGGATGGATTGGTTGGCGATATCATGGATTAATAGATTGCGCCAATGTAAAAGTGGTACTTGCCAAGGATCCGAAACCACAATAAGGATTAGTGTGGATCGTTCCCTCCTTGGGATCGAACAATCCACCACCTTGGAGAATTGTCCTTAGAGACAACGCTTTGTAGTCCAAGCTTACCCGATGTCTTCCCGGAAGAATTGCGGGCATGCCACCGACAGGATATCGAGTTTGTGATCAATTTGAAGCCGGATGCAGCCCCAATTGCTAAGAGACCATACAGAATGGCACGAGCGAACTTGAAGAGTTGAAGACACAACTTGAAGACTTACAAGAGAAAGGATTCATTAGACCTAGTTCTTCTCCCCGGGTTCGCCATTCTTTTTGTAAGGAAGAAAGATGGTTCCGCCAGATTATGCGTAGATTACAGATCACTCAACGAGGTGACAATCAAGAACAAGTATCCCTTGCCTCGCATTGATGATCTATTTGATCAGTTGACAGGAGCTTCAGTTTTCTCTAAGATAGATCTAAGGTCTGGATATCATCAACTCAAGATCCGGAACGAGGACATTCCTAAGACAGCCTTTACCACTCGGTATGGCTTGTATGAGTTCACAGTCATGTCGTTTGGCTTAACTAATGCCCCAGCCTACTTCATGAATCTGATGAACAAGGTATTTATGGAATATCTGGACAAGTTTGTGGTCATGTTCATAGACGACATCTTGATCTATTCCAAGACCAATGAAGAGCATGCTGAACATCTGCAAATGGTCCTGGAAAAGCTTAAAGAGCATGAGCTCTATGCCAAGTCTGATAAATGTGAATTTTGGCTTAAAGAAATCAGTTTCCTCGGACATATTGTATCCGCAGGAGGAATAGCGATTGATCCATCCAAAGTGGAAGGCGTGATGGATTGGAAACAACCTACATCGATGGACCAAGTCCGTAGCTTTCTCGGTTTAGCGGATACTCTGAGCGCTTCATAGAAGGATTCTCCAAGCTTTCCAAGCCGATGACCCACCTGCTGAAGAAAGAAAAGAAGTATGAATGGACAGATGCTTGTGAAAAGAGTTTTAAAGAATTGAAGAAGAAGTTAACTTCTGCACCAGTATTGACCCTGCCGGACATTCATCAAGACTTTGAAGTCTACTGTGATGTATCGCGCCAAGGTCTTGGATGCGTGCTTATGCAAGGAGGAAAAGTTGTAGCCTATGCATCCAGACAACTCCGTCCTCATGAAGACAACTATCCAACTCATGACTTGGAGTTAGCAGCAGTAGTGCACGCCCTTAAAATTTGGCGGCATTATTTGATTGGAAATCATTGTAATATCTACACGGACCACAAGAGTCTCAAGTACATCTTTACCCAATCCGATCTCAACCTTCGACAACGAAGATGGTTAGAGTTAATAAAGGATTACAACTTGGATGTCCATTATCATCCCGGAAAGGCTAATGTAGTTGCCGATGCATTAAGCCGTAAGTCATACTGCAATAATGTTATGATTCAAGAACACCAACCTGAGCTCTATAAGGAATTCGAAGCCCTCAACCTTTGTTTGATAGAGCAAGGTAACCCAGATGCCATGGAAGCACATCCAACTTTAGAAGAGCAAATCAAGACCGCTCAAAAAGAACATCCTGGAGTCCAAAGATTCAAGCGTCTCATGGCTAAAGGAAAAGCCCCCAAGATTATCGAAGATCAGCAAGGAATTCTATGGTATGGGACACGTCTCTTTGTTCCCCACCAAAAGGAACTCAAGGATTTAATTCTGAAAGAAGCCCACAGCTCAGCATATACCCTACATCCAGGCAGTACAAAGATGTATCAAGACACGAAGATTTTGTACTGGTGGCCACGCATGAAAAGAGATATCGCCGAGTATGTAGCCTGTTGTGATGTATGCCAACGAATCAAGGCGAACATCGAAGCGGCAGGATTGCTTCAACCCTACAAATTCCCGGTGGAAATGGGAAGAAATTGGAATGGATTTTATTACCGGTCTACCCCGAACCAAGTCCGGATGTGACTCAATATGGGTTATAGTTGATAGACTGACCAAAGTAGCCCATTTCATCCCAGTAAAGACAACTTATAAGGGAGACAAGTTAGCCGAGTTATATATGGCTCGTATTGTGTGTTTACACGGAGTGCCCAAGAGGATAGTCTCCGATCGAGGATCCCAATTCACCTCGCATTTCTGGGCTAGTTTGCATGATGCCCTTGGAACACACCTTGATTTCAGCCTGACTTACCATCCATGAGCCGATGGATGGTCGATGAAAGGACAAATCAAATTCTAGAAGACATGCTTCGAGCTTGTGCTTTAGAGTTTACCGTAGATTGGGAAAAATGTCTACCGTATGCCGAGTTTGCATACAATAATAGCTACCAGTCAAGTCTGAAAATGTCACCGTTTGAAGCACTTTATGGAAGAAAATCTGAGAACTCCTCTGCATTGGTCGAATCCGTGAAGGATATATCTTCGGACAGATACTCTCAAGCAAGTGAAGAAAGTTCGATCGATCGAGATCGCCTCCAAGCGGCTCGATCAAGACAGAAGAGTTATCCGACAACCGTCGAAGAAAGTTAACTTTGAAGTTGGAGATGCCGTGTACCTTAAGGTATCACCGCCGTGGAACTCGAAGATTCAAGGTTAAAGGCAAGCTTGCCCCAAGATATATAGGCCCATTCCCCATCACCGCCAAGCGTGGAGAAGTTGCCTACCGATTAGAGCTACCAGAGAATTTGTCGAAGTTCACAATGTGTTTCACGTCTCGGCTCAAGAAGTGTCTCGAGTACACGAAGAAGCGAGCGCTTGCGTTGAAGCCATCGCCCTTGACAAGATCGACTTATCCGAGCATCCAATCAAGATCCTCGGCGTCGTCGAGAAGCGAACAAGGCGTCAAGTCATCCGCCTTTGCAAAGTCCGATGGAGTCACCACACCGCCAAGGAAGCCACCAGGAGCGTGAAGATCAACTAAAGCAAGACTACCCGTTCTGTTCTCGGATCGGCTCGAATCTCGGGTCGAGATTACATTTAAGGTGGGTAGGATTTGTAACGTCCGTTTTGGACGGTCAAATAATAACTAATTTCGTTTCGTTCTTCGCAGTAATTCAACTAACTCTATTTTGAAAACCTCCGTTCTTTCGGTTTGAATTTCAAATCGTTGGTTGTAGCGTTTGGAACTCAAACTTGATTCGGAGATTTCTCCTCCGTTTGAACCTTGGGCCAACTTCAAGTTGGACTTCGCCTCTACCTCGGGCTTAGCCCTTCCTCTCTCGGGCAGCCACCTTGCCCGTCTCGGCCAGCCAGCCCGTCCTTCCTCTTCTTCTCTCCTCCCTCTTTGTTCCTCTCCACAGGGCAGAAGAAGCAGCAGCGATTAGCGGCCTTGATCCTCCCCATCCTCTGTCTTTGCCACCGCCTCTTGCAAAGACGGTCCTCCCTGCGCCACCGACTCTGTCGCCTCCAACCCTTTGCTCCCTGCACCACCGCAGCAGCAGCTCACTAGCTCCTGCCTCCTGACGCGCCCCATCCGTTGCCCTCGGCGACTACCGCCGCGTCTCACCTTGACCGGAGCTCCTCCTTGCGCCATGCTCGCGTCAGCAGCCCCGATGGACGTGCCCTCGTCACCACCCCGTCACGGCGTCCTCGCCGCCCTCGTCAGCGGTCAAGCCCGGTCGTCCTGACCCGCGTCCCATCGCCTTGACCGAGGCCGTCCGTGCGCGCAGCCGCAGCGTCCTTGCCGTCACCGCTCGTCCTCATCGCGCCAACTCCGTCCTCGCCGTGGACCAACGCGTCTAACCACAGCCTGCGCCTTGACGCCTCCGCGTCGACTCTGAGCACCACAGTGCCACCCGTCCTCGCTTCGCCCTCGCTCTGTCTCATCCCGTGCCCAGACGCCCATGCCGCCTCGAGGCCTTGGCGCCCGCTCGTCCTCTCGCCACGACCTCCCACCCTCCCGTGGGCCTTTCGCTGTGCTCTCCCTTTATAGCCCTTTTCCCCTAGAGCTCCCCACGCCACCCCATTGCGAAGGTAAGAGCATACCTCCGATCCATGAGCTCCCTCTTCGCCGCGCCTGCCCCTGCCGTGTAGCCGCCTCGGTGAGCCCCGCCTCTGGAGGCAGCGTCACCATGAGCTCCGAGCCGAGGAACCCGTTCCCACCTCCTGCTCCGCCTGTCATTGTTGTGCCGCCACCAGCATCATCTTCTTCTCGGCCGCTGCTTGCTGCCTGCAGCCACCCCGAGCCGCTTGGGACCGCTCCTCCAGCACCCCTCGCCCCATGTTGCCGTCTGTATATCAGGCCAGCTGCTTGCGTCATTGCCTTGGCGCCACCCAGACTCGTGGAAGCCGCCGCCGCCTTACTCCCACCGCCGCCTCTCCTCGGCGCTTGCCCCACCTCACAGGCCGCCTCCCTCCGTGACCAGCCGCCCCCGGCCTCCCCGCGCCTCTCTGCGCCCATGCCCATGCATGGGACCGGCCAGAGCTCCTCTGCCTCCTCTGTTCAAATCGGGGAGGAAGCAATGGGAAATTTTGGATTTTGGGTGGCCCACTGCCATAGATACCTCCCTCCTTTAGGCTGCAGTGTGGGACCCCACTGAGCCATCATGTGACCACCACCCCCTTTCATCGGCGGTGGGCCAGGCCATCGTGCCATGGACCCGAGCCACCTCGAGCCAAGTCTGCCGTGGACTTAGTCCATCTTGCTCGTGAACCCATGACTCCTCTCTCTCTCTTTTCCTTTTCTTTTTAGCCGTAGAATTCAGTATCTCCTCCGTTATAGCTCCAAAATTGCAAAATAAATTTCTAAAATTAGTTAAATCAAGATCTTGCTAATGGCATAGGACTTGATTAATTTGGAGTTCATTTGTGTATTCTTTTTTATTTACTTGCTCTCTTTGCCGTTGTGCTTTTTAGGTAAATCGCCTTGGTTTAGGATTCAAGGCAGGAGACCCTCAAGTTGATCAAGACCAAGAATATCACGATCATCTTGCCTCTAACCAAGGCGAGTCAATACTTTGACCATGTTGCTCCTACATTTTATGTAAATTAGTTTCTTTTAAATTAACAAATTGCATGCTTTAATTTTTTAACCAAATGTATGTTAAAGCTTAAGGTAGTTAATTACCTACTTGTTGTTTAATTAATTAATATGCCATCCATGTCAACTTGAATCCAATAACCCTTGTCACCCTAGTAATACTATGGTAATACTAGTTATAGGTCGTACTTGGGCGACATGCTAGCCTTGCTCAAGTACCGGGGTATTAAATACCCCAAATCATCATGCCTTCAAAAATAAAATGTTTTGGGTAGTCATTGGTGGTCTAATGACTAAGGCGAGAAAATAGTTTGGTTTACTCCTCAAAAACCCTAAAATGCTAGCTTTATCTGGGCGGATGGTGAGGCGGATTGGTGCTCCGGGAGCACGAGAATGATTGGGTTGTGGAATGAACCGCCCAGATAACCCTAAGGACTTAATCGGGTCACGACCTCCCGTGTTAAACAAGTGCAACCACAAGTCTGCAGAAAAACTTGCGACTTAGCTTAGTAGATTTATTGAACCTTGGATGCCATTTCGCTGGGCGGATAAATGGGGAGCCAAGTGGATTCATTCTGCTTGAATGGGACAGGAGGAGGGTGGCGTTTTGCCGATCGAGGTATAGCACCGCTATGCCGGTCGGCCGAGTAAAACATCCGCTCAACATCATGGGCGTAACCCTATATGTGCGAAATGACGAAGGGCGAGATAAGTCGAAGCGTTATTGTGACAACCTCTCGACTACACATCTAAGGAATTGTGTAGGGCAATGAGTTAATTGTCTCTTGTGGGTAAAGTGTGCTATCTCTGCGAGTATTAAAGCTGTTTAAGCAGTAGTGCCTACGGTCAAAAGCGGACATGGGAACTTAACTTGAGTTAGTTCTATTTCAAAACCTTGTGGGTGGTATAAAAATGTGGCGGGCTCACCTAGCCTGAATTTGTTCTTCCTGGGTGGATGTACCCAGTGTTGTTAATAAAGGCGGATGTAACCTTAATCAAAATAAGCATGAAGGTGGAGGTAACCTCTGCTGAAATAATTATTGCACATTACTCTCTTTATAAAAAATTGCAATTTGTTAAAAATGCTAAGTCATAGGATTTGTAACTATATTATTGCTAAACTTGCTTTCGCAAATAAAAGAACCCGAGCCATCCTTGTTAAGCCTTGCATATATATAATTGCATTTGTGTGTTGGCTCGCGAGCACGGTAGTAGTGCTCATTCTCGCTTCTCTCCCCCACCCTTCAGATAATGAAGATGAAGGAGACTATGCCTACTACGATGGACCAGAAGACGATGGACAAGGATATGACGAGGAGTAGGATAGTTCTGTAGTTTAGATCTCGCCCAGTCTAAGTAGACTCGTTGGTACCCGCGTACAACCGATATTATCCAGCCCTTGGTTAATATCTGTCAGTACCTGAGACGCCCGATCGCTTGTTCGTGTGAGATGAGCCCTACCTTCCCCTTTTGCTTCCGCTGTAGACTTGGTCGTTCTTTTGTAATGTAATATATTTGGCCTTGTGCGGCCCTTTTGTAAAACTCGACCCGATGAGGTCTATGTTACCCCGTGTTGTAATATATTTGTTTTCGTTCACGCCTTGTATGAATGATTCAGCAATGTGTACTGTGAAGTGCTAGCTACTGATTCAGGGAATAGCACAGTGATTCACAGAGGATTTGGATTCTCAGAATCCGGGTCCGACAGACCCATACCCAACCAACAACTACAACAAGTAGACTACATGTGGTTTGAGTTTTGAAACAATCTGTCTCTTGAAAGCAAAGTATCTAGTGTCCCATGTCAGCTTAGGACTGTCTAACAAGGAAGGTGTTGATTCATTGCAAATTCTGGAACATGACACAAGCAAGAAACAGTCTGAAATGAACTCACCTCATTGCTACTCATGTAGCCCCTCAATAGGGAATAATTTTGACCAGTAGGATCCTGCAGGAAGAGCTAGCCAAACTCTTGATCTCTACCCAGTTTGAAGCCCAGAAGGATTTGGTGGTTTTTCTTTAGTTGAGAATCGTCAAATCCCAAGCCTTGCAAACAACACTCCATGGGACTCAACAAGGTGGCACATAATTGAAACTAACAGGTTAAAAGATGTCTAGAACGCTTGAGGATTCATCGTGTAGCAAATGTACTGAACCGATGGTTAGCACATGCGTACTAGTTTAGGTGACCCCTATAATCTGCTTGGAAGCCACCAGGACAGTTCATCTGATTGACCACCATATTGAGGATTTATGGACTCTCATTGTTATGTCAAGTACAACAGCAGCCTTCATGCTTCTAAGGAGCATTCTTCCTGTTGGGTAGGTTAAACCCTGCAATGGACAGGGATCATTATATGGACATCCATTGCAATTTGCAGTCTGAACCACAATTGCCAGGCAGCTGGAGATTGGGCCAGAAACCAGAGTACTATGGACAAGGAAATTGGTTATCAGCTATCAGGAAGAGCAGGGCTGTAGTCCATGTTTAACAAAGAAAATGTGCAAACTGGAGGCAATGGAACACCAACCTGCATCTACTTCATACATAGTTCTCTACAACTGCTGTTCTTAAGCAGTTACTCCGCAACCTAATATAAAACTACCCTTCAAATATATCAGAACTGAAGGAGTAGAATGTAGAGGTAAGGAAGAAGAGCAATAGATCAACAACAATCGTCAGTAGTTCCAATACTGACTCCATAAGAACTTCTGTACCAGAAGGGTTGCAGAGACTGATCTGCAGAGACTGGTCAATTATGATCTCCGGCACACAACTAAGATCATATTGTTTATTCTAAATACATCATAGAACAGATACTCCATTACTTACAACGAACACAAATTTGAGAGTATCAAATTATAACAAAATCCAGCGTTTGGAATTGCGGTTGAAAGAAGTGATACAACTAGTATTTCACCAAAGGGTTGTGACATTCTTGATAACTGTTGCACAGAACATAAATAGGCTATCTGAAAAAATAGTGACGAAACGCAGCAGCAGAAACAAGTTAGACGCCTTGCCATTTTCCAGAGTAGCTCCCTAAGCCATTGCAGCTTTCTTTTCTTCCTCAAGCCGCTTTAGCTCTATCACCCTTTCCGCCCATGCCCGCTCTCTTGCCACTGCAGCTATCTTCCTTTCTGTCCTTTCTGCCTCCTTTCTCTTAACAGCAGCAGAATACTGTGCTTTGCGCTTCTTCTTTTCAGCCTGCCCAAGCAAGAGATATGGATGTAAGTATCTGGTTAGAAAGAAAGGCGATATTAAGTTATTAGCCATACTTAGAAATAGAGAGTTCAGATCTGAGTAATTATGCATAGGGACAAAGCATAAGTGAAATCATAACAAAAGTTTGGTATAGAAATACATTGGTAAAAACAAGTTTGATTCTATGCAGGCCAACAGCGTGAGATTATTAAGACAGTTAAAACTAATATGCTTGAAGTCCAGGAAAAGAACATAAAGTGAGCAGAACCACCAAAGATTATTATAAAACAGTGAATTCTTAGACATGTAGGTGTTGGTTTTAAACTTTGCTGAACACTATAAAAAAATACATACTCACAGAAACAGTAATTAGCTAGTTCCATTCCATCATGATATTTAGGACTGCTCGGTTGCATGAAAAGCTACGCTTGTTCTAAATAATGTGCATCTATCCTCAATCTCAACTCTCAGGATTTTGTTGGCCCGTTAATTGTTTCCATTCCAGCATACAGAACCTTAAGATAGGCTTTGGTAACCTTGCATACTACAAGCACGCAATTGAACCAAGGATTATAGCATAACGTGCGATAGGAACTCAAGAAAAACATGTCATCACTACTACAATAAGAACAACACAACATTTGAGCATATGGGGAGCAGAACGAATGCACACCATGATAAAGGCCTTGCGCTGTTTGATCCGCTTCTTCTCCTTCCTCCCCTGCACGCTCCCGGCATTTGGCTGGTTTGCCGGGATAGGCTCCCCTGGCTTGCACTTCACCCAGTAATGCGGACCTGTTGACAAATAACAGCAGCATTAACAATGCCAACCAACTACCAGAGATCACGCAATTGAACAAAATGAAACTGCAAGAGCGGCGTCATGTTTCCAATGAACAGCACAAATTGAAGGATCGCCGCAGTAAAGATGCAAAAGTCACAGAAGGATATCCAAATATCATTCAGATCGTAACATTTCGACTACTAGAGCGACCACCCGCACCTTTGGGGCGCAGGCTGGCCCTCTTCCGCCGGGACACGAAGCCCGGCCGCCGCTTCGGGAACCTGGTGTCCATGAGCCCGCTGAAGAGACTGTACCCCATGGCCGGCGCCTGTGAGGCGGTGGCGACGGCGGAGAACGGCCGAAGTACGATCGGATCCAGCAGCCAACGGGGAGAAAGAGAAGGGGGAGGGAGCGGGGCACGCTGGATGAGAGCCGCAGCCGGCGAGGAGAGCGGCGGAAGGGCTCGCCGAAGGGCTCGGAGCAGCGCCATGGGAGAAGGTTCTAGAAGGCTGCGCTCGGTTAGGGTTTTAGTGGAGGGAGAAGGTGTAGCAGCGTGGGTGGCGGAGAGTAGGGCCGGGGGAAAAAGGAATTATTTGTCAATTCAAAGATACACGTAGATACATAAGTGACAAATTTAAATCATACATCTTTAACGAATGACAATAATTAAATCTTCCGGAAAAAAAGTTCGCTAGTGGGTCTGATTGGATTCAAAATTCCTCCGGTTTTAAATATTTAAATGAGTTGATTTCGAATGAATTGGATTTCCTTCAAATTTAGCTCAGCTCGTAGCTTGGTTCCTATTAAATTAAACTATATCGATTTTGATAAAAACTTGATAAACCGAGGACTTAGCCGGATATCCGCCCCGAGGAGGCTAAGCGGTTCTACTCTGCAAAATATTAAATTAAGCTACATCAATTTAAGAAAAGAAAAAAAGCTCGATAAACCGAGAAATTAGCAGGGATATCCGCTCCTAGGAGGCCGAGCGCTTCTACTCTGCAAGCCCGCAAGCAGTTGAAGGCGTCTAGCAGGATTAGGTAAACGTAAGCGATAACTAAAATACGTAATACTTACCTGGCCCAGCCCATAGTTCTGCCCTGTGATACTGGGCCGGGCCGGTTTGTGTTGGCCGGCTTGCTTTTAGGCAGGAAAGTACAGGCCTGGCCTGGCCTAGCCCAGATTACTTGGAGACTCTGACTCGACCTAACCTCAAAGGCTGGCGGAAAACAGACGTCACATAGGCCCGTTTGGAACATGAAAAATCTTTCAACATTCATTTTTCTTTTTTCTGAAACTGAAATCGTTCGACATTCATGCACGAATTAAATTATTTGATATGAAAATTATGCGTTCAAAACGGACCATTAATCGTTGTGGTGTGTACATTTTACGTGACAGCCTTGCTAGAGCCCAGAGCCTTTCCATGTCTGTCTCGATCTGACATAATCAATGGGAGCTCATCTCATGGCTTCTCTATCGAACCAGAAACCAGGACCACCCTGAGCTGCAAAAGCAGAAACGTCAGAAGAAACGCGTGAAAAGAAACGAGAGGAGAAAGCAATTCGCAACAAGTGCAAGGACGTCAAACGGGCACCACAACTTCACATGCACAAAAGTCGAAAGGTGGCGAGCTCCGATAAATCTCCAGGAGGATTTTCTTCTTCTTCTTCTTTCTTTGTGAGGGGCTGAGGGTACAGCTACGCTACGAGAGAGAATGTAAATCCGGCTGGAAGCATTCTGAGAGAAAACTTGCATATGCACACAAAACAACGAAACACACACCACCAGATGTAATACAGAATAAACCATGTAGCCATCACAATATCACAAACTGACAGGCAGCCATAAAACCAAGGGAAAAAATTCTAACGAGTCAACCACACAGTGGCAATGGAGAATGTTTTGCAGAGGCATGGTTGTCAGTGGAGAGAAGGGTAATATGGCCGTTACGGGGAAAATCTAACAAGTCAACCACATCTTGACCTAACGGAGTTACCGGTGATGACAAAAACAGGTAAGGTTTGTGAAATACAGTGGCAAGAGAGAATGTTTCGCGGTGGCAAATCAGGAACTTGGGAACTTAGCAGTGGCAAATCAGGGACTAGGGAACTTCGCATATAATTTTTTCCCCTAAAAGGTAAAGTGAACAAAACTAACCACCCAAATGATCCGGCCTCCGCTGAACTGTACAATGGCTGCAATTGCATCAACTGGAATAACATACAGAATTTAAGCCACCAACAAAGTGTCAACATACATGGCATGAATCACAAACCAAATGAGTATACTGTCATCCATGAATCTCCTAACATCCAGTGAACACACAATTCACACCAGCACAAACCACCAAAACTGTATATAGATCTCCAGCAAGAAACGGAAGCAAACAATACAAAGAGAAAAGCTGACAAATTTCATGCCATAGATCATACACCGTAATCGGTAGCTGATGCTGCTAGTGTTTAACATGGCAGCAATTGAGAGCATCCCTGCAGCTGGTTAAACAGATGAGAACAACAATGAAAACAAGAGACGAGAACAACAATGTAAACAAGTGATGAGAACAATATAAACAAGAGATAGACGCCATGGCGAAACTAACCAAAACTCCAGTAGACGAGGAAACTGAGTTAGGCATTACCATATTACAATGATCTGTAAGGTTCCTGCATAAACTGACAAACAAAGCCCTACCGACAAACATCTTGTCAGCCTGTGGAAACCATGACTAACACCTCTAGCACTAGCAAACCTACAGCACTGTTGACAGGTAAAACTAGCGAGTTTGGAGCTGCAGAAAAGGTAGAAGAGTTAATGCCAGGACAAAATATTACGAACAGCTACCGCAAAGCCTACAACAATATGGACAGGAAAGCCATTCACTTTCCCTTGTTTAATTTCATTCAAGTTACAAAAACTAAATATGATACAACAGAGCAAGAAAGCATGTACTATTGCCGCTACCACTACAGATGCTACCTGCTTCCTATGTCTTTCCATGGATCCACATCATTGCTCAGAATCTTCGAACCAGGACCATACTGCACCTCGAAGGCAGCCACAGGGTCGGATACGCCGCTAACAAGGATTCCAGTACCCCCAAGCCGCGAGCCTTTACTTGATTGCTGGAACCCTGAAATGAGTTCCATTCCATTCCTCTTCTGAAGATTCGGATCTGATGGAAACTGCTGCATTAAAGGCTGTTGATATTCTGTACACACACCAAGTGTGCCATTTTTAGCTGAGTAAAATGGTACACCGGCCAATGATCTCTGACACTTTGCCACCATAAGCATAGGCTCAGGCTGTACTGTGCTCTTCACTGCTCGCTCCTCCAGCCCCAAGTGCGCAGTGATTGCAGGTCTAGAAGAATAAACCAAGCGATCCCTTGAACCGTTCAACAATCTTGCAGCCGATCTATCAATCTTTGGTGAGAGAGGCTTGCTTTTGCTTCCATTCGATGATAAACCGGAACTTTGCAAGGATGATTGATGGCTAAGAATTTGCCCGAACAACTTGACATCACCAGGCCGCTTTAGCTGCTCATCACTCTCAGCACTTGCCTTGTGGGAGCAAGGCCTCAACAAGCCTTCCTGTACATCCGCACCATTTCCAGTCCATAGAATCCCAGCAGTTGCATTTGAAAGGCTCGAGCCGGCAGACCTGCCATTCTGGAATTTTGCTAGTGTGAACTGATCTGACTGAGAAATTCCCACAGTGCCACTTGCAGTGCTTTCAGAAAAAACGCGTACTTCAGTTGCCAGATGATGATTCCGTCTCTGCTGCATGTACCCATCGTTATTACGAAACAATCCATCAAGCTGATTACCAGATTGGTCTTTATATGTTGGAAACTTGTTCGTGTCTTTGGTCCCAGAAGCATTGCCGACTTTCTTGCCATGATCCTCGAAATTGGGTGTAGTTATGGAGGCTATGCCCTCAAAACGAATTGAGGTAGGATCAGGAAGCACAGAACTAAACTGCACAGGCATTAAATCCTTCGGGGTCAGGGGGGTAACCTGCGGCTTTGGTTTAGATGGGAGCACGTCTGCCGGCATAGTATGCTCACAACTTGAAGTAAATGCAGGACTAATAGAGGAAACACCAGCCATGTTCGAGAAGTGGAGAACATTTTCCTTACTACCACCTTCTGCAGGTAAGCAAATAGAGGGTGTAGAATTCATGAGTGCACACTCAGGGGCATGGTGTGAAGATCCTTCCACCCTGGAAACCTCAGTGCAAATCCCTTCAGAGGCCTTGCTTGATTGGATCACTTCAACAGAATGTAAACTGGATCTGATTTCCATGTGTGCTGCCGCAGCCCGTTCAGTTGAAGAGGCCATAGCACCATTGCCATGCATATTCACTTGGTTAACATCCTCTGTGTTTTGTGTATTCTCTGTGCTTTCAGGACAATTGATGTCAATAGGAGCACATGATGCTTGATGAGTGGCTTCACTTAACCGTTTATGATCAACAAAAATGTTGCAATTTTTATCTGCTTTTATCTCACCTTCCTCAACTTTTACATCTACAACATCAGGCCCATTTGAACCACCAGCTTCTGGCTGTTTAGAGGTGATACTGGAAAAAGGATGCCCTTGAATGGCTCCGTCAGCAGCAGGACATACATCCATCTCCATTTTTGAACAGGGCTGTGTGCTGCAGATAGCTGAATCCATCTCAGCAGCACAGGCCTCATCAGTATCACTCCTCCTTCCGTTGGTATCACTTGTTGGCAAACCAATATCAACAGTCCCTTGATGGATCAAATCCAGACCAAGTGATTTCCGAGCCTTGCTGAAAAATACCTTGCATTGTTTATAAGACTTGCTCTTCACACATGAGGAAATTCGAGCAAAATCTCTCCCATAGTTGTTCATAGCCTCGATGAAAATTGACTTCTCATCGTCATTCCAATCGACTAGGTCAACTTCACATTCCTGATCTGAGAGAGTGCCTTCCTCACCAAAGCTTTTGTCTACTTCTGGCGTTAAAAGATGGTCCATTCTTGTGATGCTTATCTTCTGACCAGGATCAGCAGAACTTGTGATACATGAGCCCATTCCCTCTGGTGAGAGAGCTCCACATATGCCTGCCAAGACATCAGCAGCTACAGATTCTCTCTCATGCAAAGGTACATTACCAACAGAGTCCTTGACAGTAGATCCTTTGGTCACAAAAGGAATATCAGACCCATAAGCAGTCCGAATTATAGACTTTGAAGAAATTTTTTCCACTCTGTTTGCATAATCAAGGCCATGGGCTGCCACAACTGATGCCACCCCAAGCATATCAAGAGATGCAGCATTTGCCTCAGGATTCCATTTCTTTCCAGATTTTGTTCCTAGGTAATTGCTGGTGGGTTGATGTTGCTGCCGAAGGTCCAGAACTTTCTTAACTTCTCGGAAACTGTCAGATTTATGGTGCTTGTAGTAGAACTCAACACAATCAGCAGTTGTCTTGTGCTGAAGGAAACTGGAGATTTTGGAGAAATCCTTGCCAAATCTAGCAAGCATCTCCATAAAAACTTCCTTCTCGTCCTGAGTCCATGGATTTATCATAGCCCGCTCCTTCTCGACTGAAACAGGATCCTCAATTAAGGCATTCTTGCTGATGAACTTTGCACCTGCCTTCTCTTTTTCATCTATAATTAGTGCTGGCATTTTCAAGTAATTTCTGCAGCGCTTAACCTGAAATTCTGAAAACAGCTTGTTTGCAACATCTGATATCTCCGTGATAGGAAATGTACTTAAATTACCAGCTGCCAAACAAAAACAAGAGCAGTCAAATAGGGATCAAAGGACAAAGAGTATGTAACAGCAGCTAAGATAGAACAAACCACAAGTATAACAAATGTGAAAGCAGACACAAAAGTGCAGTCTAACAGATAAAAATCGGACACATAATAGTTACAAGCATAAGTATATTCATTGCAGACATGCTCATGTAGCGTGCCAAGAAAACAAAAGGAAATATTCCAAAAATTGATATTGCAGCAACAAAAAACAAACATCTACTTCAGTTTTTCCCCTGCAAAAATGTCTAGAGTATTACCCTCCTGCCATTCAACCATCCTTTATGCTGGCATCCAGACCTACTGCAGTAACATGGTAGGCGCTTGTTAAATAACATGTCTTTAAACCCAACTTATTCATGGGTAGATATTACGACAGAATTTCATACTTCAGAGGATTTATGAACAGGATTTAGTATTCCCAAATATTTGCAATGGGCTTGATAACTGATAAATAACATGAAATGGGAAGTACGCTTCAATGACATAATCTTATGGTACAGCCGCTGTTCACTGGAATTTATGCAACTAACTCCGTTTCTGGCAAGTCATTCGATGGGTGGATAAAGCAACTAAAATTGCTACATAAGATCACATATCCTTGTTGAGGATTTTTCATGCATAGTTTGTTGTTGTTGTATTGTGCCAAAAAAAAGTAAGTTCAAGTAAAATGTTGTTCAAACCTCAAACCCAAAAAGGTAGCATGTAAATTAGCAAAATTTAACAATATACCAGTACAAAGTGTTGCTAAGGATGTTTCCTGATAATTTATTAGACAATCTATCATTACACCTTCATGGGAGTTGATAATTTGACATCACATCAAACTAATAAAAGGTCAAAAGGCAGCATCGCATAATAATTAAAATGCAAATAAAGGCATATTGTACTTTCTGAATTAGTAAAAACTAAAACGTAATACTAACCAGGCATAGCCAATCGGGAGCGATTACAGGAGCGTTGCCTCTGCGATCCACTCTGGGATGCACGGTTGCTCTGATCAGTGCGCTTATTAGACTTTGAGCGCTGCTTTCTAACAGAAAGGAGCCGGACATCTTCTTTCCACAGGTGACGCAGTACCTTGAACTTAAATGTAAGAATTTGCTCTTTGATTCTTAGTCTATTTTTATGTATGGCAAGCTTCTCTTTGATAATCAGGTCATTCTTCCTTTGGCTAGAAAGATGACTGGATGCCAATAAATCAAGATAGGGTCGATCGGCAGACAAATGTTTAAATACCAATTCAGAAGCTTCTTTGGCTATATCATTGTTCGCGGCTATAATTGAAGGAATTAAATTATAGTTATCATCATGGTATGAGCAAGGCCTCATTGATAAGTCGTCGCTGCCATTTGCTTTCATGGAATTAACATTATCATGGCATGAATTAGCTTCCTGCCTCTCACTGTCATCTTTAATTTGAGATCCAAATCCTTCCGAAGGATTGAATGGGACAACATCAGCAGCTGCAGATATCTTAGAGTCAGCAACTCCAGGACAAGCAACACTCTCTTCTGAAGAAACTGTTTTTACATTGTGAATGGGAGCTGTCTCAACTTCCAACAGTTCTGCACCATTGACGTCAACATCCTGCTCCACGGTAATCTTAGGAGAAGGGGTGAGCTCCCCTTGTTCTTTCACAGGAGATGTTGTTTCATTGGTGCTGACAGGAACTTTTGATGTCCCATTAGAAGGTGAAGGATTTTGTGCACAAGTGACTACTGTGGGAGAACCTTTAGGAGTTCTATTTCCTGCTTCAGTATTCACTGTTTTAAGTTCACCTTCCAGTAAATCGATCTCAAGTTCAGTCTTTTCGAGCTCCTTTGTAATGCTTTCCTTCAGAAGCAATAACTTACTGGTACTGGTCAGCCTTTTTGAATCGCCAGAACAGGAATCCTCATGTTGCAGCAGTTCAGCAAGGACGTTTGCAAGGGAACCAATGGGGTCACCATCAAGCTGATCTAACTTAATGGGGACTTCGTCGTCGCAAGCCTGAACCTCAGCCCCAGGGACATCTTTATTGGACTCCGTGACCGTATTTGCGGTCAGATCACAGGATTTATCTTCAGGGACTGCAGTTGAACATGCAAGGGAAGTCAGCGGTCAAGACATTTGACATGTATGGTCTATCCAAACTTGCTTCCATCAATATACTAAGTATCTCACACGCTAACATGATCATTAGACAAGTACAAGGTACAGCAGGATTAATATACGGTTGCAACTAAATAAATTTTTAACTAAATTGACAAGAAGGTGTCTTAATAAAGAAGCAAACAGATGCAAATCCAAGGAAAGTAATAGTGGATGGAAAGGAGACACTGTCAACATGACCAATGAAAATCCAAAGATAACCGAACGTATGTATTTTGTTAATTGGGTAAAAGGAATAGAACACAATGTTATCCCATGGCACACGTATGAAGTTCAAGCAGAAGCTCATTTTCAAGCATCCCAATGTTTGTTAGTTGATAGTTCCTCTCCAATAACTCCATACAATGTTATCCTACACACTGGCACTTACAAATGGACTAGTGACGTCCAAATTATAGAACTGAATCAACAAGAGAGTGGAAACCTAAATTAACAAAGGATCAATTAACGAAGCCAACTGGTGCCCTTACAGAAGAACATGCATGAGAGAACCAAGGGGGAAAAGCAAAAGTAAAAACAACTACGCTACAGCAAGGAAAACAAGGTCGAAATGGGTTGCATACCTGGAGAACTACATGGTGGTGCGGGTGATGGGCATGTCACCGGAGATGCACATAGTACAGACGCAGGTGCAGGCACGCCTGCCTTATGTTCAGCGTCAGACGGGCTTCCATGAGCATCGGCTTCAGCAGGCTCCACAGAACCTCGCACCTTCTGCTTCTCATACTTGGCCAAACCTTGCCCCCATCCAAGCCGGGCCTTCTTCCTTGGTGCGTCATCCTCAGCCATCTGAGGAGTTGCCGCAGCCAAAGACTGAGCTAGAACCTCCTTCTCTGAGGCCGTCGCGGCTGCAGTGGTCTGACCAACAGACACAGGTCCAGCACCAGCTGCATCTGCAGAATCAGATCTGCTCTCCCTCCGCCGCAGTGGCCGCCAAGGCGTCACCCGGGGGTGGTGGTCCCTATCCCCCCTATCAGCCCTATCACCAGGAGGGTCGTAACAGATCGGCACAGCAACTGACCTCAGAGGAGACCTCCCCAGCGGTGGAGGCGGGTGATCTTGGTGGCTTCTGGGGAAGTCGCCTCCATAGCTCCTAAACGGGGACCTCCGGTAGGACCCCCTCATGTCACGGCCGTCCCTCCGGCCGCCGCCTCCACCGCCATACCGGCCGAAACCCTTATAACCGCCGCCGTCGTCGTCCAGCCAGTACCGGTCAGAGCGCGAGGGCGTGTAGCCGAGCGGTTCATCAGGGTAGGAGCGCTCGTAGGCGGCGCCGCTCTGTCGGTAATAACCTTCTGAAATAACAGAGCGGTTCGGGGGAATTAGCGGGGTAGGAGAAGCTTGCCACGGCAGCGGAGGTGGCGGCCGCATCAGATCTGAGGATTTGTAACGCAGAGTCCTACCTGAGGAGGCCGATGACGGCGTACGGCGAGGTGAGGGTCGCGAGTGGTCACGGAGGGGCGGTGGCGGCGGGTGGTAGGGCGAGTCGCGCCATCTCGGCGGCGTGGGGGCGGCCGGCGGAAGGGGGTCGCCGCCGACGTCGTGCCTGCGGCCGTCCCTGTACAAAAAATCCCTCCGATCCGGCGGCGGCGGAGGCATCCACGGCGTCGTGGTCGTCGTCCAAGCGGCGCCTGTCCCAAGCTCCGGCCGCCGCCGCAAATCACATACGCGCGGCGAAGCCAACTCCGCAGCGTCTCTGACCTCCTATCCGAGGGATACCTACACGGAAACGCACGCACGCACGCACCTGTCAGGAAAACTCTGCCTCGGAGACCAGCCAGGGGCGAGACGGATTCAGAAGGTTACGACTTACCGTCCCCGGCGGAGGCAGCGCTGGGTATCACAAGGCGCGGGGCGTTGGGCCCTCGAGACGGAGGGAGAGGATACGGCGCCGGGCACAGGAGCAGGCCGTCGCGCACCGCCCGCCGGTGAGGAGGCGACGGAAGGAGATGCGAAGCGTAGCTGAGGCCGAAGCAAGCGGCAACCGCGCGGCGCCGAGAGCCGCAGGGCAGGGAGGCGGGGGCGGCGTGGTCTGACGTGCGCTGATCTGCGGGGAGAGAGGAGGCGGAGGCGGAGGCGGAGGCTGAGGCGGTGGCGGAGGAGATGGGCGAGGGGGGGAGGGAAGGGAAGGAGGGGGAGATGGAGAGGGAGGAAACGGAGGCTGTGACAACGTGAGCCGATAAAGCGGACTCAAACCGGGCCTTAACCCGGTTTGATTCGCAGCCCTCGCGTCCGCGTCCCCCCGAAAAAAAAATCCTCCAAAATTCGCACTAAATTAATCATCTTTTTTATTTAAACGAAAAGGGGAAAAAATAAAGGATAAATAATAGGCAACCAACAACAACGCAAGCAACAAACACCAAACAAAAACTGGAGCCAGCCAGTCGGTCGGTTTGCCTTATCTACCCCTGCCCAGCCACGAGATTTGCGGGAATACCTGCCCCACGATCAACGGCCAGGATCAGGCGGTGGCAGATGCCGTGATTGGCACGGACTCGGAGGGGCACTCCGGGGAGGAGGAGGAGGGCGCCTGCTGCCCGCATCGGCATCGCTTGCGTCGCCACCTAACCACGTCCCGACCGACGACGACGACGAAGACGGCCAAGGCCTGCGCAAGCACGTCGCCGGCGTGGATGCCATTAGCGGCGACCCGTACCTGCGAGCTGATGGCTAATCTCTGCATTAAGTAGGGAGATCAAGGAGATCAAAAGCGAGATAACAAAGAGGAATTGAGGGGAGAGGGGAAGGAACAGGGGGATGGATGGATGGATGCCTGGATGGCTTGGCGAGAGAGATGTTCCAATAATCCAATTCCACTGCGAGGTGTCGAGGTGGGTGTTATGCTGCGCGGATTGGAATCGAGCGTGTTTTTTTAGGGAGGGGGGATCTGGACCCTGGACGCTTGGATTGACGATGTACGGCTGCTGTTTGCCTATATGGCAGAAGCAGCAGGGAACAAACAAACGGAGATAATGATGACACGATTAACATCTCAGTAATGAGATGGATTTGAGGAGGTTTTGACGAGGGATCGTGTTGCCCTCACCGATTCTGTTCTCGGGTTACGAGAAGTGGAATTAAGTTGCTGTTATACCGGGGAGTTGATTAGGAGTAGATGCGGTTTTGAGCTATTGGTGACCGCTAATGACTGTGATTTTCATAAGTCAAAATTTGATATATGCTACTTAGAAAGTTGCTATTTCTGATGATTGTGATTTTCATAAGTCAAAATTTGATATATGCTACTTAGAAAGTTGCCATTTCGAGATACGCCGTCTAATTTTCTGAAATTCGAAATTTGCTACTTCAATTTCTTCCTCCTTTGAAATATGCCATTATCGAATTTTTTTAGTAATTAATCCTTTTTTAATTTTATTTTAAAGTTAACCCCCGGCAAACTTTATTTCCAAATCTGACCCCTTTGGTCACGCCACTGTCTATGGTGTGACAAAACAATATTGTCCGCCTTTGGTCATGGCGTGACAAGAAGCGTAATGATGTTGTTTTGTCGCGCGCATGAAACAATGGTGTGACCAAAAGTGTTATTTTGGAGACTTATCATGTGACATGACAATGTTGTTTTGTCACGTCACGAGTAGTGGCGTGATCAAAGGGGTCAGAATTGGAAATAAAATTTGTCAGGGGTTAACTTTAAAATAAAAATTAAAAAAGGGTTAACTAATATAAAAAAAGTTCGTCATTATCACCCCTTTTCTCCCATTTTCTTTTCTTTTCTCTTATTTTCCATTAATTTCCCTGCGAACTACCTGTTTTGCCCCTCATCTATTCCTCTCCATCCCTTCCTTCTAAATGAACCAGCTTCATCCATTAGACGCATCTAAAACAGGGCCTTGGCACCATTCTCCCGAGCGAGCTCAAGCAAGATCGGCATAACATGCACGTTACACATGGACACTTCTGACGATCATCGGGAGCCCATACTTGGGCCACAGCGTGATCACGTCGGTCGGTGCGTGGACGTACTTTGGAGGTCCTCTACTACGTCGATTTGGGAGTTCCGATCAACTTCGCATTCCTTTGAGGTCAATCTCATCATATATGACTGATTTAGAAGTGAGATGTGGTTTTGTTTGTGCGCCCCATGATGGCGGAGGTTCAGCCCATGGGGATTTTCTCTGCCCGATTGATTGTCACAGTGTCGGGAGGAGTGGAAAATGGTGAAATACCAGATTTGTTTTTTGATTTGGGTGGATCCGATAGACAGCGATCTGATATTTTTTGGCATCTCTCCCCTCTTCTGTGTCATCTATGGCCAAATGAATCTCACGCTAGGGTTAGCTATTGTGGTGGTTGGCGTCCTTTTGATCGGAGTGTAGAGGAGTCGAGAGCTGGATTCTCGCACATTTGGGACCAGTGGCCACGAATTGGGGTAGGGGGTGGAGAGAAATCTGGAGTTGAAGCAGTTCAGAGGGACCTGAGACCATTTGCGGAGGTGGTGTCGACTTGTGGAGTTCCAACCATGGCGGGTCGTGGAAATCAGGGGGGAGATTTGCAGGCGTTTGTGATCTTTGGATGGGAACAATTTCATCGGCAAGAGCAAGGTCATCGCTTCGTTTCTCCATCGCAGCGAGGATGAACTTGCATTGCAGCAGAGATGGGCGGTCGGCCAATGAGCGATTCGGGAGTCTACCTCAATCCCAGTCTCAACAAAGAGATCAATTCTCAGGTACGACGGTAGTGCGTCCTCCGATGCATCAGAATCATCCTTCTCACCAAAGCCGTAACAAGCAATCTTATGGGGGATATCAGGATATGCACTAATCTCAGTTGCATCAGAGGCAGACTAGGAATGTTCCGGCTGGAAGCCACTCACAAGCACATAATCAGGTTTTTCCGCAGAAAATTGCTCAAGATACATCTCAGTGTCATAATGTGCAGCATCGGTTGATTCCAGATTTGGTTCAATCTGTCGATCAGCATGGGGGAGCGCAAGAAGTGATGGTTGATCAACCACAGCAGCATTTTCCTCAGTATCAGATAGGGATGAGGAAGGAGGCGGTATCAATGATGGATCCCATTGTGCCTCATCAATCGTCTTCTGATTCTTTTCCTGAAGCAGATGGAAGCACTGTTTTTGCAACCAATGAGCTCTCTAAGTTGACTTATTACAAATGCTGGGAAAAAGGCCATATTCTCAAAGATTGTCCAAATCAGGTATTATGTAATGTCTGTGGTAAAGACTCTCATATTTCTTCTCGATGTGCTTGGCTCAGGCAGTCCAAACCAGCAGCTAAGTTTGTGGGTTATGCTCCTGCTGGTTTATGGTGTTTTGTGGTAGAACATGCTAGGGATTTGGTTCTAGAAGATAAAAACAATTCTATGGCTTTGGTGACAGTGGTTTCTGGCAATCTGAATGCTTCTCAATTAGCACGCGATTTTGAACTAACTTTTCCTTGGAAATGGGAGTGGGTTGCTAGGGAAAATGGATCGGGAAAGTTTTTGACGAAATTTCCTTATGTTGCAAGAATAGGAGAGGTTTCACCTTTTTCTTCAGTAACTTTGAGAGGATCGGGTGCTCAGGTTAGTGTATCTAGATGGACTCCTGAAACCATGGCTGCAGGAAAGGTGCATCTTGTGTGGCTTAGAGTTAATGGTGTTCCGGATACAACGAAAAATTATCATGCATTATGTGGGATTGGTTCTTCTGTGGGAATAGTTCAAGAAGTGGATATGGACTTGCTTGAATCTCATGATCTGGTCAGACTCAAGGTGGGGGTTAAAGATCCCTTTAAGATTCCTTTTAAATCAGAAGTAATCACTCCTAAGATGTTGTTGTATGATGTTTACTTCAAAGTGGAATCAGTGGTTGAAATAGGCTGGTGTAGAGAGGAGTCTAAGAAGAACGTTGAATTATGTGTTGAGGATAAAGTCCTTGGGGCTGAGAGCGAGAAGTTGACAGTAAGAGATGCTAAAAGGCAGAAGAGTTTGAGTAATGAGCTTTTGTTCAACAAGGACTCAGGAAAAGAGTTAATGGTGGAGAAGGACAATGTCTCTTTATAAGAAGGCACATATCATGTAGTAGACACTTCCTTATCTGCTAAAGAGGTGCCTATTCACCACAATGTGGAGATAAACATAGATCAGAAGCTGTTATCTCAGGAAGATGCTGTTCTTGTGCAAATAGACAAGGATGGGACTAAGATGGACGATCAAGAGGATAATACAATGCTGGGGAGTCAAGAGAAGGTTCAGCTATCAGGAAGTGAAGGCATAGAACGATATGGAACTCAGGAATCAGATCCTAATTATTTTGCTAAACAAGTTGGTGTGGTGGTGGCAGATAGTCAAGAGATTGATAGCTTTGAGGAAGGTCCTAGTCAGCAACAAGGAAGTCTTCACTTTATCAATCCTAGAAGAAGCTCCAGACTTAAAGATAGTGAGAAGGTGAATGTTCTTGACAAAGCTAAAGAAAGAGCCAAAGTTAAAGATTTAGAAAAGGGGAAAGGTACTGACTCATTATTTCCTACTATTATTAATTCTTCGAATGATTCACTATTTCAAATTGCCTCTTCTTTAGGCATTAGTTTGGGTTGTTCTATGGAGATGATAGATTGTAACTTGGATCTATTAAAATCTCAAGAACAAGCTAGAGTTAATATTTTGCTAGAGAGTAGGACAAAAAGGACAAAAACACAATGAGGTTGATGCAAATCAGGATCTGCAGTACCTCAAGGCATTTTGTCTGATGAAGAGGAAGGTGAGAATCAAACTTTTGAACCCAATTTGAACTTGTTTCAGTTGGCTTCTGTTGGGAGAAAGAAAAAGAAAGGAGGGTTTCCTAGTCTATTTTATGTTAAACCTTCCTTAAAAAGTAGGTGGGGTGGATATAAAACAAAAGTTAAATAATGAAGAGCTTAGTATGGAATTGCAGAGGTTTAGGAAGTTTGGAAAAGAAGAGGTTTCTTAGAGAAACAATCTTCGATATGCAATTAGATTTTATTGGTATCCAAGAAACTATGAAAAATGAATTCTCTCAGATTGAGTTGAATTCAATGTGTGGTGGTAAGGATTTTTTTTGGACATGAGCTCCCCTAAGAGGAAGATTTGGAGGTATTCTGGTGAGGGTTGCCTTGGCTACTGTTGATGTTGTATGTTCTAATTAGGATGATTTTTTGTGAACTTGACAATTCAAAATAAAAGTGACAAGTTCAAGTGGAATTTGATCATTGTTTATGGGGCTACACAACAGGAAGGCAAAGAGGCTTTCTTGGTAAATCTGGCTCAGGTGCTAAATGTGTCCACTTTACCTTTATTCCTGGCTAGAGATTTCAATATTATTAGAAAATTTGTGAAAAAAAACAAGCCTGGAAGGTGTGGTAGATGGAGCTCACTTTTTAATGCAATTATAGACACTGCAGGGCTGAGAGAAATCCAGCTTAGTAGTAGAAAATACACTTGGAGTAATAACCAGGAAGACCCTATTTATGTAGTGCTAGATAGGGTCTTGGTGAGTACTTCTTGGGAGCAGAAATATCATTTGGTTAATATCAAAGCTTTATCTTGAGTGCTTTCTGATCATGTTCCTCTTTTTGTGAATACTGGAGAGAATGTTATTAATCATTCACTTTTCAGATTTGAAATCTATTGGTTTTTTAGAGATGACTTGTATCAGATTGTGAAAAAAAACCTGGGAATAATCCACTACTGGAAGTTTTTCCTTGGATATTTGGCAATCCAAAATGAGGAAGCTTAGAAAGGTTCTGAGGGGTTGGAATAGGAATGTTGAAAGTTATTATAGAAAGAATAAACAATTTTTACTGGATCAGATAGATTTGTTGGACAAGGAGTGTAAACTAGTGGTTTGGACAAAGCTAAAAGGGATTACAAGTCTCTTTTAGAAAACAGTTTGAGAAGTATATTGAAAGAGGAAGAACTCAAATGGTTCCAAAGATCTAGAGAGAAAGAGTTGTTAGAGGGAGATAACAATACAAAATACTATCTTGCCAAAGCAAATGGGAGGAGGG
This sequence comes from Phyllostachys edulis, assembly GCA_036346405.1. Lineage (NCBI taxonomy): Eukaryota > Viridiplantae > Streptophyta > Magnoliopsida > Poales > Poaceae > Phyllostachys > Phyllostachys edulis. The sequence continues at coordinate 68,695,576 of CM070554.1, read as the reverse complement.
GGAAATACACTATCTCTGTTTTACATCAAGATGAGGGAGTGATTGAAGGGAATGAGAATATAATGCAATATATTACTGATTTCTACAAAAAAAAACTTTTTGGTCAATCAAGTTCTACTCTTTTTCATTTTGACCTGGAAGGTGTCCCTCAATTGGAAGAACATGATAAAATTTTCCTCATTCAGGATGTTAGTATGATTGAGCTTAAAGAAGCTGTTTTTTCTATGGAATTGAATAAAGCTCCGGGGCCAGATGGGTTTCCAGTTGAGTTTTATCAAAAAATTTGGCACTTCATAAAAAATGATCTGAAAAATATTCTAGATGCTTTTTTGGATGGAAAAGGGGATATAGCAAGACTCAATTATGGGATTATTACTCTGTAGCCTAAAGGAATAAATGCAGATGGTATTCAAAAGTATAGACCTATTTGTTTGTTGAATGTTAGTTACAAGATTTTGACTAAAGTGCTTACTAATAGGTTGGCTAATGTGATTGATAACATGGTTATGCTGTCACAAACTGCTTTTCTTATAGGGAGGTACATTATGGAAGGAGTGATTACCTTGCATGAAACGTTGCATGAGCTTCAAAAAAAATAAACAGTCTGGTGTTTTGTTTAAGGTGGATTTTGAGAAAGCCTATGACAAAGTTAAGTGGCATTTTCTTTTTAAAACTCTAGTTTTGAAAGGTTTTCCAACTAAATGGATTGATTGGATTATGCATGTAGTAAATGGAGGTAGTGTTTGTGTGAAGGTGAATGATGAACTAGGTCCTTATTTTAGAACCTTTCAAGGTCTCAGACAAGGGGACCCTTTGTCCCTATTGTTGTTTGACCTTATTGCAATTGTGCTAGCCATTCTCATTAACAAAGCTCAACAACTGGGACTAATCAAAGGTCTAAATTCTCATTTAGTGGAAGAGGGGGCTGCTATTTTACAATATGCAGATGATACAATCTTTTTGGTTCAGGATGATGAGGAGAGTGCAAAAAACTTGAAATTTATTCTCTGTCTGTTTGAACATATGTCAGGTCTTAAAATCAATTTTCATAAGAGTGAGGTTTTTTTTGTGTTGGTTTAGCAAGGGGGAAACAGAATATTTACGAAGAAATCTTCACATGCAAAGGGGGTGAATTCCCTCTAAGGTATTTGGGGATTCCAGTTGATAAAAAGAAGGTGAAGAATGTGGACTGGAAATTTGTGGAGGATAAGTTTGAACATAAGTTGAGTGGTTGGCAAGGAAAAATGCTCACTTTGGGGGGGGGGGAGGTTGGTTCTTGTTAACTCCTCCTTAAGCAGTTTACCCTTATATATGTTGTCTTTTTACAAAGTACCTGTGGGGATTAGGAGAAAATTGGATTCTTTCAGATCTAATTTCCTTTGAAATTCTACTAAGGGTAATAAAAAATATCACTTGGTTAGCTGGCCAGTGGTATGTTTACCCAAATACCAAGGGGGTTTAGGTGTTCTGGATCTAAAGGATATGAATCTAGCACTTTTGGGTAAGTGGTTGTGGAATTTGGAAAATGGTGAGGGCCTTTGGCAAGACATTATCAGAAACAAGTACTTGGGTAAACATACTTTATCACAAGTGAAAGCCAGAAATGGAGATTCTTACTTTTGAAAAAGAGTAATGAATGTTAAAGATATTTTTCTCTCTTGCTGTAGAAGGAAGTTGGGTGATGGTACCAAAACTAGGTTTTGGGAAGATTTATGGTTAGGAGACTCTCCTTTTGCTAAAAAGTATGCCAGGTTGTACAATTTGGTGTATAATAAACAAGTCCTAGTGGCAGATGTTTTTGATAAAGGAATAAGTTTGATTAGGTTTAGAAGAGTATTGCTGGGAGACTGCTTAGTCTTGTGGCAGCATTTATTAACATATTGTGAAGGGGTGAAATTAAGTGATGCAAGTGACCAATTGGTGTGGATGCCTTCTAAATCTGGAAGGTTTTTTGTGAAATCTTTTTATCTTGCTTTAAGGAATCCGAATTTTGTCTGTCCATATCATTTCATTTGGAAATTGAAAGTGCCTCTTAGGATTAAGATCTTCATGTGGTTAGTTCTTAAACAAAGGATTTTGACTAAAGACAACCTTATCCATAGAGGATGGTTTGGGGATAAAAGTTGTGTTTTCTGTGGAATGAATGAGAGCATCAATCATTTATTCTTATATTGTCCTTTATCAAGATTCATCTGGAATGCTGTAGCATGTGCTTTTGGTGTGCCTTGCCCTCCTGACAATATCCACGAGGTGATGACCAATTGGATTGGATTATTTGCTGGGAGGATAAGAAAATTGGTTTTAGTTGGCTTAGTAGTGATGTTTTGGTGTATTTGGAGAGCACGCAATGTGGCTTGTTTCAACAAGAAATGGCCTTCAAAACCAATGTTGATGGTCTTAGACATTTGCAAAAATATTGATCGTTGGGCCAAATTGCAGAAGAAGGTCGATCAAGATTTGCTCATCAAGGGTGCTGAGGTGCTGAATCAAGTGGCGATGGAGATTTTTGGGGCAAGAAGACGATGGACACCATGGATTAGGAAGTTGGATGATGGGTGTGGTTTTGGTGCTAGTTGACCTGGGAGTCACTTTGCTGTTTTGTTTGGCATTAGTTGGATAGTTGTCCTATTGTTTAGTTTGATGTTGCCCAGGAAAATCTGTCTGTAATCACTCGTTAGCTTGTTTGTTTTCCTTGTGGATTGGTTTTGAACTTCTGTAAGCTGGTTTCTTTTAATAGAAGCAGGGCAAACCTTCTTTTCAAAAAAAAAAGAAGAAAGTTGCCACTTCGAGATATGCCATCTAATTTTCTGAAATTCGATATTTGCCACTCCAGTTTCTTCCTCCTTTGAAATATGTCATTACCACTCCTTTCCCCCGTTTTCTTTTCTTTTCTCTTATTTTCCATTAATTTCCTTGTGAACTACCTATTTTGCCCCTCACTATTCCTCTCCATCCCTTCCTTCTGAATGAACCAGCTTCATCCATTAGACGCATCTGAAACAGGGCCTTGGCGCCGTTCTCCCGAGCGAGCTCAAGCAAGATCAGCATAACATGCACGTTACACATGGACACTTCTGACGATCATCGGGAGCCCATTCTTGGGCGCGGCGTGATCACGTCGGTCGGCGTGGGCGTGCCGGGAGAAGCGGCGGCGTGAACCACTGGAGGATCACAGCGATCGCGGCCCTCGCCTCGATCATCGCAAAGTTCTGCCCAATGCACGCCCTCGGACCCATGGAGAAGGACATCAATGCATTGAGGTGCCTCGAGGTCTTGGCGGCGCCGGTGCCGTTGTCGAACCTCAGTGGGTCGAACTCGTCGCCGTCCTCACCCCAAACCTCCTTGTCGCAGTGTATCATCGCGATCGGTATCGTTAGGATCGCGCCTTCGGGCACCGTGATGCTGCCTAGCTCGACTGCTGATCTCGGCCCCATTCGGATCAGCGAGACAGGGTTGTATAGCCTCAGTGTCTCCAAAAGGAACATGTTTACCTACAGTATATAGGAAGAAGCAACATCTTTAACTTGTAAGCATCCATTACTGACACTAAAAAAGTTGGCAATGGAGTTACTGATACTTACAAGCTTCAGCTTGTTGAGCATGTCGTGAGTGGGGAACCTGATCCTTTCTGCACTCTCTCAACACCTCCTCCTTGAACTTCTCCTGCCACTCTGGGTGCGTGCTCAGAAGGAACATGGTCCAGTTGAGCAGGTGCAAGGTGGTCTCTTGCCCCGTGAAGAAGAAGGTCTTGCACTCATCGATGATCTCGTCCACGCTCGCGGTGATTCTTGGTGTGCTCTGCGCACCTGAGCCTCCGGCATGAGCGGCGAGTCGTTCCGTGTAGCCTTATCCTGCGGAGGCTTTGTTTTTGATGATCTGCATGGCGTGCTTCTCACCTTCTTATCAAGACTCCATGCTTTCGAGTTCTTTTTAGTTGGAAGATACATGTATATGATTTAGATAGAAGAATATTGGAAATAGTAAAGATCACAATTAATAACTTTTATGCTGAAGCGTATTTTGTGTGTTGGGTGCAATGCTATTTGCTTACACTTACGTGCTTGAATCTGGAATTTGGACATTGAAAAGGGTTGAAGACAATGAAGCTGGAGTTCATTCGGGCCCAGAAGACCTATTTCCCTCTCTGTAGCTGCTCCCAAATGTCGTGTGACAGATCACATCTGCAATTAACTCATCAAGCGGCCGCTCAACTCAATCTCCACTGGTGCCCTTCTTCCTGACTCATCAAGCTGTGCTTCCCACCCGACACCATTGACCGAGCACAATCGGCCATTGTCACCGTCATCATCTATTATCAAAAGTTGTAACATGTTAGTAAACCGATCCATCACATCTCTCTGGCGTTAGCTCTAGGGCCATTCGTCCTACATACCTTGAGCTTGTCCATGTTGAAGGCAGTGCACGACCTTCTTGTGCAGCGCCACTCGTCATTGTTTGTCGGCACTAGCCCTTGCCCAACAAGCGGAGAATCTTTGGGGTTCATCGAGTTCTTAGGAACAGCCCGTCTGGTCAGAAGCATTGCCGCCATCTTTGAAGTCGACTCACGCATATGTTCGCCGAGGAGCTCAGGGGATCTTGGTGGTAGGGGGCGGGACGAAGGGGAGCTCGGGGGAGGCGTAGCTCATGGGACCGGTGGGGTGCTCGAGGGAGGCGTCGCCGATCTTGCCTGAGCTTGCTCGGGAGAACGCCGCCAAGGCCCTGGTTTAGATGCCTCTGATGGATGAAGCTGGTTCATTCAGAAGGAAGGGATGGAGAGGAATATATGAGGGGCAAAACATGTAGCTCACAAGGGAGTTGATGGAAAATAAGAGAAAAGAAAAGAAAATGGGAGAAAAGAAGTGATAATGGCATATTTCAAAGGAGGAAGAAATTGGAGTGGCAAATTTTGAATTTCAGAAACTGGATGACATATCTCGAAGTGGTAACTTTCTGAGTGGCATATATCCAATTTTGCCTTTTCATAATGGGTCCTGCCGCTTGATGTTGTTTACTGGCTTTATTTGGGTTAAGGTCCAGAAGATTCTATTAGAAAGAAACCGCTTGTTACCGGATGTTTTGCTGTTAATGGCTTGTTTCGACATATAAATTTCAATTATCGTATGAATCATGGGAAATTCCTGTATTCCAAATGTGATCTTAACATTTTTTTTTATCATGGCGATAGTGTGGAGGCTAGTTAACATTGGAGATGGTGCACTTTGGTGAATGGTGTATAGCAAATGAAAGAGGAGGGGTGAATTGCTTATTTTTTGACTCAGGTGTTGCAAGTTACGAAAAAGTGCATGTTTGGTTTATGACCCCAAGTAGTCAAACCAAAATTTTGACAACGCCAAAATCAAGCATGATGTTTGGTAAAGTAGAGATGTTTGGATGCAACCATGCCAATAGCTAAAAAGATTGACAAAGTTTCCTTAGATGTGAGTATGGCATGTGGGCCCCACATGGCATCTATTTTTTTCAAGAAAAATAGCTAATATGGGTCTTGTTTTGCTAATTAAATCACGATGAATACAATTGTCTAAACAAATAATAAATCAGATACATGGTTTAGAAAATATGATAATTTGAAGCTTGTTGATCAAAAAAATATTATGCAACCAACCACCACCTGCCACCAACCAGCATCTGACACCTCACCACAGCATGCGGCAATAACCACTCCAAAATGGGGAAATTGATAATATACCCTACACTTAGATGACTTTGGAGCATATACCATCATTCCCGATGTAATTAATAATATATCGTCAACTTAGATAGATCCTTGATTAAATACCCTGCTTGCAATATTTTATTAATATCCTTCATTTTTTCCCGTTTTAGCCATACGAAATGACAAGGTTACCCCCTTCATCTCTCTCCTTGTGTTCATGCCGAAGTCGAACTGCGTCTCGTTGAGCTCCACCACGAGCCCGAGCTCCTCGCCCTCCTCAAGCTCGTACATGGCGCGGGTGTTCCGGAACCCGCCGAGGCAGACAGATGGAGCGGCATCCCTGCGAAAGTCGTACTCATCAGCGACGAGCCGGATGATCGACGAGTCAACCTAGCCAAGACGGGCGGGGTCTTCAGCACAGGCGAGGGTGAGGGCGAGGTCAAGGTGCTCCTCGACCTCCTTAATGCGGGCGACGCCACCGTCGATGTGCGGGCAACACTTGAGCGCAAGGACGGTGAGGGGCGCATAGCGGCGTCGAAGAATTGGTTGCACTACACATCGGTGCGAAGGAGGCGGGACACGAGGAAGGAGGAGAGGCGGGACGCGAGAAAGGAGGAGAGTCAGCGATGAGCGGCGGCGTCAGGGAGGCGGAGCTTGATCTTGACCTCCATGACGATGGGGGTGGATGGGGCGGCTAGGGTTCGGGGTTCGGGTGGGAGGCCGATGCGGTGGTGTTGGGAGGGTGCGATGTCAGGCAGCGGGTGGAGGAGGGGGTTGGAGGACTGCAGGGTCAGCGTCGGAGTGGTTGTTGCTGCTACGGTGGAGCGGAGGTGGTCGTAGAGCTCCACATGGTCAGAGGTGCGGAGTGTAGAGCTTGATGTGGGTGGGTTTGCGGCGCAGCATCGATTGGATGGGGGAGAGGGTCCGCCGGAGAGAGAGAGGAATGAGGGGTAACTTGGTCATTTCGTGTGGCCAAAACGGGGAAAAACAATGGATATTAATAAAATATTGCAAATAGGGTATTTAATTAAGGATCCAATCTAAGTGGGGAGTATATTATCAATTACATCAGGAATGATGGTATATGCTCGAAAGCCATCTAAGCGAAGGGTATATTATCGATTCCACCCTCCAAAATTGGGGCGAGCAATTTCCTCGCCCGGATTTTACCCGCGCTTTGACAAATCTAGTGCTTGTTGTTACCAAATTTCAATGTCATTACCAAATATTGGTATCAAACCAAGTGGCAGCCAAATTTTGAGGGCATTACCAAATTTGGTTTGGTTCATTTGGGTCACAAACCAAACACGATGTGCCTTAACATTTTGAAGGCAAAATCTGGGAAATTGGAAGTGCAACCTTTGCCTTAACATTTTGAAGGCAAAGGTTGCCTTTCGCTCAATCTCAGCCATCCAAGGAGAGCCAACCACCCAGATTGCTCTAGCGCATCTAAGGCCCACGAAGACTCGATTCAGCTAGCAAGAAGTGGGAAAGCAAGGCGGAAGATAATTCTATGGGATGTGGCCTAAAGCTCCATCTCTAGAGGCCCCATGTCATATTCCATCACTTGACCAACACCAATCTCAAAGTAACCCATCACCTTCTTTCGTCCACCATGTACCATTCTCATTCATGGTTGCCGCAAGCTCAAATGGGTCCATCCCTTTCTCTTCCACACCACCGTGCTCTTCCTTATCGGCCTCGAGCTCAACCTCTACTCCATGCGTCGCAACGGCCGCCGCACCTTCATCGTCGTCATCTCCCTCCCCTTCGGCTGTGGCATTGCCATTGACTTTGTCCTCCACCACGTCGTCTCGAGTGTTCAACGATGTGGCGATCTAGGTGTTGCTCACCCTCGCCATGGCCATCTCCAACAACGGCGACCACCGGAGCCTTGTGGTGTCGATGTGGATTCTGCTCTACAGTGTGGTATTAGTGGTTGTGTAGATGGAGGCAGTGAAGCCGACGATGGTGTGGGCGGCATGGTGGGTGAACACAACCAGGCAGGGTGGGCATGTAGCACTACCAGCGATGGAGACGGTTGTGGAGGAGTTGGCAGGCCAGCGGCGGCGTGTTGTCGTCGGGGACAATGACAGCTTCGATTACACCCAGACTTGCGCGACGGCGAGCAATGTGGTGGCGGCAGGAGGATCTGGAGATGCTGGAGCCGAGGCACGTTTGTTAGTAGGAACTAGAGGCAAGGAACCAGCAGGCGGCGACAAATTCTGACCACTGGACAACCATGGCGGCTTAGGAGCAAGGAAGTGGCGGGGAAGAGAAGGGGATGGGTTGCTTTGAGATTGGTGTTCGCCAAGTGGTAGAATCTGAGATGGGGCCTCTAGAGACGGGGCTTTATGGCCTGTCCCATAGAATTTTCTCCCAAGCAAGGCTCCAGCCTGCTTGTTTGCTGCCAAAAAGCCAAGCTATGTCTCTTTGTCTCGAGGAGAAGGACAACTTGACTGCCTTTAAAAATTCCGTCCAAAAAATCACAAACCTTAGATTGACTCAGAGCTGATGGTGCAAGAAGGCTGACGAACAACAAGCTTGACTTCTTATACAAAATTTCCTTCCAAGAACCCTTTATACGGAAAACAACATGGCCTAATGTCAGAAGAATTGATGTCGGCAAAGTAGTTGTGCATTGCTGCCGAGAAGACGAACCAAGTCAGTGAGGGCAAGGTGACGGAGCTACGTGTTGTCGCCGGGAAGGGAAGACGAACTAGGTCAACTAGGGCAAGCAATAGATCTAAGCGTTGCCATTGAGAAGACGAACCATGTCGATGAGGACGCATAGTGGCGTAGCGCGTAGCCACCGACCAATGTGGGTGGTGGGATTACGGTGAAGATGAGCAAGGGTGAGGGGCAACACGAAGGTGAGATCACCCATGGAAGAGCTCAGGTAGATTTTGATTTTATTTTAGGGGGCTTCGATTTTGGATTGAGATGAGAAAGTGGCCATGGCACTCTCAGGTGGAAGGGGAATTTTGGTTGCTGGTGGGTGGAAGGAGACGCTGAGAATGAGAGTAGAAACTTAGTTGTGATTAGTTTTAAGATGGATGGCTGACATTGAGCGAAAGATAACCTTTGCTAGAGCTGGCCAGATGGGACATGCCTACTGTGCCGGCCTAGCCTAGACGCGACACAACCTACACTATTCATGGGTCATGCCGGGCCGGCACGATGGCCCGTGCCGTGCTTGGGCCGCTACCCTTGCACGGTGGGCCGACCCGGCATCACACGAATAGTGTCGGGTCATGCTAGGCATGGCACGAGCCCGACACAAACCGAGTGGCCCGCGTGCTGAGAGGGAAGGAGAGCCAGAGGCCCAGAGCCAGGAGCGTGGGAGGAGAGGTGGGCGGGGCGGCACCAACGCAGAGGAAGAAGGGCCGGCGCGGAGGGAGGACAAGACCGGGAGGCGGGAGCCCAAGGGGGAAGAGGAGGGCGTGGCAGCACCGGTGGCCGGAGCGAAGGGAGAAGGGCTGGGCGGTGGGGCCGGCACGAAAGAAGGAGAAGTGTAATATCCCAATTTTCTGAAGTTTGAAAATCTTTTTGAGTAGCTTAGTTTTGTAGAAAAATTCACGACAGTTTTATTTGAATTAAAATAAATCTTAATATGAGTTTCGAAAGCAAAATAATTTAATATGATTAATTTCAACATCAACTTTTGTCAAAATTATTTTATTTGGATTCTATGTGCTTGGATATATTTTCTAGATTTTTTCCAAGTTCATTTGCTAATTTCTATTTGCCATTTGATTTCTCTGTATTTTTCTAAATTCAAAAATGTATTTAAATCTCAGGAAATTGCTTTGGGCCGAATCTCTTTGACCCGACCCAATCCTATTCACTCTCGGCCCATTTCCTTCGCGGCTTGTGTTTCCTCTCTCTCCCGCGTGTGCCCGTACCGGTCCCACCCATTAGTGTCCCTCGCGCCATTTGCTATGTGTTTTCACCCGAGACTCTGCCGCTGCCAAGTGGGTCCCACCCTAGGCACTGTTCATCATCTTCAAACATGCACGCTCCGGACTCCGCCCCCGTGCCGCGTTCGAACACCTTCGTGGCCCCGCCACTATAGGGTATTTAAGGCCCCAGCGTGCGCATCACGAGCATCGCCCCAACCCTAGCCGCCTTTTCGCTGAAGCCGCAAACCCTAGATTGCATCCTCTTCACTGGAATCGAAGAAATATCCCTAGCACCACCGCCACTGTTCTTCGTCAAATTTGCCGCCATCGGTGAGCTCCGGTCCTTATCAAGTACATCTCCGAGCTCACCGCGTCGTGTTCCATCTGGTGCGTGCCTTCTTGTCACCCGGGGAGCATCGTAGCGCCACCACGGAGTAGGAGCCTTAGCTGCAATGCTGCCACCCCGTTGTCACCGTGTTCCGGTCGCCGCCGATGACCATTAGGTCTCGCGTGTGGTTCAAAAGCATTGCTTGGCCCTTGTGATTCTGATGCGCGCACCAAACACCCCGTCGGAGGTCTTCGCCACTGTTCAGCTGTTGACCGAAACCTTCGTCTCCGTCCTCGTCGATGTTGAAGCCCTTGCCGCCATCCACCATCACATCAGAGCCGACAGATGTGTTCGTCTGAGCTCCAGCATCTCGGCGATGACCACCATGTGCCACCTGTTGCCGTCATTCGCCATCGCCGACGTCGAGTCATCTCGGACGTAGATCCTTGCCACCGTGGCATGCCAACTCAGTGCCCACATCATCTCCTACACCTACGTGTCATCCACATGTCGGCTAAGTCAGCTGCACAGTCAGTGAACACATGCCACCGCAATCCTAAACCAGATCCAAAACCTCGGTGGACTTGGTCCATGTGAATCAAGTCTCTGACTTGTGGGTCCCACATGTCAGAAGAGTTTCTAAATTCCTTTTCCTTTTCCTTTTCAGCTGAAAATCCCTTGCTGACGTTAGTAACGCAATAATTGATTTTTTTTCCTTTAGAAATTCCACTAAATCCATAAATCCTAATTTTCAGTATTTTATGTGATTTCAATCTTTCAGAACCCATATCTTCTTCATCCGAACTTTGATTGAGCCCATTCAAATTTATAAATTTATCTAAATTCAATCTATATTTATCTGAGATTTTTATTTAATTTTTAGAGTTTGTTTTATCTCTGTTTTGTATTTATTTATTTTGTTTGCTTTGTTTGCAAGTAGAAATTGATTCTTCGGGGAATTTTGAGCAAGGAGGAGTACGCGAAGATCAAGATCAATCCCAAGATTTATTCCAAGGTAAGTCATGGTCCTTTGATCATATTGAACCTATGATTTTAAAAGTATATTGTTTTATACAACTGCATGCTATCTTTATACAAGTTGTGTTGGGTTTAGCTATTATCTGTTGCCATTATGTCTCCTTTGATTATTTGAATGGTATGAATTCTTTGTCACCCTAGCATGGATAATTTAGTTGGACATATTTGTATTACCAACATGGGTATCGTACGTATGCTTAGTTCAACTTAGTTACAATGGGTTCATTCTCACATGTGTCATAATGATTAATCTTGACTTAATGAAATATGGAATTGTGGTGGTTAGACACTTTTGTTAAAATTTGTGTATCATGACAGTGTATGTCATTGGTCTTGGTTAAGCAAAAATGCTTTTCGCTCGGGAGAGCGGTTGTGCAGTGAGGGTGTAGATTTAACACATTGTGGTTTGTGGTAGACTCGCCTGAGTAACTTATCAAGGACTTAATCTTGTGCGCCATTGAACTGAGCCTTTTCGTACAACCACATGCCTGGTATGGGAGAGGCCTAACTTAGTAAGTTATAAAGTTTTGGCATTTGACTACTTAGGTAGTGTATGGATGGAGGTGTGTACCCTTTCTAAGGTCACATCTATAGGTGAGGTTTATCGTCTCTAGGTCCAACGGTGTGCGTCAAACCAACAGTGAGGTTGGGATGACAGTATACACAACGGAGAGTCAATTGTTGAGATGAAATTTCAGAAAGGTTTTGTTATGATTGGTGATCGCTACACTAATTAAATCTTATGGGTAAAGTGTACAACCTCTGCAGAGTGTTAATTGACCTATTCGAATAGCCGCGTCCTCGATTATGGACATGTCCGGGGATTTCACACGAGATATAGAGTTTCTTTATAAAATGTGTCGGAGTGTGAATGAGAAGTTCACTTGATGAATATAATGTTCGTTTGGTGAATGGGTAAATCACTTGGTGGTTTGTCTTAGGAAGTGAATGCGGAGTTCACTAGTTGTTTCAAAGAAATTGTTTACTTATTCATTATTCTTTTCAATTACGCATTTCAATCTATTTCTTGTATTTATCGTAAATGTTGCTTTATGCAAAAGAACCATACAACTAACCTTTGTTCAAGCCTTGTATGAATATTATTTGCATACATTTCCCAATGACTTGATGAGTGCTTTATGTACTCACGGCTTTACGCCATTATTGCTCAGTTGAAGAATATCAAGCTGCTCAAGAGTTCTTCGCCTAGGAGTACTATGAAGATTTTGCGGATTAGGATGCATTCTCTACTCGATTTCCTGTAGGCATGTTGATTGGCCTTTTCAAGAGTTTCGTTCCGATGTGAGAGTTTATCTGTTTGTTTAGCCCTGCGTGGCAAGTTAAGTAAACATTGACCATAAGGTCCAGTTATTATTACTATTTGTTAGTTTAAAATCTTTTTAGTTAAATCGAATAAATGAATGGTATTTCATCATTGTTTCCTGTGTGAGCTAGCTACTAATCTGGGACTAGTTCAGAATATACAGAGGGTTTTTGAATCATATTTTTGGGTCTCGACAGAGGTGGTATCAGAGTCAGGTTCGTCTGCAGAACACAACCTTAGTTAGCATGGTCGCCTTAGACAAAAACTTCAAAACTTATTTTCTAAATCAAATCAACTTAATTTGACTTAAGTGGTTGATCTTTTCTCATCTACTCTGTTCTTTTCTCATCTCTGTCTATTCTATTCTTATCATATTCTATTCTTTCTTATCTTGTTCTAGAGATCTTGTCTCTTGTCTTATCTGAACTTTGATTTGTAATCTTAATTTGACCATCTTCTCCTGTTAAATTCTTTAGATGGTTCAGGTGTATCGTGATCAAAGAGGAGATTGGCCTGGAGTTCTTCAATGCTTGTTGCAGAGTTTGGAACAAGCAAAGGTGCAACTTACTTCACCAAGGAAAAGAAAGTGAAGGGGCGCGGAATTGTATTCGAGACGAGGGTGTATTTTATTATGAGGATTGGAAGCCACATCCGTCATCATAGTATGAAGAGCCACGACGAGCTCGAGGACGTGTCAGTAGTCAAAGTTGCCCGTAAAGCTGTTCGAAGGGTTTGCATATTGCACCGAATCAATTTGTCCAAGTTGGTTCGGAAGTATGTGATGCAAGTAGCGTCGATGCCGACTTATCGGACCGGAGCGAAAGATCCGAACCCTCGTGTTCATACACCGATCCGAGATTTCGGTGTACAGATCACAAAAATGATAACATAACCAAATCTCGCATTTCATTAATAGTAAATCAAAGTTCGATACAATTGGGCATGAAGCCAAATAAAAGAGTAAATAACACAGCGGAAGTAAGAATAGTAGTGGTAGGCCAGAACGATCCACCACAGGCAATCGTCTGGGGGCGTAGCCTAGGCGTCGGTGTCCTCACCGTCCTAATAGTAGTCTTCTCCTGTAATTTTGTTACATAAAGCAAGCATGAGCACAACTACCGTGCTCGCAAGTTACACCCAATATGAAATTGTAATGCATGCATAAGGTAAACAAAGGACATTAGCAGGGTTATTTTGCGTAAAGCAGCAGTTTTAATTTAAATAATCATAATAGATTGCAAGGCCATTTTTATACAGTATTTAAAATCATAGATTTAATGACAGTTGTATAAAGTGGATAACCTCCAACAAAGGTGATGGATATCCTCCAATCACAATGGCTAACCGCCCAATTTTCCCACAGGACTAACCATCCTAAAAACATCTGATGAAATCATTTTAAAACCAAAAACAAGTCTAACTTAAAGTGGCTTTGCTAGCATGTCCATGCCATGACGCTATTATTGAATAGTTTTCTACTCTGCGAGTTTATGCAGCTTACCCACAAGACACGAATTCTCTAGTTTATCTGGCATATATCTATGCCACTGCTCACTACCTTAGGTAAGCAGTCTAGAGCACGTGACAAGGCCTTTACAATGATCTACCTCATAGTACTCATGCCCGCTAAGGTTTCGCCCCCTTTGGACTAACCATCCATGAGTTCAGTGGCACCCTCTTGCGCCAGTAGGACTATAGTCTAACCGACACCCACTCATACAAAATGGCATGAATATCTACGGGTATCCCAAATTAATAAGCCAGTCACCGCCCATACGGGGCGTGTGGTGGTCTGATAAGGCATAGCAAAGGAACGCTCAAAGGCGGTCCTTAATTGACTTGGGCGTCTTTCAAATCAAACCACAGGCTTTAATCCTAACAGATTAAACCCGTGCATAAACTCGCACCCACCTTTCATCCGTTTAGCCCAAGTCCAAACCATTTTAATTTTATTTTAGTGAAAACCATCTTTACAAACTCTCTATGGTAAAACAATACCATAGATTTAATTTCAAACAATTTGTAATGGTTTGACTAAATCCTCCCAAAAATCAAAATCATGGTCTAAGCATTTGCTAGGCATTTCCAAACAATTTATCTATGGTGACAAGGGATGGCATTTCAATATTCAAAGTTGGCCATACAATAACAAATGGAATAACTAAGCATTTAAGCAGGTATTAAAATAATTGACTGAAAATATGCGTGCAATAATAAATTTAAAAATTGAATTAAATAACTTTAAAATAGTAGGTGCAACATGGTCAAAGTGTAACTTGCCTTCGCTGAAGTCTTGAAATTTTAAATCTTCGGAAGAATCAAATTCCCCGAATCGTAAGTAGTCTAAGCGTGAAAATACGACAAATCAATCGAAATTCAAATAAATTCAAAAAGACAAATTATACCAAGTCCAAATAAAATAATTTTATTTTATTTTAGCTAGAACATAATTTTCTAAGATTTTAGCAATTGGAATAATTCAATTTAGAATTAGGGTTCAAAAGATATGAATTTTACAATTTTAATCCTAAATTTGTAGTTTAAATTTATTTTAAATTCAAACAGACAGTTTAAACCTACTCCAAATCAAATATTTATATTTTATTTAGCTAGATATTAATTTTATAAGATTTTAGAAATTGGAATCACCTAATTTGGAGTTAAGAAACAAAAGATATGAATTTTATAAATTTAAAGCCTAAATCGCAATTTAATCCATTTTCTCAATTATTTTTCTAAAGGAAATCTAATTATTGCATAATCTTGACATCAATACTGAGGGTTTTCGGAAATTATTTAAATTCGACAAATGGGCCCCACGTGTCATAGACACGGTCCCATGGACCGAGCCCATGGAATTCAGGCTTTGTGGGGTGGTGGTGGCGTGGTGCGGCTTGTGCCACCGTCGCGACATCGGCAAAAGCGGCGACGTGGCGCCCGCGTGGCGTCTTGATGGCGCCGGCGTGGCCGGCGGCGGCAATGCCAAGACGGAACCCATGGTCGCCGGTGCTACTGTGATGTGATGTGGCGGCGAGTGTGCATAAGGAAGAGGAGAACGTGGCGGTTCTAATCGCTTCGCCACGCGACGAAGAGAGGACGGAGGCGGCGGAGGAGGAAGCGGCGGCGAGCTTCGGGTTGACGACGGCGATGAGCTCCGAGGGTCCTCTGGCGAAGGCGAGGGGCGCACCGGGTTCGCGCAAAGACGGCGATGAAGATGGTGGCAGCGTCGAGGTCACGGCGTCTGGCGGTGGCGCATCGAGCTCAAGCCGGTGGCGGCGAAAGCTTCAATCGGTGAGCACGGTGAGAGGGGATGAGTGGGTGGCGGCTTCGGGATCGGTGTGAATAGGGGCTCCCGGTGCTCCCTTTTATAGGGGCCGAGGGGCTCCAGAGCGGCGTGGCGACGTGGGGGATCGTGGCGGCGGTTGCGGCTTGGGTGCCCGCATGCGCGAGAAGAGGGGAGAGGGCGTGGGGGTCGTGCGGAGGAGGGCGCGAGTCTCGCGCGCTCGCCCGCGTGAGACGTGGGCGGTTGGGCGGCCCGTTGGCGAGCTCGCCTGCGGCGTCAATGGCGGTTACCGATTTAACGAGCGGAGAAGACAACGGGAGGAAGGCGCGTCGTGGCGTTGGATCCGCATCAACGGTGCGGAAGCGAGGTGGCGTGGAGGTGAGGTGCGTCCGATCCCAATCGGACGGTGGGAGAGAGAGGATCTACGTGGTGCGGTGATTTGAAATTTGGTAAGGAAAATGAAATTCAATAAGACCTGAGGCTATTCAAATTTCAAAGAATTAAGGGCTTTTAATTTGGTTTGTGATTTTAAATAATCGATTAATTCGTTTAAACTTTATAAAATAGTAATTAAATTCCAAAATTATAGGAAAAATCACGAAGTCTCTATCATTATTACGGACCTAAATAAAATAATTCCAACCTAAAGTTGATAATAGATTTTGAATTTAAATTTGTTTTGGCTTTACATAGTTTTAAAAAAGCTTTTAAAATTTGAGAAAATTCACCAATTCAAATAAGTTTTAAACTTCAACCAAATTTGAAATTTTGAGAACATTACAAGGGTCGAGTGGTCGTAATTTAACGTGGGCGTGCATTTTATAGGCATGAGACTAACAAAGCGGGTTTGCAGTGATAAGACCACACAGGCGACTTTTGCGATGATAAGGCGACACGGGCAGCTTTGCGCAAAGATGACAAGGATTTACAGGCGACTTTTTGCGATGATAAGGCGATCTGAGGCGACTTTGCGCAATGACAAGACCACACGGCGCTTTGTGCGATGATAAGACCAAAGGAGACGACTTTCTGCGGTGACAAGACCACACGGGGTAGCTTTGCAAACCGACAAGACCACACGGGCGACTTTTTGCGCGATGATAAGACCGAAGGAGACGGCTTTCTGTGATGACAAGATTACGGGCCAGCTTTGCGCGATGACAAGACCACGGTGCGACTTTTGCGATGATAAGACCAAGCGAGACGATTTTTTGCGCGCTTTAGGGTTTAGGTTTAGGGTTAGGCTTTTCAGATCGACTTGACAACCCCGAGCACCTCGCCCGACTTTTAAGATCGAAAAGACAAGACTCTGTAAAGAAAGGCGTGAAAACACTCTACCTCGCCCGACTTTTCAGGTGATAAGGCAACACTCATAAAGCAAGCCATGACTTCTCACGCAAACTAAGGCGTGACAACACTATGCCTCGCTTGACTTTTGAGGCCGACTTGACAACACTCTACCTCCTCGGCTTTTCGAATTAAAAACAAGACTCTCTACTGCATGAAATTAACCACACCATGCCAACCATGGAGCTTATAAAGAGGGTTGAACCAAACCCAACTCTACACAACACTACACAACACATACCCGGCTATGGACTCTTCGCAAACTTCTCGCGAGGTTGTTGAAGAAGCAAAAGTGGCTTAAGCGAAGAGAAACGGCTACAATACCCAGATAAATCAATGAAAGATGCTTGATACCACCACGTTTTCCGATCCGCGGTGTGTGTGTGGCGAACCGGCAGAGATCATTGATCCACACGCCCGACACCTCTGCGGGCGTACTACACATGCGGGCATCACCTC
Organism: Phyllostachys edulis; assembly: GCA_036346405.1. Lineage (NCBI taxonomy): Eukaryota > Viridiplantae > Streptophyta > Magnoliopsida > Poales > Poaceae > Phyllostachys > Phyllostachys edulis. The sequence goes on along the minus strand of CM070554.1, from coordinate 68,678,221 downwards.
GTAAGTGTTTCTTTTCGGCGTGTCGATTTTCCTCTCCCAACGTTCAATTCCTTAAATTTTTAACTTCATCCCCACGTAATGGCGGCCGAGATCTTGTTGCCACTTCTTCGATGGATCGGCGGCCGGAGATGTCTGCGGGGGCATTCATCTAGCGTAGTACATCTTTGAACTACCGGTGCGGGCGAGAACCCGTGAAACCTTACGTGCTGGACCTGTTGAGGAGGCACGAAGGAGCCCGATACTTCGCCGGCGTAATCCATATCGATGACATCGATTATGAAGAGTTTACATCCTTATTACGTAAGGTTTCCTGTATGGTGTACTTACATCCATCATACAATCGCAAGACATGGACAACCGACATACCGGCCCGCGTGCAGATCCGCGACAAAGGCAAGGGAAAGGCTCATGCGGTTGACCGACGCCCGGCGTATCCGATCGCCGGCGAATCCGTATGGATGGCGTGAGTTCGAAGAATTTACATCATTCTTACGATTTTCACTATACGGTGCCCTTACATCACGGAATCGCGGGACATGGGCGACTTCGACATACCAACCCGGCGTGGGCGGTCCGCGACAAGGGCAAGGGAAAGGCTCATCTTGGTGAGCCAGCGCCCAGCGTATCCGATCGCCGGGCATAATCCGTGTCGATGGCGTGAGTTATGAAGAATGTAAATCCTTCTTACAATTTTAAATATATAGTGCACTTACATCATGGAATCGCAGGATATGGGCGACTTGATATACCGGACCAGCGTGGACACTCCGCGACAAGGGAAGGGAAGGCGGCGAGGAGTTCAACGCCGAAATGGCAAGGAAGGGAAAATGGCCCGGTCCCTTGATGAGGTCGAGTCATTACGTAGTAGTCCCCATCCTACCCCTCATGTTTTTTACTATCCCTAAAGGCATGTATACTTACATGGTGGGATGCTTGTGTCACAATGTACCGTAGTAGTAGCGAGGATGACTAAAGCAATTAGCGAACCATCATGCCATGTGACTACGTGTAACGATGTACATCTGACGCAGACTCTAATGTAGTTACGGTTAGGAGACCCATCAAAGCAAGACTATATTGCAAGTATGCCTCTTCTAGTGGAATCCCGAAAGAACCATTACACCGACATTGAATCCTCCATGTTTTAGGCCATCTTCATAATCACAATGGCGTTCTCGGCCCTTCACTCATAATGCATATAAGCTCCATAAAATGCGACATCGACTACGTGCCTACATACGCATATACGTTCAGACGACTTCATCGAGGAGAGACTCCTCGCGCATCGTAATATCACTTACCTTTGTATTTACATATCATTCTTGTCTCAATCGTCCTCACAAAATTCAACAAAAATTTACCGACTACAACAATATACAACGATCACAAAATGTTATTGCGAGTCGACAAATTTTGTACCCATGATATTCTCTGAAAATAACAAGCAGACCAACCAACATCGTGACAACACTATTATTTTCAAAATAAATAACATGATATAATCAGATTTGCTAAATTTAATTAACCTACAAAATGTAATATTCATTACAACTCAATTAAACAATAATTAAAAGGTAAAAAAGCACGTGGGAGCTCCTATCGCCATAAGGTTGGTATTGGACCTCTGTTGCCATAGGGTTGGTATTGGACTTGTCGCCCATTTGTTAAGCGATGGCGAAATCACGAGGAGTTGGGCGTGGTTTGATCCAAGCTGATTCTTGCGATTAATTTCAATCGCCTACGGTTGGGCTGACGACAGAACGATCATTTAAAGCTATTCAATGATTCCATCAAATCGCTCAACCATTGGGCGGCAGACGTATATTTCTGTAAAAAAAAATTATCGCCGGAATATTTTTGATATTTCGAATAAAAAATAGATTATTTTAAAAAAAATCGTGGAGGTGTGTACCCTTTCTAAGGTCACATCTATGGACGAGGTTTATCATCTCTAGGACCAACGGTGTGTGTCAAACCAACGATGAGGCTGGGGTGACAGTATGCACAACGGGAGAGTCAATTGTCGAGATGAAATTTCTAAAAGATTTTGTTATGATTGGTGATCGCTACATTGGTTATATCTTGTGGGTAAGGTGTACAACCTTTGCAGAGTGTTAATTGATCTATTCGAATAGTCGCGTCCTCAGTTATGGATATGTCCAGGGATTTCACACGAGAGATAGAGTTTCTTCATAAGATGTGTCGGAGTGTGAATGGGAAGTTCACTTGATGAATATAATGTTCGTTTGGTGAATAGGTAAATCACTTGGTGGTTTGTCTTGGGAAGTGAATGGGGAGTTCACTGGTTATTTCAAAGAAATTATTTACTTATTCATTATTCTTTTCAATTACGCATTGCAATCCATTTATTGTATTTATCGTAAATGCTGCTTTATACAAAAGAACCATACAACTAACCTTTGTTCAAGCCTTGCATGGATATTATTTGCATATATTTTCCCACGACTTGCTGAGTGCTTTATGTACTCCCGGCTTTACGCCATTGTTGCTCAGTTGAAGAATATCAAGCCGCTCAAGAGTTCTTTGCCCAGGAGTACCATGAAGGTTTTGCGGATTAGGATGTGTTCTCCACTCGATTGCCTATGGGAATGTTGATTGGCCTTTTGAATGTTTCTTGTGTGAGCTAGTTACTGATCTGGGACTAGTTCAGAATACACAGAGGGTTTCTGAATCATTTTTTTGGGTCCCGACAAGAAGGTGGATAGCCAGGGAGGGAGCGGTGTTGGCGTGGTGGGAGAAGGCCGAGACAGGCGGTGCTAGCGTGGAGGTCGTGACTCGACACTAAGCGTGGAGAAGCGGTGGGTGGGCGAGTGCGGCCCGTCGCCCGTCTTGGCGATGCTTGATGCCACTATGGCGTTGTAATGTGTTGCATTGGGCAACCAGGGTGGGGGCAAAAGAGGAGGCGGGGCAGCCAGGCTGTGGCGCAGGGCTGGTGGGCTCGTGGGTCATGCTTGGCATAGAACGGACATAGTAAAATCCAGTCGTTGGCGTTTTTTGAACGTTTGGGTCTTTCAAAATAGCTAAAAAATTCAAAAAATCCCTTTTTTTCTATAAATAGCCACCATACCCCCCTCATTTAGCACCCGTCCATTCCCCAATCTCTCTTTGAAATTATGTTGTGCAAATTCAAATTCATTGTGAGATAATTTGGCAAAATTCAAAAAAAGCTTTGGCAAATTTTGGAAAATTTAATTTTCGGCAGCAAGTCAGCAAAAGAGGTACAATGCTATTTTTTTCATACTTTTATTGTTTGTACTTGTTATGCTAAGATGAAAGTAATAATAGTGTTAGTTTCGATTTTGCAGTTTTCGTTATGGACAGTTACGACATCTTTGCTCTTGGTGATTACGGACTTTCACCGGAGGAAATTGCATCCATGGATGCGGCTGCGGCTGCGCCAAGCCAACCGGAGGGCAAGGCGGAGTTCCATCATCAGGATCCACGGCAGTATCAGGCTCCATGCCAACCGGAGCAAAGAGGTCAAGGTCATCTACATCGCGAGTGTGGGAGAATTTCGACATGATAACCAAGCAAGACCCACAAGGAAATACGGTACTATATGTTATTTGTAAAATTTTGTCGCAATGAATTGTCTGCAAGGTCTATTGGTGGAATGGGGCACTTGCTTAGACATGCTACAAGATGTAAGGCCAAGCAAGGATTGGTGATGAGGCAAACGCAGCTGCAGCACAACCCGACGGTACGGTACGTAGCTGGGACTACGATCCTGAGGTAGCCCGTCAATCTCTCTATCGTTTAATTTCTTCTAAGGATTTACTGTTAGGCTTTGGAGAGTCTCCTGCTTTCTAAAATTACATTAGGACTAGGTATAATCCTATATTTTCTCCCGTTTCCAGGCAGACAACATCTAGAGATCTAGTAAAATACTGCAATGAACGTTGTAATAAAATAAAGGAACTATTTAGTACGTGCATATTTTCGGTGGTCCTGACCTCGGACATATGGAGTGGTCGGGCTAGGGAGGATTATCTTAGTGTAGTTGCTCATTATGTTAACGACGATTGGGTAATGGAGAAAAGAATTATAGGTTTAAAATTAATTGATGTAGCACACACGGGTGAGAATATTGCGGGCTGTATTATCAAAGTCGTGGAAGACTTTGGTCTTACAGACAAAATATTCCCGATTACTTTCGAAGATGCCGGTTTGAACTGTAGGACGGGTTATTCTCACTCTAGTGTTGAGTACATACGCCGATTCCTTCTTGCTACATCAACGATGCGCTTGTCGTATTATTAACCTTATAGTCAAATGTGGTTTGAAGAGGTTGAGTTCGTATATTAATGCTTTTCGTGATGCGATTTCTTTCTTGAATAATTCTAACGTAAGAATAACACAATATAAGAACTTCTGCAGGGAGATGGGTGTATGTCCAAGAAAGTTCGGTTTGGACATGCCGGTAAGGTGGAACTCTACTTACCTGATGCTTAAGAGTCTTTTACTATACAAGAGCACTTTTGCTGTTTTTATTCAAACGTGTTATCAGAGCACTGACGGCAGTATACTATTGACTGAGCAACATTGGTTCATTGCTGAGAAGATGCTACAATTTTTAGAAATTTTTTATGATGCCATTGTTGCTTTGTGTGCTATGTACTATCCAACATCTCCTATCATTGTGCATATTATTTTACATATTGCTACTCAATTGGAAATGTATGAAAATAACTTAGTTTTACATGATGCTGTTGTTGCCATGAAAACTAATTGCCGTAAATATTGGAGAGAAGTCCCTTACCTATATGCATTTGCATTTCTTTTAGATCCTAGAGGTAATTTGATGCATTTTGTAGTGTACTTGATCTTCTTAGTGATGCTACAGGGCTAGACTATACTAACTATTTTGTAGAAGTTCGTTCTCGGTTATACGAGGTTTGCCAAAGGTATAAAAATAAGTTCCGGGAAGTCTGCTCACAACGACCTCCAGTAGCCCCCCACCTCAAGTAGCAAGACAAATATGTGAGGCAAGATCTTCAGTGGCTCTTCCTCTAGGTCTAGGTCTTCTTCTTCTACACCGCTTCCTGCTCAGCCAAAACCCACAAAGAGTGGGGAACTATCCACCTAACTGGACAACGATACGGTGGATTTCAACTCAAAAGGCTTCGAAATTTTGCAATGGTGGCAAGCCCATAAGTTGACATATCCCGTGCTATCCATACTTGTGATGTGTTAACTATTCCTGTCTCGACGGTTTCTTCCGAGTCTGCTTTCAGTCTTTCTGGAAGAATATTGGAGGAGAGAAGAACAAGTCTCACAAGTGATATGGCAGAGATACTTATAACTGTGAAGGACTGGGAATAAGCTGATTCATGAACACAACACTCTGTGAAAAATCCACAGCTGTCGAAGGTGTTTGAAAATTTGTACCTAGACAATGACACGCAGAACAAGGATATATGTAGAGTTATAGGCTGTACTCTTTTTCCTTAGCCAAGGTTTTCTCATGTTGAGTTTTTTACTTGGCAACGATTTTAACTAGACCTATTCATAGGCGACCTGGCCCAGCCTGAGCCCGATCCATTTTGTGCCGGGCTTGGGACTCAGTTCTCGGCCTGAAAGCATGGGAAATTCAATTAAAAAACTGAAAATCTATTTATTTATTTTTGGAAATGAATTAAATATTACTTTTTATTCTAAAAAATGATTAAATTAATACTTTTTAATTGGAAAAGTGGTTTTTAGGCGGTGGAAAGAACTCGAGGCTTGCTGTTTGAGAATGGGCTTTTCAAGCCCGACCTGGCCCGACGTTTGAATAGGTCTAGTTTTAACGAGGCAGCAATTCGAACATTAATAAAGCTCTTTATTACATTTTCAATATGCTTGTCTCATTTTTTACAATTTTCATATCTATTTCTGAATTCTGCACATGTTTATGATTTTTTGGATTTTTTAGGCGTAACGGGCTAAGTGGGCCGAAAAGGCCCATCAGGCTAAACGGGCTCATGCCGGCACGTCACGAATGGTTGATGGGCTGTGCCAGGAGGCGCCTGGGCCGCCTCCCTGGCACGTGGGTTGGCACGGCATGACCCACCTAATAGCCGGGCCACAATGGGCTGGGCCACATCATGCTCATGTCGGGCAGCCCATTCGGCCCGCTGTAACCTTTGCCTTCAAAACGTTAAGGAATTTAGTTCTAAAACTGACATGTTTTTCTAAAAAAAAGGAAAGAAAAAACATGTTGGGTTGATTTGTTATGTACCATGTGTGCGGTAGGCCTATAGTATCCAAAGTGATATAATGTATCTTGGACGAACTCAAATCAAGGTAACATCGCACCTTCGCTCTTGCAAGTAGTGGCAAAAGTAGGACTTTCAGCTAGAGAGGGCTCAAACACTAGGCTTCTTCCCTGAATCTAGTAACTTCCAATGGACTCCTAACGGATTCTGATTGTCAATGTCAGGGTTCTAACACCATTAGCTTGGGTAGGTGAACCCCCTCCCTCCCTACAAGACTGCAAGGGTAAGGTTTCAATGCCCAAGTTGCAAATGGTTTGAACTTTACCATAGATGATATGACTTTTTCTTTGAAAATGGCTTAAATGTACTACACAAAGAAATTACCTCGGAAAAGTTAAATTTCTCTCTCTATTGTTTGGACCAATGGACTTGGTACTGTTGGACTTTTTGAGGGCTATCTGGTAATTTCTCATTTTGAGAAAAGATAAAGAAAAAAGAAAAAAGAAATGTGGTGGGGCCCACCTATCGGTGGAAGAGCAGGGAGAGGATAGGGCTCGAGTCTCAGCTCCAGCCCCTTTCTAGACGCGTTCGTGCGGCCTGGGTGTGACCCGGGCTTGGCGGCGATTTTGGCGAAGGGAGTGGCGGCGCTGGAAGCGTGAACTGGCTCGGGCGCTTCTGGTGTCGACTGTTCGCTGCCATCGTATCGCCCTCTCGGCCTCTTCTCTTCAAATGGTGGCCGACAACTCTCCTTTTCGTATCCCGAACAACAGTGAGTTTTTCCCCTTTTTTGGTGCTTCCTCTTCTGATCCTATTGAGCTTCGATCCTTGGTGATTTGGAGCTCCCGTGTTGCCTTGCTTGTCTCGACGCCATTGGTGGTGAGGTTCGACTCTTCATTCCTTGTGCACTCCCATTTATATTCTTTGCGCCATCTCTCTACTTGAGATTGCGGTGATGAATTTTTGGGGGTTTTGTGTTTGAGGATTTGATTCGGCCAACCCTTGGCTTAATCATGGTGAGGAAGAAGAGTCTCAAATCTTCTGGTGACTGGTAATCTTGGGGTGCATTTTGGCTGGTGCATCTTCAGCGGTCTTGTGCGGCATCCCCTGTACCTCAACTTCATCTTTCAGTGTGTCCCGGATTGCGAAGATTGGCATTGTATATCCGTCAACCTTTCCTGGTGATTCGCGGCAGCGAGTGTGAGAACCCGAGATATTAAAAATAATCTAAATAGCGCTAATCAGTTTTTAGCAGTAAATTAAAATTTTCTAATCAAGAGCAAATCATAATCTTGAATTAACATTAAACACATCGCCAGACAATCTCATATAAAATAATCCAATCAGAACTCAACTATAGAATTTATAATATAAATTATCGCTGCAATACTGATTCATCAATATAACTTCAGAGTCAATTAAAAAAATCCTTTGCGATCAGAGGTAAAACATTTAATACAAAAACAAGTTTAAATTACCATAATTCCTTACATCAAAGCAGCATACAAGAATTAATCACAATTTGATTTCATTACAAGCGAAAGTAAAATATTACAACCCAAAATTAATTACAAGAGTTTGTTACAAGCCGAAATAAAACATTTATTACAAACTCAGAATTTATTACAAGAATCATTTATAACAGACCCCAATAATAAATCACAATCCTAAGTAAATTACAAAAGAATAAAACAAATTTCTTGCATTGCATATCGCCAAAGCCCTCTTTGGTAATCCTGTCCATTTATCGCCAACCCATTAGACATCTCCCAAATTCACATCTCCATAAGCGACCAACGAGATCAGAATGCAGTTAGTAAACCAAGTGCAGTATCTATGAGTTAGCATAAAAAGTGGTTGTCGTCAGATTCCCCAAAGTGCAGTAGGATACCCGGAACAACCTGAGCAATCGGTCCCTTGACCATCAAGATACCCAGACCAACCGGAGCTAGTCGGCCCCTTGATTGTCAAGATATCCAGACCACCCGAGGTCATTCGACACCTGCCACTTCTGTGGGTTTTCATCCCCCGGCAGTTTAAAAGCCCAACACCCACATTTCCCATACTACCACAACCCTAATAAAATCACACAATACATCTCTCCATAAGCCATACTCTCAGTCAAAACATCACAGGGTATCTCAAAAACCAGCACCATTAGTACCCCTGTTGTGCAATCGGCACAACCCTACAAACATCCAACATCAACCCTCATTGTGCACAAGAAAGCACAGGAAAGTGATAAGGTCAAGACTACATGCACAGAGGGAAGGGATAGAGCTTTGCACAGAGGAAAGAAATAGAACATAGCAGGGCCATTCCCGTGGCCGAGAGCCACCTTCAGCTCACCCACATAGCACAACCCAGCCATAGCCAGCGACATCCCCTTCCATTTCCTTTCAGCCGAGAGCAGCCCCCATACATGCATATTGCCTCATAGACAACACCACAAAGCTCCAGTCACGATCCCAGTCGAAGCAATGCCTTACTCCAAAGCCAACATACGCATTTCAAGCTTCCATTTCATAGTGAAGGCAAAAATAAATAGGATCATGGTAAAAAGGAATAGGATCATGGTAAAAAGGAACTACACAGGCAAAAGATAAGGGCAACCGAAGCCTCCCTTCTTAAGCCTTATCCAGCCAAGGCCCTCCTCACTCCCAACACACCAAGCCACACTTCACAGCCGAAAGAAAGGAGGAGCAAAGCCAAGAACTCCCCTAACACTTTCACATCTCCTGGCTAACACCAAGGCACCAAAGGGAAGGGGAAGACGAAAGGGACAAGAAGAGCACCAGCTCGCAGTCAGCACTACTAAGGCGACGACCAGCACCGCTGATGCTACCATCCCAGTCCCGAACGAACCCAACAAGGTAGCCAACCTTTCCCTTCCCACCATTCTTTTGCTCAATCAATAACACATCATTTTGAGCCAAAAAGATACATGCATCAATCACCATTTTACCACAGTCATCCTTCTTGCACATCCAAAAATCCCCATATAAACTAGCCCATGTAACCCTAGCCCTCAAAGCATCATCCAGTGTCATCACAGAACAGGGGAGGGAAGGAGTCAGTGAGGAAAAGGAGGTACCTCAGAGGAACCCAGGATGAACCACCTCCCACCTTCTCCATGCATCCATATTTCTTTTCGTTCACCACACATCAATACACAAAAATCTGAAAGTGAACCATAAGCTTCAAACATCAGTAAGGAAATAATCAAGCAAATGCTAACCTAGAGTACCAAAGAGGAGGAAGTAAGCGTCAGTGTAGTGCGTAGAGCCAGGAGAGGCAGGGGCTAGCGGCTGCAGGCCGAGCCAAACCTGGGTCGGGGAGGCGACGCCGAGGAGAGGAGAAGAGGCGGCACCGACAGTAGAGGGGAGCAGCATGGGTGGAGGCTCACGGGCACGGGCACAAACGGCGCCATGGGGTCGAGCTGGGGAAGGGGGCCAGGAGAAGGAGGAGCTGGAGGGAGAGCTGAGCAGCAGCGCTGGCCACCAGGCCGCGTCGGGGAGGCCACGGGACGGCCAGAGGCGGCGGCAGCGCTAGGAGCCGGAGGTTGGTCGCGGGCCAACTAGAGGGGGGGCATGTGGAGCAATCGGAGGCAGGAGCTGAGGAGGAGCAGGCGATGCCGACCACTGGTGGTTGAAGGGGAGGTGCCGGGTAGAGGGCGCCATGGAGAGAGGGAAGAGAGGGAGAGTCGACCGAGTAAGAGAGAGGGCGGCCGGATAGCAGAGGGAGGCGAGCCATAGGAGGAGGCTGACACAAGCTTTTGACCAAGAGAGGGGAGAGCCATGGAGATTGGAGCTAGGGGAGAGCATTAGGATGATTTGGGGAGGAAGAAAGGAGGCGCCCCAAGTGGTTGTATCGGCCGAATGAGGGGAGGAGAAGAGAGAGATAGAAGGGATTAGGTGAGGAAAGAGTTAGGGAATTAGGGAATTAGGGATTAGGGATTAGGTGAGAGAGGGATTAGGGGGAGTAGAATTAGGGTTAGTTAGTCAAGTATAGGAAATATTTAGAAAAAAGTGTATAAATTCTAATAAATTGTAATAAGTAATGTAGGTAATATTAGAGATAGGCAATAAAATTAATAAGTGTTAGCGTTGTATTTATATTCGACCAAACGAGGGTAATTAGGTCGTATAGAGATAAGTAGTGATAAAATCATCTCGTTGTGTAAGAAACTAAAATAAGATGAAATATCGTAAATGCTATTAATAAAAAGTGAGTATGCGTACGTAGCAACCCGCGATTTTCGAATGAATTGCCAAGATATAGATTTTTAAACCGCGTTAGCACATTTCATAGTAGATAGACTGGTGTAAATTAAAAATAGGAAAAAGATGTAGAAAATTAATTTGAGATTTTTTTAAAAATAAATTAATCACTGGTTTGAACCGCTAAAATAAATAAATAGCCTGACACATTAGAAATAATTTAATTAGGTTAGAATAATTAAATTAATCAACCGCGAATTTATTTAAAGAATTCAATAAATGCATCTGCACCGGAATAAAATCGGTTAGGCTGTTTTCGATGCGTAGAATGAATTAAACATAGTTGCATGCAAGTGCATATAATATTTTATGTTCGAGCGATTGTAACAGCCCAAAATTTCAATTTTGGTTAAAGTTTAAAGCTTATTTGAATTTGTGAATTTTCTGAAATTTTAAAAGCTTGTCTTTAAATTGTTAAAGCCAAAAAGAAATTTAAGTTCAAAATCTATTGTCAACTTTAACTTGGAATAATTTTATTTAAGTCCACAACAATTCTAAGAGCTTAGGTGATTTTTCCGGAATTTTGGGATTAATCTGCTATTTTCTAAAGCTTAAATGGATTTTCCGGATTAAATGAATTAGCAAATCAATTAAAATTCTAAACCAATCCTTGGGCCAAAACTCCGTCACAGACGGCCAAATTTCGCTTGCGCCCCACAACCCCAATCATGCCAACCGTTGATCTAAATCAGCAGTTAAGACCTGTATGACCGCTCTTCTCTCTCTCTCTCCCACACTGCCCCACTTGCAGCCCTCTCCCTCTGCCGCGTGGCTCGTGACCTGAATTTCGTCCCTCTTCGGGCGTTCTTCTCCATGTGACCACCGCCTCAACCGCTATGACGCTGGGCGGGCGTGAAGCTCGCAACGGCTCTCAACCACCCGCATTTTTCTCGCGTCGGTGCGACGACCCGCATCCCACGCCGCCACGAGCCCACTGTTTTCCCCCTTCTCGCGAAGCGGGCGACGAATCACGCAACCGTCACCACGACCTCCACGTCGTCACGCCGCTTAGACCACCGGCCCCTATAAATGGGAGCCCGGTGCGCAAGCATCCTCACCCCGCCGCCATCACTCCTCCTCTTTTCCCCTCAGGCGCCGGAATTGGAGATCGCCGCCGTCGGCCACCGCGAGACGCCGCTGCCGACGCCGTCTCGCCGCCACCACTAATCGCATCGCCGACGCCGCTGAAGCTGCTGCCGCCGCGTCGGAGACCTCAGAAGCGCCGTGTCGCCTTCAACCGTAGGCTGCTGCCGCTCAAGCTTCGCCCGACGCTGCTTCGCGCAACCTCGCGCATCTCCGGTGAGCATCATACTCGGCGTTACCTCTCGCGTTTGGCACCACCCCACGCCTCGCCATGGCTACAGAAGCGCCGGCGAGGCCATCACCGAGCACCACCGCTGGCGTCATACCGACGTGGCTCACCACGTCATTTCCACATCGGCGCCACATCGCTTAATCCCACGCGTGGTCGCCACGTGGCAACCACATCGAGAGACGCGTACCGCACTGCGTGAGCCAAGCAGTGGACCAAGTCCATATGGACTCGTCAGCGACATAAAGGCCCCAATTGTCGCTTTTAAATTTTAATTATTTAATTACCGAAAACCTCGGGGTGACGTCACCATGCTAATAATTAGAGTTTCCTTTAGAAAATAATTCGGGAAATCCTTTTAAATTGCGATTTAGGATTTAAATTGTAAAATTCATAACTTATTCATCCTAGTTCCAAATTAGATGATTCAAATTGCTAAATTCTTAGAAAATTATTATCTAACTAAATAAAATATAATTATTCAATTTGGAGTTCATTTTAGTTCTGTGTTAGAATTTAGAAATTCATTTAAAATCCAAATTTAGATTTAAATTTGTAAAATTCATATCATCGATTTCCAACTCCAAATTTTGTGAATTTAGTTTCTGAAATTTTATAAAAGATTATCTAGCTTAATAAATTAAAATTTGTTTATATAGAATTATTTTAAATTGTCTTTTTAAGTTAAACTATTTAAATTGCGATTTAGGATTTTAAACTTGCAAAATTCATAGCTTTTATTTCTGCTTCCAAATTGAGTGTTTCAAATTTGTAAAATCTTATAAAATTATTATTCAGCCAAATAAAATATAATTATTTTATTTGGAGTTAGTTTAAACTGTCGTCTTGTATTTATTTGAATTGCAATTGATTGTCGTATTTTCACGTTTAGATTACGACGATTCCGGGGAATTTGATTCTTCCGAAGAATTAGAATTTCAAGACTTCAGCGAAGGCAAGTTACACTTTGACCATGTTGCACCTACTATTTTAAAGTTATTTAAATTCAGTTTTAAAATTATTATTGCATGCATATTTTTAGTCAATTATTTTAATACCCTGTTTAAATACTTAGTTATTCCAATTGTTATTGTATGACCAATTTTGTATATTGAAATGCCATCCCTTGTCACCATAGGTAAAATTGTTTGGAAATGCTTAGCAAATACTTAGACCATGATTTTGATTTTGGGGAGGATTTAGCCAAATCTTTACAAAATTGTTTTAACTTGAACCTATGGTATTGTCTTACCATAGATTTGTTGTAAAGGTGGTTTTACTAAATAAAATCAAGATGGTTTGGACTTGGGTGTAACGGATGAAAGGTGGGTGCAGGTTTATGCACGGGTTTAATCTGGTTAGGATTAAAGCCTGTGGTTTAATTTGAAAGACGCCCAAGTCAATTAAGGACCCGCCTTTGAGCTGCCTTTGCTATGCCAAAACGCATACAACCACATGTCCTGTATGGGAAGGACTGGCTTAATAATTTGGGATACCTCATAGATATTCGTGCCATGTTGTATGAGTGGGTGTTGGTTAGACAAGAGTCCCACATGGCGCAAGAGGGGCTCCCTGAGGATGGTTAGTCCAATGGAAGCGAAACCTTAGCGCACGAGTATTGTGGGGTAGATCATTGTAACGACCTTGTGATATTTGTTCTGTCACACGCCTTAGGAAGCGTGGATTGGCCGACACAAAGGGTATAATATCTCGTGTGGGTAAAGCTGTACAAACTCGCAGAGTAGAAAACTATTGAATAGCTGGCGTCATGATCATGGACATGCTAGCAAAGCCACTTTGAGTTAGACTTGTTTTTGGTTTTAAAATGGTTTCAACAGATGTTTTCAGGATGGATAGTCCTGTGGGAAAAATTGGGCGGTTAGCCATTGTGATTGGAGGATATCCATCACCTTTCTTGGAGGTTATCCACATTATTCAATTGTCATTTAAAATATGATTTTAATTAATGTATGAAAATGGCCTTGCAATCTATTATGATTATTAAAATTAAACTGCTGCTTTACGCAAAATAACCCTGCCAATGTCCTTTGTTTACCTTATGCATGCATTACAATTCCATATTGGTGTAACTTGCGAGCACACAGTAGTTGTGCTCATGCTTGCTTTATGCAACAAAATTTCGTGAGAAGACTACTATCGGGACGGTGAGGACACCGACGCTTAGGTTCGCCCCTGCATTTATTGCCTCGTGGCGGATCGCTCGCCTACTACTATCTTTTTATTCCGCCGTGTTATTTACTTCTTTATTTGGCTTCATGCCCAATTGTATCGAACTCGATTTACTATTAATGAAATGCGAGATTTGGTTATGTTATCATTTTTGTAACTGTGTACACCGGAAATCCTGGACTGGTGTATGAACACAGAGGGTTCGGGATCTTTCGTTCCCGGGTCCGACAACGATTAAACGCTAGTACCGATAACCACAATCCTCAAGCCAATAGACTGTAGAGCGACCGCAGTCGGGGGAGATTTTTTTTAAAAAAAATAAATTAATCACCGGCACCCCAAAAAGCTACCTCGTGGGCACCAAGGACGTTCGTGTTGGAGATATGCCCTAGAGGCAATCATAGAGATGATGATATTTCGTTGTATCCATGATTTAATAAATGTTCCTTGAATATTACCTTTGTGTTGATTAACAAGTATGTGACTTGTTTGTGAAACTCTTTACTTGTATGGTTATTCTAAAGTTGTCCCTAGTCGGAGTTCATGTGAGGACACACGTGAATGATGGATTAGCACATGTATCGGTTGATGACCATGTTTCACAGGTCATAGACATGGAGATGTCAAACCAATAATGTGGACACATGTTTAGAACATGGGGTTGGACCGACCCAACATGAGACATAACAATTATACTTATGGTTCTCTCTACACAATGTGTACGCCTTTGTCCTTAGACCCGAGATTGTCGCATGTACTTGAGATGTGAATCGACCTACTTAGGGGCTATCAAACGCTACTCCGTGAATCGGGTAGTTATAAAGGTAGCTTTCGGGTTTGTCATGAAGCATCTTCGCGAGGCATGGTCAATCGAGATGGGATTTGCCCTCTCTACCCGAGAGAGATATCTCTGGGCCCTCGAGTGATCGGATCCGTAAATGCATGGCCATGCTACTTAAGGTTAAGAGTTAACCTAGTAAGGGATTCCGGATCACAGATCGAGAAAGAGTGGTCACTTGGAGCTCGGCCGAATATCGTGAGGCAAAGGGATTGGCATGTACATAACGCTGTGATGGTTCGTCCGATATGATCTTTGTGTACGCTTAGGAGTTGGCACGCCTTGCTAGAGGCCGCTACCAACTATTGACCAAGTATGTATACTGCCATGTCTAAACATACGTGAACCTATAGGGTCACACACTTATGGGTTGAAGCCCAATTCGGATTGATCCGAATTAGATCGGGCATTGAGTCCTAATGGGCCTCTATTAGTAGAAGCCCATTGTAAGGACGCCTATAAAAGGAGGGCAAGGGCGCATTGTGTTTGATGATGAGTTTTTCGTGACATCCTCAAACCACGCCGCCACCCTCCCACGCCTCTAGTCGCCGCGCGATCTAGTAGTCCCCGGCGCCGCTTCCTCCGTCGACGTGGATACTTTTGAGGCGCCAGATTCAGAAGCGCTGGATGAACCGCAAGAGAGGAGTCAGACGGGACGCCGCGACGAGGACGAGGAAGTAATACGACTACTCGCCTCGACGCTACATCAACTTAGTACGACTACTCGCCTCGACGCGTTACATCAATTTCCGCGACTGCTGCCTAGTGGTAAGACCGTGATCTATAATCGCAGTGATCTTGGTTTACGGGTAGAATTTTTATTATTTTGCGCTTAGTGTAGCCTACCCGTAGCCCTTCGTTCGAGGCCCCTGCTCGGGCCGAAGCTACCGGAGCAAAGGGAGAAGACAAGGGACTGTGCACACCATTTGGGCGAGCAGTCTATGGAAGCCCACCAGAGACCGTGGTTGTGCGTAGGGGTAGGAAAAGACCCTGCAGTCCCTATACGGGCAATACCTTCTTAGGGATAGAACTGTAATCTCATGTACCTTGTCAGTTGGCTATAAATAGCTCTCCCACCCATATAAGAAAGGCAGACTTTTTTGAGGTATTTAATACATATACACTTCTCCTGGCACTAGTTCCTTCTCTGAGGATCCTTCAGTCACTCAGATACCGGGGGTCCTCTTTTTCTATTGTCTAGTCTTTTCTACTACGACAGTTGACGCCGTCCGTGGGGACTAACAGGAAAGCCCTGAAGCACCAGCATGGTCCCTCAAAAGAGGGCCAAGTCCAAAGTCTCAATAAATAAAAGTGGCAAAGAAGAAATTTCAAAGACACCGAGGGCCAAGCTGAGCAGACCTCACGCTGGCAGTGCCTCCCGCCTGTGCCGTGGAGGAAGAGGCAAATAACTCCACACATGGGGGCATTGTCGGAAGCGACACCCGGCACGGGCAGGCATCTCACCAAGTGGGCCCACTGCCCGGAGCAGTGGGCACAAGCCAAGGGTCGTATGAAGCCCTACAACAAGAATTGGTGGACCTTCCTTGGGAGATGGCGAACCTCCAACATCCTCTAGAGATGGCCCTCGTGGCCCAGCTCTGGTCCTCACCAATCACCATAGCAGGGGCTGCCCCCGGCTCCAACAATCGAACCTCCCGCCCCGCTGCTCCGGGGGAACCCTAACTCCCTATTGAGCGTCGTGCTGGAGATGGCCCGCTGGCCACAAGGCTTCAACATGCCAGAGGTTGCACCCTTTGAGGGGTGCACTGACCCCTCGAAATTCGATCAGGTATATGAGACCGCCATTGAGGCTGCCGGAGGTGACAACACTACGAAGGCAAAGAGCATCACCGCTGGCCCGTAAGGGCGTGGCGCTGACGTGGTTCTTCACCATCCCCCACTCTATATATGTGTGGGAGCTGCTGCGGGACCTCATCCGCAACAATTTTCATGAAAACTACACAGACCCGAAGGACGCGGGGCACCTGTTGGTGATAAAATAGGCCTCGAGTGAATCCCTCCACAGCTTCTTCAAGAAATTTGCAGAGGTAAAATGCCAAGTGAAGGGCGTCAATGAAACCACCATTATAAACACAGCCACATGCGGGCTCCGGAAGGGCCCCCTGTCGGAGAGACTGGCTCGCAAGCCTATCCGCATGGTGATGGAGCTCTTCGACAAGGTGGAAGAGTACACCTAGACAGAGGAAGATAGTACTTGGAGAAGCGCACCCCCCGATTCCCCCGCATCCACCCCGAGGGTGCCACCCACGAAAGAAGGGCCCACTACCGCTCCGGCTGGGCACCCACCAAGCTACGAGCCAACGACTACCGACAGAAGGGCTGGAATATCTACCACGTAGATGGTGGCCCACCGCCACAAGGAGGAAGACGCGAAGACCGCGGGGGCCGAGGACGCGGGTGAAACGGCGATCGTCAGCCTGACAACTGCGCCGGAGGCCCTTCGCCAATTTGTGATCTCCACGGCGATGGGTCGCACACGACTAGCGAGTGCCGCACCATTGTAGCTATGCGGGACTACATGAGCCGCGAGCGACAGCCAGCCGAGCGCGATAGCAGAGGGGGGCCGATAACCATCTTTTTGCCCCATCACCAAGACCCCACATACAAGCGGGCCGAGGCGAGCACCAACAAAGGATCATCAACATGATCACTGGAGGATCCTCACTCAGCATGCCCTCGAAAAGACAACGTCGCGCATACGCCTGGCAGATTCATCACCTCGCAGCATACCCCGTATCCAGCCCACCTCGCTACTCCGCAATACCAATCTCTTTCGACCCAGAAGATGCTCGGAGTGTGTATTTCCCACACCAAGACCCCCTCGTTATATCCGCCAACATCATGGATTTCGAGGTCAGGCGTGTTCTCGTTGATGAAGGAATCTTGGCCGACCTCCTATTCGTAGATACTTTCAACAAGATGATGATCCCCCAAGACCACCTGTCACCCCAGACATACCCCTAATAGGCTTCGAAGGGAGGCCTGTGATGGCCCTGGGCCAGATCGACATGGCCATCACATTCAGTGATGACTTCGCATCCCGGACCGAGATCGTCACGTTTGACATTGTTCAAATGCAGTACCAATACAACGCCATCCTCGGTCGGGCTACACTCAACACCTTCAGCGCGATAGCCCACCAGAACTACCTGTGCATGAAGATTCCCGCACCAGAAAGCATAGTCACAGTGCGTGGGGACCAGGACCTCGCAAGGCAGACAGAGTTAGAAGCACTGTCGCCAGCCCGACATGTCCACACCGTTAGGCCGGACAAAGGAGATCAACCAAGCCCACCTTCGGCGAAGTGGGCGCCAAAGCCAAAGCCACAGGGGCAGCTTCGGAGAGTCCCCCTAGAGGGCGACTCCCCAAAGAGGACAGTGGCCCTCGACCAAGCCATAGAGGTCAGTCGAAGCTTTTCCCCATAAGCCACTAGAGGAGAGCACCCACCAGGGGAGCACCACCAGGGAGCTTGTGGGAGACGACGATGTGCAAGGGAGGCGCACGGCGGCCGGAGGCTGAGCCGGGCGTAGGCGAGCCGTAGGGAGCATGGCGGCGCCAAGTGCTCTGCCACACACGCGTAGGAGGCGGCAGCACCGAGCGCACAAGATCTCAGAGCGGCGTCGGGCACAAGGGGGGCTTGGGGCGGCTCTGGCGAGGCGGTCGGTGGGGGAGCCGATGGCTTCGGTAGGGCAGAGGCGCTGGAGGCGATGCCAACAGTGGCACTAGGCCAGAGCGGGCCGCCGGCCAAAAGGAGAGGGATCAGGCGAGGCGGCGCCATGGGGGAGGAGGCGCCACGGAGAGGGAGGCAGCGCTGGGGGCCGTGCACGGGAGGCGGCTCCGGCGAGGCGACCGGCGAGAGGAGGCGACTTCAGTGAAGCCGTCGACCGGAAGAACCATTGAGGGAGAGAGAGAGAGAGAGAATGAGTGGGTGAGGAGAGGGAGGTAGGAGATAAGGCCGAAGGCGTGGGTGGCTTCGGCCCGGAGGAAAATGGGAGGAGGAAAGAAAATAAAAGGGAGGGAAAAGAAAGAAGAAAAGAAAGAAAAGGAAGGGGTGGAAAGAAAATTAGGGGCGCGCACCTAAATTTTCATTTGTAAGGTTAAACGACTCGAACTCTAACCTATTGTTATTATTTATTTTTGGCACCGGGTTAGTGGAATAATGCCGGTGAGAGGGGTTGTTCGCGTTGTTGTGCGCGTAGGATCAACGACGTTCATATGAGTACATGTATTGCTACCATGTGTTGAGTTTGGTTGAATGCATGTTCAGGTGGAGGTTCTGGAACGACATCATCCGCTCGTTACTCCGCTCCGCTTAGTTAACAGGCAAGTGCATGGTAGAGCGATAGCGTGTAAGTGCTATGAAATATGTGATGTTTGCATGACATGATAATGTTTACATGATGATGCCTGCATGGAAATGTTTACATGATGATGCCTGCATGGTAATGTTTACATGATGATGCCTGCATGGAAATGTTTACATGATGATGGCAATAATGAAGGGACAATGTAAGGTCCTGACCCGAGAGGACCCGGAGGGGTCTCCTAGGACCACCCAGGAGGTCCAACTGAACCACCCAGAGGTCTGAAAAGGTCCTCCAAGACCTCCCAAGAGGTCTCCCAAGACCTCCTGGAGAGCCTCTAGGACCACCTAGGAGGACTCGAAGGTCCACCCGGAGGTCCTCCAAGACCACCAAGAGGTCCCAGTCTCTGTGCACAATGAGCTAGTCCCAAGATCAGATCGCTAGCTTGTACAGACTCAACATCGGTGTCATCACAACCATACAACAAATAAGATGAAGCAAACAAATTAATATATAGATAGACAAAAGACCTTATGGTCAAGCTTGTTTACAGGGGGTGCCATGCAGGGCAAACGACAAAACGAACACTTGCAGCGGGAACAAAATACAGCGCGGAGCCACTCGACGAGCCACAGGCTATCGAGTGGAGGACGTCCCCTAGTCCACGAAGTCTTCCACGAACTCCTCCTCATAGTGCTCGGAGCACCCTAGGAGGTCTTCGGCTGCTGATTAACCAGAGGACACAAGCCATGAGTACTTTTGAATGTACTCAGCAAGTCATAGGGAAACAATGCAATAACATTTATGCAAGGCTTGACAAAGAAAGCTGTATGGTTAGTTTGCATAAAGCAGCATTTACTGGAAATACATTAAGTAGATTGCAAAGCACAAGTTGAAAAGATATTACATAAGTAACCAAGTTTAGATATTACATAAGTAACCAAGTTTTCTTTGAAAGCAGCACACGACCACCCTGGTCGTGAGCACCGACCACTCACGACCACCCTGGTCGTAAGCCAAACCACTCGAATCCAACCACAACTTTTAGAAAGATCTACCCCTTGCGTGAAAGAACCGGGCATGTCCATAACCGAGGACGCGGCTATTCGAATAGATTTTACACTCTGCAGAGGTTGTGCATTTTACCTACAAGACACGAAGTCCTCTAGTTGGTTAGGCACCCGTCGATGCCCCTACTCACTTCCTTTGGTAAGCAGTCTAGAGCTCGTGACAAGGTCTTTACAAAGGTCAGTCCAGACTTGGTTCTGCCTGCTGAGGATCCGCTTTAAAGGGCCCCCTCTTGCGCCATTTCGACCACCACGACAGAACCGCATCAGGACCTCACTAATTAGTTGGCCAGGACCACCCCATCCTGGACTTATGGTTGCACGGTAGTGACCCAGATCGATGACGTACAAGATTAAGTCCTTAGTTGGCTGCTCAGGCGAGACTATCCACATCCCAATGTGCTCAAGGCACCCACACTCACCACCATCCACTCGCTTGAGCATAAAATGTTTTCTGGTTCAACCCGGCCAAATGACCACCCTGGTCACATCACACAAATTTTAACAATAGTGGCATTACCACGGTTCCATAGCTCATTAGTCAAGTTCAACATTCTTTGAGTCATGAGATTGCGAGACTGATCACCTACTAGAGCATGGCTAAGCAATAAAGCGCACCCATGTTGGTATTCAAAGACTTATCTAACTAAAATAACCCATCCTATGGATGTCCAAGGGTACATGTCAACATGTTGCATTCAACCAAACCAAGGAGTCATAAGGCAAGTGGGTGTTGTATCTACTCCCAAAACTATTTTTATAAAACTAGCCATGCAATTTCATAATAAAACAATATACTTTTTGCAAAAATGGGTTCAACATGATTAAAGGTCTGTGACTTGCTTTCGCTGCAAAACTGAGCTTCTTCGGTTGAGAAAGTTGGGTCTAGGAGGTCTTCAGAACAGCTGGATCCTACACGTTTTCAGAAAGAGCCAAGTCAATAAAACAACTTCAAAAAGAAAACCAAAGAACTCACCAAACCAGAGCTGAAAGAAAGCAAAGATTTTGATGAATGAAAGAGGTGGAACCACTTCAAAAGAGAGCTTGAACAAAGGTGGCTGGGAGAGCAAATGAGAGTGAGTGAGAGGGAGCAAAAAGAAGGGCAAAAGAGCTCCCAGACACTCTATTTATAGTGGAAACGGGGCTCCGGGCGACCGGACGAGGTGGCGAGACCTGCAGAGGCGCGGTGGGGTTCAGCGGAGGCAACGACATTAAATGTGCACGTCACTACGGAGGCAGCAATATTAAGTGCGCACGTCGATACAGTGATGGCAACATTTAATGCGCGTGCCGCACAGGGAAAAAGAGGAATGTCACGACCGAGAGGAGGTTGCGACCGCAAAGGAGGTCTGGACCGCAAAGGGGGTCTTAGCAAAAGACCAAGGAGGGTGGTCTTTGCAAAAATACCGAGAAAGCGGTCTTTGCAAAGAGACCGGGAAGGGTGGCCTTTGCAAAAAGACCACAGGGAGGTCCCGACCAAAGGAGGTCGTGATAAAATGACGAAAAGAGGAGGTCGTGGCCTCAAGGGGAGGTCGTGACAAAATGACAAAAAGAGGAGGTTGCGGCCTCAAGGGGAGGTCACGACAAACGACAAAAAGAGGAGGTCGCGGCCTCAAGGGGAGGTCGTGACCCAGAAGGGTGGTCTTTACAAAAAGACTAAAAGGGCGAGGAGGTCCTGGGGCAAGGAGGCAACGCGCAACGAAGCGGAGCCGTCCGATTTTGATCGGATGGTTCAACTGGGCGCGCTCACGCGAAGAGAGAGAGAAAAGGGCTGACGGGCGGAGAGATCTAGACTGGGGGAGGTTTAGACCCTCAGATCCAAACGAATGGAGATCTGGATCCTCAGATCCAAACGAAGGGAGGTCTGGACGGCTAAGATAAAACCAAAAGAGATCTCAACGGTCAATACCAACACAGGGGAGGTCTCAACGGTCAAGATGGAGCCAAAGGAGATCTCCACGGTCAAGACCAACACATGGGAGGTCTCAATGGTCAAGATGGAGCCAAAGGAGGTCTCGAAAGGAGGATTTCAACCCGAGCGCTGGATTTGGAGGTCAAGGATGTTTGAAACACAAACCCGAGCTGAGAGCACCTTGGGGGTCGTCGTGACCCAAAGGAAGGTCAGAACCGAAGGAAGGTTCAACAGAAAAGGAGGTCTAAACAGAGAAGGAGGTCTAGACCAGGAGGAGGTTGAACCCAATGGAAGATCCAAATAGGGAAAATGTCTAAAGAGGTTAAGGGAGATCCAGAGAGATCTAATCGAACCGAGAGAAAGGAAAACATGGCCAGAACTCGAACAACTCCAAATAAACCGAACTTTGGATTAGTTGAAGTTTGATTTAGTCATTTTAAACACTCGAATTTTCCGAAAATCTCAAGTTAAGCTTTGAACTCTCATCAAAACCAAATGGTTCTTTTTATTTTGAAAACTTTTAAGAACTCCAGAAAATTGGGATGTTACAGACAAGGTGAGCAATGAGACTACCCTGTTAATGATGACAATGATGAATTATGTTAATGACAATGGGCATGTGCATTTGCATCATGGCAAGAATGCATGAGCCAGGTCGGTGAGAAGGTCATGTAACTATTCCAGTGAGGTCGGTGAGAAAGATACATAATTAATCCGGTGTGCTCTAGATGAAGTCTTACATCTGTAAGGACTAGATAAAGTTCTACAATGTAAGGACCCCATCCTAACGAAGATTGGGGGAAGAGTGTGTCATCGACAGGTGAACACTCCGCGATACCGGTATCAGCTGATGAGATGCATATGAGCATGAGCATGATGGGCACGATGGTGCATTCGCATATATGGGCAATGAAGTGAGCAAATGAGCATGTGGAATAATGATGCATTACACTAACGGAGAGTTAATGATGGAAATGATGAAATGGTTATGTTATGTTTGTGTGACAGTGCTTATTGTTTCTATTATGTGCTTGCTGAGTCTTCGGACTCACCCTTGTTTATTGTTGGTTTTTAGGAGAACGTCGCAGATGATATGCTTCGGGAAGGGAGAATAGTACATCCACGTCACATGTAGTTACTAATGCAACCCATTCTCCCTAGTTATTTCACTTTTGTTGTATTATGTCTAGTTGTTAAATTAGCTATGCAAAATTTGTAATGAATAATGTGTAGTGGTAGCATTCCGGACCCAGGTGGCGGGTCGGGGTGTTACACATCCGAAGCGACGCATCATCGAAGAAACAGAAACTACGGCGCATGTCCGCCGACCAGTCCGAAGCGACGCATCATTCGCGAGATTAAACACTCAGAGTGGCTAGCCAACCCTGTCTTGGTACAGAAATAAACGGCAAATGGCGCATGTCCGTCAACTTCACTGACCTTAACAAGGCATGACCGAAGGATGATTTTCCCTACCCCGCATCGACCAACTAGTGGACGCCACTTCAGGCTATAGCAGATGTGCTTCCTGGATGCCTACTCCGGGTACCATCAAGTGCTCATGGCCAAAGAAGATGAACCAAAGACGGTGTTCATCACCCCTGTAGGAACATATTGCTACACCCACATGCCCTTCGGCCTGAAGAATGCGGGCGCGACCTCTACTCGCCTCATCACGAAGGTGTTAGCTGGCCAGCTTGGCCATAATGTAGAAGCATACGTGGATGATATAGTAATCAAAAGCAAGATCGCAGGCACACATGCAAACGACCTGCAAGAAACCTTCACCAGCCTTCGGGCTGAGGGAATCAAGCTCAACCCAGAGAAATGCGCCTTCGGCGTAAAAGCAGGCAAGCTCCTAGGGTTCCTCGTATCCAAGAGGGGTATCGAAGCTAACCTCGAAAAAAATAAGGTCTTCCAAGAAATAAAACCCCCTCACACCACCTGCGAGGTGCAAAAGCTAACAGGGCACCTCGCTGCCCTCAGTCAGTTTCTGTCCCGCACGGCGAAAAGGGCTTTGCCATTTTTTAAGACACTCCGAGGAACAGAGCCGTTCTCATAGACAGACGATTGCCAGAAGGCATTCCAAGAGCTTAAACAATACCTCGCCCAGCTGCCAAACTTGACCAGCCCGAAGCAAGGAGCAGACATCTTCATCAGACCGCCGCCTCGTCCTCTAGAAGGAGCGCAGTCCTTGTCCAAGAAAGCAACGGCTAGCGCCTAGTATACTATGTCTCGGAGGCCCTCCAAGGGGCCAAGGTCCGGTACATGGGGCTCGAAAAGCTGTCATATGCCCTACTCATGGCCTCGCGCAAGCTCCAGCACTACTTCTTGGCGCACTCCATCATGGTCCCAATGTCTTACCCACTGGCACTGATGCTTTGGAACAAAGACGCCTCGGGCCGAATAGGCAAGTGGGCAGCCGAGCTGGCGCCCTTCGACATTACCTTCGTGGCACGAACAACCATAAAATCACAGGCTCTAGCAGACTTCGTGGCCGAATGGACCCCACACACTGAGGGACAAGTACCTACCCCAATCGAGGCACCATGGATGATGTACACCGACGGATCTTGGTGCGCTGCCGAAGCTAGTGCTACGGCCATTCTAGTCTCCCCGGATGGGCGAAGCATGTCTTACGTCGCCCACCTCAACTTCCCAACAACAAATAACGCCTCAGAGTACGAGGCGCTCTTGTTGGGCCTCTGCAAAGCTAGGACGCTGGGAGCAAAGCGTGTGATCATCAAAAGCGACTCCTGCCTCATGGCTGGCCACTTCAACAGATCGTTTACAACAAGAGGGCCTGAAATGGCCAGTTACCTGGCCGCGGTACGGATAGCGTCGACACACTTGCTTGGCATCACTGTCCAGGCAATACCCAGGGGCGACAACAAAGCAGCAGATAGACTAGCAAAAATGGCCAGTTCAGGCCAAACCTCCCCACCCGAAGTCTTCTACAAGATACTTTGTGCACCTTCGGTGGCACAAGGGGCTACGCCCAAGGCACAAAGGGCTGCGCCCGAAGCACAAGGGGCTACGCGCATAGTGCTCCTTGTGTCAAAGTCGGACTGGCAGGACATCATCCTCAAATACCTCGCAAGTGACGAACCCGAAGACGCAGCCGAAGCAAAGCGCATCCGGCATAGGGCCAGAAACTACCATGCCATCAGCGGGAAACTATACAAGGGGGTCGTCTGCACCCCTTTCCTACGGTGCTTGTCTCGAGAAGAGGGCCAATCCCTCCTTAAGGACATCCACAAGGGCCTCTACGACGCGCACCAGGTGCCCCGAGGCCTCGTAGGGAAAGCCTTCCGCCAAGGCTTCTACTGGTCGACCGCACTTCGAGACGCACAAAATCTCGTTCAACGCTGCTAGGGGTGCCAGTGGGCAAAGACACAAAAGAACCTCGTCCCCGCCAGATCCCCGGTTCCCGTCTGCCCTTCACATGACGGGCTCGATATCATCTGACCGCACTAACGGTTAAGGATGTACCTCCGCTTCGCGTTCGTCGCCAACGAATATTTCTCCAGATGGGTCGAAGCCGAGCCAGTCGCCAAAATCATGGCCGTGGCAGCGCAGTGGTTCGTGTGGAAAAGTATAATTTGCCGAAATGCGGTACCGCGCGACATCGTCACCGACAATGGCACCCAATTCGACTCGGTGGCGTTCCGAGCATTTTGCCAAAACTTAGGCATAACAGTATGCTTCACATATGTGGGACACCCCGAGTCCAATGGGGCAGTCAAGCGGGCCAACGGCAACTTACTAGAGGGCTTGAAGAAACACCTTGTGGAACTTTCGAAGGGACTCTGGCCTGAGTAGCTCCACAAAGCCCTATGGGCACTCCGCACATCGCCAACAAGGGCTATGGGCTTCTCTCCATTCAAACTCCTCTTCGGTGACGAAGCCACGACCCCGGGGGAATTCACGGCCAAGTCTCTCCGAGCTACAACCAAAGCCGACCTGGCGAAGCGGGAGACCTCCCTTGACCTCCTCGAAGAGCACTGCGTACATGCCATATCAATCATGTCCAAGTACAGCGAAGGCGTTGCACGAGCATACAACCGAAAAATCAAGATTCGCCCCCTAGCACCAGGCCACATGGTTCTCAAGCGAGTCGCAAATCCAGCGACCATGGGCAAGTTGGAGTCCAAATGGGAGGGGCGGTACATCATCACCCGCAGCACTCGGACTGGTTCCTTCCACATCGCAACACCAGAGAGACAACAATTGGGCCACACATGGAACACAAAGAGCCTCCGAAAGTTCTATCCTTAAGGATAGTAAAAACCGGTTGCGCCCGGGAAACCATCCCATCGCTTTTATATGGTGTGGGCATGTACAAAAATAAGTGTAACCTGTGGCATTTAGCCCCCGTTTTATGAACAAGCAGTAACAAGCCCACCACTGTGGCAAAAGACACCGCGCATGGCCTTCGGCCCCGGTGCACACCGATGCCCTCCACAGGCATGAGTGTATAAATAGACACCGCGCATCGCCTTCGGCCCCGGTGCACACCGATACCCTCCGCAAGCATGAGTGTATAAACAGACACCGCGCATAGCCCCTCCGCAAGCATCCGTGTATAAACAGACATCGCGTATGGCCTTCGGCCCTAGTGCACACTGATGCCCTCCGCAGGCATCCGTGTATAAACAGACACCGCGCATGGCCTTTGGTCCCGGTGCACACCGATGCCCTCCGCAGGCATCCGTGTATAAAGAGACACCGCGCATGGCCTTCGGTCCCGGTGCATACCGATGCTCTCCGCAGGCATCCATGTATAAACAGACACCACGCATGGCCTTCGGCCCCGGTGCACACCGATGCCCTCCGCAGGCATCCATGTATAAACAGACACCGCACATGGCCTTCGGCCCTGGTGCACACCGATGCCCTCCGCAGGCATGAGTGTATAAATAGACACCGTGCATGGCATTCAGCCCCTGTGCACACCGATGCACTCCGCACACGTGTGTAGATGAAGATGCCGCGCAAGGCTAACCCCAGCATGACATTTAGTCCTAGGAACAAAGCGCACCAAGAGGGACGGCGTCGATCTTCGCCTCCCCCTCCAAAAAAAAGAGTTAGTGCTCTCCAGAGCCATATCTAAAAAAGTATGAGGGACGGCGCGAGGCTTCACCTCCCCCTCGCAAAAAAAGAGAGTTAGGGAGCCCTATCTAAAAAAGTATGGGGGACAGCACGAGACTTCGCCTCCCTCTCACAAAAAAAGAGAGAGTTAGGGAGCCCTAACTAAAAAAGTATGGGGGACGGCGCGAGGCTTCACCTCCCTCTCGCAAAAAAGAGAGAGTTAGGGCTCCCCGGAGCCCTATCTAAAAAAGTATAGGGGATGGCGCGAGGCTTCGCCTCCTCCTCACAAAAAAAAAGAGTTAGGGCTCCATGGAGCCGTATCTAAAAAAGTATGGGGGATGACGTGAAGCTTCGCCTCCTCCTCGCAAAAAAAAAAGAGTTAGGGCTCCCCAGAGCCCTATCTAAAAAAGTGCGGGGGACGATGCGAGGTTTCGCCTCTCCCTCGAAAAAAAAGAGAGTTAGGGCTCCCCGAAGCCCTATCTAAAAAAGTATGGGGGACAGCGCGAGGCTTCGCCTTCCCCTCGAAAAAAAAGAGTTAGGGCCCTCCGGAGCCCTATCTAGAAAAGTATGGGGGACGGCGCGAGGCTTCACCTCTCCCTCGCAAAAAAAGAGTTAGGGCTCCCCAGAGCCCTATCTAAAAAGGTATGGGGGACGGCGCGAGGCTTCGCCTCCCCCTTGCAAGAAAAAGTTAGAGCTCCCCGGAGCCCTACCTAAAAAAGTATGGGGGACGGCGCGAGCCCTCGCCCCCCGACCTCGCAAAAACAATGCAGCCAATAGGCAACAATCATAGTATTTATCACATACAAAGCATACAAGCACCGAGTAGCATGGCTCGCACAATGAACATACGTTACAAATACACACAGCCCCGCAACATACGAGGCACATCACTACCAAGCATCTACCAACTACCAACGATTACAACTCAACCTAACTACACAATTGCACAGTACAACATAAACATAGCACGACACAACTATGGGACAAGGTCCCACACCTCCATGCGCGTCGCCCGCTCCAGCAAACCCTCATCCATGGGCCCTATCTGCCTCATAGCTTGGCAACCCCCAGAAAGCCCGTATCTCTTCATGCGCCCTCGCCGCCTTACGCTCCCAAAAAAGCCAGAAATCCTCCATAGAGCCACCCGGATTCGCCTTCTTCCACAGCTGCCACTTGGCGCCATGGTACACTACGCCCTAGTAGCACACCTGTAGGGGCCAGATGGACAAGAGACTGCGCTCATCCTTCGACCCCCGCGTCGGGGCCATAGCCTTACTCCTCTGCCCTCCGGGGGGTCGGGGCCCCTGCCGGGCGGGACGTTTAAATAGGAGCCGTTCGCCCTCCATATGCCGCCAAGCATAAGTATAAATAACTAGAGCCAGGGATGCAAGCATCATCCGAAAATCTCGTTTTCATTAAAAAGAGGCCATTACACAAAAAAGGGGGTCAGCCTCTACAAAAACCGCTCCAGGGCGCAACAAACAAAAGCAGAGCGGACACAACTACGAACAAACTAAAGTCCCTAGCTTTCTAACAGCAAGCGGGGGGGGGGTCACACCTTATCTCCGTGGGTGGACCCCCGCTTGCCAGCCTCCGGGTCCTCTGTTGAAGTCATCGTCGTCGGAGCCTTCCCTTTCGCCTGCTGGGCCTGGATCGCCTGAAAGGACTCCGTCGTAGCATCATGACTATGCAGGGCCCAGAAGTCCTGCTGAAGGACTTTGCTAGCCTTCCGCGTTCGGCGTTGCGCGGTGGCAAACTCCTCGCCAGTTGCCACTACAACGGGCCAGGCGGCAAGGGCATCCATATGAGCACACCCCACCTTGTCAAGGGAGGCAAGGGTCGTCAACCAAGTGACCTTTGCATAGTGATCACCGTATGCGTGAGCCGCCGGCAGGCACACTTCGCCGGCATGTCGAAGACGCTCTAAGGTTATATCCATCTCGGTCGACCGGTGACGCCTCGCAGGAGGTACGACGCCGAGCTCTGTCACAGCTCCCTCGAGAGCCTCCATCGCCTTCCAGGCGGAAAGACCAATGGCGGTTGACAAATCCCGCTCCACCTGGATCTCCTCCTCAAGGGTTGCCCAGACACCCCGCAGAGCCTTCACATCACCTCAAAGGGTGGTGCGCTCTGTTTCCAGGTCTGCCACCTGGGCCTCCAAGGCCTTCACCCTCTCGGCAAGAGAGTCGCGTTCGACGCATAGGGCCCCGCTCCGGGCGTGCTCCGCATCAACCCTCTTTTGAATCTCGGCGAAGCCTTGAGAAATGTCATCATCAATGGCCCGCGACAGCATCAAGGTCTGCACATGCAGCAGAACATCAGAACAATGAGGAAAACAAAGAGCAGGGATACCAGGCAAAACAAACCTTTGCGGCATTCACCTCGATACTTTGGAACATGTCCTTCAGTGATGTCTTCCGGAAGAGTTCCCGCATAAGGGGCGGGGTGGCAAAGTCAACAACCGCCCTGCAAACACGAGCAGCACCCTCATTCACCTTGAAGTCGGCGCAAGACAAGGACCAGTCCACCGCCCCCATAGCGGCCGGGGCAAACATCGGTAGGGCGCCACGGAACTCACCAAGCGAGCCAACACCACCCCCTTACCACCCTCATCACTTACCACTGCAACACCAACCGAAGTCAGATCGGCACTCCCCAACAGTAAGGTAGCAACAAAATGCTTACCAGTAGCCAACCGCGGGGTAGCAGGGGCATCCCTGATGACTTCGGTGTCCCCTCCATAAATATGCGACGGGGTGTCGGCGCTGGAGGACTCCTCCACAACAAGGCACGTTACACCAAACGTGCCTATCGCCTTGTCCACCTCCGACATGGTACGATCGATGTCCTCTGCTTCAGCACCCTCCATGGGCGAAATGGCACGCTCGTTGAACAAAGAGCTGCTAGACACGGAGCACTCAATCCGCTCTGGGGTGCCTTCGACCACCCTCTTAGTCGGCCGCTCTGCAAAGTCCTCCACACTATGCGAAGGACCGCCACCATCATGAGGGCAAGCTACGCGAAGGGGAGCCACCGCAATCGGACCCACGCCTTCGACCTCAGGCACACGGGCACATTTTTTCCCCACATCGGGATCTGGGCACTCAGAAAGACGAACCGACGCATCATATGCGCGATTCAACTGCACCTCCCTCACAACCAAGCAACGCTTCGCATGCTCTTCGCCTGTGTAAGGGCCCAAGAGCAGCTCCGTGGCACGCGCTGCTTCGGCAATGGGCATGACTACCAGGGTAACCAAGCTTGGATTAGTCTAAACCCCACGCAAAACAGGGAAACATGCTAGAGAAAAGGAAAACCATACCTTTGCGGGCCTCCACAGTAAGGACGGGGAGCCCCGAGCTCCACCCTCCACTCCTTGGCCAAAGGCCAGATCCCGAAGGCGCAGAACTCCTCCACCAAGTCCCGCAAGGAGAGGTGCTTCGTCGTATCCAGCAGGACATGGAGGAGGGCCTCCTCCCTCGAGGTAAGAACAATCTCGGGAGTGGCGGTAAGCTGTATTAGCCCACCCCGAGATTGGAGACCGTCCTTCGCTGGAGAGGTATGTAGAACCACCTCCATGTCCAATCCGTCTCCCAACGGTTGCGCGCCGCTGGGACAGGGACATACATTTGGCACCGCACCTTGGGTTAGAAATTGACACTGCCAAAATTGAGTGTCTCGCCCGTGCTCTTCTTCTTCTTCGGCTGACAACGGTCATCGTGAAGATAGGCGATCAGCGCGCCGCTGGCTCGGTTGATCTCAAAGATCCACTGAAGACTCTCAGCTTTACGATGGAGTTTGGCGTCAATTGCGCCAACTCCACCCCGTAAAGCCGAAGCATCACGGAGACAAGCACGATGCAGGGAATCCGAAGGTCGGCATCGAGGAAAGCAATGAAAACCACCGCTTCGTCAGGCTGGGGCGTGGGCACCGTCTCCGATCTAGGAGCACGGACCTTCGCCAGGCTCTCCAGCTTGCCCTTATCCACGAGGGTTTGAAGAACAAGGTTCACACGTTGACCTCCCCGATCGTCAGGTACACGGGTCACCCTCCCTCCTTGCTCGCTTCATTACACCAAGATCCTAGTACAATCCCTCGCAACTTGGTAGCGCCACAAAGAAAGAGGGCTGGGGGGTTCAGAGAGCAAACACAAGAAAGCAAGATGAGAGGGGGGGTCACTTTTTATTTATACCTACCAGGGACACCAACGGACACATGGGGGGGGGAACCGAAGAACCACGCGCCAATACCACCATAGGTCCTAGCATTACAAACCAAATATCCCGCCCTCGATGTATTGTATACCTCCCAGGAGCGGTATACACACACCGTTCATAAAACAATATCAATATCAATGCCACACACAATAGTTCATTACCGAAGTCACAAAATGTTACAACGAAGTCATCATACAACTTCGCCATACATACATACCGACCGCCAAATAACCATAATGAAAGTACTAAGAGTGCAATGAAACATAGCCATAAGATGGCACCAAAAGAAAAGCCGACCAGTGTGCCCTTACCCACAAGGCAACTTGTTCGAAAATCTCCAAGCTAGTCATCGTCCTACGCGAAGTCGGTCTCACAATAGTTGATCCCTTGGGGATCTGCTTCTTTTGAAATTGCAGCAACTGGGTTGAGTACAAAGTTGTACTCGCAAGATTTACAAGCAAAAGAATATTTAGATGCATTCATGTATGAAAGGAAGGATGCTACACTAGGCAATTTTCAGCATAAAGCAACATTTGATTTGAAGTACAAGT
Organism: Phyllostachys edulis; assembly: GCA_036346405.1. Lineage (NCBI taxonomy): Eukaryota > Viridiplantae > Streptophyta > Magnoliopsida > Poales > Poaceae > Phyllostachys > Phyllostachys edulis. The sequence goes on along the minus strand of CM070554.1, from coordinate 68,646,223 downwards.
AATAGATTGAAATGGCAAGTAAGCAAACATTTTTAATAACTTTAAACAACAGTGGATAAACATTATTAGACAACATCTAAACAACAAAAGGTGGCTGCCTCGCAGCTCACAAACATAGCATGAGACCATTCTCAATACCACCTGAACAAGTTTTTAAGTTAAAATTCCAAAACGTTAAGTCTAACTCCTGCAAATCCAATCTCAAGCGTGTCCATAACCTAGGACGAGGCTATTCGAATAGTTTATACCCTACAGGAGTGTACCAATGTACCCACACGCCAGACCGCCTTTTTTGCCAAGCTATTAAGCACACTTCCTTAGGTATGCCGGCACGGCTAAGTCCTACGAGACGTTTTTCAATATTGTGTATTAACTATGAGTCACCCGTATGATGGAAACCACACGTTGTGACGGAGTCATCGGCAGAGAGATAACTTACCGATGCTCCTCGAGGTGGGGAACCTTGAAAGGAAACCACCCCGTCACACCCACAACAACAACACATTTCTTTTTATACGCAACACACACAACCCCCTGCGACTCGGAGCTAACAGACGCCAAGTACTAAGTCAAGAGAGGTCCCATATCCCTCTCATGTGGTTAGCACGCAATAATGCTTGGTTTTGGTGAAACAAGATATTCGGTCCTTATTAACCTAGGCAAGACATTCACACACCCAACAGCACACCATCCAACCACTTGCCCAAGTCTAAAACATTTTATTTACACTTTTAATTTTCAAAGTAATATAGCACAAGGTGCTGGACATAGTGTAATAAAATGATTTGTGTGATCAAAGTTATCGACTAAGCGATAACCACCCAATTTTACCGAAATCTATGCATGACTAAGCAACACATCGCATATACATGTATAGACTCTATAGCATCCACCGAGCACTAACATCAGCGGGAATAATAACTTAGGGTTAGTGGCAAGGGATAAACATCTGCTACAGCTCATGCATCTAATAGGAATAACTACCTCTAACGAAAAATAATCATTCAAGTAGAACATGCATACATACAAGTTGCAAACAAGATATTTTGTAACGAAAGTAATAGGATCAATATGATCAAAGGGGGGATGCTTGCCTTGTTGAAGATACCCAACTTGCTACCGTAGAGGATCACAATTTAGTTCGTTCGGATCTTCGTAATATAACATTTGAATACGAAAAGCCAATAAGAACACATAACACCAAATATATCCAAAAATTCAAATTTCTCCAAAAATCATCAAAAATTTACAGTAGGTAGATCATAATTTTATATGAATTTAGGAACAATAATAAATTGATTTGGAGTTTGTATGAAGAAGTTATGTCAGTTTGAAAATCAGATTTCCAAAAAATCCAAGGAAATTGCTAGCTATTACTATTCATCCGAATTAGTTGTTTTGGTGAAACTTTTCAGAGAAGTGGTGAATATGAAAATTTTATGGTAGACAGAGCACCTCATGAGATGAACAATGAAATTTTATTCACCTCATTTGGAGTTAAAATGAATTAGTTATGAATTTTCGAAGTTAACAACAATTTATAGTGTAAAAATAATTCATTTTTGGATCACTTTCCAAAAATTATATTTTCTGTGACAGTGAGGTATTTGAAACTTATTTTAAAATAAAAAAATTTAAAACTGGTTTCACTCATTTTGGAGTTAAGATGAATTACTTATGCAGTTTCGAAGTTTAAAACAATTTACAGTACGAAAATAATTGATATACAGATTTTCTTATAAACCCTGAGCTAAAAACGTTTGGACCGTTGAGATCTAATCGGACTGTCCACACAAACGGCTACGTCGGGCGGTCCGAACGGCCAAAGTGATCTAAGCGGTTGAATCAAAATCGGACGGTCCAAACGAAGAGATGTTCGGATGGTCTGAACGGCCAAAAAGATCTAGACCGTTGAATCAAAATCGGACGGTCCAAACGAAGTATACATTCGGATGGTCCGAACGGCCAAACAGATCTAGACCGTTGAATCAAAATCGGATGGTCCAAACGAAGGATACGTTCGGATTCTAACTCAAGCGAACTGACAGGTGGGTCCTACACGTCAGAGACTCTAGCTTTAATCGACGCTTAAACCTAACGTTTTCTATACGTGGGTCCCACATGCCATAGACACAAAAGCATGTTAAGGCAGCCGTTACTGAAATCTAAGCAATGATTAGCGCTAAACCAAAAGAGATTTAGTTAATTAATGACCTACAGTCACGGTCGGAAATCCGACAACACAAGGAGCGCATGGTCGCGAGCTCGCTAAGCGTGCCGCCGGCGAGCCAGGTCACGGCGGTGCCGACATAGGGCCAAAATGGGATCTTAAGACTATTGCGCACCCACCGGTGGCCGGAGCTCCGCCGGAGGTGGACTAGAGCGGAGGTGAAGCTACGGTGAACTATGACAACTGTGCTACGGCCACGCCCTTAGCGATTTAGCGTGCGCATTAGCTACTGGAGATCACAAGGGTCATACCAGAGTGGAGCGGGGATGATAAGCTAGTCGGAGTCACGCCGACGACGAGGAGCCGAGGCGGCGGTGGTAGCTCACCGAGGAGGGAAGAGCCTGATGAAAAAAAAAGAGCGGAAATAAAGGTATAGATAGCACCGGTGAGGGCAAAAGATGGTGTACAAGAGAGGAATTTGATAGGGGCTCACCGTACCGGAGTTGGAGGTGAAAGGGGCACTTGCGACCGGAAAGTGGAAAACTCAAAATTCCCGAGTTCCTGTGAATGATCCAACAAATAGATTGAGGGGGAAAACTTCCTCATACTGAGTGACGCAAGGTGACGCGGAAAGGCGAGAGAATGTCTCACCGAAAACACTACAGGCGCGGTGGAGGCCTTCAGAGCGTGCACCGAGGCCGAAGAAGATGAGCTTGAGTTCTGGCTTCTACGCTGCATGGCATGACCCGACTTAGTGCATGTGAGCACGACATGCAAGAAGAGAAATGAGGGCGAAGAGACCACCAGCTTTACCACAGCGAAGAAGGAGAAATGGTTGGGCTCGTCTGAGTGGCCGAGAGAGGAAAGGGGGTTTTAACGAGCTCCAACGGCCGAGAGAAAATGACGTCTCATCGAGGTGGACTCTGGTTGGCCAACGACTGCGGTGGTGTCAAGCCGTGAGAGGAGGTGGGACGAGGCGCGACATGATGAACGCCAACGCTTTGGGCACTCAGAGCGAAGGCCGACACGCCTCAGAACGGGAGACGAAGAAGCTGACGGGTGGGCCAGCGGCGTCAACGACTCAAGGCGCAAACGGTGCAGCCCAACTGAGTGGCTCGGTCGGTAAGTTCGGACCGTTCGATTAAAAATGGATGGCCCCGATTGAGATGGCTGTTCGGACTGTCCGAACGGCCCAAGCAACGTGGACGGTCTGATGGAGATTGGATGGTCCTGATTGAAGTGGACATCTAGGCGGTCCGAACATTCCCACCAATCTGGACGATCCGATTTAGATCGGACGGCTCGCGTGAAGTTTGGCTCGAGTCAGGTGCGTCGGTGCGGTTAGGCGGTCCGACCAAATCAAGTGGCTCGAGTCAGGGTTGGGTCTAAGCTCGAGGAACAGTGAAAACTAATTTTTGGAAAGATAAGGCTAAGAAGGTTTGGGATTTTTGTTGACCCACAAGATTTGCTCCAAAAATTCTAAAATTTTTATGGAAGGTTACTGGATCTGAGAACAACCTTGTGAAATTTTTTTAGAGTTTTTAAATTAATGCATTTCTCTCTAGAAAAATCACAAATTGCTACCCTAGGGGTTTGACTATGGGACCAACTGGTTTGACTAGCCTCTTAGAAATAGCAAACAAAATCTAAAAATTATGAAATCTTTCAGAGGAGTCACTGGGATGATCTAGAAACTAGAAAAAAATATTTCCAGAGCAAGATCACAAGATTTTCTTTAGAAGTTTTCAAATATGATGCTTCAAGTAATTTGAAGCATTAATACTTTGAAATGAAGAAATCCTTTGGAAGAATTCCAAGAAAATTCAAATGACAACATAATGTATGAAAAGTTTTAATTTCTTCTCATTTTCATACATTTGAAACACAAACCATGTTCGGGATGTTACAATGTGGTAGCCATAAAACCACCCCACCAGCACCATTATGTTACACAACCACCACCCACTACGCACGCCCCCCAAAGGGGCACCATTATTGCTAACCGGCACACAGCGCCCGAGCAGATGCCAGCACCATCAACTGCACGGCGTGCACCCCCCGAGGATGACTCCGAGGCCAACCCCCGCAACACCAGAACCTATACAAACAACGCTTCATCAGGCCGAAGGGGACGGTGTGCCTGGACCCTCTAGGAGAAAGGCATGGTTTCAGCCATGACGAAGCAAGACCTCGACCGTGAGGCGCTTGTTGTAGGGGCAGCCCACCGGCCCCCGCGACCCGGCGGACAAGATAGAAGCCCCCCACAAGGGGCCCAGAGACCACAGAAGGGACCCCGAAGGGTAGCTCGAAGGCCGCAAGAGGGGCCCCGAAGTCCCCGAAGGTCGCCCGAAGGGGGCCCAAAGCCCCCGAAGGGGGAGGGGGTCCGAAGACTGCAGGGGGTGTCCAGCGGCACCCTAAAAAGCTATCTCGTGGGCACCAAGGACGTTCGAGGCCCCCTCGGGCCCGAAGCCGCCCTGCTGGGAGTAAAGGGAGAAGACAAGTGGACCAGGCACACCAGTTGGGTGAGTCAGGTCCATGAAAGCCCTCTGTGGATCGGAAGCTGTGCGTAGGGGTAGGAAAAGACCCTGTAGTCCCTATACGGGCAATACCTTCCTAGGGGTAGAACAGTAATCTCATGTACCCTGTTAGTTGGCTATAAATAGCTCTCCCCTCATGTAAGAAAGGCAGACTTTTTTGAGGCATTTAATACATATACACTTTTCCTAGCACCAGTCCCTTCTTCGAGGATCCTTCGGTCACTCAGATACCGGGGGGGGGGGTCCCCTTTTTCTACTGTCTAGTCTTTTCTACTATGACAGTCACTAGTACTGAAAGATATTGCAAAGTATTGATGTGGGCTTGGGGTTTAATGCTCAATGAGGATGTTGTCATACACTAAAATTGAAGTGATAGCATATTTAGATTTGAGCTTTACATGTATTGTTTACTGTTGTCATTTTATCTCTAGTTTTTCAGCTATATTATTTTCAGAAGGTTTGGTTACTTTGTGTCTACCGAACTGAGTTGATTTGTTGTGTTGTTATTGCTTTGGCTCTCCGTTAGTCGACATGCTTATACGCTTCAGGTTGTGAGTTTTCAGTACTGTTAGTTGTTAACTAATCTGTTGACTGAAAGGCTGAAGTTATGTTCCCTTGCACTGTTAATCAAAATCATCTCTCTGTTGGCTGAATTGAATATTGCTGTTTATGAGATAATAGTTTGACATATTAGTAAAGCATTGTTAAGAGCTCAAAATCTGAATTTTGTGGTCATATTCAATTATTGACGAGATATTGACATAAGTGCTGCAATGGCCAATATTATATCTTGTGCAACTAGCCTTCTGAGAGCAATAAACAATCTTCTAAATCTTAGTATTATGCTGATTTTAATTGTCCACATGATCTATGTGTTAAGCATATTATTCTGTTTACTTGGAGAAATTACATGTGTATATGTTAATTTTGTCATTTAAATGCTGGTGTAATTATGCTTTGATTATTGTTAATTATGCTAGAATTAGTTCTAAATGTTTGCTAAAACCGCTTTATTTACAACAGGTACTCTGAGCCAAACCATGTGAGATGCAATAGCCATGTCATGTTAGCTTTTAGGGGAGAAAAAAAAAAGTATGTAATCCGTAGAATCTGTAGTGTGGGGCATATAGCACATGAGATCTGTTGCCTTAATAAGAAAAAGGGAAATTAACGGAACTGATATCTATTAAGGCTACGTTCGCCCTAAAATAAAGACACTGCAGAAAAACACAAGAGCACGGGGAAATGTTGCTTGGCGTCCTCCCTGAGCGGTAAATATGACAAAGCATGCAAATTCGTCACATAGAAATGGAACATCACACTATGGACATGCTTGCCTTGGGCCCTAACTTTGTTACACCTACTTTGGCAAAAGACTTGATGCGCAGAATATGGATTGCTTAATTTGGTTACTAATTTAGGCTAACATTACAAATTAGTTTGAAAATTCACCAAGGTGGTTTTAAATTCCATTGGTGATGATGAACTAGCTAATAGCTGAGAGAATGTGTCTAGTCGTCTAGATTTTTGTTCTCACAGCTCACACGGATTAAACATATTCTGTAGCCAAATTACACAAGTAACCAAATATATGTACCTTACAGAACTGAACTGCATGTATCATACAGAACCGTTCTTCCACTCGCCTCATGGATTCTTTTGCATGTGGCTCCCCTCAAACCATAGAACTTAGGTCCCGTTTGGAAATTAGAACAAATGAATTGCAAAGTTAAATTTCCGTGTGATCGAGAAAAAATCTCCGAAAAACAGAGAAGCCTGGAGCACCTAACCTCACACACATGACACGCCTCAGTCTTAGAGCACCCACAACATGGGGTATCTACCCTCACGCTAAAACATGTCATATCACTACCAAATCACATAGATGTTAAGTCTACCTTTTTTACTCCCGTGCTTAGTACCTCCTTTCATCTCTAAGGTGGGATCTACAGTAATTAAACTAAAAAAAAGTTTCCCTCAATCTCTGTCCTCACCCACCGACACCCTTCCCCTCTCACCACCTCTCACATTCTCTCTCCTCTCACCAACCTGACCATCGTCCCTGCCAATTCCGCCGTCTCTGGCGACCTCTACTGTCGCCAACATGGTCTACGTGCTCCTCTCCACCCCCAACTCGGCAGCATCTCCATCCCCCTTGCCTTCTCTCCCACAACAACCATCTCCACAACCGGATCTAGAGGCGGTGGCTTCATGGTGACGGCAGACGGGGAGTAGCAGCGGATGTGGAGGCAGAGGGTCGTGGCGGCGGCGGTGTCGTCCTCAGCCTCGATACGACAATATCCACCTTGGCTCGACAATATCTTCCTCGTCCTCAATCCAGCAGCGTCCTCCTCAGTCCGACAGCGGCAACGCAGCACTAGCCAAGGCGACGCCTCCTCTTGGCGTCAACAAGCCGACGATGGAGGACGACATGCCGAGGTGCGGTGGCGCGCAGCCTGCTGCGTCGGCGAGAGATGTTGACAAGTGAGCTCATCGAATTGTTTATTCGCTTGGTTCCAGTACCAGCGCGGGTGCCGGTTCAGAAATACTTGGGATTAACTAGGAGTCGGACGTACGAGTGGGAACTCCCACCCGTACGCCCGTGTAGTTTTGTTGTTTCAGACATGGTCAGTTCGGTTGCTGCACTTGACGCCTCTCCATCGGCAGCAGTCTCGGCCGTGCCACAAGGCGAGGAGGTTGGTGGGGTCACTTTTGATGCCCTTCTTGAAATAGAGCAAGGCGGCCCGCTCAGAGGGGATGCATCCACTGCCATGGCGATGCTAGGGCTTTAGTGAACTGCCGGTCAAGAATGAAGTGGTGCTTATGGTGATGAGGAGGACGAGCAAGTGATTGCTTGTGGGATTCGTGATGGAGTAACAACAGAGTCTAGCTGTTGAAGCATATGAACCAAACATACATAAATGGGTAATGATACGGACCTGACGTCCGATTAGAATCAAACCGGTCCTATTTCGGGATTAACTAGGAAGTCGGACGTACGGGTGGGAGCTCTCACCTGTGCGCCCGTGTAGTTTTGTTGTTTCATTCAAATAGCGACTAAACTAGAAGAAGAAAAAATTCCCGTCTCTCCTTGCCTGTCCTCGTAGAACAATGTGCAAAAATCCTTTTGGACGCTTGCTGTAGAGTCACTCACATGTGCTAGCTCGGTTATAACTTATATGAGTAAGCACCATAAAAGATTTTAGTATAAACAAAATCACAAAACCACTAGGCATGCAATATCCTAGAACAATGATTGCAACATTTTCGGACAACGGTTGCAACATCCCTGGACAACTGTTGCAACATCCTATGACAATGGTTGCAACATCCCTGGACAACGGTTGCAACATCCTAGGACAATGGTTGCAACATCCCTGGACAACGGTTGCAACATCTCCGGACAGCGGTTGCAACGTCCCCGGACAACGGTTGCAACATCCCCCGAACACGGTTGTAACATCCCCGGATAACGGTTGCAACATCCTAGGACAATAGTTGCAACATCTCCGGACAACGGTTGCAACATCACAAATCAAAAAACAAAGCATCTGAGGGAAAAAAATGCGTTGAAAAAAATTGCAACATCACCATGAACAGTATGTAACATTTTTTTTTCTACAGATGCAACATTTCAAATAACAGTATGCAACATTGTTTTTAACATGCCGCAACATCGATCACCAGTTTGTTCTTGTGCAGTGCGGCTTGGGGATCGATCACTTAGCTCAGCTTAGATTGGAGGGGGGACAAGAGCAGCTGCTGCAGCTTCGAGGAGGAGGATAAGAGAAAAATAATGGACAAGAGCCGAGTAGAAGGCGACGTGCGCGGCGTGCCAAGTTCAACTGACCGCTTGCTCCGTGACGTCGATGCGCGGCCCATCTTGATAGTTACTATGGTACTACCACCAATTCATCATCCAACCCCAATTCATTGCTATACGTGGCCAGTGTTGACACGTAGCGCAAAGGAAGGGAACTTCTATACATGGACACGAGTAGATGCGTACGACGGTAGTCTTTGATATCGGACGTCCTCACTGAATCATTGTCCATACTTTTCTCGGTACCTCCACCTCGGTATCGGCTAAATTAAACGTTAGAGACATCGGCGGAGCCAAGGGCCCTCCAGGCCGGGCACTTGCCCGGGCTTTGGCTCCGCCGCTGCTGGAGATGGTCTCTCACGATGTCGAGATTAAAGGTGATCAGGTTAAGCTTTGCTAGCTAAATGTACTTACTACTTACCGAGGTCTGAAGACAGTTGCACCGGGCAGCAGATGGCCAGTTTGGATAGGTCGATCCTCTGGTGAGTCGACAACGACGAGAACTCGCGAAGAAGAGCCTGCACCGAGGGAGCTTGCCGTTGCCAGCTTTGCCTTTGTCACTAGATTGCTTTTGCCCGGGCTTTCCTCCACCGCTGGCTCCGCCGCTGGTTAGAGATGCTCTTACCAAGCAAACACCAACACCTCGCATGGCATCTTGGCATTGGCCTCTGCTACGTGAGACATACACCTCTCGGCACAGTAAAATTCAACCCAGATACGTTGGATAAAAAAAACAACCAACCATCCCCCTCAAAAACCAAAAAAACAACCGACTACCTCCACCCTCGTACGTACTGTAACGTCTCGTCAGCCACACACCACGTTTACGATTTGGTTCCCGATCAAAACCAATTCCAAAAAATACCCAACAAAATGAATTCCAAAGTTGGCGGCGAGGAGGAGGAGCGGGAGACGGCGGCGGCGCGAGCCCGCGGTGGTGGCTCCAACTCCAAGCAGGTCCCCCAGTTCCGCGTAAGGTTGGCGCGACGATCTCGAGACATCCCCCCCCCCCTTTCTATTCTGGCAAAATTTTCCCCGCTGTTACCACTGGCTTCGCGGCGGATCTATCTCTTGGATGTGTTCAAGTTCCATACGCGCGCGCGGTTAGTCGCTGCTTTTGCTTGGTGGTTGGCTAATCTGTTGGCTGCATCTCGCGCTGTTTTTTGACGCCAACGTCGCGTCGTAAATCGTAATCCGTCCGGTCATATCCCGTGGATCGGGTGGGGGTTTTACATGTTTTCCATCCAAGTTCCGTAACAAAAACATCGCCATCATCCGGTGCTGATCCAAGCATTTGATATGACAAGACAAACTGGAAAATTGTTGGTCCGTGATGCGACATTACGCTAATACTCAGCAAGATGTGCTATAGTCTTCATCATTTACAAGCATTCCACTTCAACGATGGGCATGGCAGCTTGCGTGGCGTGGGAGTAATTGCGAGTGTCAAGGTAACTAGCATTTTTTTTTTCTGTGGTAGATGATCACAAGCACGCTCAAGAGATTAAGAAGCAAAAGGATTTTGTCTCCTTCATGATTTGCCCGTAAATACCGAAAGTTTTGCTATCACTGTCTTGTTTCTTATGCAGTTACGTTTGCAGATTGCAAAAAACATTTCAAAACGAAACTGATCTTTGTAGATACTCCTAGTTTTTAACTGTGTAATCTTAACTAAGTGATGTCGTGAATGATTGCTCGTCTGAACTGTCCAAACAATAGCTACTGTAGCTTTCCCATGTTTTTGAAAGTCTTTCCTCTAGTTTCAGAAATGATGATCGGACAGTGGACAGCACATCATGCCATATCTATGCTGGTGTATTTAGTATGAATGCACTAGTGTTCAATGTAAATTACTGAGAAACACAACTTATTCTACTAATTCTTGCTATCCATTCAGTGTTTTTCTATAAGATCAATAGAACATGTTATTTCTGCTTCCTTGTGAAGTATCTGATAGCAATTTTCTTTTTCTGAAATCTTTTGGAAGTTCAAGACAATGATCCCTCTACTTTGTTCAGGCAAGCATAAGAAACGATGAACATGTGGAACTATGATAAATCCTTGGACTGCTGAATGCTGCACTGGAGTGGAGGTTGTCCCAAATTGTTCAGGAGCTTACCAGCAGCAGGCTTACATGCATATATTCTTCGTCATAAATGCAGGTAAATCAACTCATCTAAAATAGCGCTGCATATTTGTTTATTGGCGGAATGGCCATATTTACAATTTGGTTCGATGACTAACGTTTTTCAGATACTTTGCAAGTGTATAAATTAGGGGACTTCCATTATGTAGGACACCTGTGTTCATTGACACGTGGTTTCACTTTTTTAAGGACATCTAGTGCTGTTTCCTTATCAAAAAGCATAATTCTGCGAACATTTGTTAACAGTTATCTCGAAGGAGGAAAAAAACATCCTTCTTACTTTACACCATAATATTCCTTTTTTATAAAGAAAATACCAGAATAGTCCTTTAAGATAAAGTCTTGTGTATAAGGAGGTGTTTTTCCCTTTCTCACAGTGTGGTTGTATATATCATGGGAATATGCTCATGATTTTAGGATGATGTTACAATTGACAATGGTGTTGAGGATTTGCGGAAACATGTGTTTTCGGCAAAAGTTAAGATGCTGTCAGGCAATAGGCGGTCAGACAGGCCAGAGTGGCAGTCAAACCGGCCAAGCCTCGGGTCTAGTGGCTGGCGGTCAGACCGACCATAGGCGGCGGTCTGACCGGCCATTAAGTGGCTTTGAGTTTGGAGCTGGGCCAAAAATAGAGGGTGTAAGCAAGAGAGAGGATTCTCCTACACTTGGTTTCATAAATTTTTAGAGCTTCAAGTCAAAAGTTCTATTCGTTTGAAATTTTTAGAGACGTTTCGGATTTCCATAGAGAAAATTTGGCTAAGTCCCTTTGTTGGGCTGTCAAACCGGCCAGAGGGCGGTCAGACCGGCCAAAGGGCGATCAAACCAATTTTGCCTTATTCACTGGCCAACTTGGCAGCAATGTTTGTTAGTTAGGTCAAATTCATGGGTTTCAGTGCATATGTGTTACATGATACATATTTTAACTAACGTGGGTCAAGTTGCGAAGAACTTGTTCCCGGAATCGATTTCTTGGTCTATTGTTGTGTAGGAGGCTTGGAGGTCAACGACGAGGATGATCGGGACTAGGCTTGGAGAGCTGAGGTTCAGAACGATCGAGGATACCGGGTGAAGTCAGTGGACTCAAGCATGGCGCAAAATGGACAAGGATGATCGAACGGGAAGTTCGGTGCGACAGGTCGCATCAAGCGGCGCGGGGTCGGTGCAAGTGCCATGGTGGTTTCGGTGGGAGCCAGATGAGAGAGACTTACCGATATGAAGAGAGCCATTGATCAACCTACACGTGGTGAAACATGAGATTTCTTCATGAAGATTGGACTCGGTCCTTAGAGAATGATTGAGAAGGAGTATTTTGGTAACTTCACTAAAGTATCGCCTTGATTGCTTTTGGCTAAACCGCGGCGCAAGATGACGCAAAGAGAAGTAGTTTAGGTCAAAAGTAGATGAAGACAACGCTTTGAAATGCGTGCATGAGTGAAACCCATTTGTGTGTGGGCTTAACGGGTGCCCGTTTGGGATATCTCTCTAGAAGCTAGCCTCCACTATAAAAGGGGAGGGTGCTGGTTGTGCACCTCCCAACCCCTTGTATTAGAGAAACCCTAGTTTGTATTTAAGTAGAGGATAGGGAATTGGAGATGTTAGGGTTCTGGAGAGTTGGATTGATTGTGTACTCAAGTGTTGATATTTTGTCCTCCAGGATGGAGTGGCTGTAAACTAATATCAATCTGAAATCAATCCAAGCAAGATTCCTCAAAATGAGTCTGTTTTTGTTCTTACTCTCTCTTTTGTGATTTTAGGGCTTTTTTTTGATCCTTTGGTTTTCCTTTGGTTTCTGGCTTGGATCTTGCTTGCTCTGATATGTGGGAATGCATTTAGGATGATCTTGATCATCTTTTACCCACGAGCAAGTTTTTGGATCATATTTTGGTTTTGACTCGGTTTTGAAGCAACCTTCACTCAAACGAAAAAATGTCAGAACTTTGGTAATGATCTTCACGATCTTTGATTGGAATAGGTTCCTGACATCCTAAATAAGGTATGTTTTAAGTTTCGTGAAGTTTGGAGTTGTGGATCAAAAGTTAAGCCAATTTATGATTTTGAGTTCAGGCTGGTTTTGCTGTTCATCATGTTAGAGGTCAAACCGCCCTTGATGAGAGGTCTGACCGCTAGGCCAAAGGTCAGACCGCCCATTTAAGAGTTCTGACCGCCTAACTCATTTGGATCTGAGTTTTTGGCGTTTTTGTTCTATTTTCTTCGAGGTTTTAATTGGATTCAATATAAGTCTTCCGCTATACTTGTATATTAATCTTCATAACTCTCATAGTTATTGGAGTGAAAATCGTGTTGAATCTGATTAAGATGAAAAAGAGACAATGCTCTTATTTACCTCCTTTAGTTGTCTTTTCGGTTCAACGGTGATAACAAGTCGTTTGTGCCGTGGTTTGGTTTTAATAATAACGAAGCACGGTTAGTTTAAGTCAATTAAAGGTTAGCTTGCCTACAAACACGGTTGCTAGTTTACAATATTTAGTTCTTCTCATTCTTCCAACCTGCCTTCAGTTTACACGTGCTTTTCACAATTCTAGATTTAATAGCTACAATGAATTGCTGGATCTGAAGTCTTGGACCGCCTCAGTGAAAAAGGAAGTTTCTAGTTGGTAAAGGCTCAAGTAGGCGTTAGGTTTTGTGAAACTTCCTACCTGCCCTCAGTTTACACATGTTTTTCACAATTCTAGATTTAATAGCTACAGTGAATTGCTGGAGCTAAAGTCTTGGACCGCCTCAGTGAAAAAGGAAGTTTCTAGTTGGTAAAGGCTCAAGTAGGCGTTAGGTTCTTTTCACATCCTATTTGATTTTCGTGACTTTGTTTTTTTATAAATAATCTGGAATACATCGGCGAAATCGTAATTGTTTTTTATCACGAATGCTTGAAAAAATATACACCCAGAAAGTAAATGGTAGCACAAATATCATTCAGTTGATCTTTAGAGTTGCATTATTAAAACTATTCTTTTGTAGGCAAAACTTCTAAAGGAACAAGATTGCTATTTGCTAGCATTAAGGGACTTTTTTTAGAGGAAGCTTTAGCCAATTTCTATTAACGGAATCCACAAGTACAACCAGTCTTACAATCTTACTCGAAAACAAAACATCTCCAAACAGGAAATGTAACGATCAACAGACACAGCGCCTTACACAAGCACAAAACATGCACCTGCACAAACAAGCACCAACCAGAAACTGTAAGTTCAAACATAGACAAAGTAAACCGGAATACCATCACAGGGACTCCATCCAGTAAACCAAACCATAACTAGCACCAGTAATCACCTTCCTTCCAGGCAATTTTTGGTTGACTTGGCCTGCGCACTCCCAGCCTGACCCACAACTTCATTCAGCATTGTCACTGCTGTCAGTTGTTGTTCTTTGCACCCTACTTGCTGCACCCCTGCCCAATATTGCAAAAGCACAACAACTTCAGATATAACATCTAATGGATCACTCAGTTTCTTGCAATCAAATATTCAAACTGCGAGTCGTTGCGGATGCTCCAAATAGCCCTACAAACTGCTGCTAGATAGACATTGTGCATTATTTTATCTCCTGGTATATTCAAATGATCCCAACTCATTCTAAATGAAGACAAATAGCTTGGATGCACTGTTGCTTTGTAGTCATGCATACTGCTATTTTTCTGACCATTATGTTAGTTCTTGGAAAAGTTGCATATTGTTATCTTGCCCACTACTTGCATACATGGATGTGTCTTGTTGTCTAGTTTCATGGACAAATTATACGGGAGCAAGTCACTGTATATACTCTTAATTAGCGATATAATGTAAGCATATTTTGCCCTATATGCTCTTGTGGCACACATGTAGGTTATCTAACCATTACCTGGAATAATGAGCCTCACGTAACTGTGACAGCTTCTTCTTCTTTTTCTTTTTTTGTATTGCATGGAGTAACCAATTGTTTTGATGACTCCATGTACTAACTACAGCTAGCCCAACGAACAATGTGAAAAAATTAAGAAAGTGGTTTTACGGTTGATTGGGATCGTTGATTTTAAGTGTGTATGCATATAATGATGCCGACGTGTGTATTACTCATAATTACCAGGTTCGCTATAAAATCCCGTGAATCGCAAACCGGATTCGTCGAACCCGAACCGGTTTAGGGTATAAGGTTAAAAATTGGAAGAAAAAGTGGCGAACTACGAACCCGAATTCTGTACTACGACTCAGACGAACCGTGTTTCTGGTAACTATGGTATTACTCCCGTAATGTTATCCTACAAATCAAGTCTACTATCGGTGGTAGAACAAAGTTTGCCAGAGAATTCCATTCTGTTGTTCTGCTGTCTTTCCTTTTTACTTGATAGTATCATTTACATTTGTCTTACTCATCCTTCCAGCATGGTGAAGATAATCTTCCATAATTATCTGCCATCTTCTTTTGAGTGTCTCTGAGCACTGTACTTCAATGGAAAATTATCTTTCGGCGTGTACAAGTTGGTACTGACCATGCATTATTCATTTCTATTTTTGATTACATAAATGGTAGAAGAAATTTCCCTCTAAGTTCAACTATACAAAATATCTTCCTTAGCAAGTGGAACAACCTTTGCTTTTCGTTTCCTGTTTCCCAAGTTCAGAAATCAAAACTGAAGACTGTAGAAAATATTTAGCAGGCCAGTTAAGCAGCTTTGTTCTGGCAAGGTTTCTGTCACGACCCGAATTGGATGAGAGGAAAGGTCACAGGAAATAGGAGTGCGAAGGTAATGGACGAGGAACCGCATGCTTGCACCGCAGTGGAGCCGTGATGCCGACGTGCCAAGGAGCATGGTGCGGCAATTTGGGAAAAATCCCTTTTCTGTTATTTCTTGCTTGCCTTCAAATCTCGATTCGGTAGCTATTAAGGCTCTGTTTAGTAGAACTCTAGATTCTCATTTTTCGGATTCTGCTCCTGATTCTCTAAGAATCTGGAACTGTCTATTGAAAGCGTTTGGCTGGTAGGTTGACTCCAAAAACCATATGAGGGAGGAGTAGAGGCAAATAGACCAAACTATCCTTTGTACAAATACTTCAATTGTGTCTTGTAATGCTTGCTACGCAGATCACTAGATAGAGAAATCTCCTGTTCATTGAGGAAATATGCATTACAAAATGGACCCGTACGTGCAAAATAGAGCAAACTCCACATGCAAAATGGAGCAACATGCATTACAAAATGAGGAAATGTAGTGCAAAATGGACCCGTACGTGCTACTCATATTCAGGTCCACCTGGTGGTTGATGGTGATGCTGTGATCACTAATCAAAGCAACAGACAAAGATAATGTGATCACTAATCAAACAACATACTGATACGGTGATACTCCCAAAGTGAAGCAAGATTTGCACATCCCAAGAAATGAAATCACAGCAACGTCAACAACAGTTACAGGAAACTGCTAGCAAAACTTGTCATCTAACCTAGTTGGATACAACGGAGCTGCTGTGTGCAATTAGACAGGATGGCATAGAGGGTTGTTGCGATCTCAAACACAAAATTTCGAGATCAATCACAAAAGCTCAATTAGCACCTTTATAGACGTGCTCTCGTACATGCAGAATGCTGCTACCTACTAGCTACAATCAGAGGGATTGGCCAGGGGAGGGCTAATCGACTCTAGTCAACTTCTCTATGGAGTAGACTTGTTTAGGAACAACTTTGTAAGCACTTCATCCCTCAGCATTGACACTCCAGCCTGAAATGCTCGGTCAAATGCCTTTAGCCATTCATCGATGAGGGATTCCTTTATTTGTTGTATTGTGGTGTACTCCTGATCCATGATTAACTCTAACTCCTCAAAGTGTTTGATCTTGTACTGGATCTTTCTTAGCCGCACAACATAAGATATACAAAGAAACAATGACCATCGCTTATTAAGCAGAGAACATATTTTGGGAACGATTTGTAAAGTTTACACCATCTCAAATCAAATGAACAGATACAAAGTACTAGCCATTCACCAAAACAAAGAAGATCAATGCTTTGTGTATTTTAAAATCGTACCAACTTGTAGTGATAAGCGGTCCATTTCATGAGTGCCACACAACAAGATAAAAGGAGGATTTGCTATGCTCTTGTTATAGGACTTCAAAGAATTAGCACAAATCAACAACTCGCTTTTTAAGCCAAGATCGCATTGCACCATAAACGAAATACTTAAACCCAAAAGAAAACGTTTGATGTGAAATCAGCTTGTCTTGTTTGTATATTACTACAAGTGCAGCTGCC
The DNA here is from genome assembly GCA_036346405.1 of Phyllostachys edulis. Classification (NCBI taxonomy): domain Eukaryota; kingdom Viridiplantae; phylum Streptophyta; class Magnoliopsida; order Poales; family Poaceae; genus Phyllostachys; species Phyllostachys edulis. Next base: position 68,629,304 of record CM070554.1, on the reverse strand, counting down.
CTTACAAGGTTACAATTTTAGAAAACATCACAATGCTCAAATCAAGACATTGCACTATCCTTAGAAGGTTACAATTTCATAAAACATTACAATGCTCAAATCAAGTCACTAATTTAACAAGAGAATTTTATACATTACTGCTCAATTTAGTCACTGCACTATCCCTATATGGTTACAATTTCAGTACACAAGAGAATGTGCAAATCTTCGTTTATGTCGTAAGAAACAATTTCAGTCACTGCACTATCCATACAAGGTTACAATTTCAGTAAACATCACAATGCTCCAATCAAGTCACTACACTATTCTTTCAATGTTACAATTTCAGTAAACATCACAATGCTCAAATCAAGTTGATGTCATAATAATCATGCACAAAATATAATGAAAATGCAATATGCCATGATGGTAAGCCTATTCCATGACAAGCAATTCCTCAAAGAACTAATGAAACCAATAGTTACAGAAATTTCTTCATCCAACTATAATTAGGGATGAGGGGGAGATGAGGGGATGCGGGGGAGGGTGGCGACGAGGGAGGCGAGATCGGAAGCGGCGGCATGGTGCTTTGGTCGTGGGTATGTGGGGGGGGGAGGAGGGGCATGAGGGGATGTGGGCGAGGAGGATGGCGAGGTCGGAAGCGACGGTAGGGTGCTTTGGCCACGGATCTAGAGGCCTCGGGGATGAGGGGGAGGAGGATGCCTGGAGGGAGGAGGGAGATGAGGGAATGTGTGTGTGTGTGGGGGGAGGATGGTGAGGTGGAGGCAATGTCAGAAGCGGCAGTGTGGTGCTTTGGCAGCGGGGATGTGGGGGAGTAGGATGCCGGGAGGGAGGAGGATGGTGAGGGCGGAAGCATCGACGGCGGAAATAGGGCGTAGGGTGGCGAGTTGTACCTTCAGAGGAGGACCAGAGGAAAGGCATGCGGGGCGAAGGCGCTCTTCTCTTCTTCTCACGGTCATTGCTGTCGACCCATTGCTTGCCAGTCACTCGTGAGTCGTCATCACCCCTGCCCAAGGCATCGCCATAGAAGAAACCCAGACGCGAAGTGCGAACGATTCCCCGCTTGGGACGGTGTGGGAAAGGAGGTAGTTCAGTGGCATTTGCGGGTAATAACTCGCAACTTCGAAGGGCAAAATTGCTTCGTGTGGGCTGCTCCCCACGAGAATCAGCCTGCACCCTACTCCTCACTCAGTGTGTATTTTCTCGGCCGCTCCTAGCTGGAAGCAGGATCTGCTAATTAGGAGGAGCTGGGTGTTTGGGTGGGCTCCCCCGGATCCTCCTAAGAAGCTAGGATCCGGAGCTGTACCAAATAGGGTCTAAGTAGTAGCCTCCTAACAATCAATCTCTATCTCTTATCTTATCTCTAACTCAAATATCTAATCTGTAATTCAAATAACTAAATCTTATCTCTAATTCAAAGAAGGGATAAACTAACAAATATTATTCAGTTGATACCGAATTGGTTGGGAGAGTCCCTTGCGGCAGTTGATGCCTGGGCTGTGGCGATAATAGCGTCCCCACATGACAGTTTCCTTCATCTATTTTACCATGATGAGGACATCACTATTGATGTTAAGGAGCTATGAGAAGCACTAGTTATTAGAGCTGAGCAAAATAAAAGAATCGTATGATATCCTTGGGGTTTCAAAGAAAGCACCAGTTTTTGATATTAAACAGTACTACAAGCATGGCAGCAGCATCCAGATATGAACTTGACAACAGACAATAAGCACAAAACAAGTTTGAAGAAATTGCTGCTACTTATAAGGTAATGCAGAGCATGAACCTTTAGCATTCTGCTGGCGTATTTTTTAATTGATATGAATTGCTGCAGACTAGAGAATTTGTCCCAGTAGTTTGGAAATGAGCGACTCCCTTGTCTTCATCATGTATGTTACATAGTTACCCATGGCTGGAAAGTGGAAACAAATACTTTCTATCCAATAGAGAAACACTACTTGTCTCAATTTTGTTTGATGTCCTCGCTATGTATAATCTAGAAGAATTTTTTTTTATTAATTAATCCTTTTTTTAATTTTATTTTAAAGTTAACCTCTGGCGAACTTTATTTCCAATTCTGATCCCTTTGGTCACGTCATCACCCGTGGCGTGATAAAACAACGCTGTCACACTAGCCCGTATCTGGGGGAAGCTTTTGTCACGCCACCACCCGTGGCGTGGCAGTGTTGTTTGGTCATACCATAACCAGTGGCGTAACCAAAAGTGCTATTTAGCGGACTTATCTTATGGCGTGATAGCGTTGTTTTGTTATGCCACGGGTGGTGGCGTGACCAAAGATGTCAGAATTGAAAATAAAGTTCACTAGGGGTTAACTTTAAAATAAAATTTTAAAAAGGGTTAATTAATAAAAAAGTTCAATCTAGAAGTTGTACTTTCGACATAGCAGTCGAATGTAAAATTGTAAATGAAATTTATTCTTATTTGAATCAGTATCATTTAGGGACAATTGTCAAAATGCCACACTTTTCTTCTGCCTCTTGCAAAATGCCATTAAGTTTGATGCACCAGCATATATGCCACATCTTATTTTCGCACTTCGTTAATTTGCCATTTACGAATATTTAATGTATATTTCCGGTTTAATAGCCCTGGCCCACATGCGAAAAGTCCTTTATGCCCCTCAATTGTCCCATCCAATTTTCTCTGAATCAAACCGCCGCAAGGGTCCTCCCATACTGCTCCATTCTCCCTAGCAACACTGCAGCCAAACCCCGCGAGATCCAAAGTCCAATGCCACTAGTAGTTCGAAGGGCTAGGAGGGAGATGGCGGTGGGTACAGGGCGGAGGACGACTACGACTACCTGTTCAAGGTGCCCCTCTAGTGGAAGCTTTGAGAAGAACCAAATGAACCCCGAGCTCGGCGAGGCAAGTGTAGATCCTGGTGTCGCTACCTTAGAGATGGGGGTACCTGAGGAAGCAAGAATCGAGCACGCGGGCGAGGCGCGAGGCGAGCGGCCAGCTGACGGCGATGCCACCGCCGCCGTAGGCCATGGCGAGGGTGTGGAGGAGGTTGGGGAGGACGAAGGCAGTGTCGTCGTCGCCGAGCACGAGCCAACGCGAGTGCGGGCTGCAACCCGCGGGGATGGGGCTGGAGCTTGAGGAGGAACTCCTTGGCGATACGTGCGACGCAGACGGCGGAGGGGAGGCCGCATGGGTAGGAGTAGGGGAAGCGGGAGGCATTGTGGGAGACGCGAAGGTGGAGGTTCATGGGAGGAGGCGGTGGTGAGGCGGGGCCACACGCCGAGGAAGAGGAAGGCGCAAGGGGCTTGGAGCCAGAGCGGAGGAGCGGGAGGAGAAGCGGGCAAGCGGCGAGGAGGCGATGCGAACACCATGTGAGACAAAGATCGTGGGTGCGGTGTCGAGGGGAGGAATCTGCCTCGCTGCTGGCGCCTCCTTCAAGTGTGTGTGGTGGTGGTTTGGAGGGCGGGGAATTAGGGGAGGGGGAGGAGGAGCGGGGCGATGGAGGTAGAGCAACAGTAGCAAGGAGAGGAGCGAGAGGAGGAGGAAAAGCGGGCGGAGAGGGAGGTGCGGATGCGACGGCGTCGCCATGGGGTCCAGGGCTATTAGTACGGACCGATCGGAGGGGCATAAAGGACTTTTCGCATGTGGGACAGAGCTATTAAACCGGAAATATACATTAAATATTCGAAAAGGGCAAATTAACGAAGTGCAGAAATAAGATATGGCATATAGGCTTTTGCATCAAACTTAATGGTATTTTGCAAGATGTAGAAGAAAAGTGTGGTATTTTGGCAATTGTCCCTATCATTTACGGGTGCCTTGTGGAATAGGGTTAATTCTTTATTTGACATTGAAAGTTGGCAAGCTCCTTAAAATGCCATCGAAAAATTGCTCATCCCTTTGTTGCCACTCGTTCTCAACTTTAATCCCTTTTTTGCCACTCTGGTCAGTTGACCGTGGACTTGGCCGTTAACTTGGATGCGAAAAGACAATTTTGCCCCTAAGTATGCTGAGATCTTTAGGGAATTGTTTGACATAGTAATATAGTTCCAAAAATTATAAAAATTTTAGGGGAGGTTCCTGACATATTGCATATTATTGTGTAATTTTTATAGGATTTTGTTTGTAACATGTTTTCCTCTAAAAATATTTAAAGTTTAGGTTCTAACTTGAAAGATTTTTAGAAAAAAAACATGTTGCAAATAAAATTCTATAAAAAATTACACAATAATCTACACTATGTCAGGAACTTTCTCTAAAATTTTTATAATTTTTGGAACTATATTACTATGCCAAATAATTCCCTAAAGATCTCAGCATATTTAGGGGCAAAATCGTCTTTTCGCGTCCAAGTCAACGGCTAAGTCCACAGTCAACTGACCGGAGTGGCAAAAAAGGAATTAAAGTTGAGAACGAGTGGCAAAAAAGGGATGAGCAATTTTTCGATGGTATTTTAGGGAGCTCGCCAACTTTCAATGGTAAATAAGGAATTAACCCTGTGGAATAGGGTTAGATAAGTTCATTCATCCTCATGATTACAAACTGTCGAGCACCATATACTGAGGAGAAATCATCAACTGCTGGTCTTTCAGATTTGGAACAATAAGATCAAACACAAGCAGTCTTCAGGCGAGCGCAAGGATGGGTGCCTGCTGTTTGGTTGCTAACCCGGCTCTGCAGTTGCCAAAGACAGACTCTGTTCTGCTGCTGTGTTTGTTTCTTTTTGTCCCCTCTGAACTATATCTATTAAGCCCAGGAGTTGTAAGCTTGAGCCTTGAGCAAAAGTCTGTTGCTGCAAGTGTTTGGTTGTTTTCTTGTATTCTGTCGGTGTTGGATCTCTGTACTTTCTCAGTTTCCTTTAAAGAAAATTAGGGTTGTCTGCCTCCTGAATCGAATAAACACAAGCAGTTGCTCCACTTAGCCCATTCAATGCTTCAGTATCTTTTTACTTCTTTATTTATTTAGTTCAATTAAATTTACACCCTTAGGTATTTATTCTGTGAGTTTGATTTATGCAGAACTCATGATTGTGATGCGGAAAATTTGGTCGATCACATTGTTCCAGGATTTGTGATTTTCTGGAAGCATGGTTCAAGCTGCAACTGTATTGTCACCGCAGAAATCAGCAGGGTAGATTTCTGTTTTGCTCAGAAATCAACCGTGGCAAAACAACACGTGGGAAGGGGAATCAGGGTATACACACCAAGCTAACTAGCTAGCTTTTGCATCATCTATCTGTCTGTTTGTCTGTCCATGCTCAACACAACAGAACAGACCAAGCCTAGCCGCAAATCATTCCTGCCCAGCCCATCTCACCAAATCAAAGCAAAAGGTTTCTACTCGATCTGCTCTTCCCATACATCTTCATTCTTAGCTACTATGCTTCATCTCTCGGTTTCCGCCTTCTCAGAATGGCTTGGATTCGACTCACTCATCGCAGCACCAGGACCATCAGTCCCTCCTGATAAAGCCGCCTCGTTACTATGAGACGTTGCTGCTACTTCTGAAATATGACAGCGAAACCAAGTTTTCTTTTTCTCTTTTCTTCTTTTTGAGTAAATTGCGGGTTCTTTTTAAAATCCCCAGATTGGTCATAAGGTCGTAATAACTTGGCAAAAACACAAAGTGTGAGTTCTCCACAATTTTCGAAATGTCATAAACTCATAAGGATTTCTGGCCGCAGAATTGATGTTAGAAAAATAGAGACAAAAGATACAAGAATTTTTACGTGGAAAATCTTTGCTGGAAAAAACCACGGGCGTCAACCGGCGATGATCACTACATGAGGAGTATTTACAAAATGCAGGGGAATTACAATGAGACGTCAACTCTCCCCGTACGGCTTAAAAGAGGTATATAAAAGAGTAAAAGGACTTAGAGTCCAAGTAGGAAACTAATTCGCTAATATGAATCACTACATGAGAAGTATTTACAAAATGCAGAGGAATTACAATGAGACGTCAACTCTCCCCGTACGGCTTAAAAGAGGTATATAAAAGAGTAAAAGGACTTAGAGTCCAAGTAGGAAACTAATTCGCTAATATGACATGTTTGGATTCGACCATATTAGAAATTCAGATTACATACGAATCACAAATATCAACAATCTCTATCTTGAGACGAATTTCCTCTTGTAGCATAATAAAGAATCATCAATCACTAAATAATTCTATAGTAAGATAAAAATCACTGTGCATCAACTAGTCTCTAAGACTAAACTGTAACACCAACTAAGCTTGTGCAAAGCTCAAACTCAGTAACAGGAACTAGTTTTGTCATCATATCAGCTGAATTATCATGAGTACTTATCTTGCACACTTTGACACCACCTTGAGCAATAAAACCTTGAATAAAGTGATATCTCACATCAATGTACTTTGTTCTCTCATAGAACATCTGATCCTTTGTAAGGCGTATAGCACTCTAACTATCACAAAATATAGTAGTGCAAAAATTATCTCCACAAAGCTCAGTGTGCAAACCTCTCAACCAAATAGCTTCTTTACAAGTTTCAGAAATAGCCATGTATTCTGCTTCAGCGGTAGATAAGGCAACAGTATTCGATATGATACGAATATGGTATAGATTTTTTTCATCTGATTACCAAATTTTCTTCTATTCGTATTTTGTATTCGTATAAAAAACATAGATACGAATATGGTAAGGACTTTTCCCATTCGAAATGTTATTCTGTCCGAACTATTCGTATTCGAATACGATGAAGCAATATACATATTTATTGCAATATGCCTGATTAGTTGGACACGTTTTTTAATTCAATGTGAATTCATGTTCCTTCATGTGAAATAAATAATTAGAATGATTAAGTGCGACTGTATAAGGATAAAGTGTCGTTAATATTTTCACATTACATAAGTTACGAGGATATCTAAATTGGGTAAACATCGAATTCATATATAGATGAATATGAGTAAACTTGCTTTCTTGTATCAGAATTCTTTTATGTTGAAGGTGTTATCGCCTTCTTTATGGGTTCAGAGCTATGCATGTGTGAATTAATAGGAGTACAAACTCTGCTATATTTACAATTTACAGGATGCTTGTGAGGAATTTTCTAAAATAATATTTTTTCAAAATATAATTACAAAAATAAATAGTCGCCTCAAAAAATTACAAAAATGTGTCCCTGTCGCCGGTCCAACTAACTAGTGACAGGAAGTTGAACAGTGCTCTTGTCGCCAGTTAAACTGGTGACAGGTATTCAGCTATAAAACTCCCTAGAAATCAGTCCATAATTCATTTTAATTTCAGAAAAAAAAACAAGAGAGAGAAGGGGAGGGAGAGAAGAAAGGTAGCGAAGCTCTGTCAGTTCGTCGCGGAGGAGAGATTGTCAGGGCATCGAATCCGATCGATCATCTTGCAGGTACATTTTTAAAAACCTTTTATATTATGTCAAAACCTTATTGGTTAGCAAACAAAAATAGCGACATAGAATTGAGTAGATTATATAAATGTAGTCAAATTGTGTAGTACATATTTTGAGTTGTGTAGCAGGTAGTTAGAGCGCAATGCCGGAATCAAAATAATCCCAACTTTATTTAGCTCCCCATTTGTGCGTGGTAATTATATTATTAATGCGGGAATTCTCTTTTAAACTAGAAAAATTGCATGACACATTTTACAATTATAAAAAAAAATCAGAGTAGCTGAGTAGGGTCGGAAGAGCAATGAGAATAATTGCAGAAATAGTCAAATTATCTAGTTCGTCGTGTATATGTTATGAATGTTCCAGCACTTGGATGATATAGGATAAATCTGCAGAAATAGAAAGACGCCTATTATAAATCTGTAAAAAATGTATAGAGTAGCAAAGTAAAGTAATTATTTACCTTCCCATTTGTGCACAGTTATTATTTTGTTAGTGCGCGGTAATTATTTTGTTAGTGCCGAAAATACCATTTAAACTAGGAAAATAGCATGACACATCTTAAAATTGTAAAGAAAATCCGTAGTTGCTACATAGGCTACGTAAAGATGCATGAAAAATTATGAACTTTGTTTATTGCTACATTTTCAGGTATGGCGAACGCAAGCCACTACGAGTTGCTTGACCCGGTGATTGACGCGTATCACCGTAGCCACGTCAGTACCATGCTCCCCCCGGAGGGCGAGGCGCCGATTGAGCTTGGCGCGTTGCGGCTGCGCACGCCCATCAGGGCATGGAGGCCGCACCCAGACTGGGTTCTGAGGTACATGTAGTTCTGACCTTCATGCACTCAATCGCGGTCTGACTACTTTGCGTGCAATCATGTTTATTCTTAATCATTTCGACGCTGGTTGAGAGCGGCAGACCTCCTTCCACTAGCGAAGATGGTGGAGGCGACGTGGGAGGACGACCAGGACCGTGGTCCTGGTCGTACATCTAGGCGTTTTCCATACGACCGGGCCCTGCTGACAGCGCTGGTTGACCGCTGGAAGTCAGAGATGCACACGTTCCACCTTCCGTGAGGGGAGATAGCGCTAACCCTTCAGGACGTCTCCTTCCTGACCGGGTTGCCTTGCACTGACTTCCCTATGGCGGCGTATGACATCCCGACCACGTGGCGCATGGACCTCCTAGCGAGGTTCCAAGATGTGCTGCCGTCGGGCAACGGGTACATGGAGTTGAGCAGCCCGCACGGGCCGATGTTGAGGTGGATCTTCCAGTTCTACGTAAGTCTTCATAACTATTGTCCTCTCGCATCAATTCATATGTGAACATTGCTGACATGTACATGTCTTCTTGCAGCCCGAGCGTATGGCGGAGAACGCAGGGGACGTCATTGTTAGGAGGCACTTCGAGGCCTACCTGTTGTAGCTGTTTGGGTGGGTCATGTTTCTGGGGTCCCATGGCGACAGCATCGACAAGCACTACATCCCAGACACACATGAGCCGCGAACTTGCGATGTCACGTGATCCACTTCACGCGGGTGAAGTGCCGCGGCGTCTTTGTGCACGACGCATCGCGTGCATTGTGTGACGCATGCCACCATGCCCAGGACAGCTCCATGCTCTCCGGATGCCCACTACTTCTTCAGCTGTGGTCCTTCGAACGCTTCCAGGTTGGACGACCACAGCTGGACTTAGGAGCGTACATGGTCAGCATGTATGCCCAGGACGACGACGTGGACTGGTCGACCATGGGCACGGTGTGGTGTCACCAATGGGTTAGTTTCATGATCATTTATTATTTTTCGTATTGTAATCACAATTTCGTGTGCTAAGTTTCCGGTGTTCTATTGCACAGGTCACCTACACGTCGATCACTTCGCAGGGGTCCTACCCGGAGCACGTTGCGATGTCCAATCAGTTGACTGATGATCGCGTCATCTGGACACCATACAGTCAGCAGAGGATTAACGCACGCGTGCCCAAAGGACTGTCGAGCCTATGCATGCGAGACTACGTGTACTAGTACACACGGAGGGCCTTGGTGCATGATGTCTTCGTGGAGGAGTACCAGGTGCAGCGGGTCGTGCACCAGTTTGGTCTACAACAGGAGGTCCCAGCCCCTTGGGGGGACGCGGGTGCCGGCGCACGTCCACGCGTAAGTTCATGTTTTACTTCTTTCGTACAATGTGCGTTACATGCCGATCAAATAATTGTCTTGCCATCCACAGGTACACTAGGAAGGGAGTACGTGGCATGATGTCCTAGTTGGACAAGATGTCCCCTTGGGTTGAGGCTTGGAGCGACGTGCACAACGACCTCATCCAGTGTGCGGATGATCCCTACGACCCCGAGACGAACGAGGAGTACATGGAGTGGTACGCTAGTCGGACGAGGCTTCGCTGCGTCTGGGTCGTGGTCGACCCACCACGACACGACGTTGTGACGTACAACACGTACCCCACCCAGTCGGACTCCGCTTTCCACCACTCCATGCGTATTGAACGATCCTTAATTCATATTTAATTTGCCAGATTTAGGTTTCCAACTTGTTCATTATTTGTGCAGACGGATCTACACCGGGAGGTTCTCGAGTTGGTAGCCTCCGCGCAGCACATGACGCTGGGGGACACCAGAGGGGTCCTGCAGCGGATCATGGAGGCCTCAAGATGAGGCATCCAGATCGCGACTTGTCGCACGCTGAGGGACCCAGCGGACCAACCAGTGCGAGGACGAGGGGTTAGCCGAGGTGGTTCACGGCCACGGGCTCCTACCCTGGACGTGGTGGGCGTGTCATCGTGGCACCGTGGCTGGAGCACCGCGGGACATTTTGGAGGTGAGTATGAGGCATTCACTTCCGCTTCTTTATTTTGAACCGCACAAGTTACTAACGGTAATCTTCTCTCGCAGGTCCTATGCTCCACCGGCACGCGGGGCAGGAGTACGCGGAGTCATCGGGGCACAACTTCGTGCCACCAGGTATGATCACCCTGCTTGCTTGCGTAACGTCATTTTTCGTGGTTTTCGCTATGATTACGTGCGTAATGTAATGTTTTTTTATTTCGAACCCTGCTAGTTACTAACAGCAATAATCTCTTGCACGTCCTGAGCTCCACCCGTACGCGGGGCAAGAGCACACGGAGTCATCGGGACATGCCTTCGGGCCACCAGGTATGACCACCTTGCTTGCTTGTGTAACATCCTTTTTTGTGGTTTTCGCCATGATCACGTGTGTAACGTAGTGCTTCACAAAATTGGCTTGAGAGGATGATTCATTGTCGCACGACGAGGCACACCTCGAGGACTTCTTCATGGACCCACGTGACACCCAGTTCTCTGTGGGCACTTTTCAGCTGCACAGTGCGCCGGGATCGACCCAACCGATGCAGGACCCCCCTTCGCGACACCACCTCAGGCTACTCGTGCTGGTCGGGTAGTCAAGCAGCCTGATCTTCTGACGTACTCGGACCATCGCCGGGCGAGGCCAGGGGCAACACGCAGGGTGCGCTCCAAAAGGGGCCACAATAGATATTTGCTCCTCCAAATATCAGTCATGCCATGTAAATATTAATTTCTATACAACTATTATTATGCTAGTCCCGTGTTTCGATGTCTCTTTTTTGCTTGAAAACCGCGACCACATGTACGATTTTGCATCGGGACACCCCACACCACCCTCTTACTTTGCGCAATGACGTGGCCCGACGAGTTAGTTTTGCGCAGCGATGTGACCCGACGAGTCAGCTTTACGCAGTGACTTGACCCGACGAGTCAGCTTTGCGCGGTGACATGACCCGACGAGTTAGCTTTGCACGGCGACGTGACCCGACGAGTCAGCTTTGCACGGCAACGTGACTCGACGATGTGACCCGACGAGTCTACTTTGCGTGGTGACGTGACCCAACGAGTGAGGGCCGCTGCATCGTGGATAAGAATTTCCCTCAGCCGAATTACAATTCAGCCGCGTACGCAGCGCCAACTCGGCATGTAAGTACTACCCCTTCCACGCCGGGTTCTCCTGCATCCAGACATCAACACAATCTCACTCAGATGGATAAGACCGGAGGAGATCCGAAATACAAAGAGAGTATGCGCCCAGAGGAACAAAGGAGCGAGCCAGAGACCACCTCTGCAATGACGCCGCCCCCCCCCCCGCAAGAAGAACCCCTATCGTAACATCCTAACCGAAGCGCTCACCACAACACCGCCGAGGGGAGACGCCGCCTCTGCTGGTGTAGGGACAGATGCAAGTTCTTCAAGTCCAAGCACCGGCCACTGGGCATGCGCATCGGGTTGCATTTAACTACTCTCGCGACTATCCCGACTGCCATTGGGACACGAGCCACTATCGGCAGTTAGTAAGGACAGGTAGCAGTATGTTCCCCTACTATTTCTCTTTGAAAGTCTGCACTAACAACATCTCCTGTCTACCCATAGTCCCTGGATCCGCTATGTGGCTACCGCAAGTGGATCGACCTAGAGATCCACTCACACGACCAGTAGACTCTCGATTGCGACGCGTGGGATGCCAATAGGGATCGCGAGAGGAGGGAGGAGGAGCGCCGCACCAAAGAGCACAACCAGCGTATCCGGCGGGAGGCGCAGGCCCATCTTGAGGTGTGCCGGCACCAGGAGCGCGAGGCTCGCGAGAAAAAGGGCAAATGTTCCCGGTCCACGCAGTAGTCTGACCCTCTTCGTCCATATGTCCTATGTATTTCTAATTCCCTAAAGGTATACGTGTACTGTCCTTAGTTCGTTAGCCTGCGTGCCATGTAACCCCTCTTGTCCGATCAACTATCGTGTTATTATCGTTGTGCTATTTCTCCAATATTGTGCACCGTGTGTGAATTCTCTTGTGCATCGCAATATAACTTACCTTCCTACTTACGAATCATTAATACATCAATTGTCCTCACGAAATTCTCTAGTACATCGCAATATAACTTACCTTCCAGCTGGCGTATCACTAACATATTTCGTACTATTCAGAATCTACGGAAATCACAAACATATCAACCAACATAGGGTCATGTCGCCAGTTCAACTAGCGACATCTCCCTGTCTCCAGTTGAAATGGTGACAGGTGGCTGTCACCAATTCAAATGGCGACAAGGAAGCGTGACCCTATAAAAACCTCTTGAAACCCTAAAATTCGGCACATGACTCACTTTTATTCAAAAAAAAAGAGAAGGAGCGAAGAGAGAGGAGTAGAGGGGAGGAGAGAAGTTAGCGAAGCACTGCCCGTCCGGTTGCCCACCTATTGGGTAATTTTTTTTAACCGAATGGATTACATAGTTTTAGATGTATGGTTACGTAGTGCAGTACGTTTTACATAATACTTTTCAGTGGGTAGTCTAGTTTTAGATATGCGGTTAATTGTGGAAATGTTCTTTATGGTGCAGTGCGTCAAATATGTCCGACGTCACCAATTTCAAAATTTACTATGGTCAAGAGACTATTATGGAGGGTGTGACGACCCACCCTGTGATATACAACAAAGGTCCGGGAGGTCCATTTTTTTTTGAGCTGCGATACTTCCCGAGGGAGGTCTTCCAGGACCTCCCAAGAGGTCTTCAAGACCTCCTGGAGGTCTTAGCCAACAACCCGCAGGTGGCACCTCTAGGTATATCATCAGGGAGGTCCGACAGGATCTCCCAGGCTAAGTCCCGTGGGACCTCCCCGAGGTCCCGCCTGCACCGAGCTAGTCCCAGAATGTAATGGCTAGCTCAAGACAGTGTCTAACACAAGTGTAATCAAATCCATACACAAGCTAAGAGGAGCAGGAGACAAAACAATAAATATATATTTAAGACCAAACCAGCCAATCTTCTTACAGGAGTTTGCCTCAAGGGCTACAACCACACAGCAAGAATAGCGGAAGGCAAAACGTCAGAGGTAGGTCCAACCGATCAGCCCATCGGCTATCGAGTGGAGGACGTCCCCTAGGTCGCAAGGTCTCCAAAGACCTCTACTTCACTGAGCTTTGAGCTCCCTGGAACTTCCTGCAGCTGCTGATCAAAACAGAGGGCAAAAGCCATGAGTACATTGAATGTACTCAAGAAGCCGTGGGAGTGTATGCAACAAATAATTATGCAAGGCTTGCCAAAAGAGAGTCAGATGGTTAGTTGCACAAAGCAAGATGGACAATAAGTAATAAGTAGATTGAAAAGCTCAAGTTAAAACATTAGTACATAGATACATTTGATTTCAAAAGAGGTGGAGCACCCACTCACATCCAAGGCCACTCTGGAGCACCCACTCCGGACTACCAAAACCAACCGTGAGAGGTCCTGGTCACACCCATGACCAGACCTCAACCACGCCACTGAGCACCCACTCCAGAGCTCAAGAACCAGCCCCTCGACCACCTAGTGAGCCGCCCATGACCCCTTTGAGCCGCCAAGGTCTCTTCAAGGCAAAGCTATGACCTCTCACAAAAGTGTCCAGAAGCACAAGTTCACAAAGCTACCCTTGCACCATTTTCACTGGCATGTCCATAACCAAGGACTTGGCTATTGAATAGATTTTACACTCGCAGAGGTGTACAACTTTACCAACAATCCTCGATCTCTAGCGGACGGGTTCCGATCACCCTTGCTCACTTAGAAGGTGAGCGCCTAGAGAGCGCTGCAAGGCCTTTACAAAGCTTTGAATCGGCTTGAGTCGCCGCTAAGGTTTCGCAAATCCCCACCCTTTGGTCTAGAAATCCGCAGGGTTATGGGGTGCCCCCTCTTGCGCCAACGAATCAGCACGCTCAACCACAACAGCCCCAAGCCATGTCATTGCTAATTATTCAGCCCAGACCACCCCCATAAAGTGATCTTGTGGTTGCACTAATTGGCCCAGATCAACAGAACACAAAGTTAAGTCCTTAAGTGTGCTAAGGCAAGACTTCCACATTCCAATGTGCAAAGCACCCACTACTCACTTCCTGCCTTCTTGCCTCAGCAAAACATTTTGTAATTAACCCTGCCAAAAGACCACCCGGCCTTGGCACAACAGATTATTAGGGTGATCTCAAGACCACGATCAACACAACTTAAGCATCCCGCCATAGTCGCTAACAAAGTGGCACCGACCACAAATTCCATAATTCATTAGTCAAGATTATTAAAGATGAGGCATGATTCACCAACCCACAATTCTAAAAGCAAGGCTAAGCAATAAGTATACGGTCCCATGTTGGCTATAGCAAAAGATGCCAACTAAAGTATCCATCCTAAGGTATCCAAAGAGTTCATGTCAACATGTTGAGTTCAAGCATACAAAGGAGGCATGATGTCAAATAGGAAAGATAGCTACTGCCCAAATCAGTTTCTATAAAGATAGCCGTGCAAGTTTAATAAATCAAAATAGCTTTGCAAAGTGGGATCAAGATGATCAAGGTCCATGACTTGCCTCTGTTGGAGAAAGGAAAAGCTTCGGCTAATGGAGTTTGATTCACGAGCTTCTCAACGATCAACCGAGATCTACACGTTCGCAAAAGAAACCAAGTAAGCAAAAGAAACTCCAAGAAAACCAATGTAACTTACTTGAAACCAAAAGAGAAGAGGAGGTCCACAGGAGGAGAAGGTCCGAGAGGAAGGAATCCCACCGGAGGGAGGTCCAACAGTGAAGGGCTTGACTCAAGGAGGTCCGAACCAGAGGAGCTTGGGGAGCTCCTCAAAACCGAAAGAGCTAGGAGCAGAGGTCTAAATGAAGAACAGGAGGCGGTGGGTGTCCCCGGGCTCTATTTAAAGGAAATGGAAATAGAAGCATCAGAAATGTAGGTGACCAAATTCAATGTATTGGTACAAAGGCACACCGCCACAAGGTACTAAAAGAGATAAAGAAAACAAGGATGTGACAAAAAGTAGAGAAGAGTACAAAGGTAGGCGGCAAAGATTTAATGTGACTCAACCCACATCAATGCACTTAAGACCGCCAAGGAGGCGTCAGAGGGTGCCTGCACTACCAAAGGGCATGGTCCACGGTCCAAAGAGGAAATCCAAGGAGAAGATCTAAGGAGGAGATCCTGCGAGGAGGTCCAACGAGGAGGTCCAAAGGACAAACAGGGAGGTCTAGACCACAAAGGTCTAAACACAAAAGAGGAGGTCTGAACCTAAGGGAGGTCCAAAGGACAAACAGGGAGGTCTAGACCACAAAGGTCTAAACACAAAAGAGGAGGTCTGAACCTAAGGGAGGTCCAAACACAACACAGGGAGGTCTGAACCTAAAGGAAGTCCAAACGCAACAGGGAGGTCTCGAACCCAAAGGAGGTCCAAACACAACACAGGAGGTCTCGAACCCAAAAGAGGTCCAAACACAACACAGGAGGTCTCGAACCTAAAGGAGGTCCAAACGCAACAGGATGTCTAAACCCAAAGGAGGTCCAAACACAACACAGGGAGGTCTGAACCTAAAAGAGGTCCAAACACAACACAGGGAGGTCTGAACCTAAAGGAGGTCCAAACACAACACAGGGAGGTCTGAACCTAAAAGAGGTCCAAACGCAACAGGGAGGTCTGAACCTAAAGGAGGTCCAAACACAACACAGGGAGGTCCGAACCTAAAGGAGGTCCAAACACAACACAGGGAGGTCTGAACCTAAAGGAGGTCCAAACGCAACAGGGAGGTCTGAACCTAAAGGAAGTCCAAACACAACACAGGAGGTCTGAACCCAAAGGAGGTCCAAACACAACACAGGAGGTCTCGAACCCAAAGGAGGTCCAAACACACACAGGAGGTCTCGAACCCAAAGGAGGTCCAAACACAACACAGGAGGTCTCGAACCTAAAGGAGGTCCAAACATAACAGGAGGTCTCGAACCTAAAGGAGGTCCAAACACAACACAGGAGGTCTCGAACCCAAAGGAGGTCCAAACACAACACAGGAGGTCTAGACCACGAAGAGGTCTAAACGCGACAGGAGGTCTAGACCACAAAGAGGTCTAAATCACAAGAAAACTAGACCTCAAAAGAGGTCCAAAGCACAAGGGGTTTGGCGCCGGGAGGCCCTAAGAGCAAAGAGGTCCCGACGGTCAAAGTCTCCAAAAGGAAAAATCCGACGGCCAAGATCTCAAAGGGAGGACTCGAGCGGCCAAGATTTAAAGGTAACGAGGAGGTCTCGACACTCGGATCTCCAAAGGGAGGTCCGATACCAAGATCTCAAGCAAAGGGAGGTCCTGGCGCTAGATTTCCAAAAGGAGATCCAATGGTCAAAATCTCAAGCCAAGGGAGGTCCGCGGAGACAAGGATACTGTGAGGAAAGGCCGAGGCCGTTAGATCAAGATCGGATGGCGCCAAAACAAAGGGGCCGTTCGGACCGAGCGAACGGGTCATCAGACCAGCCGTCTCGATTTAGATCGGCATTTGGGAGGAAAGGGACGTTCGGACCAACGAACGTGCCCCGTGTTCGCCATCCAAACAAAGATCGAACGGTCCTTAGGTGATGAAGACAAAGCCTCAAGCGGTACGACCGCAGGAGCCAACGGTGGGTCCAAGCGCTAGGGAGGTCTTAGACCTAAGGAGGTCTGGACCTTTAGATCCAACAGAGGAAGGATCTGGTCGGCTAAGATCTCCAAAAGGGAGATCCTAACGGACAGAGCTGCACAAGGGGGAGGTCTGAGCGATTAAGATCTCCAGAGAGGAGGTCCTAACGGCCAGATCTGAACAAGGGGGAGGTCTGAGCGGTTAAGATCTCCAGAGAGGAGGTCCTAACGGCCAGATCTCAATAAGGGGGAGGTCTGAGCGGTTAAGATCTCCAGAGAGGAGGTCCTAACGGCCAGATCTCAACAAAGGGGAGGTCTGAGCGGTTAAGATCTCCAGAGAGGAGGTCCTAATGGCCAGAGAAGGTCCTAAAGGACTTGAGGAGGTCCTAAAGGACTTGGGGAGGTCCTAAAGGATACAGGGAGGTCTATTAGACCACAGGGGAGGTCTAAACAGACAAGGGGAGAACTATTTGAACGCAGGGGAGGTCCAAATAGACAAGGGGAGATCCGACTGGGCATGAGGGGAGTTCGAGGGTGGGGGTTCCAAAAGGGCGCTGGGAGGTCCAGAGGAATTCTGGGACGCCCAAATGAACTCAGGGGTTACAAATGAACGTTGAGAGGTCCATAGGGAGGTCCAAAAGAGAAAGGAGTCTAGATCAAGGGAGATCTAGTCAAAGATGAAAGCTTAGACCCAAGGGAAGGTCTAAGCACAAAGAGATTCAAATTGACAAAGGGGAGGTCTGGACTAAAAGAGGTCCAAACAAAGATTACAAGGAGAGGTCCAGAGGACAAACGAAGTTGAGACTACCAGGTGGTCCGGTTGAAGGGAGGTCTGGGTGCAAGGGAGGACCCAAGGGAGGATATCTCCAAAAGGGAGGAGATGAGAGGTAAGAGGTCCACAAAGGAGAACTCAAGAGAAGTCCCGAGAGAAGAAGAAGAGAAGGGAAGGTCGGAAGATGAGATGGATCTGGGCATCGAGATGTCCAAAGAAAAGGAGGGTCAGGCATCGAGAAATGTCCAAATGAGAGGGAGGTCTAGAGAAAGAAAGGAGGTCCTGGAGGACAAACATGGCCAACAGAGAAAAAGAGGCTAAAAGCCAAGGAACAACAATAACTCCAGATCAACCAAAAAGGGATTAGTTGAAGTTTGATTATTTCAAGTTAAATCCCCAAATTTCTGAAATCTTCAAATTAAGCTTTGAACTCTCATCAAAACCAAATGGTTATTAATTTTAAAAGCTTTTCAAAACTCCGGAAAAACGGGACATTATAGAGGGTCCCGAGGGGATTGATTTGTGTTATTTTCAATCGGCGATCGTGCCCCTACCAAGATCAGAGCAGCGTACATGTGGCGCTGTGATGCGGTGGTTGTTCCACACATTCCGAGTAGACCGTGATGTGTACGATCTGAGATTGAGTTGCCTTGCCCTGTAGGTAGCACAGTCCACATATTGGGAGTTAGTGTAGCTGAAGGGAACAAATTTATGGCAGTCATATGTACTCATGGCGACGGAGGGAGGGTGGAAATTGGTCCTTCTGGCCCAGGCATATGCCAAACCACTCCTCCATCCGCGACTGAACAAGAAGGGGGTACTGACATCAAAGAAGAAGTCGGTGACTCCAGCCACAGCGCGCGCACACAATGGCCGAAGCTCCCGGAGTTGTTGATACTGTCGATGAAGACCCTGCAGAAGTAGCTCCTTTGGTCAGGTAAGCTAGTGGTCTTGCTGATGAGGGTGGGGAGGTGGAAGCCGCAGTGCAAAGGATGGATCTTGAAGACCGGGACTACATGGAGTTGTCTGAAGATGAAGGTTCTGACGACGAGTATGATGTGGAACAGCAGGCGGTTCCATCCGAATGGAACACATACCAGTTCGACAACCTCGTCATCAATGAAGGCTCCTTTGTGCCGTGGGAGTATGACCAGAGCGAGGTGAGGCTAGGAGCTATGTATAAATGCAAGGAGGCCGTGCAGGAGGTGGTCAAATTCTAGGCCTTATCGGTGCGGTGCACATTCACAGTCGTCAAGTCTACCCCAAGATGCTATGACGTGAGGTGCGACATAGGGGGATGCCCTTGGCGAGTGCACGTATTTCAGCCTAAGTGGGATACCTACTGGAAGTGTTCTATAGTGGTCCCTCACACATGCGTCGTTTCTGAGTCAGTGCAGTCCCACCAAAACATGTCATCAGGCATCATTGCCAACCTCATGTTCAGTGAGATCATGGATAATCTAAATTTTGAGCCACGATCCATCATTCGGGTGATTGAGGCAAGGTTTCAGTACACAATCAACTATGCCAAGGTTTGGAGGACAAAACAGAAGGCATTGGAATAAAGGTTCGACACGTTCGAGGATTCCTACCACAACCTCCCCGGGCAACTCCGAGTCATACAAAACAGGAATTCCGGCACTCATATCGACATTCAAGATGCCACGCATATGAAGTGGGCCAATAACAGGGTACTGCAGCTAGAATTCTTCGCCTTTGGTCCATACATCAATGCATTTTGGCACTGCCGTCCAATCTTGTGCGTAGATGGCACATTTCTGACTGGAAAGTACAAGGGCCAGATACTGACTGCAATAGCGACGAACGAGAACAATGAAATTCTTCCCATGGCATTCGCTTTTGTTGAAAGCGAGAATACGGACAGCTGGTTGTGATTCCTGAAGAATATGAGGATTTCTATTGTTCAAGGCTATCCGAATGTATGCCTCATACATGATTGGCATGTAGGCCTGCTACGTGCAATAACCCAGCTGCAACAAGGAGAGAACGTACCACTTTCATAGCCAGATCTACAGAGCAGGTGGTGCATGAGGCACTTGGGTGCAAACTTCTACAAGCAGTTCCGCAACAAGGACTTGAAGAACCTGTTCAAGCGGCTGTGCAACCAAAACCAGTAGCGGAAGTTCGAAGCACTCTGAAAGATTCTAGATGAGCGGATCTAGATGCACAGAAGGGAGGCAACGAGAAGGGCCGTCCCAAGTGCTGACTAGGCCCCCGAAGCATTGCCACAGCTACCCACAGATGCTCCTAGATTGACGAGGAGAACAGGGGCGCAGGTGAAATGCTTCTCAAACTAGATTGAGCACGAGCCTAAGGAGAAGTGGTCGTTGCTACATGACAGGGGTGATGCTCGATATGGTGTCATGACAACCAATCTAGTCGAGGTGTACAACTGGGTCATGCGCGGCGCATGGTGCCTCCCTTTGGTTGGTATTGTGGAGGCAATTCTCCGTGGTACGATGAACTACTTTGTTGAAAGAAGCAACAACGCGTCGCTCGCCATGGCAAATGACAGAGTACTCTACCCCGTCATGGTCACCAAGTACATGGAGGAGAAGGGAAAGAAGGGTGAGATGCACCGAGCATTCAAGATGGGAACAAGGGAGCTTCGCTTCGAGATAATGTGCAGAGATAAAGGACGCCGCGGATCGAACAGGGAGATGGTCACCCACGAGTGCACGCTACGCTGCAGTAGTTGCATATGCACTTGCAACAAACCCCTTCTTCTGCATAGGTCCTGCTCTCATATCATGACCGCATGTTCGACGGTGGCGCAGCATCCCGGCCAGTACCTCTATGAGTATTTCATCAAGGAGGCGGTGATGCAAACCTGGAGTGATGAGATGTATGGTTACGTTGTGGTTGGCCATTTCATTGGCTATCCGACCTGGGAGCAACTAATCTAGGCCCGGGACATTGATAGGCTCAAGGGAAAGGTTGACCGGCGATAGGTACGGCGCATCAAGAATGACATGGACGAAGTAGAAGCCAAACGTTGTACGAAGAAGTGCTCCATTTGCAGGGAGTCTGGGCACACCTTCAAGAAATGCCCCACGAGAAATCCTCAGGACGAAGGAGACATCGGCACTCCGGACGTCGCCGCGGTGACCTCATCCGGTCACCCGACTCGAGGCAGTCCACATGGGGGACGTTGAGGTCACGACCACGAGAAAGCACGAACAGTAGTAATATGTTATTATCAATGTTCTGAATCATCATTTTGATTTGAAACAAATTAAGTGTTATGACATTTTGCTGAATGTTATGTAATATTAGTGTAATTTGTTGTAGTTTTGATAGTAATGGCAAATTCACATTTGTTTCCTTACATAATATGCAGTGCATGTACCTGACCAAGTGTATGAATTCCTGGGCGCGTCGCATTATCACTTACCAATTGTCCTCGCAAAATTCTTTAGAAATTCACCGCACAAGAACAACATACGACGATCACAAAATGTTATTATGAGTCTAACAGATTTCGTACCGTTCAAAATCTATGAAAATCACAAATGCACCAATCGCCTAGGGTTTAGGTGGCGACAGTATCGCCGCCAGTTCAAATGACGCAGTGCACGGACAGCGATAGGGAGGCAAGAGGGCCCCTGTCGCCAGTTCAACTGGCGACAGGGAGTCATTTTTGTAATTTTTTAAGGCGGCTATTTATTTTTGTAAATATCTTTTAAAATAATAATATTTTTTAAAAAAAATTCTGCTTGTGAGGCAGCGAACACGACGTGTCAGCGGCTAAAATGGCATGGTTGCGGGACAAAATAGCAAAAATAACTTCTCCATAAATAAATTATCAAAAATAGCATCACGAACGTACCAGATGATAAATACCCTCGTCCACGTCTCCACCATAAGAAATCACCGCTATAATGTTCGTCCGCACCCAAGGCATGGAGTCGACAAAAAAAACCACGCTACAATGCTTGTCGGCGCGTCCAGCGCATTGATCCGGTGCGCTACGGTGCACGCTATGGTACAAATCTGGGCGTCCAGCGCACTGACTCGGCTGCATTGCTTGCTGCTGCTGGACATGCAGCACCATACTGTTTCTCAAAAGGCCAGACTCTGATCCGGCCATACACGTACAGACCAGAAAATACAACAAAGCAAGGCTTGATGTTATGCATGGAGATGTGACAATAAACACATCTCGGTTCACAAGTGCGTATGCGCCTCTAGATTATTTATTCTTTCATTAGATTATCTACGCATTGTTGAGGGATGTGACTATAAGCATATCCAAACAGGCATGCATGGCAAGACCGTGCCCTCCGGGGGCGGGGGCCGGGGCCGTGGGGCATGGCAGGGCGACGGGAGCAAACACGGCTGGATCCACGGTTATGACTAGGGGTGAAAATGAATTTTTTTATTAAACTTTTTTAAAAAAATTTATTTTAAAGTTAACCCCCACTTTACCTCTTTGGTTACGTCACCATACGTGACGTGACAAAACTTATTTATCCACGAGTCCATTTTGGTCAACTCTTGTCACGCCATCGAAGTGGCGTGATAAGAAGATTAGTCACGCTTACGTACCAAAGGGCGTGACAAAAGTGCTATTTTGGAGACTTATCACAGTGCGTGATAAGTGTTGTTTTGTCACGCCACGGGTGGTGGCGTGACCAAAGAGGTCGAATTGGAAATAAAAGCTACTGGGGTTAACTTTAAAATAAAATTCAAAAAAAGGTTAATTAATAAAAAAAGTTCGGTGAAAACGGATCGGAAACGGACGGATAATGGCTTTGCCATATGTGTTTTCATATTTTTTTCCCAGATCCGGATACGAATACGAATACCTCGGATACGAATACGGATATGAATAATATCGAATACGAATATGGAGCGAATACGAATCGAAACGAATACGATCGCGGATATTTTTCGGAACATAAAAACCCCTTAAATTGTATGCCATAAATTAACGAAAACATATAACTAGTTTATTTGATGCAAATATTCATGAATTGTTCATATTTTCAGTAACCACACATAATATTGGCACTAGCAAGCTGCATTAACTAGTTCATCACAAACATAACACTTAGTTTACCATATTTAGCTCAGAAATCATAACTCACAAAGTCACAAGGCATCACGATTCACACTTAGTTCATCACATACATATATAAAACTTAGTTCACACTAACATTGATCAAAGTTGGATGGTTAATCTATCAAGAAATGACCTGTAACATCCCAAAGTATGTTACCAAAAATAAAATTAATAAAGTTATTATTTTATTGGATTTTATGATATTTAAAAGAGTTTTCTTGCTTAAAAGAAAAAATAATAAAATAAAGTCAATTATTTAATTTCCTTGTTTTTAATGTCAAAAATAAAATTTATTGAGTTTTCTGGGATTTTATTGAATTTAAAGTGAAAAGGGAATTTTAATTAATTTCTTGAATTTTCGGATTTTAAAAGGTTTTTCCTATTTTTCAGAAATTAAAAATAATTTATGTGCAAAAATAAAAACTAAATTTAAGTTGGAATTAATTTTATTAAGTTCAAAATAATTCAAGGAATTTCTGTGATTTTTTTAGAATTTTTTAACTGTATTTGCTATTTTCTAAAAGGCTATTTGATTTGTTGTATTTTCTCAAATTGAAATTATTTAAAATATCATTTTCTTTTTTAGGCCAAAATCAGGATATCTCGACATCATCTTATTCGGATAATCCGTATTCAATATCCGTGATCCGCCGGATAGCATGCCTACCGTATTCGCTTTAGCTTCCGACAAAAAAAATCAATTCGTTTCGAGTTAAAATTATCCGAGAAAATCCGATCCGAGATAATCCGAATCTGTTTTCGTCCAGATCGGTCGGAAACTATCTGATCCGCTTTCACCCCTAGCCATGGCAGCTCCAGCCCTAGGGGCACGGGCGCGCTTGATCTAGTCCCTAGGAGCACGATAGTAACACAACAGGGTCCCTCGCTCCCCCCTCCCCCCTGACGTGCAGGAACGGTGGAGATCGCGTCCGGCCCTTTGAGAGCTGGCGTGTCTGTTGTGTTATTTTTAGCATTATGACGGTGAGAGTGTTCTTTTTATTAATCATGACGCCAACAATGTTGTTTTTGTTAATCATGACGCCACCAGTGTCATTTAGGCCAAAAACTCCGAACATGACTACACAAGAAGCACCTGTACTTTTTTCGAATTAAACCGGCAGAAGTGTTGTGTGTTACATTGATAAAGAAAGGGGGTGGTACAGAACTGCAGAGTGCAGGTTAGGATAAGGCCTTAATTACAAAGAACATAATTGCTCCAAGCATTTGGCCCGACGAGGGACCAAGCTCTATCTCCTCCTTGATCTTTGCCACGAGGTCCGACAAGGCAGCGACTTTATTCTGGAAGATTCTAGTGTTTCGCTCCATCCATATCTCCCATGTGATTAGGATGAGGACCATGGTTGTCGCTCTCCTAGGGAGACCTCCCATCTCAGCGACCTTAGACCACCAGTCAATGATGTTCCCGCTAGCAGGCCATTGAGATGGCTAAAGATTATGAGCCCCTAGCCAGTTCGCCATTGGCTTCCAGACTCTTGTGGAATAGCGACACTGTGCAACAGTTGAACCCAATAAATGAAGTGCGTAGGCGGATTTTGAGGAGTAGGTTCCTTTCAGGGTGAGCTTCCAAGTTATCTCATCCGGGACTCTAGGTGCTAGGTGGATTTGACTGATTCTAGTCCACAGTCATAAGAATGGGGGTTTTGTAGGGTTAATTCCTTATTTGCCACTGGAAGTTGGCTAGATCACTAAAAGACCATCGCGAAATTGCTCGTCCCTTCATTGCCATTGAATCTCAACTTTCATCTCGTTTTTGCCACTCCCGTTAGTCTCGTTAGATCCAGCTGCTGTTAACCGCTGAAAAGTTGTCAAAATGCCCATCCTACCCTTCTTCCTCCCTCCCGTTTGAGCACACGACAGAGAAAGAATAGAGAGAGATCGAAGAAGAGAGAGAGAGAGAGAGAGAGAGAGAGAGAAGAGAAAGAGTAGCGTTGATACACCGTTGAATCGAAATAAGACGGACCCATCCTCTCTGCCCCACTTCTTATCCCCCCAAGCATTTACTCCTCTTCCATCTCTTCTATATGTCTCATTGATCTCTCTTCTATCTTCGCTAGTCTCGCGGCTCACTTTCGAACCATCTCTTCCAGCATTTACTCCTCTCACGCTTCCTGCTTCTCCTCCTCTTACCCCGCTTCTTATCCCCCAAGCAAGCGCATGGTGTGATGCACATCATCTTTTCCTCTTTTCTCCTCTTCTGGTGAGTGGTGAGCACCAACCAAAGCTTCTCTTCACTAGTACAATCAAATGGGTTAAGATGACCAGCAGGAGCCTCCCTCTCCTCATCTGCTCAAGATTCTATCTTGCTCTGGTATGTCGAATGAGGAAGGTGTCAGACCCCTGGGCGTGGAATACCCGTGGATATTATGTGTATACAGTGCTAGTCCCAGGAATAAAGGCTAGCATGCACATTCACAACATTTGGCATCACAATCATACATTCATGATATAAAGTAAAGCAAAAGGGACAGTCTACTTAAGCTATTATAATAGTTATTACAACAACGGCCAACCGGCCAAATAAAAGCAGTCATCAGAGAAAGTAAATAAAAGCGGAAGACATAGTAGTAGTAGCAAAGTCCAGCGGTATGCCCATCCGATCCCGCAGGCAACCGACAAGGAAACAAGGCCTAAGTAGACCCGTCACCGAACCCATCGGTGCCAGGTGCAAAGAACTCATCGTCTGACGTCGGCTCATCTGCGAATTCTAAACCAACAACAATAGCAAGATTGAGTACTTGTGTAATCAGCAAGACTTGTAGTGTATCACAAAATCATATTAAATACAAGGCTGTCAAATATATGGCTCTACTCTACAAGTTCTTTTGCTCAAAGCCAAGTTTATTTGCAATAATCATAAGTAATAATTTGCAACGGAATTTGAAAGAGCAGTTTAGGAAAAAGTACATACAAGACAGTAAGTAAGGTAACTGAACAAGTAACAACAACACCCACAAACCTACTCGGTTGTAAGCAAAAATATAATCAATATTCTGCCATAGAAATGGCACTAACAAATTCATGTTCAACCATAGAAATGGCAGTCCTGCTATAGAAATAGCAAATCAATCATAGAAATGACAGCTCAACTATAGACATAGCAACAAAGCCATAGAAATGGCAGTTAACTCAACAAATGAAAAACCCCATGTCATTACCCCAATCTTTTGTAACAAAATAGTTTAGAAAACAAAGCTACCGCCATACCAGCCGCACTAAGCATGCTCATGACCGCGAGTGCGGCTATTCGAATAGTTTATCACTCTGCAGAGGTGTACAACTTTACCCATAGTACACGGTATTCCAGTTGCCTGAAATATCTCTATATCGCTGCTCACTGTCGAAGGTAAGCAACCTAGAGTTCGCGACGCAGCCTTTACATTATCTAGTCCTAACCCTGCACTAGCCCTGTGAATGATTGTCCCCAATTACTCGAATAGAAACCCGTAGTATGAGGAGTCCTCACTTACCGGATAGAAACCCGATAAGGAGTCCCTCATTTGACGGATAGAAACCCGTCAGGTAAGTCTTTCACTACACCCGAATAGAAACCCATGGGAGTGAGCCATTCGTAGTTGTGTCGGCAATAGAAATTACGCGCACTGCTCCTGCCTACTATCATGCAAAGCTAAGATTTCAATAACTTAGTTAGCTACGACCATCCCATAATAGCACATATGGTTGTACGGTTAGGTCTTAGTCCCAGATTTGCTGGTTTCAGTCCTTAATCGACTACGGGCGAGATCTCTACCCTATCTACTAGTGAGTCGCAATCCTCACTCTTCCAGAATACAATATAACTCGCCCGCATCTAAAGACTAAAGTTTTCATGTCATTTTCATATAAAATAACAGAGGTAACTCCTCTAGACATTTTTCAAAATAATCCCAACTCGCAAAATAACATATTGCCCTTTAATCAATTTTCAGAATTTCTATTGCTCTACTTCCAATTTTTGTACGACAATCGTACTAAAAAAAAATCCTAATTTGACATTATCTATTGTCTAACCCATATTATAAAAGTTACAACAGTAAGAGATCAATATTTCAAGGAGACAAATGCAGCAAGTAGGATTTACACTACCAATTTCCCGATAATAGCATTTTCATACAAGAAAATACACGTATGCATAATAAGATTTGCAAAACAAAGTACAATAAGTAAAATACTGTGATCAATATGATCAAAGGGGGTGCTTGCCTTGCTCTTGGTGTTATGGAGATATGTTCGATTGATCGTCGCAAGAATAGCCCGAATAATCGATGTCTAAAAAGAGCCGGAAAAGAATTAAATATCAACCAACCAAAATAAATAGTAACCAAAAATAAATATTTTTACATATTCAGGTAGAACATGATTTTAGACGAATTTAGAGACCAATTTCACTTAATTTGGAGTTGTGTAGCAAACGTTATTAAGGTTTTACTCCATTCGGTTTGATAAACCAGATTAAATGGAAAATACGTTTTCTAATGGAGAAAGCATATTCTCACGGCTGTTATTTCAGAGTTTATGCCTTCACTAAAGGAAAACGTATCCCAGCTATAACTGAAAGCGTATTTTCTATTTTCCATTAGATTTTCGATTAAAACTGACAGGTGGGGTCCACTATCAGTGGCTAGGTCCACAAGCACAGTGCGTAGACCGGTGGTCTATACGCGCAGGGTGCACAGGTTCACAGGGAGTTTTTCTATGCACTAAAGCTGTGGGGTCCACATGTCATAGACTTAAAAGAAGTTAACGTTTTGAGTTAACTTAACGGCCTGGTCCCACACGTTAGTGACTCATTAGCATTAACTAAACAATTAAATGGTTAGTTAGCCCCAATGGAGTCATTAGGCACGCTGATGACGAGCTACGGTGCTCATCACCGCGGTGGCGCCCATGCCCGCGCTACTCGCCGGCGATGTGGGGCTCGGCGAGGCCAGTGAGTGCTCAAAACGGAAACTACACACTAATGCGTACCTACCGGCACCGACGGCGTGGCCTGAGGTGGCTCATCGCGGTGGCGCACCGGCGACGAGCGGAGGAGCTACTACGGCAAATGACGACAACGCAAATGAGCACTGCCCTGGGCAAACGAGCACACGCATAAGCATCTAGGGGCTACTAGGAGTATACTGGAATGACGCGAAGCTCTCAGCGTTGTACGGACAGGGAGGAGTTAGCGCGGGCAAGGATGGGTGCGGCATTGAACGGCGACGCGACGCGGGTGGTTGGGCTGGAGCAAAACCACTGGCAGCGAGGAGAAACCGGGGGCGCGGCGGAGCTCTCACGCTCGGGTGCACGCTGGCGCGACTGAGCGCAAGGTGGACGATGGGTCCAGCGCACAGGGCCCACCAGTTAGCGAGACAGCGAAACAGTACGAGTTGATATAATCTCCACGGTCCGATCAGAAATGGATGGTCCTGATTGAGAGTATCGTTCAGATGGCCTGAACGGCCCAATCGATTTGGTCCGTCCGATCGAGATTGAATGGTTCAGATCGCGTGTCATTCGGACGGTCCGAACAGCCCAGTTGATCTGGACAGTTGATTTCAAATCCAACGGCTCAGAATCGCCGGGTCCGACTCACTTATGGAGTTGGTCTGGTTCGACCAGGCTGTTTGGACTCGAGCCCGAGGAACAGTACAGGCTTTTGATTTTTGAATTAACAGCTAAAATATTTGCCGATTTAATTCACTAATCAAACAAAGTCCAAAATTAATTAAAAAAAATTTGTGTAGACTACTGGGCTCAAGTAGTTTCTATAGTAAATTTTTTCCAGAGGTTAATACCTTCCATGAATTTCTACAAAATTCAAACAAGGTGCTGTTCCAAAGGGGTTGTAATGATTTTCTAAAAAAAAATTTCCTATAGAAATTTTGTTGAATAGTTCCTGGGATAAATATCCCGAAACCATTCTCTCATTTAGAAATCTTTGCTTTGTTTTATCTATTTCCTTTTTAGCACCTAATTGTAGTTCAAGTTTTATTTTTAAAACCATCACAAGATTTTCAAAAAGGCAAAGTTTAAATGCAAATGTTCAAAGGAACTTTTCCTAATGCATTTATATTACTTAATCCCAAGATTAGGATTTTGGGATGTTACAGAAGGAGATGGTGGCGGCAGCTTGACCTAAGACTCACCGAAGGCGACAAAATCCACAACGTTAGCAGTTCGGGGAAGATGAGGGAGATGGTTTTGATTCTAGCGAACCGCTGTGGGAATGAAAAAATTGTTGAGGGGGAAAGAACAAGGAGGATGTGGAACATATTTTGACACGAGAAGACCTTGATGAATCTCACCTGAGTTGGAGATCGGCGGTGTTGGGCAATGTCGGTCTTGGGGAAGAGCGCCGCCTTGCCTGGACAAGCTCACCACCGATCCACACGCCTTGCTCATCATGGTCGCCTCGCTTACGACGAATTTCCCTATCGATCTAGAGCCCTCCATCTCAAGCTTCCTAGACGCCGCCTAGTGAGCTCCTAAGGACCTCATCGCCTTGTCCCGAGCTCATGCGACGGCGAGGCAGCATGTCCCGCGACAAGCTCAAATCAAGCAACCAGAGTGGGTGCTACTGCTTTAGAAGAGGAAGGAGGGGGATAGGCAGAGAATCCAGCAACGGAAAGCCTTGGATGGGCTGGGCCGGTGGTAGAAGAGCAAAGGATCCGACGAGGAGATCGGGTGGTGAATGGAGCCGGTGGCGAGAGGGTGGCGGCGACGGCAGACCAGTAGGGAGAGGCTTGGGATGGCAGATCTGGCGGTGGCAAATCAACAAGGGGAGGCATGCTGGTGGCGGTCAGCCGATGATGGGAGGAAGGCATGCTAAGACATGAAGAGGAAGGAAGAAATGATAGGGGAAGATGAAGGGCAATAATGCATTTTCGTGTCCAACCTAACACCTAACTCATGGTCAAGAGACGACAATGGCATGAAAGGGATGAAAGTTGAGATTCAATGGTAATGAAGGGACGAGCAATTTCACGATGGTATTTTAGAGACCTAGTCAACTTTCAGTAGCAAATAAGGAATGAACCCTTTGCTAGATATGGTGGAGTGTCAAGCCTGTTAGGATGTTTATGTCCTACACCCACCACCCATTCTGTATCGCCGAGGCACCCAGCACCTGTACTCAATTACTCATGACCCATTACTTGAATCTACGGCTGTACGTACCTACAATTTGACATTTGATACATTAGCTTAATTGTAGCCCAGACGGAGCATATGAAATTTTAGTTTCAGTAATCACTCGGCCGGATGAGCTCACTGCCTGGGTGTACCTGCACTGTTTGTATTAACTCTCTAGTCTATTCTTATTTTCAAGGAACACAACTATCCGTCCCCATACTTTTTTTAAGACCAAAAACCATTTCTGGTTCGGCTTTGATTGTAAGCAATCAGGTTCTTACAGACTTGGGATACCAATTTTACACGCGGCCCAAACAACAATAAAGTTCTGAGGAAACCAAGAATCTAGAGCAAACTAGGAAATGAAACTACCAAATTAGATCAACATTTCTGGGTAGAAGATTTGCCAGGTCAACACCATGTTCTCCTCTTCCTAGATCTTCTTCAAACACTCGTTGTCCTTGATTTTACGCGTGAAATCCTCCAGCTTGGATCACTCCTTTTGTCGCACCAAAGTCTTTTGCATTGCTGCATATGAGAAATCAATCTTAAGATATACAATGTCGATGACGACACAAATTCACCTCGAAACATCATATCGTTTCTAATCAAAGTGTCCAACACACTGCTACAACCTCTAGGTAAGAAAATGACCCAGAATGTGTGAACCCGAACAATTAACTACAACTAAGCAATGCTAATCGGTAATTAGCAGTAATTATTATTTTTAATCAAGAACCAATCATAATCACAAATCAATATCAAGCACATCGTCGAGAAATTTCATATAAAATAATACAATCCAAATTCAACAACAACATCTACAATATATATTATAACCACAAGAATAAATCGTCGATATAACTTGGAGTCAATCACAATAATTCATCACTAGCAAAGAAACAACCTTAATACAATATCTGAGATAAATCACAATAAGAACACATCACAAGCGAAATTAAAACATTATTGCAAACTTAGAAATTATTACAAGAATCCATCTCCAGAAGTTACAAATGAACTTGAAGGGTAATAATGCAACATTGTTACGTTCTCGAATAAATTACAAGAATTAATTGCGGGAAAAAGTAAAATGTTCATATACATTTAGAATTAAATTACATGAATTATTTACAACCGATCAAAATATAAATTACAACATTTAATTAAATTACAATATAAATTCTTGCATTGTATTCCGCCGAAGCCCTCCTTGTACCATTGTCCACCTATCGCCATCTAGTCGAACCATTTCCGCGGCCAAATCCAAACCCTGTCCACATAGCCATTTCCCGCAAAGACCAGTAGACCAGTAATAAACCAAAAGCGATAAAATAGAGTTAGAGTAAAGAGAGGTTGCCGTCAGATTTCACGAAGATCATAATGGTTCCCAAACGAACCTAGGTTAGTTGGCACCGTCTCACCTCCAGTGGGTCTCATCATCCGGCATTTATTAGAATCTGACACCCACGTATACTGTCTTGCCTCAACCGCAAGAAATCCCATGCATACTGGCTTATGGACCCTTGGTCCATAAGTTTGCCTAGCCAACTAGTAGCTTCAGAGAGAGAGAGTTGGAGATAAGGAATGGTAAAAATGGGAATGCACAAGCCAAGTGATAAGGGCAGCCGAATGCACCCCCCCCCAATCAGCCATCTCCCCCACATAAGCACATCTCCCACTTCACAGCCACCTCAAAGCATCACAAAACCCCTCATTCCCATTCACAGCCAAAGGCAAGCACAAAGCCAAAGCTCCAACTCTCAAACCTTCCTCCTCACATCACACATTGACAACCAAGAACAAGCCACCCACTGCCAAACACCACTTACAAGGCATAGCAAGAACCCAAGGCAAGCACGAGCAAAGCCTCATCACCATCAACCATTCAAACCACAAAGAGCAAGAAGGAGAGGAGCATAGAGGAAAGGGAAGGCCGGAGGAACAAGAACGACGCCAAGAGAAGACCAACAAAGACCACCAGGAGGAAGACCATAGAGGGACCGACGCGACCAACAGGAAGACGGGAGAGCACCCTCACCGCTTCATCATCGAGTGCTACCATCCCATCCTCGAACCGAACCGACAAGGTAGCCCACATTTATTCCCCTATCTTTTGTCCAACATGAACCCCCCCTTTAGTATGAACAAAAATGCACAGCGAGCACTCATGCAACCCTAAGCTCTCAGTAACCCATCACAGAGCATAAAGCCGAACCCCACCTCAGGAGCTAAACCTATCACAATAGCAATATCCATGGCCTAATCCTTCCCATCACAGAGCAGTGGGGGAGAGTAGAGAAAGTGGAGAATAGTTACCAATACGTCACGACAACCATGGTAGTAGCCACCTCCATCCGTCCCACTATATTTATGCATCCAGCCTTCATCATAAGCATGTATGTATGAACATCAACAACACACATCAGTATAACAGTCAAGCATCAAAAGACTTAATCAAGTATAAGCATGTAAAACCGAAACCGGAGTGGGCCAGGCAAAGCCGATAGCGTGTCGGCTGTAGGCCAAGTCGCAGCCAGGCCTAGCACCAGCACCAAGGCAGGTGGCTTGGCACCAGCACCAAACCGGGTGCGGCTCAAACCAAAGGCGCGGGCGCGCCGAAGGCCGAGGGCACGAGTAACCTATGAGCGGCCGGAGGCACGTGGGCCAGAAGAGGAGGCGCGACTCAGGCATGCGCGAGGGGGGGACGGAGGGGCTGATGTGGCTCAAGATCTGGCAGAGCCGGCAAACCAGAGTGGACCCAGCGAACGAAGCGACATGGTGGCGCCTGGAGGCTGTGGGTGGTGGGCCGAGAGGAGGGCGGCACTGCTAGGCAGAGGCACACGCTGGGCCGAGCCCAAGAAGATCGGCGATGGTGCGGGGGAGGAAGCGACGCCGGGGAGGAGCGAAGAGGCGGCAAGTGTGGCACGGCGCGACGTAGGAGCCCGGAGGAGAGAGTGGCGTTGTGGGGAGACCCTGGGGGGAAGAGAGAGAGGCACTGGAGGCGACGCTAGCGGCGCCAAGAGCTGGGCCAGCCGGAGGAAGGGGGAGGAGCAAAGCTCCAGAGGGAGTTTACGAGGGAGGGAGAGAGAACCATAGGAATGAGAGGAGATTAGGGAAGAAAGCAAGTGAAGGAATGCCTGGGAGTTCATTCGGCCATGAGTAGTAGTGAGGAGAGGGAGAGAGAGAGAGAGTGGATTGTAAATGAGTGGATAAGGAATTTCAGCCATATGGCATTAGAGAAAGTGAGGGTAAAAAGGGAAAAAGAGAGGGAAGGAAAAGGAAATCTAAAAATAAAATTTTTACAAAAATAAATATAGTTAGAGGGAATGCATACACACCATACTTGCGATTTTCGAACAAATCGCCAAAAGTATGGAATTTTAAACCGCGTTAGAATATTTAACAGTAGACCAACCGACAAAAAATCAAAAGCGGAGAAAAATGGGTAAAATAAATCTAATAAAGTCTCCACTGCGTGATATAAATAATTTAACGTGTTACTTGCGAGTTTCGGTCAAATCGCCAGAAAATTGAATTTTTAAACCACGTACAGTTAAATACCAGTAGATAGACCAATCTAAAATAAAAATAGAAAAATGTGTAAATATCAATATGAGACTTTTTAAAATCAATAAATCACCGGTAGATCCCAATAAACTAGACAAATAATCTGTTACATTAGAAATAATTTAATCATAATAAAATAATAAAAATAAACAACCCCGAGTTTAGTTAGAGAAATAAATAAATGCGTGCGCAACTAAATAAAATCAATTAGGCGTATTTGCATGAATAAAATTTGATAGACTTAGTAAAATGTGAGTACAAGTAGTATTTTATTTTCTGTGTGTTAAAACGCGTGTTTTGGCAACTTCGACCCTAGGCGAATAAGTAGTAGAAGCGACCCTTTGTTGGAGAGTGCTAACTTAACGGGGATCCAAAAAATATATTATTAAATTAAAATATACTAACAAAATAAAATCCACTAACTTACGTACACATAATATCACTTAAAATCAACTAAGTATTTACTTGTTTATTATTCACCGCTCATCAGTATAATTACAGGAGGACGAGCCCACGCATGAGGGAGTAGATGGTAATCTTGATTTAAATCAGCGTCTACCTTTTCTACGACTACAAAGGCAAGCTATTCTCTTGACCATAAATATAGTTATATTAAATATAAACTGTATATTGTTGTATCATATATTTATTGCATGAAACTATATCTCGAAAATCAAATCGAATAAATGAGATAATGAGAACAGAGATGTTGAATGAGATGAGGAAAGATGAATATTAGGCTGGTAAAGGGGGCCCGTGGCAGGAAAGAGATAAGGGGAGAGGTGGGACCATTTGCATATGGATAGTATATAAGGACCAACAAAACTCTTACTCGGATTTGAGGTCGTAAATTCAGTGCCAACTATTTTCCCGTTTCGACGGGCAGAAAATGCTACATTGTTACGTAATTATGCCATCCACATCGGGTAAGTAATTATGTAGGATCAAGATGGTGCTATAGCGCTAAGTGGAGTGTTGGGTGAAGGTAATACCGGCCCAACCAACATTATTGGAACTCGGTGAATGACGAAATCAGCACCGTGACGAGGTCAGCACCGACAGAAAGTAATGGGTGGAGGAATTAATTACGTAACTTGGAAAACATTCTGTATTCTGATCTCGAACCCGCATCTAAGGAAATACAGGGGATCTAGCTCAGAGAAAGCTCAGAATAGCTATGGGTAAAGTGGTACAAACCTGCGCAGTGCTAAACAAAATCATGAATTCATGCCAGCCTCCTGGATTGGAGTCTACGGGGACCGCTAGGGGTCTATCTTCTCTCCGAGTGACAAATAGTCCTTTCAGTATTAAAACTTGTCACTTAAAGTTTTGATGAGTTATTTATTTTCAGAAAAGATATGAGCTAGAAAATGTAATAACAACAGAGATGAGTCATCCAGTGCATTTTGCTATTAATGCTTGCTGAGTACATTAGTACTCAAACTTGCTATTATTCTCTTTTGTTAGATCTTAGTTCGGCTGGGAACTATCCCGAATGGGACAAAGGACACACAGGTACCGAAGGCGTTGACTACGAGGACCATGGCGAGCTGGGCAACTAATTCGACGACCGAGGCTAGTAGACAACAGGAGGATCAAGGCAGGCAAGCGAGGGGAAATCCGTTTCTCATTGTAATTAAATAATTGTACTGAAGACCATAGCCTTGCGTGGCTAACTGTGTAATAAAATGCAGTTTTTATCTTATTATTCTGCTGCGTAGACTTTGGTAAGCCTTATTATTCGTTGGAGCGATAACCTACCGAGTAGACAGATTGTAATCCGTATGCTTAAGTGTGATTACCCTCTGAAGTAATCATTCTCCAACCCAACACACCTCTCAATACAAATTGTGCTGCTGCACAGCCAAACAGTATGTGGATTTACGTTTCTACCTCTCCACACAGCTTGCAATTTAGGCCCCCTTGCCAACTCCTACGAGTTTGTTCTTCTGCCCATGGAACTCTGTCATGCCACAACATCCACAGGAAGATTCTAATTTTCAGTGGCAATTTAGTTCTCCACATCTCTTTCAGTTTCAGATTTACTACCACCCTATCTGTTAGGGGGGAATTCACTATTTGCCCTCCCTTTAGTTGTGTTTTCAGATTTTGCTCTCTTTCCGACCTAATACATTTTTGCCCTCCTTTGTCTAATTCTTGATTTTGCCCTCTTTGCATTATTTTATTCTTTTTACTCGTTTTCCGTTACATGGCATGCGAAATGACTCTTTTGCCCCTCGGTTAAGCCTGACCCTTTCCGTCGCATCCAAAGTGAACTCATGGTCAAGTTCTGCGAGGGCAGATCTCCGCCATCCTCGGCGAGGTGTTCGCGCCTCACGCCGAGTTCATACTCCCCGACGGCCGGGCTCTCCCTACCGGCGGCCGCTCCGCGCCTCTACGACAGCGGCCGGGGGCGTCGACCGCGACTTCGCTCATTGTCCTCGCCCGGTCGACTCGACGCCTCCTCCTCGAGATCGCCATGAGGACGCCTAACATCGTCTTCCGCGCCTCCGCGCTGCCGTCGCCGCCGCTTTCGGCGACCACATCAAGCCGCTTCGGCGGCAGTGTCTGGCGCCATTGTCGGCTTCGCGCGCGCGGCTGCTGCCCGCCGGCGTGGGCGACCTCGCCAACCACGGATTGCATTCGACTCGTGGGCGCCTCGACGACACAGAGATACTCGTCAGCGCCCGCTCCAGCGGTGCGGAAGACCCTCCATCGACAACGATGGCGGCGGCAACAATTTCGACTCCTTCTCGAGGCCGGGTGGTCGAGGAGATCTCCGCCCGCCGATTAAACCGACCGCCGTCTTGAGTGGGGCGAGACTAGCCGCGACTACCTCACCGCCGTCAAGGAGCTTCTTGTGCTCGCGACGCTGCTATGATGCCTCCGCCACGCGAGGAGGCCTTAGACAACCACATGGTCATCGGTAGGCGCTCTCCGAGCACCGCCTCTTCCGAGACGCTTGCCCGGCTTCATTCCGCGCCTCTGAGCTCTAGCCTCTCGATGTCCGCCGCACTTCCGCGGCTGAACCGCCAGATGTATGCTGGTCGCCACGCCGAGGCCAAGGAGGAGTACCTTCTTGCCCTTGACGCCGCAGAGGCGGGCGGCACCAGATCGCGGACATTCTCCGCATATCCATGTCAACCTTGGTATTGCAATGGAGGTGAGGATGGTGCTTGGTGCCTGTGAGCACTACCGAGAAACCGCTATACTGTGTCCATCCCATGCCCGGGCGCTCAAGCTAATTGGGAGCGCACTCTTTGGTGTTGGCGAGTACCGTGCAGCCGAGAAAGCACTGGAGGAGGCCATCTTCTTGAAGCTAGACTATGCTG
The DNA here is from genome assembly GCA_036346405.1 of Phyllostachys edulis. NCBI lineage: Eukaryota > Viridiplantae > Streptophyta > Magnoliopsida > Poales > Poaceae > Phyllostachys > Phyllostachys edulis. The sequence continues at coordinate 68,592,569 of CM070554.1, read as the reverse complement.
ATGCGCATTGTGACCTTGGGTCAGCCTTACATGCTTTAGGGGATGATGACCGTGCGATTCAGGAGTTCTAGAAGGCAATTGATCTCAAACCCGGGCATGTTGATGCCTTATACAATCTTGGAGGATTGAACATGGGCCTTGAGCCGCTTCTTGTGAGGCTGCGAGACGATCTCTCGTGTCTTGAGCATCCGAGGAAGCAGTCAGGCCGACCGAGGGCAAAAGAGTCATTTCGCATGCCATGTAACGGAAAAACGAGCAAAAAAGAATAAAATAATGCAAAGAGGGCAAAATCTGAAGAGTTAGACAAAGTAAGGGGCAAAAAATGTATTGGGTCGGGAAAGAGAACAAAATCTGAAAACGCAACTAAAGGAAAGACAAATAGTGAATTCCCCCATCCGTTAGCACTCTATACAGATACCTTGTAGCAATTTTTCCTGATTTCTCCGATATCCATCTCACTCTATCCCTTTCATCAGTCACAACTCACAGCCGCTGTGGATAATCTCTACAAGCTAGGTTCAAGTCGCAACTGCATTGGAAGTTCAGATGGGAATAAATAGCTGCGCATTTCTCCGGATCGGAAAGGAACTGGCACAACAAGGCGTCGACTTTTCCTCCGAGGCTGAGGCTGGTGGAAGAACAGCTCAACAACAGCAGAGCAACGAGTTTTCAAGAGCATTTCCATACAACAAGTCAAGAGCATGCCAAGAAAAAAATATAGAAAGAAAAAGAAGAGAAGAAAAGGACCTCCATTAGTTTGTACATTTCTTAACATGCAAGCGAGGGATTTACCAGGTAACGAAGAGGGAAAAAGAGAGAAGAAAAACAGCAGCGACAGCGACCTGCAAACGCGTCAAGAAGAAGAAGAGAAGCTGCACAGCACACGGCAAGCGGAGCGAAGGAAAAGGAACGCGAATCACGCATGCGCGTCATCAGAATCAGATGGCGCTGCCGACTCCGAGGGGTGGAGGGCGCGGATCTTGATGTGGTAGCGCGGCGGCGACTTGGCGGCGGCCGTATCGTGGTAGCCGAAGCCGAGGTGGGCGCCGCACTTGCGGCAGAGCAGACGCGTGCGGCGCGTGAAGAGGCGACGCGCGCGCACGTCCACGCACCGGAACTCGTCCACGTGGCCGAACCGCGCGTCGTTGATGGCGTCGAACGTCACCACCCCGCGCCGGATCGAGCGCCCGTACCCGCCTGCCCCGGCGCCGACGATGCCCGCCGTGTTCCGCGCCGACGAGCTCAGCTTCAGGTCGTACCCGCACGCGCCGCAGCTGCACTTGACAAACACAAGAAGAGATTCAACGTTGGGCTAGCAAGAAGCCATGAAAGAAGCAAGAACACGGCAGGTGGAGGTGACTGACCAGTAGGTGACGGTGGAGTGCGTGGAGAGGCTCCTCGGAATAGTCATCTCCTTCGCCTCCATGTCCATGCCGATCGATGTACGAGCTAACAAGTAGCTTATCGCGCGCTTCACTTGTTGCTTGAAATTATTTGGCCTCGTGTTGGTGAGAGATGAAGAAGAGTACTGGTACTATATAAAGGCGTGGGGAGGAGAGCCCCGGTAGTACGTGTGATTATTTCTGGCTGGAAGGTGGAAGAGCATGTGGGTCTGCACCGACCGCAACTAGACCTAATAAGAGCTAAGAGTCGATGCCGTGCCGGCAGGCACGACAGGTTGCGGGCCACGGCGGCACCGTATGGTGAACTCGTCGGGCCGGGCCGGGCTGGCCTGATATAGACTGTCATTGGTGAGGTCCAGTACGGCATGTGGGCACGCCGAGCCACAATCAGGTTGTGCCGGCACGAGCACAACACACGGTGTTGTATGCGTGCCTTGGCCGTTGTCGTGCTTGCCTGTCGTCGCTTGGCCAGGCCATGGGTAGGATGGTGGTGGAGGGGATTGAGGTGAGGGCGGTCGGATCTTGTGCCTGGGAGGAAGAATAGGGGAAAACAAAGTTAGAGGGAGAAGAGGGGAAAAGAGAGAAAAAAAGGGGAAGAAGGGGAAATGCTGAAATTTAAGTAATTACGTAAAAGTATACAATGTTATTGTCTCATTAAAAACCTTACGTCCTAGAGTGGGTTCCCTCGATAAAGAAAAGAATACCGTAACTACATTCATGCATATATATCGGCTACTTGATATTAAGATCGGCTAAAATATGCACGATCTTGGGATCCTCCAATTGATGTTGTTGTCGCTCATATGCCTTCTGCCAATCCTTGAGGCAGATGCTTGCCTTTACTGTCTCGGGCGTAAGAGACGATCTCTTTTTTTTCAATTCTTCTTCTTACCATGCTGAATGTCGCCTCAGAAGGGACAGTCAACACCGGAATAACTAGGACATCCTATGCAAAATGGCACAATACGAGAAATATACGATGGTTGTCTCTCCACCATTCGAGAAGCTTGACCAGTTGTCGACAGGCCACGACAACAGTCTTCCTCCCCTCTCCTTGACTACCATGGTGATGACGACCATGGCGACATCGGCAAGGTGAGGTGCCAACTACCGCTGTGACACGCGCCACGGGCTGCACTGGGCTGCATCGAGCTTTTCACCCTGTGCCGGTCCGGCCACGACCTATTGGAGCAGACTATACCGTGTCGCCCAACATGCCCAATTCTCAAGCCCGACACGGTCCAATCATTCGTGGCGTGCCAGCCCGGCCCACCACATATCATGCCATATCATGTTTGCGTTGTGCCGTGTCAGCCTGGCATCGGATCCGGCTTGGAAAAACACGGTCTAACTCCGAGGACTAAGCAAACAGGATAATGATGGCTTATTATGTGCAGCAGTACATGTACTACTACTAATTAACGAAGGTTCATCAATAGTGACGTTGACTTTGCAGGTGCAGGCGCCAGGCGGGAACATGCATGATGTGGGGCGGTGCTGTCAATGTGATCTTTCTCTGCCACTCCTGCCCACGTTGCAGCCAACCCAACCATCTGCGTAGTATCATCGTCACTCTGGCTTTTTTTCCCCCAGTTTCTTCTTACCCTGTCATTCCAGCCTAGTGGGCTGTACTAGCTGCGGCCCAATCATGAGAGAGGCTGCTCTTGGCTCAGAAGGCCTCCCAACTTCTTACAAGTTTGGGCTCACATTTCAATTTCAATCGTATGCCGCCACCAGCGAATTTCTTTTGGGTACCACTAGCGCCCGGATACACGAAGAAACCTTCTCATCGTACGCAACATCGGTAGTGAATAGCTTAGGCAACCATTGTAATCAATGCATTCAATAAAATACAGTGAAAAAATACCGAGAAAATTTGAAAAAAAGATATTATCTTCTTACCGAAAGAAGAATGAATACCGTGAGTATATGACTTAGCTAAGTAGGTGTCATCTTCATCCCCACAAACATCCACCATCCCCTCGTGAGAGCTCCACCTCGAATAGGTGGATCATTGACAATTCAAAACAAAAAACCTAGGATTGCTATAAAGATCGTATGAAAAAAAAGTATAGCAAATTAATCAAGGAGTACAATATTGCAAAAAATAGAAGACACCGTCAAGAAACACAATGGAATCTTTGGTGCAAAACCTGCAACATTCTACAAATGTAGATGCAACAATCGTAAAAAAAAACATTTGGAAATCCAAGAAAAACTTTAGAAATCATCATTGCAGCATTGGGGGAAAATAGATGCAACAACTCAAATAACCTATTGTAACATTCCATTCTCGTCAGAGGAGGCGACAGCTAGCCTGGTGCTTGTTGATGATTATCCAAGATCCGGAGGAGCAGAAGGCGGTTCGATGCCTCGTCAATGGCCTAGTGCTCATCCCAACACCTCATTGGAGACCCCTCTGTTTGCCATTAGCACACATCTGCCGCCCCAATGCTCCTTCGGCCACCATCCGACGCAGCTACTCACCCCCCCCCCCCCGCCGTTTCATCCTCGCTCTCTCATGGGTGTCATCTTCATCCCCACAAACATCCACCATCCCCTCGTGAGAGCTCCACCTCGAATTGGTGGATCATTGACAATTCAAAACAAAAAACCTAGGATTGCTATAAAGATCGTATGATAAAAAAAGTATAGCAAATTAATCAAGGAGTACAATATTGCAAAAAATAGAAGACACCGTCAAGAAACACAATGGAATCTTTGGTGCAAAACTTGCAACATTCTACAAATGTAGATGCAACAATCGTAAAAAAAAAACATTTGGAAATCCAAGAAAAACTTTAGAAATCATCATTGCAACATTGGGGGAAAATAGATGCAACAACTCAAATAACCTATTGTAACATTCCATTCTCGTCAGACGAGGCGACAGCTAGCCTGGTGCTTGTTGATGATTATCCAAGATCCGGAGGAGCAGAAGGCGGTTCGATGCCTCGTCGCTGGCCTAGTGCTCATCCCAACACCTCATTGGAGACCCCTCTGTTTGCCATTAGCACACATCTGCCGCCCCAATGCTCCTTCGGCCACCGTCCGACGCAGTTACTCACCACTGAGAGAAGGAAGAAGTCTGGCAAGTACATCTTAGTCCTCTCTTTGGGCGCGACCAAGTGGACAAATCAGGGAGACCGGATGCACTTCCTAAGGACATCATCACTGACAAGTAGAGGAAGCTCACGGGAAGCAACTCGCACGTCAGATAATGCCCCAGCCAGATTTATTATTAATTTTTGTTCTTTTGATGGACGTGAGACGAGTGGGTGTGGGTGTGTGTGTGTGTGTGGTTGGGGGATGCTCCTACACCAAGGAAGGAGGAGGCGAGAACTGCGTGGGATTGGACGAGGAAGAGATTAGGGTGTGGAGAACAGAGGAGGAAATGAGTTGTCGTGTGAAACGAATGGTGGGGGGAAGGCTCTAGAGAAAGCACAAGTGGGGAGAGCCCGATTTTAGGTTTGCATCGGACGTACGCACTACTACAAAAAGGCTAATACTAGACACCTTATCATAGACAGTTGACCAAAACCGTCAGTGTTAAATACAATCACAGACGATTTCGGTTTAGCGTCTGTCTGTGTTACTAGCTGCGCTAAAAACCGTTTGTGAAGAGGTAATATCACAGATGGTTCATATTGAAAACCGTTTGTGAAGTATCACAGACGGTTATTGAAAAGAACCGTCTGTGATATTACTAAATATCACAAACCATTTTTTATTAAAAAAACCTTCTGTGGTATTACTAAATATCACAGACATTTTTTTATAGAAAAAACCTTTTGTGATACTTCACAGACGGTGTTTAATACAAACCGTCTGTGATAATTAACTAATCACAGACGGTTTGTATAAAAACCATCTGTGATATTTCGCCGCCGCCTTATATCCCTCTAGATCCCCCCCTCCCCCCTAATTCAAACTTTCACACCAAAGTAGCGTCCTGACCTCTCAACTACTCCAGTCGATTCCGCCATATATACTGCCTGCATGCGTCCAACTACTCTAGATCGATTTCGCCGCCTTCCCCAAACCGATGTAAGCGCCCCGTCTCCCTGACGACGCCGACTACCGTCGTGAGCTCCTCCGCCTCCGGTTGTGACGCTACGATCCACTACAGAAGACACTTTTGTCGTAAGAGTGTTTTGTGCAGTGTCACCGTCGTGATACAACGGTGACGCTGCCGCCTCCTCTCCTTTATTGCCATTGATATCCCCCGTGCGATCCCCTCCCCTCTCTTCCTTGATGCTTGGATCTGAAATTACGAAATTGATGGATGGCTAGGGTTTTGACCATGTAAATCTTGATGCTCGTGCGTGTGAAAATTAATTGTTGATGCCTCTAGATTTTTTTTCTTCTAGCAATTTTTTGAAGACTTCAATCCATAGACTAGATTAACTTTTCGACCCTCTTGAAGTCATGATCCATGGATTCTATCTTTTCCACGGTGATCGAAAAGTCAATTTATTCCATGGAATGTATCTTTTCCATTATCTTACCCATAGTGGAAGAACTCCAAGGACCGATTATTTTCTTCTAAAGAAATATATTCGGACTTGAGAGGTTTGGAGATAAGAACTTTAAAACGAAGTAGGAGTAGGAAAGACAGAAAGTCTGTGCGTAAGTTCTGTCCTTCTGATGGTTATTTATAGGCTATCGACTTATAGCAAAGTTAAACAGAAGTCCAACCAATAAAATTTTATTAGAATCCTTCCCAATAAATCGTTGGAAAATGAAAGCGTCACTGTCTCTTCGGGAATTATTCTTCATGAAAACGATTGACGTTCCTGTTCTTATCAATAAACAGAAATAGATTTAGCAATACAAAAGAATATCACAGACGGTTTCTTAGGGCAAACCGTCTGTGATACAAGCTATCACAGACAGTTTCATCTATAAACCGTATGTGATACATCAGTTAATATGCATTACAGACGGTTCGAAAACTGTCTGTGACGACCTTATGTTATTACTGATCCATAAACTTAGACTGTTAATGAAATTGTCTATGATGACGTTTTAAAACCGTGTACGATGATATTTTCTGCAGTAGTGACGCATCCTATCATTATCCAAATTTCTAAGACGGAGAGCAAGAGCAACCGGAAGATTACCTTCGGTGACCTGTGATCCAAAACCTCTGGATGTTTCAGTTCTTGTCCGTGTTAATTTGTCCCACCGATTAGCAAGATTTCAAATCAAATGGCCCGCAAATTCAAACCCATATCATCATTCATTGCATTGCATTCCAATTGGATGGACCAATTACGATACGAATCGAATCCGGCCGTGGCACATCAGAGGCATGATCACGCCAAGGAGTAGAAAGATGGATGGATGCTAACCACCTGCAGACACAATCATTTGATTCAACCACTAGTAATTAATGGGCAGGCTGGGTAATTAAGCTAAATGGCCTCTCAGACCTGGATTGGTTTTTCTTTTTTTTGATAAGGGAGAGCATCCCAGCTTTTATAAAGCATATAACAGAGCAATACAGAGTCTAAAAAACTGGGGTTACCAACTTACAATGCAAGTTCAGACAAAAGTGGAAACGCTGACTACACAGCAGTCCAAGGACCAACCAAACTGGATAGATTGAAAACACAACATCAGGACTGCTCAGACTTCAGAACTCTGCCAAAACAGACAAGTAACTGGGGCCAAACAAAAAGAACATTACAGGATTACATTAGTTTTGTTTAATCTACAAAAGTCTTTGGCCCACTCATCGATAGCCTATATGAAGATGTCCAGTTTAAAGCGTTCATCCCCGGTGAGAAGTATTCGCCGTCGCTGTAAACAAGATAGAAACTTGTAAATCATATCCATAAGTTGACGAGGATACACCCCCTCAAACGCCCCCTGTTTCTGACATTCCAAAGAATCCAAGCAGAGGCTGCAAAACTAAACAGAATAACATTATAATCAGTAGCCCCCCTCCTATCTAACCAATTCAATTAGAAATCATCAATGGAAACTGGAACTCGCTCCCAACCAAGGGTCTCTTTGATGCAAAGCCAGAAAAACCTGGATAGCACGCAATCAAAAAGGATATGGTCAATGCTTTCAATGTAGTCGCAAAGATTACAGTTCAAATCCCCTTTCCACCCCCTCTTGTGGAGTTGATCTAAAGTTTGAACTTTATTATGATAACATTGCCACACAAAAATTTTAGCTTTTAAAGGAATTTTGCATTTCCAAAGCTTTTGCATCTTTCTACAAACCACACCCCGAAAGAGAATCTGTCTATATAAATACTTAACTGAGAACAACCCAGATTTTTCAAAACACCAAACAGCACTATCATTACTTTTGTTAAAATGAACATTTTCTAAGATATTCTTCAAATCTGCCCACTGAGTTACTTCCTCTGTCCCAAGGCATCTCTTAAAAGGGATGTGCCAGGTATTATTAACAAAGCCTTCTGCCAAATTCATATCAGGGAAGCGACAAACATTAAACAGGCTACTGAAAATAATCTTGAGAGGACAGTCGCCTGTCCAAATGTCACCCCAAAAAGAGATATTATGACCACTCCCAATCTTGTATTTAACTCCCCTGTCAAAGAAGGGTCTAGTTTTACCAAGCTGCTTCCAGAACTGGGAGCCTCTGTAGGAAGTTAGCCTCTCAAAAAGGGTTTTTGAAAGAGCTAGGCAGATGAACTAATTATACCCATCCATCCATCCATCCATCCATCCTGCGCTTTCTCTTTCCGGGAGAACCTTTTGCTTTCAGAATGCGTGTAGGATTGTAGGAATGTGTCCTCATCTGTGCTATATATATGCATATGTTGATTAATTATATATAGACAGTTCGAATCGAATCGATTCGATTCTTTTGTTGGTATTACAGCAGTTTCTCATTCGGTAACCCCACTCGTCTAGTGATCAGGTCCACAAAGATCCGCCTAATCAGGAATGCGTTCGATTCTTCAAAGTCGTAACTCGTACGTACTCTCTGATTAATTAATGGAAAGCCGATCGAGAAGAAGAAGAAAACGATCGAGTGCAGGAATTAATATATGTCCGTCCCCTGAGCACCAAGCAAGCTTGCCAACAACTTAGGATTGCATAGAATATATGTTTTTTTAGTACTACGCAAAATTACAGGTAAGTTGTCGTGGATATCAAGAAGTTTCTTAGGTAATATTTAATAAACTATTTCAAAGAACTACAAATATTAGGCAATTTCATATCGTTGGGCTACATATTTATGCCGACGCATCACATGCGTACTGCTTCTGACAGCCTCTCGCCTGGTTCCATTGTTCCGCTAGCTCGGCTCACATGCATGGAAAAAAATTTCGGCTGATTTTCGTCGGTTACCGCGTTATCGGTGGAGGCCGGTAAATTTTAAACCATCTCCCGAAATTTCGGTTTTAATGAATTTTGTCCTCAAAAATTGAATTTGCTTGAATTTTGTTCGAATTTGATTTTTTTTCTACTATAGATGAGAGAGCGCACGTGTGAGCGACGGTGGGAACAATTGGCTAGTGGCTACCGAATAACCCATAGACTGCATAATTAAATCCAAAACAATTGGCTAGTGGCTACCGAATAACCCATAGACTACATAATTAAATCCAGGTAATTCTACAAATAACCCACGTAACATACGATTACCTAGTGGCTGTCGAATAACGTTGATCATACTGCCTTCAGCGAGAAAAATAATGTACATTTGTAGTGGAAAACGTGTGGCACATGGACAGAATATGTACCTGTTTCATCAAAGTGACATAATATATATACAGTAGGACCTTTTCTTGCTGTTTTCATTTTTTTTTAAATGACATAACTGGTCACCTGACACAAAGCATCATACCATCCATGATTTAAGGAAAACAAGATGTTAATCTGCTATCAAGCTAAGCCAGCAGGCCTGATTACATTGGTCATTGGATATCAAAAGTCAAGGCTAATTAGTTAAGTAATTTAAGTTGGCCATGATTGGGAGTATATATACGTGTACTGCCCACAGAACGAATCGTGCAGCAGGTTCAGGTCAGCAAGACGTTAATTTGAGCAACGCAAGAGCAACGCCACTTGGACGGCTATAACATGTGTAGGTACAAATTAAGAATAATTTTATCTCATAACCTTGCTACATATATAGTTTACTACGTTATCAAATGATTTATTAGCTATTCCCAACAAATATTGACTTGACTGACCAGTACTTGTAAACTTAACGGGCCCCAAACTTAACAAGCCTATCTCTACCTAATTAATTTATACCAATTAGTTGGCAAATGACCAATACGTCTTCCAATTAACGTAAGCGTGACTGTTGTTAACATGGTAAACAACCGTTCACGACGGATATCTGGACACGTACAATCATGGACGGAGCCAGAAAATTTTTACCTAGAGGGTCATATGATGATAGATAAATATCAAGAGATGCCAAGTGTAAATATTTTGCTATTCTACATGAACAAATTAAGAATTATATAAAGCATGTCGTCAACCATGAGGGACTAGGGCTCCCACTAGTCCCCCGTCTCCGTCCCTGCATACAACCGACACAAGACGATATTATACGTACCTAGAAATTAATTTTGATGTGTACTAGCTAGGCATACGGATATATAATCCATTCGGTCCCAAAAGCATATATCAGATTGTTGTCTTATATGTGATCAATAGTATTATCTGTCATTTTCTTAAAAAAAATATTATAATTAAATTATTTATTAATGAAAGTGACTAGACGACAAGTGTGGCCTACGTACATACGTACTACCTATATGTGTATGGAACAAAAAAGAAACAACATTCATACATATTCTGCATATACAGAAGATCTAGCTTCATGTTTTTGCTCATTGTTAGGTGCAAATGTGCTATCAATTAATTGATTCTTATGTTAGTATTTTTTTTGTTTCAAAAGAAATTCTTATATTGTTTTCAACACATGTATAAGCGTATCTTTTCTTTCTTTCTTTCTTGAAAAGCATTTTATATACATAGATGCACAAATTGAAGTGCAAAATAGTTCACTCATGCATGGACATGACGCATAGATATAGATGTACTGTCCACCTTAATTTCACATCGTGAAGCAACGTGTGTTACGAAAAGAGGGATCAAAGCAATGATCCACGAAGGCGACATGCTCTTGCTCATTGGGGGCTGAATGGCAAATGACATGGAAAACGCATGAACATTTGGCTCCAAGTCATGTTTTGTGGGTTTTTGGTTGTTTTTCTTTCGTCTTTTGGTTTTTTATTTTATTTTGTATATCAAATCTTATTTTCTATCCGCCTTTAATACAGTGTTGATAGTTCTCCTGCCACGTATTTTAAAAAAAAAACGAAAGAAAGAAAGAAATCTGCTGATGGGCATAGAATTGGCGTACACAAGATCAGTAATCTGTTTGCTAGCTGCTACTGTGTAATGACAGGAGCCATTTGGACAGGTCACTTGCATCGATTAAAAGACAGTAACAAACCAACGCATCATCTCCTGGGAGAAAGGCCCATCTGGAACCTACAAACTAAGCCCCCTCAAACAGTGGTCGTCTATGCGCATTGGTTCTGTCACCCACATGTCAGTGACACATACACCCCACGCGATCGATCGCGAGAGGGAATAACCTGAGTGCCGGCCGGGGACCAGCACGCATGATCACTGAGAATGACCGCATTGCACTAGCAATTGCCAGATAGCTTTTTGCTAACAATTCCATTGCACCCAAATAAACAATTCATCTGTAAATCGTTGGTCCCATCCCATGGCCGGATTCGCGCATTCAATCTTTCATCAAGATGCAACCAATATTCTACATGCCTTATCCCCAGTTCCACACACAATGACACAGAGCCTTCTTTTTCTGAAGACTTAGGCAGAGCACTTTGAGCAGTAAGATGCATACAGCACTTCTCTGTCTCGCACACACACGAGCTGCTGCTGCTAGCTCAGGCTATATATTTTTATCACCCTCCGGCGACAAACCACTCCGGCCACCACTTGCCAGCATATATATGGTGTATATCCACATATCTACAAGCTAGCTAGCTAGCACACGCAGCGTATACAGTACATATATACTATATATACCACGCACGCGCCGTCGAGGAGGAAGATCGAAGCAGTCGGAGCGAGGATGACGACGTACAGGGTGTGCTGCTTCCTCCGGCGGTTCCGGACGGGGTCGAACGAGCCGTCGGAGGCGATCAGGGACGTGTTCCATGCGTACGCCGACGACGACGGCGTGCTCGGGGAGGGGGCGCTCAAGAGGTTCCTCCGGGAGGTGCAGGGGGAGGCGGCCGGCGGCGTCGAGGAGGCGGGGAGGGAGGTGATGGCCTTCGCGGCGGAGAAGAGGCTGCTCAACAAGGGGGGCCTCACCACCGAGGGCTTCTACCGCTGGCTCTGCAGCGACGCCAACGCCGCGCTCGATCCTCGCCGAGGGGTAAGTTTCTTTCTCTTTTTTCCTTTTCCCGCTTGTCACTACTAAAAAAATAGTTAAGATCAATTAGCAAAAACGATTCTATACTACGACATATTCTCGCATAAAATAAACTGCACAAATATAAGATGCATTCAGTTCCAAATTTCCAATCCTGGTGCTCTGTTTTATTTCCTATAAAAATTAGGAGTATGCAATGCGTCTGATTAGATATAGTGCATGGAGCCATGGACAATATATATATATATGTGGATCAACAACAGTGTTAAGCATACGTACGTACAAATTAATGCCCCCATGCTAGCTAGAGGGTGACACCAAGATTAAGATCGATCGACTAGCCAGCTCTAGCTAGAAGAATTTTTCTTTTCTTTTCTTTTCTCCTCTCCTCTCCTCTCCTCTTTTCTTCTCTCATTTATTTGACAGAAACTTGGTGCGTTGGCCGTCATCATTTGATAGCGAAGCTATTTAAGACTGTTCATGATTATGTGGTGGATGAAAGTTTAACTAGTGTATATATAGTTAGTTACCACTTACCGCTCGGTAGCCTAGTAGATGAGAATGGATTTGGTTAGGACGATTTAGTTCAATTAATATTAAGTCCTAGCTTGATATAATAATAATAATAATAATAATAATAATATAATCCAGAAAGACCTGGTTGGCTTGTTCGGACATCGGTACATGTGACAGCATAAATTATAATAACATAATGAAAAGAACTATATAAGCAAACACTTTACACTCATTGACGAACTATTAATGTTTAGTTAGTTTGGTCCAGTGAGATGAGAGATGCTTGTCGTAGCAAGTGTCATTTGAATCAATACGAACAAGAGGAGCAAAAGGCAGGCATGCATGGATTACTTGGAATATTAATGGAATACAACACACATGCATTCGTGTCCTTATCACACGACGTGAAGTATGATTGGAATCGTTCTTGGATGTATTTGCTAGCTGCAAGTCGTACTTCACCAAACATCAGAATTAGGTACAAGGAAGCTTTCTTCATGTGAACCCCTCAGTCTGTATCTGTCAAGCACTTCTTCCTTTTTAACCTTTTTCAGTTTTTTTTTTAGAGAAATCTCTCGAGACCTTGCTCATTTTTCTCAGAGAAAATAAAATGAAGGAAGAAAAAATGAAACTGGAACTGAAGATTTGTGACGCATGCGTTGCATGGTGCTTGAGAGGTGCAGGTTCACCGGGACATGAGTGCTCCGCTGTCGCACTACTTCATCTACACGGGGCACAACTCGTACCTGACGGGGAACCAGCTGAGCAGCGGCTGCAGCGAGGCGCCCATCGTCAAGGCCCTCCACGACGGCGTCAGGGCCATCGAGCTCGACCTGTGGCCAAACGCCACCAAGGACGACGTCGAGGTCCTGCACGGCAGGTACGTCTCCGGCCACTGCACTAGCCTTTTCTTTTTCCTTGGGGCAAAATTGGCTCGGCTTTGATAGCATTTGTTGAGACAGGCACGATGTCACGCGCTACAGTACCATAACACTGGTTCATTTGCAATGTCAGATGACTTGAATCCCATTTGTTGAGACAGACACGATACCCTTGGGAAGGGTAGTTTGTCGACGAGTACAGTAAATTCATTGTTAGAAAACCCTCAGATTTATATTTCAGTAACCCATGGATAAAGTATAGCCTGCAGTTTTTTATGCTATGTGTTTGTGTCTGCTAGTGGGCCAAGGCCAAGCTTTGTAATCCTAATGCAAACGCAAATTAGTGAAAAGAAGTTAGTCTAGGCCCAAGTTACTACAGCCCATATCCAGTGCTGGCCTAAATCGAAGCTTGGGCCCATGACGGCGTGGGGTCTTCACCGGAAGCGAACGGCCACGGAGGCGATCGAGGAGAGCACAGATCTGCCTCTTTCCCCAACGAGCAATGAGGATTGAGGTGGCCGGCCATCTCCGGTCAACTGATCGGCGTCGAGCCGTCCGCGCGACGTGACGATGCTGGTTGGCTCCGGCTCGGCACGGCGGCGGCTGGTGGCCATGGCGAGCGCGCACGGGGGAGACAGAGCAGGAGGCCAGCCACCCGTGTTGACCTCTTTTAGGTACACGACAGCCGTCCGATCAAACTTCCGTGGTCAAGATTGACGCGGTGGCGGGTTTTCCAAAATGCCCCTATAAATGGCTCCTACTATCATTTACGTCTCCAAATTGGATCGCGGGTAAAATTCGCGATCGTGCCTGGGTCTTGTTGACCGTTGGATCGATCTTTTGCGGCCCAGATACGTGAACTTAGAAAAGATAGCCGAGATATTTTACGAAAGGGACCCTCTAATTACTCGGCCTTTCCACTCACGCAACCTCAGTTCAGGACTTCAGGTGGCGGCGGCGGAAGGAGCGGACGCTCGCGAGAAGGCGGAACTCCGGCCACCGGCGGCGGCGGAAGGTCCATGTGTGGTGTGGTCCGTCCGTAATTATGGTGGCCTCTAGGCCCTCTAGTCGGCGGTGCAGGCAGCGTGCGGCGGCCGTGGCGTACCTTCACCCGGACGGCCGTAGAGCGCAAGAACTTCCTCGCAGTAGAGAAACCGATCGAGTAAATCGAAACGAGCTAACACAGAGAAAAATAATCCATGAATGGTTGGTTCAATTCCTCGAAATAATAACTCTGGTGAGGTGATGGTGGATTTGCATTTGCAGGACATGGACGTCGCCGGTGGAGCTCATCAAATGCCTCGAGTCCATCAAGGAGCACGCTTTCGTGTCCTCTCCCTACCCTGTCATCCTCACCTTGGAAGATCACCTCACTCCTGACCTCCAAGCCAAAGTAGCCAAGGTACACTTGCATCCACTCTTGAGGTTTGAAGTCTGAAGTTCTGAACCATTACATGCTTTATCAGGTATCATGCTTTTTTAGAAGAAGAGTAATCGTGTTTGATCACGCCGCAGATGATAAAAGAAACTTTCCGGGACATGCTCTACATCTCAGAGTCTGAAAACATGGCAGAGTTCCCTTCGCCTGACGATCTTAAGGGCAAGATCATCATATCCACGAAGCCGCCAAAGAAGTACCTTCAGGCCAAGAACGGCAAGGATGAGCCTCAGAACGACGCAGATCAGGGCGTCTGGGGCGAGGAGATATCCGACGGCAAGACCCAGATGTCCGCTACTCGTCAGGTATTAAAAATCGTGGCGAGACCTACATGCTGGTTTCTTGATATTCTTCAAAGATCGTGTAACAATTGTTACATGTCTAGATATCAGAGCAATACAGTGAGAGGTACGCGGAAGAAGTGGAGGACGAGCAGGAAGAAATCGAGAAGAAGGCGCAGCAGGGAGTCGACAACGAGTACAAGCGTCTCATCGCAATCCATCTCACCAGGAGGAAGCACGACATGAATGAGGATTTGAAGGTTGATCCCGAGAAGGTGACGCGACTAAGCTTAGGCGAGAAGGCGTATGAGAAGGCAACTGCTTCACATGGTGCTGACATTATCAAGTGAGATGAGACGTTCTATGAACTTTTGTTCTTCGACTCCCTAACTAGGTGAGAAAGAACCATCGAGTTAATACACTGGGTAAAAGAATTTGGGTGCTTTTCCTTCAGATTTACACAGAGAAACTTGCTGAGGATATTCCCACGGTTGACGCGCATTACGTCCTCCAATTACAATCCTTTGATGGGTTGGAGGTATGGGGTTCAGATGGTAGCAGCAAACATGCAGGTAACGGCAATTCTGACAGTTTTATCATTCTCTTCAGTAATGATCTTCTGCAGGATAAGTACATGAATACCATGATGTGTGTTTCTTCAGCAATACTTGCCTGAAATGTGCAATACTTAGGCTACCAAACTTCATTTTTCTTCCTCCAATTCATCCGGCTATTTGCTGTCATTCTATAGGGCCATGGAAGGAAACTATGGCTGACTCAAGGGATGTTCCGAGCAAATGGGGGTTGCGGTTATGTGAAAAAGCCTGATATTCTCATGAACAGCGACCCAGACAAAATGTTCGATCCTAAATCCAATCTACCAGTAAAGACAAGACTGAAGGTGAAGTGAAGAAAAATTAACCATCAACTGCAACTTCTCCACAAACCATCCTAAATTGTTACTTCCATGCGTTGTTTCGAAATTCGCTACAGTAACTGTAAGTTTGTAACTTGTTTCCATGTCAATACCACCTTCTGAAGGTGACGGTATACATGGGAGACGGATGGCGATTCGACTTCCGCAAGACCCACTTCGACAAGTGCTCACCCCCAGACTTCTATGCAAGGGTTAGTCGCGTGTACTCAGAAATTACCTAATCAGATGGAATGAAATGTAATGTACTCTAGCATAGTAAGTTCTGAAATTGTGCTGCTGAAGTACTAGTAGAAATGACTAATGTCTGAAAACCGCGCTTGCGCAGGTGGGGATAGCAGGAGTAGCAGCAGACACAAGGATGGATCAGACGAGGGTGATCATGGACAACTGGATACCTATGTGGGATCACGAGTTCGAGTTCCCCTTGACCGTCCCTGAGCTCGCCCTGCTCCGCGTCGAGGTGCACGAGTCCGACAAACACCAGAAGGACGACTTCGGCGGCCAGACCTGCCTGCCGGTCTGGGAGCTCCGGTCAGGGATACGCTCCGTCAGGCTCTGCAACCGCAAGGGCGAGCTGCTCCGCTCCGTCAAGCTCCTCGTGCGCTTCGAGTTCTCCTGATTCGCTCCATCTTGATTCTGGTGGTGTCAGTGCATGCTGTATGATACGACTGAAACTGAAAGTGTGATTGTTCTTGTCATTGGATGTTAATATATGAGTCAATAAAAGATCAAATATTTTTGTTGTGGTGACCCTAGAATGTGTTTAGGGTTCATTACAATTTGCTGCATGGGTTTAGACTTAGACTGACGGAAGAGAGATGTCAACCGTAAGTGGTCAACTCCAAGAAAGGCTGGAATTCAGCACTGCAAGCTACATGTTGTTATATTAGATATATTGAGGCCTCAAGATTGGGTAATAAATAGTTTTTTTTTGTTTATATATATAACTTTTTACGGTACACTCAATTCAATACAGGTCATCCATTATTTTTTATCTAATGGTTCAGATTAGTTATGATTTAGTCATACTATACTTAACAGTATGAGTAGTAGAATCCCGAATGGTAGAATTGTAATTGCTTATATAGAGTATCGCATGATACAAGAGTAGTATTTTCAATTCTAGTTTAAAAAGTCCATAATACCCTTACGAAAAAATTATAAATACAAAGAAAAGTCTATTATACACTTAACAAATCGAATCAATGATCTGATTTGATTTATACTACTATTATATACTACTAATAAAATGTACTGTAAATTTTCTCTATATATGAGGTAGACAATGTTGCGAGCGGAATAACTTCGCGTGTCATGATCTTACGAATTCAGAGTCAAATTCCAGCCGACTCTTGACATTTGCATTCAGTCAGAGTCAGATATGGCATGCTGGCTGCCATTGAATAAGGAAAGGAAGGGTCAGATATTGCTTTCTGCCTATAAATACATATGGGTATGGAACTGTATTGGTGATGCAACTGCGTCTGAATTAGACGGTTTCCCGACACAATACCAATGGTAGTTTTGCTGCCCCCCTGAATCTTCCATCCAAGTTGAAATTATGCTTCCTCTGAGGTAACAGCTTGCTAGTAATTTTTAGTTATGTGAAATAGCAATGCATCAGCTGCTTCACGTGTGGTTTTGACGGCCTCTGACTAAGTTATGTAGAACACCAAATCAAATGTAACTTCCAATTTCACGCCAGTTCTAGTCTTCCAGATGATCCATCATACGTACCGGTTTTCATCTCGTATGCTGACTTGGTTTTGCTGCCTGCAATCGAGTTGGGGTTTCAGCTATTTTGAGCTCAAGAATGTCACAGGTGCATGCAGGTTGAGAAGCTATTTTGGTATTATTAAGATGTTTGTGAGTTTTCAGCATGGCAGAATATATAGTTCCACACGTTTAACATATACAAGTGCAGATTTTATTTGCCAATAGTCAAACCAACAATAAGAACACCGATAAAGCTATCACTCGTGATCAATCAAGCCTATGGTGCTCTATTAGTACCATTCAAAGTCAGTTGTCGAATAGTAAAAACTACAAAGATTCAGAGCTACGAACCTGCGAAGAAGAGCAGGGACAAGTAACGTGAAGAGAGGAGCCTAGGGAGATTCCAACCAAACCCATCTTGCTTGCTTTTGAGTGCCTGCCCTCGCACGCAATCCAGTGCCAATACTAGTATACGTATTCTGACCTGATGAACAGCTCGCTTTACGCTGACTTGTCAGTCTGACTGATTAGTGTGTGCATGTTTCCATATTATATAGGCAGATTTGATTATTTGCAATTCATAATTTACATGTCATAGACACGTGGAGTGGTAAATTCTGAATTACACATATCATAAACACGTGGAGTGATAAATTCTGAATTGCACATCTTTGAAGTGACAAATTATTAATTATTTTAATTATATAATATTAGTCTATTTTGGCTTTACAACTGTGTGTTGTTTTTTTCGACGGGCCGGTTGGAAGATTTCCAGACCAAATATATTAAGAAAAAGAGAGCAAGTTTAGAGAAACAAGAGGAGAGAGAAAGCTCTCTGAAACGGAAAAAAAATCTTACAGCCTCAAACGGCCGTGCTAAAGTAGCACCGACGCGTTACACACAGGGGACTAAAGAGCTGAAACACAACCGGCAGCCTTCCACGAGAAGATTTCCTCCTTCATACTCCAGAGCATATCAGTCGTAGGCCGGCAGCGTTCCTCAAATATTCTGACATTACGCTCCTTTTAGATACACCAGTGAACGAGTATGATCACTATGTCAAAATCCCGTAAGGTAGTGAGCAACATCCATCTTGTCATCATGTGAACGAACAACCGATCGAGAAACTCCCAGCTTAAAGAAGAGCGACGCATCAGTTCTCATTGCCATGGTCCTCATGTACATACATGGATGCACTCTCGAGTGCAAACTTGTTAGCGTATATGTAACTTGACCACTGAAACACTGAATGGAAATTCTGCTGGGCCAATCCACCCACCGATCCATGTCAAGCGTGTCATGTACACACATCGGCCAGTCTATTCCTGGTTGGAATCTTCATCTGATTCTGGTTGGACTCTGAACGAGTCCAATCTTTGACCGTTGCCCCAGCCAGAGATGCATGTTCCTCCCGACTTTTTGGCTGATGTAGCACGTTTGCGTTGCGCAAATATGGAAATAGCAGACGGTGTAGCGCAAATGCAAAAATGGCCTCTCCGACTGATTACGGGCCGGACGTGTCTCTCTGGCCGACACGCGCCTCGTCTGACGGGCCGGACGCCTCTCCCCACCCCACACGTGTCCTCGTCCGGCCGATGATGGGCCGGACGGCCCCAGCATGCCCTCGTCCGGCCGGTCACAGGCCGGACGGTGATTAGTTAGTGCTTAACTAGTTTACTTAATTGGTAATTAATTAGTTTGATTTCGTGCTGTTTGTAAGAATTTATAAATATAGCACGTGAGCTCAAAAAAATTATGAAATATTTTTTGGAGCCTTCACAGTGTACTTGCTTGTGTATTTTTTTCATAATTTTATTCATTCTAATTTTTCTCGAAAACTCATTTAAGTATACTATTTGTAAGAATTATTTAATATAGAATATGAGCTCCAAAAATTATGAATTTTTTTAAAGGCTCCTTACACATTTTTGCAGAATTTTTTGAACGCTCCTTACATAGAGGTACACGGGATACAATATGGCTCACTCGTCTGAGCCACTCCTCTCTGCTGGCTGCGTCTGTGTCTACGTTCGCATTCGCGTTCGCATCCTTGTTTTGCGTTGAGCATGTCCCATGGGATAAGTAAGCCGATCCAGAGAGCGTCTGTCAAATCGGATGGAGTACAGAGATCGTTGTATCTGCTGGGTGGGCGGAGGTGAACTAGTAAGATGACTCAGCTGAGTGTGGTAAGCGTCGATTGCGTCCTGCTGAGACATGCTGAGGTGGGGGCCACCTGCAATGAAGTCAAAAACTACAGATGGTATAAATTGTCCACCCCTAAGGTATGATGTCTCCAACTCTGGTTGTGTGGAGGAGCTCTGGCCTTGAACGCCATGTGTGCCAGCGAACCTAAAGGAGCTCCGCCCTGTGTACGCTCTAAACCCTACAAACGGTCCATACCCGGTGTACGCTCCAAACCCCGTGGACTGTTGCCTGGTACGAGCTGGGAGTTCCGTATCCTCGTCGCTGGACGGATGGCTATCACCCCCACGGTCCACCGAAGGCTGCGAGACGGAATGATGTTAGCCAAAATAAATAGCATGGACGTAAACTGATAATCTCGTACCTCCCGGATGTGCAGCGAAGATGACCGAGGGGGAGTGCTAGTCTGTGTAGGGGGTGCGGACGCCAGAAGTGTTGCATCCCAACGGATCTGCAACGTGAAAACAACATGATGTTAGTGGAACGTAAGGCATAACCAAAAAACATAACGCAGATTTGTAAGTAACTTACCTCCTTGCCGATATAGCCTGCAGATGACCGACGTGGAGCGCTATGACGCCGGCCGGTCTCGCTCGGTCGTGATGACCTGGCAGGTGAGCACAGTCTCCCCACTTGTTGCCCGGTGTGCAGGACGTCATCCGTCGAACAGCTGCAGCTCATGTTCTTTATTATTTTCTTCGACTCCGCCAAAACGTACTTCAAAGTTTTTAGCAGCCTCGGTGTTGTGTCTGAGCTACGGATGGCAGTCTCCAAAGACTCAGCGATGCGTGTCAGGACCCCGAGTAGCACCCCGGGACCCTCTATGCTCACTAGACCAGTCCCATGATCAGTGACTGGTCCGCACAGTGATCAACAACGATGTCATCACAACCATACAACAAACTAAAGATGAAGTAGACAAATTAACAATAATAACAACAAAAGACCTTATGGTCAAGCTTTTTACAGAGGTCTTGCTACGCAGTGCTAACAACAATAGAGAGGTCGCAGCGGGAAAACAAAACACGTGGAGGCCACTCGACATGCCCACAGGCAATCGAGTGGAGGATGTCCTAGCACGCAGGGTCTTCAAAGACCTCTTCAAAGAGGTCAGAGCATTCTGGGAGATCTTCTTCAGTTGCTGATCAACCAGAGGGCATAAGCCATGAGTACTTTGAATGTACTCAGCAAGTCGTAGGAAAATATGTGCAATAATATTCATGCAGGTCTTGATAAGGTTAGCTTTATGGTTACTTTGCAGAAAGCAATATTGAATTGAAATACAATAAATAGATTGTAAAGCGCAAGTTAAAAGATTAATACATAAGTAAACAAGTTCTTTGAAAACAGCTCATGACCACCCTAGTCACGTCCCAGACCACTCACGACCACCCTGGTCATGAGCTAGACCACTCACGACCACTCCAACAAGTTTTGAGAAAGCCTACCCCTTGCATGAAATCACCAAGCATATCCATAACCGGGGACACGGCTATTCGAATAGATTTACACTCTGCAGAGGTTGTACAGCTTTACCCACAAGACACGAGTTCTCTAGTTTGTTTGGCACCCGTCGATGCCACCGCTCACTACCGTAGGTAAGCGGTCTAGAGCACGAGACAAGGCCTTTACAAAGCTCCATTTTGACTTAGTTCTTCCCGCTAAGGTTTCGCCATTCTGGACCCCCTCTTGCGCCATGTGATTCCATCCGGTAACTCAGAGATCATGCCACCATGACAGAACCAAACCAAAACATCTGCTAATTAGTCAACCAGGTCCACCTAATCCTGGACATGTGGTTGCACGGTATGGCCCGGATCAAACGCTTACAAGGTTTAGTCCTTAGTGGGTGCTCAGGCAAGACCTCTTCATCACAGTGTGCTTCCTGCACCCCCTTTACTGCACGATCACTCGCCCGAACAAAACATTTTGGGTTCAACCCGGCCAATGACCACCCTAGTCATGGCGCCACAAATTTTATTAGCGGCCACGCAGGCCAGAGCAACGCTTGACAAGACAACACATGCCAAGACAATACGTGCCACAATTCCATAATCTCTTAGTCAAGTTTAACATATTTGAGACAAGTGATAGAGAGACAGCGAATAACTAGGCAGGTCTAAGCAATATACGCACCCATGTTGGTTATCACAATAAAGAGGTCCAACTAAGATACCCAACCTATGGTGGTCCAAAGGTACATGACAACATGTCAAACACAATTATCTAAGGGGTCATACTGCCAAGTAGGTGTTTAGCTAATTTTCAAACCATTTTTATACAATAGCCGTGCATGTTGATATAAAATAATATATTTTTTGCAAACTAAGTTCAACATGATCAAAGGTATACGACTTGCCTTCGATGAAGAGCTGAGGTTCTTCAGTAGAGGTCGTCGGGTCCACGAAATCTTCAGTGAAGCCGGAATCTACACGGACGAAAAAGAGCCAAATAAATACAACGAATTCAAATAAAAACCAAAACTACCAAATAAGACCCAAAAGAGAAACACTGAAACAGGAACGGACTATCAGGAGGAGGTCCTGAGGAGGAGGTCGTGGGGAGAAGGTCCTGAGGAGTAGGTCCAAAGGAGGAGGTCCTGAGGAGGATACGACTACCCACGTGGTTGTAAATAGATACAACCAAGCAACGTGGTCGTGAAAGCAAAAGGAAACAAGGCGCGGAGGAACTCATCCAGACACACACACAGAGAGAGAAAAGATGGAAGGAGAACGGTGAACGGCGCGGGTGCTCTGGTGAATTCTGCGGCGACGAGGAGGTCGAAGACGGCGCAAGCTCTGGTGGGCTCCTTGGCAACGAGGAGGGCTCCAACGAACTCCTTGGCGAAAACTCCAAGCATGGAAACTGGGTGAGAGCAAGAAAGAGTTGAGAGCTGGGTGAGAAAAAAGGGGATGAAAGAGGGCTGCTCAGGCTTTTATAGCCAGGGGGAAACGAAGAGCAACTGAGAGACTCAAAGACACACATGTTCAAGGGTAGGTAAAGGAGAAGATGGGAACAGGTCTGGGGGGAAGACAAGAGGGGAAAACGGGTACAGCAAAAAGAAATAGCATTTAATACGACACAACAACATTTAATACACCAGAACCTTTGCGTCAGAAGTGACGCGACGAGAGGAAGAAGAAGGTGAGCAGGACTGGTAGATGGGACCAATCAAAGCTAGAGAGGGGTGGTCAAACCTAAGAGGAGGTCATGACCAAAGGGGTGGTCTTTGCAAAAAGGCTGAGAGGGTGGTCTTTGCAAAAAGACCAAGAGGGTTGTCGCGGCCCAAAGGGTGGTCGCGGTCCAAAGGGGTGGTCTTTACAAACAGACCAAGAAGGTGGTTTTAACCAAAAGGGAGGTCCAATGAGAAGGTGGTCTAAACCAAAACGGAGGTCTAGACAGAGAGGGAGGTTCAAACAAGAGGTGCGGGGCGAAGAGAAGCGCGACGAAGTGGAGCCGTCCAATTTTGATCGGGCGGTTCAAAAAGGATTGGACGTTCGGACCGGTTGAACACGCCAACAAGATCAGGCCGTCCAACACAGATTGGACAGTTCAAAATGAAGGAGGCGCGGAGCTAAGCTGCGCGGGGAGAATGGAACAAACAGAGAAGGGGAAAACCACACCAGAGAACTCCAACAAACTTGAAGCAACCAAACTCAAATTAGTTGAAGTTGGATTAGTTCATATTAAAGCACGGTAAATTTTCGAAATCTCCAAGGTAAGCTTGAGCAATTCAACAAAACCAAATGGTTATTTTTGCTTTTGAAAAAATTCAGAAACTCGGAAAAATTTGGGACGTTACAATGTGTTGCGCCCGCTCCAACTGAAGAGACATACAAAACACGTTCAGTTACGAAGAGTACAAATATCATAAATGAAATGACCAGATGTTGTAAGCGTCTCACGGTGTCGTCACACCGCGAAGCATTGTGTCGATCGTACGAGTGGCCGAGGCTCTCATGGTTCGTCACATGCTCCGGACGCTCTAACGGAATATGGGTTAGTCTGGTGCGCGCCCGTGGTACGTACCACTACATGTACTCACGGTATGTTTGTACGTCGTACGGCCGCGTCTCCAAAAAGATGTCGGTGTGCGTTGTCTCCATCCAAGCTGTAATCCACTCGTGCTGGATTGCTCGCCAGTCCTCAGCATGTCGCTCCGCCCTCGATTGCCTGCATTCCGAAAGGATTGAAGTAAGAACATAGGATATAGGTATGAAGTGTAAACATTACTCGAACGAGAGTTGGACTCACAAGTGGACGTCTCGCTGCAGCATCCTGCCGTCGAGAAGGGGCACGACCTGGTACATATCGAACTGTCATATTACCCGCTGCGGCACGTAAGGCTCCACCGTATGTGCAAACACTAGGTGGCATATCGTCGTCCAGAGTACAGCGTCCTGCATGCATTGCAAGGATAGCCCATGTGGGGCTACCGAGGCCATGAAGTCCAGGGTCCATAGAGCCCAGGTGATATCGTTGTCATGCAACGACTCGAACTCGTTGTGGAATAAAGAGTAGCACCTCACCGGGCTATCCTCCGCCCAGCATAGGACAGCGGCGGTCCACCGGGAGCCTATGGTGGGCCCGTCTATTGGGTCCTGCAACAGGGGGTACGGGTGGACTGCTCTGTGGAAGGACGGCTGCCCAACAGGGAAATGCTCCCAGCTCCACAGTTGCAGACGCACGTAGCAACATGCAAGGCTGGGCTTGACACCAGTGTCACGCCTCGAAGCGTCACACAGCCCCTATATGTGGCACAGAGGATGGCTGATGCCCAGCTATACTGAGGCATCGTCCCAGCCTCCGTGTCAGCCAAAGACTCGGTGACACGGATGAAGCTAGGATACATCCAATCGCCCTGTGACGTGAGAAACATGACCGAACCAAAAAGATATAGAAGGTAGGCGACGAGGTGCGTCCGAACAACGTGGTCGGGCGCATCATTTGGGCACTGGTTGAATATCTTCAGCCAAGTATGAGGGACGCCACGAGCTTGTCCCGTACAGGTATGCCGAACTTGTTCCCCAGCCTGGCCTTCCAGTCCACCCACAGACGGCCTGGAACGAGTGGCTCACCCCGGATTGGGAGACCGGTCAGTAATGAGACGTTCTGCAAGGTGACCGTCATCTCACCCCACCAAAAGTAGAACGTGTGCGTCTCAGGCCTCTATCGGTCGACAAGTGCTGACAGCAGGCTGCCGTCTAGGGTGAACTGGCGTCCGATGGAGACCATCCTCGCGAAGGGCAATAAGCTCGTGTCCTGGGGGATGGGGACATAGCGAGGGTCCAGCTCCCAGCATTCCCTCCCAGCCCGAAGCGCCAGGGGTGGAGGACCATCCTCGTCTCCATCGATCCACGACTTGCACCTGTGATTCCCATCGTAGAAGTGTTCCAGGAGCTCGGGTAGAGACATGGCTTGCAAGACATGGAAAAGACAGACTATTAGTGAAAAAATAAATTATTAGGGCCGACTAAGGCAACTAAAATAACTAAGATGTAAAGGTAAATATCGGGTAAAATAATCTTCGAAATTTTGTAGTTTTACCACCCAACATATATGCAAGGTTGCATTTCAGTCCTTCATGGAAACATGTCTCTACTTTAGTAGTGCATTTCTGCGGGAGGTTAAACAACAAGAACAAATCACAGTACTTTCATTACCATGCCCAAGTTAGTTTCTCATTATCACTTCATTGCTTTGACATTCGTGTAGTTCACTTATGTTCAATGGAAGTACAAATTGCCATTCCAGCAAGCTTAAAACCATTCGTACATGCATATGAAATCATGTAAAACTCTCTGATAATTAACTGATAACTAATTAACTACGCCTAAAAATTACAACTAATAAATTACAACATAAATAATGTACGAGGAGAGACATACCTGTTAAAATGGCTGCCAATGACGGCGGCAAATAATAATAAGTCACCGGAAAACCGAAACCGAAAGAATGAGAAGGCGGGACAGCAAGCGAGAGCAGCGAGAGAGCAGAGTGAAATCGCTACTCTCATGCATTTAAATAGACGCCGAGAGGGTACTAAAGATTCCCTCCCGCCCAAATTTTTTGCCTACAGGCACTACGCTTCGAGACAAAGACGCGATGGACCAACTGATCAAAAATTACATAATCAAGTCTACTGTGTAAGGAGCCTTCAATAAAAAAAATTCATAATTTTTCGAGCTCATTTTCTATATTAAAAAATTCCTACAAACAATATACTTAAATGAATTTTTGAGAAAAATTTGGAATGAATAAAATTATAAACAATTACACAAGCAAGTACACTGTGTCGGAAGGCTTCACACAAAATTTCATAAATTTTTGAGCTCATGTGCTATGTTTATAAATTCTTACAAACAGCACGAAATCAAACTGATTAATTATCAATTAAGTAAACTAGTTAAGCACTAACTAATCACCGTCCAGCCCGTGACCGGCCAGGCGAGGGCATGCTGGAGCTGTCCATCCCATCACTGGCCGGACGAGGACATGTGTGGGGTGGGGAGAGGCGTCCTGCCCATCATCGGCTGAACGAGGCGCGTGTCGGCTGGAGAGACGCGTCCAGTCGCGGGCCGAACGAGGCGTCCAATCGCAGGCCGAACGAGGCGTTACTTTTGCATTTGTGCTGCGTCGTCCGCTATTTTCGCAATTGCGCAACGCAAACATGCTAGATCAGCGAAAAAGTTTGTTCCTCCCTAAGAGGCATAGAGAAAGAACACAAGGTTCCATGAACTGTCCACGTGGCACTAGCTACATGTACGTTCTTTCTTCAACCGTTAGTTAGTCAGCACGAAATAGCTAGATTAATTAGCAAATGGATTGAAACGTTAGGCTGCATGAAGTCAGTCTTGATTTTTTTTTTTTAAAAATAACCTAGTTTTTATTCCGAATTACAATAATAACATCACTTTTTTTTTTATTTTACAGGAATAATCACAAGTCGCTCAACGGTTGGGCGACTATGGCCTAGTCGCCCAACCGTTGAGCGACTTAGACACTTGTCGCTCAACGGTTGGTCCTAGTGTATAGCTCGCTCAGCTAGCAGGGCATGCATTATGCATCGTTGGATGACAAATATCCAAGTCGCTCAACCGTTGAGCGACAAATGATTATTCCTGTAAAAAGAAAAATATGGTATTATTATTGTAATTCGGAATAAAAACTAGGTTATTTAAAAAAAACAGTCAGTCTTAGCTAGCTTTGTCAGCAGCAGCCACGGGAAATCAAGTCAAACGATCAGTGGAGAATTGCCTGTTAATTACATGCTCTCCTGTAGGATGGCAATCGGGCATGGCGGGCAAGGGTAGTGCTCGTCTATACCTATGCCCACCAGCCCAAAAGGCCAAAACTCCCCCACAGGCATGCCTACGAAGGGCGGTGGGTTGAGAACCTCGTCCATGCCCGTCGCTCACGGGCATGCCCATGTGCCCGCCACACGCCCACACCTCGCTGGGGTTGGGGATGGTGGATGGGCAAGAGGACAGGGGCATGAGGAGCGAGATTCAGAGGAGGCGGCGGCGGGCGAGATGAGATGGATTGGGCTTGGGGATGGTGGCGGTGTGACCGGGCGGACGGGGAGTGGGGAGGAGGGCGCAATCGGGTGGCGGAGGACGGGGAAGGTGAGCCAGAGACGATGGGGGTGGCTGCGTGCGAGGGCGGTGCCCAGTGAGCCCTCGTCGGGGCGCAACCCCAACCCCAACCTCCCCTGCGAAGAACTTGAAACCAAAACCCATATGCCTACCAACCATCAGCACAACAGTAGGAAAACCAGATGGGGAGGGGAGATGAATATCGAGGTGCGACTATGTCCGGCAGCGACATGCTCTACTGGTGCGGCTGGGATCTGCGGCTTTGTTTTGCACAGGTGCTACCATCGGGATCTCCTCCACCGCTTGCCCGCCAGATCTCCTCCACTTCACACGAAGCCGCCAACGCCAGATCTTCTCTAAGCTTCTAAGATCCAGGAGGGAGGAGGCCGATGCAGGGTAAAGCGGCTAAGCTCGCGGGCTGCCGGCGAGAACGGAACAAGGATGGCTAGTGGGTGGCGCTACGCGAGGATGGCGGGCAGGCGGCGGCGCTGCACGAGGAGATGGATGACGGGCAGCGGCACTGCATGAGGAGCCAAGGAGCGTGGATCTGAGAAGGGACTCAGGCGGATCTGAGAAGGGATTGCGCGAGGAGATGGAAGACTCGAAGGGTTGGCGGCGGCGGCTGGGGTTGATCCACACGGGGTGGTGGGGATGTTGTGCTCACTAGGGTTTTCAAATATGGCCCACATGTTAGTGCCTACTGGCAGGTAATCGGGCAGAACGGGCACGATGGAGCTTCGATACATGCGCCCGTTTGACCGTCGGGTGGGGAGTTACTCCCACGAATATGACCGTAGGCAATAAATGAGAAACATATCCACCTGTTTTCACCCACGGATTCGCGGGTAATCGGATAAGATTGCCATCCCTACTCAATAAATTATGATCATCGATGCAATGCATGGTTACATATGGACGCATGTCAAGAAAGAATTGAGCTGCATGGCAAACTAAACCGGCAACAGTGTGAGTATTGACTGGTCAACCATCCATGTAATCTGGGCACCGATCATACTAATTCAAACAAATACGGAGTCCATGCATATTTTTCAGAACGAAAGAAAGAACTTTCACATCGGGGGTCAAGCTGAATTTTATTAATCGAAGTACATAGAGGAGAAGCGGTAAAATTAAGCATGCATTTTGCCTCTGTCTAGCGCACCTAAACTCAAAGTCTGATCTCACAAGAAGCTGGCAAACGGCCAGGCTGAGTATTAATCAACTCCCTTCACGTGATATGGCCCGTGCGCACTGCTGGAATCACAGGGATTTCCTTGCTTTCTCGGTACTAGCATCAGGACGTGGGAGAAGAGGACCCGGACCCCGCGAGTTGCGTAGAGAGACCAACGACACATTGCAGCGCCGAGAGCTAGTCTACTGTACAACAGAAGCAATGTCATATTGATGTGATCAGAATCGGTAGCTACCCAACTCAGCAGAGATTCAGAGCTAGCTAGCTGTAAACGACGCCAAGTTGCCGACCTGATTTGAGCACCAGAATCTGATTCTGACCGCAGTGCACACACGGATTTAGATTATATTAGGTGAGATTAGATCAGATTGGTCATCTCCATTCTCCCTCGCTAGCTCCTGCAATATTTATGTTGGCTTCTCGACCCCGTTCGTTCACATCTGCGTGCGTTATATATATTTTTATTCATTCACACATTTCCTTTACCTTTTCCAGCCAGAGAAAGAAAAAGAGAAAAAAAAAGAGACAGATAAGCCGTGAAAACTGATGCTAAAGAGAAAGCATAACATTTCCTTTTCTGAGAATAATGATAGCCTGTATTCAGTATTCTGACCAGAAAGAACTTGTAGGTTGTTCATCACAGCACAGTTGTTAATAATTTTGGTAGGAGATCGGTCATCTTGCCTTGCCTTTTTCCATGTCCTACATGTCCAGAAACGCGCTTTTACGCTTACCTGATGGACCACTGTACAGTTCTATCGCACGCTTTAAAGTTGACCGTTCTCTTTCGAGCGACGAATCATCAAAAGCAGCAGTAATCCCTCTCGGTTCCGTCGAAAGCCATCAACAACATGTTTAACTTTAGTATCTACCCCTTGATTCCAAATATAAGCCACTCTGAACATTGATGTGGTATCCAAGATAGTCCTGTTTGTTTTGTGCCAAAAGCAAGTGTAAACCAAGCCAAACATCTGCGTTCTCAAACTTCTGGACGGCCAAATCAGCTACCCACGTTTTAGCTAATGCCGGCTGGTTTCTGTCGTAATATATTATGAATCGTAAAATTATATATATTGCATGAAAGTATAGTTCATGATCAATCTAGCTACAACAATTCCACGCTGGTTTCAGGTCTGATGCATATTTTTAGACGACTTATATTTGGTATCAGAGGCAGCAACATCATTAGAATCAGAATTGCCCGGTCAGCACCTAAACAACAATGTTTTCTTTAAGCTCTATCAGAAGTCAGAACAGTTGAATCTTATAAGCCGTTATTACCGCAAGTAGTACGTTAGATAAGTTTTAGCTTAGCCGGCAGCTGACGACGCGGTCGTCGCCTGACCATACGACCGGGGTGTTTCCGCGCCAACACGCCGCGGCAACTGCAGCGGCAGCGCGCGCAGCCACAGTGGAAAAAAAAACCCGACGCGGTCGCACACCCACACCAGTCACCACACCCGCGTGCTTTCGTTCCCTCTCTCCTCTTCTTTACCTTTTCCACGCACTTTAATTTAATCAGCGCCCTCCCGCGGCTTCTCCCTCTCCCATCCCCAACCCCGCCGCCCGCCGTCCAGCACCTCGCAGATGACGGCCGCCGCCGTCTCCCTCCTCCAATGACCCCCGTGTCCGTCCTTCTCCTCGCGGCGCTCCTCTTGCTGCTCGCGCCGGCCGCCTCTGCCTCCACGCTCGCCGTCTCAGGGGGCTCCGTCGTCTGCGGCGTCGCGGTCCAGAACGGTAGTCTTCTGCGCCGCCGCGATCTCCGCGTCCAACTCCTCTTCGCCCGTCGCGCCGTTCCTCACCTTCTCGCAGGTCTCCGGCGGTGCGGGCTTCCTCTGCGGGCTTCGAGCTGGGGGCACCGCGTTCTTCTGCTGGCCGCCCGCCGCGCCGGGCCAGCTCAAGCGGGTGTACAATGGCCCGGACGCGCTCACTGACCTCGCCGTCGGATCCAACCACGTCGCGGCCTACGAATACAGCGCGCGCCGGATACTATGGTGGCGCGGTGGCACCAGGTTCCCAACGCAGGTCAAGGGGATTTCGGCTCCCTCGTCTCCGGCGACGACTTCTCCTGCGCGGTGGAGACCAACTCCTCCGCCGTCCGCTGCTGGGGCCCGCGCGGCAGAGCCGTGCAGGCCGCCTTCTCAAACGCCCCGTGTCCTCCCTCGCCGCCGGAGGTACCCGCGCCTGCGGGTCCAAACCTCCGGCACCGTGCTCTGCTCCGGCTCCGGCGAGGGCGGCCTTGCGCCGCGTGACCTCTACGTCCACGGGCTGGCCGTCGGCGACTCCCACGCCTGCGGGCTCCTCCGGCCCAACCACACCGCCGTGTGCTGGAGCCTCGCGGGTCCCACTACCACCGTGTACTACCCGGCGTTCGGGACGGCGTTCGAGTTCCTCGTCGCCGGCGGCAGCCTCACGTGCGGCCTCGTCACCATCAATTTCAGCGTCATGTGCTGGTCGTCCTCGTCCACGGACAGCGTGGCGGCGGAGGTGCCGTTGCCAACGATTCTCCCCGGCGTGTGCGTCCCCGACTCGAGCTCGTGCGAATGTGGCGTCTTCCCGCGGTCGGAGCAGCTCTGCGCGGAATCCGGCGGCGGCGTGATCTGCAAAAGGCTGTGCGACTTGTCGCCGCCGCCGCCGGCACCTATGTCCCCGCCTCCGTCGTCGCCTCCGCCGGCGGCACCTTTGAGGGGCGTGTCCAAAGGTTGGATCGCGTTCGCCGTCGTCGGCGCGGTGGGCGCCTTCGCCGGCCTCTGCTCCATCGTATACTGCTTCGTCTTCGGCTTCTGCAGCCACAAGAAGGTGCACAATTCCGTCCAGCCCAACATCACCGGTGGCGCTGGCACCGCCGCTGCCGCCATCGATAACGGCGGCGCCCCGAGCCCCTACGGCTCGCCGAACGGGTCGCGGTCACGTGGCCTCTTCCGGCGGCAGTTGTCGCGCGTCATGACGCGGCAGCGCAGCGGGCCGTCGTCGTTCAAGGACCCCGCCGAGGAGTTCACCTTCGCTCAGCTCGCGGCGGCGACTAAGGACTTCGCGCTGGAGGCCAAGATCGGCGAGGGCAGCTTTGGTACGGTGTACCGCGGCAAGCTCCCCGACGGGCGCGAGGTGGCCATCAAGCGCGGCGAGTCGGGGCCGCGCGCCCGCAAGTTCCAGGAGAAGGAGAGCGCGTTCCGGTCGGAGCTCGCCTTCCTCTCCCGGCTCCACCACAAGCACCTCGTCGGTCTCGTCGGCTACTGCGAGGAGAACGACGAGCGGCTGCTTGTCTACGAGTACATGAAGAACGGCGCGCTCTACGACCACCTCCACCCCAAGGCCACCGGCGCGTCGTCCCCGTCCCCGGTGGTCTCGTCGTGGAAACTGCGCATCAAGATCCTGCTGGACGCGTCGCGCGGCATCGAGTACCTGCACTCGTACGCCGTGCCGCCGATCATCCACCGCGATATCAAGTCGTCCAACATCTTGCTGGACGGCAGCTGGGTGGCGCGGGTGTCGGATTTCGGGCTGTCGCTAATGGGGCCGGAGACGGAGGAGGCGCACCTATCCATGATGGCCGCCGGCACGGTGGGGTACATGGACCCGGAGTACTACGGCCTGCACCACCTCACCGTCAAGAGCGACGTCTACGGCTTTGGCGTCGTGATACTCGAGGCGCTCACCGGTAAGCGCGCTATATTCAAGGAGGCCGAGGGCGGGAGCCCGGTGAGCGTGGTGGACTACGCCGGGCCGAGCATCGTCGCCGGGGAGCTCGGAAAGGTGCTCGACGGGCGCGCGCCGGAGCCGGCCGCGCACGAGGCCGAGGCCGTTGAGCTGGTGGCCTACACGGCGATGCACTGCGTGCGGCTGGAGGGGAAGGACCGGCCGGCAATGGCCGACATTGTCGCCAACCTCGAGACGGCGTTCGCCCTCTGCGAGGGCAGCGCGGGCGGCGGCCGCGCCAACAGCTCGTCCAGCGCCAGCCTCTCCATCACCTCCATGGAATAAGTTTAAGGATTTTAATTAAGAGTTTCAAACTGTGATTAGCCCGGGAAGGAAGGATGTTTAAATTTGTTGTTTAGTTGATTTTTTCTAGGGGGATCGAGGAGGTGTGTGGTTCTCTCACACATTTTGTTCATGGTGACTGTACACGGTGGTATTGGACTGATTTCTCTTTCTTTTTTCTCCATAAAAAAACAGGCATTCTAAACAAGAATTGCACTGTTTCCCGTAAAATTCCTGCATTCTAAACAAGCATTTTAACAGGCATCACGCTAAGCACGGTGGACACAATTCGACACGAACCCAACCCATCGCGATTTATGCATTTTTGAGTTTACACTACAATTCTATAAGATGCTATGCTAAGTAATCTCCAAACAAAGGTTGATTCGCACTTTTAACATGTGTCGAGAAGTGTGTGTTGATTTAGAGAGCAAAAAGGTTAAGATGAGCACAAGCGGGAGCAGCTCTGCAAACATGTGTTTATCTTCTTCCATGTATCTTCTTCTTCTTCCTTTTCTCCTGTCCAAGAGATGGAAAAGGTCAGGTTAGGCCACGCATTCCAATTCCATGCTGCTTTCATGAGCGCTATTCTAATCTGCAACGCATACGCATCTGCCGCCCGGTCAATAGGGGTTCGGAAGAGGTAGTTAACAAGACGCTGCTTCTGGTCGTCACCAGTGAAGCGAGAAGTCGGTGTGTGGTTGGTCTACCAATTCAAGGCGATTAACAAGAACAGCAGGGTCGTTTTCTGTGTGCATTCACATCAGTTTGGTCGCTCGCCGATCTTGTACTCTTCTTTATACATATGTTCGTTCCGGGAATTATGGCGACAAAGCCATCGATCGACAACAGGCAGATACCGTTGGTTCTGCATGCGTTATATGGTAGGGCATTTTGCTCAGCAGAGTTAGGTTTCATTTTGCTCAGCAGCGCTAGAGTCTTTGGATCGAACGTGTGATAATTCTCTTTGCACTGATTAGACGGCTCAACGCGCGAGTCTGCCTTCTTAAGATATACTATACGCACCTCAAGGATACCTTTGTCCATACAAGGAATGGAACGGATGAAAAGAAAATGATCACATCCATATGGTTGGTAAAACGAACCCTTCGTCTTGTCGCTTGGAATGGCAGCTTCTCGCCTCCTCCCCTCATTTTATCAGTAAAGTTGACATATTTATCACTAAAACTGCAGATTAACCGGTGAGACGAGAACTGTAAGGAAAAGTTAAATATCATTTTCATTTGAGTTTGAGCAAGCCAGCCAGAGCATGTGCCTTAACAGGCAGGCTCTCCTGTTGATCTCATGAAGAGAGGATGAACAGAAGAAAGAGATAGCGCCACCGTCACCAGATTATTGGCCTCTTGCTAGCTGAACAAGCATATATAAGACGCTGTGATGGATCTTTTTCTTTGTGTGTGTGATGAACCTATGGTGATACAATTAGTCAAAAATGAGTGACTGGCTAACAGTAGCATATATGATTTATTCAGCTTTGGGTTTTCCATCACCAACCTGTCCCTTTCCTCTTGGCAATCATTTTATTCTCAAGGTGTGGGAACGCAAGACCTTTTCTGCCATTATTGTTAACCAGTATAATCTTAAACTTATCAATCTGCATCTCCTTTTTGCTGTTCTTTCACAAAGCAAATGAGTAAGAAACAGCTAGGCCTCTTGCCGCCTGTGTGTGTATGCACTGTCAGTGTAGCCGACTTGAGGCGACCAAAAGTTTTCAGCCGAAAGCGTCGTGGTCTTGAATGCTGCCGCGTTGGCAGCGCCGGATTGGGCGGTTCCGGCCGAGAGGGAGCTCGAAAGGAGCTAGACAAAATTTAGGCATTTTCATCGTCGTGAGCTCGTGATTCTGTTGTTGCAGATGATCGCATCGGCATCGTTTAATTCCAGCGGCATTTTGTGATTTTTTTAATGGTCTGGGATTTCCCCGTCCAGACAGCCGTAAAGAAGAAGCACCTTACTCTGCAAGTCGTCCACAGGAGCAGCGCTCGACGTGGCGGGCTCAAAGGCCACTGTGCCCCAGCACAGTCCCCGCTTTTTTTCTCACTGCGCCCCAGCGCAGCCACACACGAGACCAGGAGTCGAACTCCCGACCGATCCCTCGCACAACAACGAGCAGACCAAGTGAGCAACGCTCACCACCGCTTTGTGATTCTTTTTAAAGATTACAAGTTGGATGGGCGTGTACATGCCTGGAATTGCGGAGAAATCCGCGGCAATACGGAGCGAGTGCATGCATTTTCTCACTCGAATGCACTCCCATGTGCTTCAAGGTGCGTGCTAGGATTTAAACCATAGCTCTTGACTTTATCATCCCACCAAGAGATATGAAACAAACCGAAATTTCTAAATTTCAAAAGTCTTTGAAGCTTTTTGTTTGAATTCGGTTTTCGTTCCTTTTTCAGAAATTCCTTCTCATTTTCCGCTTTCCTTTCCCGGCATTTCCGTCTTCCCCTTCTGGTGGCGCCTTTTTGCCCCGGCGCCTACGCCTTCGTCCCGCTCGTCATCGCTCCATGTCACCTCTCGGTCGTCACCTCCTCCCTCCTCGCCCCCATCAGCTCGCCGCCACCTCCCGAGCCACCTGGCCTCGCCATCAAAGCCGGCCCTCGCTTCCATCGCCACCTCGCCCCTCCCGGCACCGCCCAAACGCTCCCCGCCGCACATGTCGCTGCCCGCTGCTCCCACCGCCTCCCTGTTGCCACCGCCCTACTAGCGCCACAGCCTCTCTTCATCCTATAAAAGGCCACCTCCCGCTTGTATTCTCCCTCACCTCCCACCTCTGCACCTCCCCAAGCCTCCAGCCCCTCCGGCGTCGGCGAATTTCGAGAAAATCCCGCCGCCTCCTCCATTCTTCCTCGGCGAGCCGACACCAAATTCACCACCCCTGTCCACCCAAGCTCCAAATTGAGCCCACGGTGAGCATCGCCCTACCATCCATGTTCTTTCCCCCACCTTCTCCACCCCCAACCCACCGGAGCGCCACTTCCCTGTTCCGGCCGACCGCCATTACTGCCGCCACCCCCTCTCTGCACCTCCCCTACTCCTCAAAACCCCCAAAATGGAATACCCACGAGTCAGTGATACTCACCTCATCACCCACCTCTGCCACCGCCACCGGCTCCCACATCCTCTGCTCGAGCGAGCCGAGCGCGCGGGCCTTCGGCGGCGCGGCTCAAGGCTGCTAGCGCCAGGCCTGGCCAAATGGGCCAAATGGGCCACAGGCCGCACAGTAAACGAGCTGGCCCATTTACTATTTGTTCAATTCAGCCGTTCACTGTTTATTGCACGATAGTTCTTCTACTGTTCATCAACCGAAAACCTAATAACTGCTCCCGAAACAGTGAAATGATGACCGTTCATCACATGAAAAATGGTTCAGTGCTGTTCATGTTAGCCAAAAATAGTAATTTCAATTACTATACATTGATCCATTGTCATATATGAATAGTAAAATTAGTACTATTCACTATCTGACACTTTTTCGTCCGAAACCCTAATTTGACGCTTTATATCCATTTCGACCGTTTCGAGCCCATGAATTCATTTCTGAGCTCCGTTTAGTCCAATCAAGCACCAGATAAATCTCCACCCACCCACACCACCTTTCTTTGTGTTTCTTTTTCGGTTTTATTTACTTGCGTGTTGTTCCCAACTCATTCCTTGTCGAGCTAGATTTTATTTGGATTATTTTATTGTATTGTTTCTCGTTAGGTCACGACTTTGACAACCAGACTCCAAAAGACGCTGGACAAGACCAGTTTCTACAGGATTTTGTGCAAGAAGGCAAGTTGTATTCCTTGATCATTTTAAACCCACATTTCATATATTTATTATTACTTTCATTATTGTATTTGTGCCAATTACTTTAATTATTGAAATAATACTTTTGAATGCCATTATATTTAGATAAATCCTATTACCCCACATACAAACTCACCTAGCACTTGTAGGCCATATTCACCTTGACAAGGTTAAAATCCTTTGTAAGCCATATTCACCTTGATAAGTTCACATAAAATATTAGTTATATTAGCTTTATCACACAAATGTGTTTATAAATCCTGAAAAGCGGTATTGGCGGTTCGCCAATGGTTTTGGTGGAGAGTTGAGAGTTCTGTCTAGAAAGTTGGACAACCAAATAGACTTGTGTTAAAAGTGAGTCATCAGTGAGATCTGGAGGTGGACAGCCATGAGTTGGTGTTGGGCCATCGCCTCACTGGATGACAAGTAAGGACAAGAACCTTGTACCAAGTGACTAACACAAAAAACCGCTCAACCACATGTGTGGTCATTACTCCCTAGCTTAGTACACTGCTCTCCCGATTGAATATCTACAGGACAAGTAACTGCTCTTGGCTCAACCACATGTGTGGTCATTACTCCCTAGCTTAGTACACCGCTCTCCTGATTGAATATCTACAGGACAAGTAACTGTTCTTGTGTGATAGAGTAGTTGCGAAACTGGGGTGTGACAGGAGTGGGCCTGAAGGGACACTCGGTAGTCTACACAACGGTAAGTGTCGTCAGCATAGGGGTGCAAGATCCACTGGGGCCGGTGGAATCTCCTGAGGGCTGTATGGAGTTAAAACCTACCGGGTAGAGGCTAGAAAGGTTGAGTAGTGAAAAGGCTTTGTTATCCCAAACTCAGTCGCACGCTATCGTGTTGCGTGTCTATAGCTTAACAGTATGAGTTTGAGATATCTTGTTGGTAAAGTTGGACAACTCTGCAGAGTGAATAATTAAAGATATTTGAATACGTCGTGCTTCTAGTTAATGAAGCTGTGTTATGGGTGATTCTAGTACATGAGGCATAAGTAGAGTTTTTGAGATGGTAAGTTGGTAATTGAGTTTGTTGAGAAACCCCTGATGTTATTATTTATTAGTGTTTTACTGTTTTAAAGATAAAGTGCTTTAAATGTGTGGAGATCATGTGCATATGATCATAATCTTAGTGTGTTGAACAATTGACAATAGCATCGAGGTGTTTGGAGAAACCCTCGTTTTCGGTAAAGTCCTGCTGCTGTCAGGCTGTAGGCTGTCAGACTGTAGGCGGTTAGACCGGCCAAGAGGCGGCAGTCAGACCAGCCTGTGTGGTGGTCTAACCGGCCACCTCTAGCGGTCAGACTGGCCCTGGCTTTGGCCAAGAGGCTGGCGATCTGACTGGCCAAGAGGCGGCGGTCTGACCAGCCATAAATGACTTTTGAGTTTAGAGCTGGGCCAAAAATAGAGGGTGTAGGCAGGAGAGAGGATTTTTCTACACTTGCTCTCGTAATTTTTGGAGCTTCGAGTCAAAAGATCTATTCGTTTGAAATTTCTAGAGAGTTTCAGATTTCCAGGATGGAAATTTGGCTAAGTCCCTTGAGGACGGTCGACCCGGTGCCACGGTGGCGGTCGAGACCGGCGAGAAGCGCCAGACCGCCATGGGTGGCGGTCTGACCGGTTTTGACTTGTTCGTCGGCCAGCTTGACGGCGATGTTTGTTGGTTAGGTCAAGTTCAGGGGTTTCATTGCATAGCTGTTGCATGATGCATGTTTTGGCTAACATGGGTCAAGTTGTGAAGAGCTTGTGCCCGAAAATGGTTGCTTGGTCTATTGTTGTGCAGGTGATTTGGAGTCAACTATGGTCAACGACGAGAAGGACCGGGACTAGGTTAGGAGAACCAAGGTCTAGAACAGTCGTGGATGTCGGGTGAAATGGTTGGACACAAGTAAGACGCAAGATGGACTAGAACCATAGAAGGCGAAGTTTGAGCAAAGGCCTTTGTGAAGGTATGTACTCATGCCTAATCAATTATGTGAATTGATGATTGTGCGTATCGTGCGATGCTACGTAACGGTTTGCTTGTTTGTAATGGTTGTAGGACACCGGAGCTAGATCATGGTGAGGCGGACTAGATCGGGACTAGGTTAGGAGAACCGAGGTCCAGAACGATCGAGGTGGTGCTGGAAGATGACTGAGACTAGCGGAGTGCTTACAAGCTGAGAAGACAAGGAACCGGAGCGGAAGCTACCGGTGATGAACATGACGGGCAGCGGCAAGGTTGACCGGGACTAGACTCAGGGAGGAGTTGAGGTCCGAACTAGGCTCAGGGAGGAGCTGAGATCCTGAACGGTCAAGGAAGCCGGGTGCTGTTATGGTGAGACATATAGTGCGCCAAGTGACTTGGTCCCAGTTGCAAACGAGGACGGTTCGATGAGATCCGGACGCGTGAGAGGCTTGGCGAGAAATCATTGGGGCCACATGGATGATGACGGAGCATGGGAGATGCTTCGAGGCAAAGGAATCGCCAAAGGTCGGTAGAGGGGCATTTTGAGAAATTGCCCTATACCGGAAAAGTGGTAAGTGGTGGTGTGTGAAACCACCTTCTTGGCTTTAGAGAAACCGCGGCGCAAGACGGCGCAAGGAGAGGCGATCTAGGTCAAGAGAAGATGAAGACGACGCTTTGAGAAGCGTGCGTGAGTGAAACCCGTTTGTGTGTGGACTTAACGGGTGTCCGTTTGGGATGTCTCTCTAGGGCTAGCCTCCACTATAAAAGAGGAGGGTGCTGGTTGTAACCCTCAATCATTTGATTCTAGAAAACCTAATTTGGGATTTAGGGCTAGGAGAGGAAAGTGGAGAGACTAGGGTTCATGAGAGATGGATTGATTGAGTGCTCAAGTGTTGAGTTTTTTTCCTTCATAGTGGAGTGGCTATAAACATATAATCTATCTAATCAATCCATGCAAGATTTGCCCCAAGTTGAGTTCTATCTTATTCTTGCTCTCTCTTTGATGCCTTTGGGATTTTTGGTATTTCTTAGGTTTTTATTTTGGATCTTACTGTGATCTTGCTTGCTGGGATGTGTGGGGTATGATCTAATGTCATCTTGATCATCATCCACCCAAAAGCAAGATTTTGAATCTAAGTTTGATTTTGCTCCGGTTTTGGTGAAAGAAAGGGTGATTTTAGGGGTTTTGCTCTTGAGAGCTTTTGGCTTGATTCTTTCTATGATTGAGGGTTCTAGGACGTATGGGAGACTATTCTTAGCCATCTTGGATTGATTCCTCCCACAAAATCCTCTCAATTACCGTTTTCGTATTTGGCTCGGTTTTGAAGCAACCTTCACTCAAACGGAAAATGGTCGAAACTTTGGCAACGATCTTCACGATCATTGATTGGAATATGTTTCTAACATCCTAAATAAGGTATGTTTCAAGTTTCGTGAAGTTTGGAGTTGTGGATATAAAGTTAGACCAATTTGTGATTTTGAGTTCGGGCTGATTTTACTATTCATTGGCCTCGAGGTCAGACCGCCCAACTAATTTGGGTTTGATTTTTTGTGATTTTGGTCTATTTGCTTCGGGGTTTTGATTGGATTCAATACAAGTCTTTT
This sequence comes from Phyllostachys edulis, assembly GCA_036346405.1. Taxonomy (NCBI): domain Eukaryota; kingdom Viridiplantae; phylum Streptophyta; class Magnoliopsida; order Poales; family Poaceae; genus Phyllostachys; species Phyllostachys edulis. Next base: position 68,552,624 of record CM070554.1, on the reverse strand, counting down.
GCTAAGCTTGTATATTGATCTTCATAGCTTACATAGCTATTGGAGTGAAAATCGTGTTGAATCCGATCAAGGAGAAAAAAAGATCGTGCTCCTATTCACCCCCTCTAGTCGCCTTTTCGGTCCAACAAAATGCAAATTGCATCCAAATGTGCCTGTTAAGGTAAACCTTAACCATCCATTGAACTCCTTGCATGTAATTATTTAGCTTTTCTATGTGGCTTGTTGAGTACGGAAGTTGTACTCATTCTTGCATAATCTGCAAAATCATCTATAGAGAAAATATGGGAAAACCTCGTGGATCTTGATGAGGAAGGTTTTAGCAGGATCACCAGGCAGCGATGACTGCTGTTTTTAGGTCTCGACCACGCTTAAGCGTGCCTATGGCTTGAAGTTCTTTTGTCTTATATTATATTAACTTTGGGCTTGGATGCCCGTGTTAGTGTTAAAATTGGCTGTTAAGCCTTAATCTTGTGTAATAAAATATTGGTTTTTGTTGTAATCGAAAGTTTGCTTGAGACGCTGCTTACTTCGCAACTGCATATTCTGGACGGTTGTGAAGAGTTTAACGGTCCCAAAAATCGGAGCTGTTACAAGATAGTTCTTTGTATTTTGTGATTTAAATGGACAAAGATGACCCTTCATCACCTGGGTTAATTTGATGGGTTACTAAAGCTTATCTAAATTCTAAAGATGCTATTTCAGTTTCTCTCCATCAGGCTGGTGCCAGGCGCTTACACTATATATGATTCATTTTGTTTGGTCGCTTGTTTTCCAAAGCATCTTTTTGGATTTAGAGGAATTTTTTTGGGAGCATATCAATTAGCACCAGTCACCATTTGTATCCTAAATTTCTCAGCTTTTTAGAAGATCTTTTCGCCAGTTTTATAGGACACAATTAATATATGGTTATTTTCTCAATGAGCCTTTTGTGGGCCAAGATGGGTTTTGGTTGGGTTGGTGATGTTTGAGACCTAAACATGGGATATTGCATTTAGGCCTGGTAATGGGTCAGGGCCCAATCCAAACCCCAACCTGGCCCATAAGTATGGAGAGTGGATCCAACCCTTATCCAACCCTCTACTCTATGTCTACACCCAATCCAGCCCAGCCCTTTAAGTAGAAAGACCCTAATCCTATCCTGGCCCATTTTAGATCCTCGAGCCGGCCCAGTAATATTCAACCAGCTGAGCCCATAGGCCGTTTCCTCCTGTGGGGACGAGGTTACTTCAAAGGAGGCCTTGTCCAAATAAGACCTAGCTAATGTCAGCCAAGTCTAGCTAAGTCTCCATTAATACTGAAGCAACAAATGAAACAGTCTTTCAACATAAATCAAATCTGGAATCTTACAATTTGAGCTCATTTCACAATCAAATCTGGAATCTTACAATTTGAGCATAAATCAAACATCAATTCTGCAAATGCAATTATGCTCGAGTTCAATGTCTTCTCCCTTAATGTAGATGCAATTCTGAAAATGATGCCAATGCAATTCTGCTCGAGTTCAATGTCTTCTCCCTTAATGATGTTTTTTTCCTGTATGCTTCAACAAAACTGATCTTTAGGTTCAGATTGTCAAGATAGTTGTTCTTCAAAGGTCACAGGAAAAAGACATTAATTTGTCACCATTTGCATACATGGAAAAATGGCACTATTTTCGATATATATTGAAACCAATTGGCTACTAACATTAATACATGATGTATCAGAAATAACTGCACTTAAGGTGGTCTTACTTTCCACATACACACATGCAGAACTTTATCCAACACAAACTGGAATTTGTTTCTAGAAGATGCTAGGAGCATTCAGCTCATTACCAAGTGTGTTAGGTAAAGGCATTCCGGCTACACATTGTTATGGCATGAAAGCAACCAATGACTAATCACTCGTACATGTTAATTATTGTTCCGGTGAAAATGATGTATCACTACTACTATTAAATCCGGTCTAAATCGAACATTGTGTTGGGTAAGGATTCTTGGTTAGATCCTTACATCGTAGCGATAAGATGGTAATGATATCATGTTAATTATTGTTCGGTGAAAATGATGCCAATGCAATTACGCTTTCGAGTTCAATGTCTTCTACCTTAATGTAGATATTCATAGTAGATCTTTCAAAGAATGAGAATCGATCTCATGCATTGCCATTTTCTCAAATATCTAGGGAAGCAAAAGACTGGTAGCCACTAGAGCGCTTTCCTGTAATTTCCATGTATGAATTGTTAAACTACTATCAGATATAAATTCCATGACACAAGGTAACACTGTAATACCCGACCCAATTGGAGGTGAGCCATGTGGCCCAAGTGGAGCAGTTGTGGTGACAAACAATACCTTGAAATGTCCTCTTGCAACTCACGAGCACTATATCCTTCCATTGCTTCTCCTGCATATTGAATCACAAGAAAATAGTTCATATTATTGGAAGGTACAACTACTGCTTAAACTGAAAGTAAAATACTCCAGTAATTGTCAATTTACCTTCATCATCATCATCATCATTAAATCCAATAAACCAATCTTTGCTGCAGATTAGAGCCTCAAGGCTTTTAGGGGATAATGAAGTCCTATTTTTACCAATAAGTCTACCAGCAGCACTGAATGCTGATTCAGAGGACACCGTACTGACAGGAATTGCTAGAAAATCTCTAGCCATCAAAGACAAGATTAGGTAGACATATGTGTTTCTCTTCCACCAACCCAAAACATCAAAATTCTAATTAGAGTTCAGGGGGCCCCTAGGATCTTGTAAGTATGTGTCCAATTCAGATAATTGTGCACGTGCTTCTACATTTTGTGAACTGAACTGAGCAATGGCAAATTCTATCCGTCATTTACCAAAAAATGCACCTCCTGGAGAACTAGGCTCACTAGCAACCATATGTTCATCGAATTGTACAAATGTAGGCAAGGCGCGGCTCCTCACAATTTTCTCATACTCTGAATAATACTTACCTACAGAAGTACGTAGCTCCCTCATCTTTTCCTCAACATCTTGTTCAATGGTATGGAAATAGAACCTAAGGAAGTCAAATTTCTGTGAAGGGTCCAACACCGCTGCAATAAGAATCACAACATTTGGCTTAGACCAATACTTCTCAAACTTGACATACATAACACAAGCCATCTCCTTTAGAAGCTCATCTTGATTCCACCTTTCATCTAGTAAAACATCCCGAATCGCCAACACCAATTGCAAAAGGAGGTGTGCTGTGGGGTGTCGATCTGCTGAAAATGCCTTTGTGGCATCACTAAAAGCCTGCAAAAACCCATGAAGAGCTTGAGCCTTTACCCAATCTCCCTCAATTGGAGCTTCATGGTATTGCTCAGTAGCATATCTATTGAGAGCAATTTTATACTCCAAAGCCTCATGGATCATGTCATATGTTGCGTTCCATCTATGAGGGACATCCAGTACTAGCCCTAACTCTGTTTTGAGGCCTAATCTCTCAACAACTGAATTAAAGATCTGTATTTGTGATGGTGAGGATGTGACTATTTTAACAATGTCCCGCACCCTCCCAATTGCATGAATAACCACCTTTAGTCCATCTTGAACCATGGTATTCAGCACATGAGCAGCGCACCTTACATGGAAGTCCCCAGCTCTAAGAAACACTTCAGCACCCAATGTGCCGCGCAAGTCCTTTGCAGCTTTGTCATTAACACTTGCGTTATCCAATGTTAATGTAAACAGCTTGCTGATTAAGTCCCACTCTACCAAATAAGAGATAATTGCATCCTGGACAGCATAAGATGTATGTGGATAGGAAGTTTGCTTGAATGATATGATTACATCAATATAGTGCGCTGTGACACAAAGATACCCTAGGTTTTGGTTTGATGTCCAGATATCTGCAGTCAAATTGACATGAGAGACCAATTTTTTGGCCCTATCAAGCAACCGTTTCTTCTCCTCTTCATATAGTGCAAGATAGTCTAAACGAATAGTTTGCCTACCAACTACTATGAAAGATGGATGGAAGTAGTTTAGTAGCTTCTTCGAAATAAGGATCATCAGCTTTTCGAAATGCAATCTCCACACTAATGAAAAACTTGGCAATTAGTGCATGACACACTTGAGGGTCAAAGAGAGACTGATCCCCATCCATGGCCTGTCTCTTGCAACTCACCAGAAATCTCTCCCTATCTTCCTGTGGAATATTACGACAATGAAGTCCTATGTGCCTATTTAGATGATTAGTGCCTTGCCCAGGTTCACAAGATAATTTCATCTTACAGTACTTACACAATGCCTTTTCTTTCCCATCTATAGTTTCTGACTCAACGTATTCCCAGACTTTAGCCCTTTTCTTTGACGTGCGACTTGGCGGGTCACCCAAGAGAAGGTCACGACTATCCACTGAAATTTCTGACATGGAGGCAGTCCTCTCCATTATAAATAAATTACCTAATACCAAACAAATGAAATGAACATGAACATCCAAATGTGAAATATGTATCCAACCCTTTCGGCCCGATAAAACATGGCCCATTACCAGGCCTATTTGCATTGCATGAAAGTATTGGGCTTGAATTCCAAGTTCTGAGCACTTGCTGGGCTGCCTTAGTCCTTCATTTTTTTTTTTGCGAGGAGTCCCAATTTGACTTGGGTCCTCTCGATGATGACAGATCAGAGTTACATAAGGTTTAGTTCTACTGTTCGAGGCTTCTAGCTTACACATTCTCTTTTCAGAAATTAGTTGTAGCATACCTTATTCCACTTTGGAGTTGTTGCCCATTCAGAGCAAAAAGTGAGACAACAAAGTCTCGTGGCATTGCTGTTGATATGACTGCACAATGTGAAATGAAAAAGAAAGAGAAGTCAAACTATTTGGATAGCTTTGTTGATTAAAGTCCACAGTCCACATTTGTAGGTAGAAAAGAGAAAATAATAAAGGGGTAATAAAAAGCCTTTTCTTTTCTTAAGAAAGCCTACAAATAATTTTCTTCTAGTACACCATGTTAACATAAAAAATCAAAATGATATTTGTTAGGCCGATAGTCTCATCGAGTAGCATCCTTCAAATTTCAACTCTGATTTAATCAATCAAAGAGCATGGTCTGGAAGGATATAGTTTTATCTTAGGAATTATTAATGATTTATCACTATAAATATGTGTTTCTTTTACTGTAGCAAATCGTCCGATTCCCCCCCCTTTTTTTTTATAGGAAGCAGGTGATTTTTGTTTTGAGGGAAAGGAAAACCCTCCCCTTGCCTGCAACGAGCGAGCCGGCCAATCAAGCAGCAGCCGTCGCCATCGCCCATCGATATCGATGGGGGTGGACTACTACAAGGTGCTCGGCGTCGGCCGCGGCGCCACCGACGACGAGCTCAAGAAGGCCTACCGCCGCCTCGCCATGAAGTACCACCCCGACAAGAACCCCTCCCCGCAGGCCGACTCCCTCTTCAAGCAGGTCTCCGAGGCCTACGACGTCCGTACACCGCCTCATCTCCTCCTCCTCCATTAGCGCCGCCACCACTACCAGGAATTGAATCCATCTCCTCAAGGTCTCTCTCCCTTCTTTGCTCTCCTCCTTGCAGGTGCTCAGCGACCCGCAGAAGCGCGCCGTCTACGACCAGTACGGCGAGGACGGCCTCAAGGCTGGTGTCCCCCCGCCCTCGCCCTCCGCCGCATCCGCGCACGGCGGCGCTGGGTTCCGCTTCAGCCCGAGGAGCGCCGAGGAGATATTCTCGGAGATATTTGGGGGCTCATTCGGCGGGCGGGTCCCCGCACCCCCGTCGGCGGCGTTCCCCACTTGTTCCCAGGGTTTGGCGGCGGCGGCGCCGCCTCCGGGACAGGGGAGGCGTCCAGGGCGGCGGTGAGGAAGGCGCCGGCGATCGAGCGGCAGCTGGCTTGCAGCCTGGAGGACCTGTACAAGGGTGCCACCAAGAAGATGAAGATCTCCAGGGACGTCCTCGACGCCGCCGGGTGAGACGCATTCCTTCTCTCTTTTATTTTCTACTGATTACCGACAGGGTACAGCATTCTCTTCTTGAGGTAAAGTTGGAAGCTTTATTGCTTAGAGTGGCATCGGCATTGTTGTGATCTTGATGAGTGATTTGAGTCTGAGAGTGGTAGTAAGTAGTAGTAGTAGTAACTTCAGTAACCAGATCTCGCGTCTTGGTATGAATCTTCAAATTTTTAGCATGCCATTGGAGATGCTTCTGTTGACTAGAGGAAAGAGAGTGCCTTTGTGCTCTGCCTGTCAGTCTGTCACGCCCTCAACTATCTGGATCGTTGCAATTGATAATTAGTCGAGTAATGGCAGAAAGGGCAGGAAATAGTGAGGAAACAACCGAGGAAAGGTTGAGAAGAGAGGAATTAGGCTTGGTGGACAGGAAGAGAGGGGAGAAAAGATGAGGATTTGATGGAGCTGTTTAAATTGTCTAAGCCTTTAAGGCCTCTTATGGGCTACAACACTCCATATTCTCCTATACACTTAATACTCACTCTCCATTGATATGACATCAATAACAAACAAAAATCATAGTTATCATAGGATATTTCTGTCATGACCTAGCGAATGAATCGGATAATTGTGAGTCATAGGAGGCTTTGGCCCTGGCTTCTTCCTTGGAGCCGTGACTCGGTAACGGAGAGCAAGATCTCTGGACAGAGGTCGCGCGGGGGATAGGGCGCAGCAGAGGATAGGGAACGAGAGAGTTGGAGAGGGAGATTGGAACTAAACTTCTTGATTGATTTCTCTGATAATACATATCATCCTTATATAGTGGATGCTAACCATCTTTAGCTAACATGAACTCTAATACAATCCTTTCCGAATACGAATCTCTTCCTAATCCCTAAGTGTCTTGAAGGGACTTATCTAATAACCTGCCATATCCTGAAGGGGTACCGAAGTTATCTCTAATAGCAAATCTATGGAATCAATCCTCATGCTGTTCGGCTACACCAGAAGTAGTCGGAAGCATCTGCTGCGGTTTGACCGGATGTGGATCGGTCGGACCGGTCAATGCACCGGTCGAACCGGCCTGCGCATCGGTTGCACCAGTTGTACCGGTTGGGCCACCGGTTGGATCGGTTGGACCTGCTGCTATCTTGCGTGATCTTCGACTATAATACTTACCCCACATGACAATTTCAATCCATGCCACTTCTGTTGAATGTAACCTCTCGGTACTTCCTCCTCCTTTTGAATCATACAGTGATATACCATATATTCTTATAGTAACCTAGATGGCCAGGTCAGAATTCTGCAGTTAGCTTTAAGCTTGTGCTCCACGAAAAATCTCTTTGGAGTTGGCAATACACTTTGGATAGGACATTGAGCTGCTTATATGGTGTATATTTATTGTACAGTGCATAATTTGTTCCACATGTTGGAGAAACCCGATCTATGTCCAGCTCAGCATGTTGCCTCTGTCCTCTTGCAATATGATTTGTTTTAGTTAATCATAATTTTTTGCTTTCATGATCTTTCCAGTTTTTTAAAGTAATATTCCTCAATAGGAACTTGGGGATCTTGCAGAAACCATGTTGTGTATATATTGAGTCAATGAACAATGGTATATCATTTACTGGTGCTTGAGTACCCCTTATGTGCTTTTATGGTGATATTCTGTTTCCATTCTGTCATTACTCATTATCTAATGTATTTGTTCACCAACGAAAAAGTCATTACCACTTTGTCACCTTACACCTAAAGATTACAAGTATGATCACTGACAACAAGCATAGCTGTGTATTTGACCATCCAACTTGTGTGACTGTTTAATGATGGGAAGTCTTTGTGTTCATAGCTCATGCTTACTATTGCTACAATTATGTATTCTATTGAAAATTTGGTTAGGAGGGTTTTACTTCTAGATCCCCATAAGCCAAGATGTTGGGTGAGGGCATAATGAACTTCTTCAGGACGAGGTTAAGGTCTCAAGCTTCGGCCTTAAGCCGACACACTACCAAAAGATATCAGAGTGTTCAGAGGCACTCATAGTTAGGTAACTAAGCTTGTCCAGTTCAGAGATTATAGTGATGATCATCGGACGTGGACATTCGTGATTAATCTTGGAACTCAGCATATATCTGTTGTGCTGCAGTGTTTAGTTACTTGTTGATTTACTGTAGTTGTGGTTGTTAGTTCTGAGGTATTTGTGTAAAAGCTAATGGGTTCAGTACTAATGTACCTTCCATAGTTGGGCAATGCCGAATTTGACACACACATACCTATGAGAGCACTTGAACTATGGTATATTACTCATTTCAAGTTGAAGCTGTTAGGTCACATATTTGGCGTAAAAATGATATTTTGACAAACGTTGACAGAAATGGGTGGATTATTCTGTGCTCTGATGAGTGATGAAACGTAAGTGTATGGCAAGTTGGATTGGATGCCTTTAATTGATTGAGGCTGGATATGAGATGATCTTCTAATATGAAAACACACATTATTTTCGAATGAGTTTGGAGCAGCACTGCAGGGGATTTACCATTTGTTTACCAGCCCATTTTCTGTGACAGTTTCTTAGCTATATTCAGTTTTCATGATGGTACATAGCAATTGTTTTGAAGTTGCTCAATGACTACAAAGGGATGGATGGTGAATCCGTTGTCTTCTGAAAAAGCATCACAAAAAGAGCAAATAAAGTGGTACTTGGGAAAATCAAAGTTTAGACAAATGACGTAGATGCAGTTTGTTTGTTTGCCCTTGTTAAGAAATGCTGTGGGTGATGTATAAAAAAAGATAGTACTACCTCACATATTGGGAGTTCATTTGTTTTTATGGTTGATGATTATTGCAAATAGTATATGGGCTAGTGATTTCATGGATAAGTGTTTGTAATTGTTTATACCAAGTTGTTACGCTGTGCTGCGTGGATAAATAAGGCTTCATAAGTGTTTATGACAAGTTGCTATGATGTGCTAGAGTAGTTTGATACTTTAAATGCTTCGTTGTTGCATACAAGGGTCCGACTTTCCAGGGAAAGGCAAGCTACTATTTCCATGCGTTATTTATTGAGAAAATATTCCCTTGTTTTTGTGCAGGAAACCGGGTAACGTGGAGGAGATCCTGACGATTGATATCAAACCTGGATGGAAGAAGGGTACAAAGATCACCTTTCCTGAGAAAGGCAACGAGATGCGTAACGTCATACCATCAGATCTAGTGTTTATAATAGAAGAACGGGCACACCCCAAATTCAAGAGAGATGGGAACGACCTTATTTACACACATAAAATCTCTCTTGTGGAGGCTTTGACTGGTTGCACAGTCCAACTGACAACTCTGGATGGACGAAATTTAACTATTCCCGTGAAGTCCGTTATCAGTCCTACTTATGAAGAAGTTGTGCAGGGCGAAGGGATGCCGATCACTAGGGAGCCGTCTAAGAAAGGGAACTTAGGGATCAAGTTTCAGATCAAGTTCCCCACCAATCTAACGGCTGACCAAAAGGCAGGGATCCAACAGCTTCTGTCTTGAGTCTGAACTGTGTAAAATGTGAATCTGTGTTTATTCCTTTGTTGAGCAGTTGGAAATACACCGAGGTGGCTCAGTTACAATTGCTGAATGTACGATCACTGTTTTCATGCTAGTGTTATCGCATGCTTTCTTTGGTATTTCCAACTTTACTCTTAAGTGGTACTAACTGCTGACAGAGTAGCAGCTGTTCATGATCTAGTCATCGTATTCAGTTGTGTTGTTGTAGCAGATCTACCTTCCCTTCAGATTATCTTATGCTTCTTTGTTCTGCTAGTTCAGACTTGTGGACGTTGTGATCATCATTTGCTTATTTGTTACAGGGAGGGCACTAATTCTTCAGTCATGCCTCAGTGTTTTCTTTGCCCATTTCCTGGAAGGAAAATACTATAGGGTTCTTCTCAAACGTTTTTGTCAGGCTTCATCCACAAAAAGAAACAGGTAGCAAACTGATACTACGTTCAAATGGGAACGAATGCTCTACTGATATAGGTTCTGTAAATTGTATCAGCTGTAAATTTGTTGTACCATCAACAACAGCAAAGAAACAGGTAGCAAACTGATACTACGTTCAAATGGGAACGAATGCTCTACTGATATAGGTTCTGTAAATTGTATCAGCTGTAAATTTGTTGTACCATCAACAACAGAGGCTGTTCCACATGGGTGAAACTGAAACATGAGGCTTCAATCCAATACAATCAGCTTATTTGTCTTTGTTACAAGAGTTTGAATATCTGCTGTTTCCAATGATAATACGATTACAGAAAGATCCTGTCCGTCGCATCGATGATCGTTGTCAGTGCAGGATTTCAGGGTTAAAGCAGGATGGGGATCTTCTTGGATGAGGTTTGCCCGAGTGGAGCGGTCCTCGTCGCAGGCTCCAAGCCTGAAGCTGACGGCACATTCGGTGAAGACGAAGTAGAGTGATTTCCCGATTCCAATCCCCTGAGATAGGCTAGGCTCCTACCCTGGTGGTCGGAATCTCGTCCAATCTCGCCGTCGCCGTCGGCCTTTTGGAGCGTGTCACCGGCCGGACTTTCACGTTTGAGGCCGCGGTGCCACAAAATCATACCTTTCGTGTCTCATCAGAAGAGCAACCATGCAAATTCGTCGTTCTAAATCAAATTCGTCTCACGGAAAAAACAGACAAAAGAAGAGCAACCAGATTTGCAATGGCAGTCGATGGCTGAGAGCTAGCAGCAAATAATCAGACGATGCTACGTACCCGTGTGTTGATGATCGTGATAATGACTTGTCTGTGTCGTCAATTCATCATTTCATCATCTGGGTGGTTCAAAATGTGCGTATACCGTTCGTAGGATTATACTATATAAGCTCACTTGATTAGAGAAAGATTGACGTCTTAACAACCATCCGCTGGGTTAATTAGAAGCTACGCACTCCCATGCTTTCACGGCATGGAACGTGAATTCATCCTGGCCCCGTGTCACTCCTAACTTGGTTTGCTTCGGTAATATAATTATGAGATTAATCGCAAATTTTACCTCACAAATAGCCTCTTAATATATATTCATTTTCTATCAAAGATTATTATTATTATTATTATTTTGTGCAACAAAAGGATGCATACTAGCCTGCAGAGAAATATTTCCCATTTGTCTTAAGATAACGCCTGTCCACGTATCGACACGTGGAACATTTCAACATGGATAGATAAACAAAACTGTGCTCGACGCACATGTCGTTGACGAAGACGAGCTATCGTTTTTGTTCACGTTTGAAATAGAAGGGAATAATATTTCTGATGAGAACCATTGGCGTGGATGCATTTGAAAAAAATAGCCCATGCTTTTCGAGGTCACTGTCGAGCCACAATAATGGAGGTTCGATTTTTTCTCTCCCCTGTCCTCTTCTCGGTTGGCTATGGACATGTGGTTGAGGAGCAGGGGTTTCCTTGGTAGTAATGTCATTGTCTTTAATTCTCTGGTTGCTCCCTCGATCTCCTTTGCCACTTATTATTATTATTATTATTATTATTATTATTTTGCAATAGATAGCTTTTCACAAACAGTAAGAACATGAGACTTAACTATATGTGATCATAATGAAATGAAATAAGACAGGGCCAAATCATGTGATCAATCAGTGATCGATGTACCTCTGTGCAATCCATGATCATTGTTGGTGACATGCCCTAAGAGACAAACATAATCAGTGATCGATGTACCTCTGTGCAATCCATGATCATTGTTGGTGACATGCCCTAAGAGGCAAACATGAAGATAATTGTATCACGTCTATGTTTATGAATTATAGAATGAACGTTATTACGTTTCTTTGATGAATTATCATTTATTAAGATTAGCAAGTATGTGACTTGTTGGTCAAGCTAACTATTGTATGATATCATTCTAAAACATCTCTGGTCGGATGTCACTAGTGACTTAAATACCAGTACATGTATTGATTGATGATAGTGTTTCACCGGTCATAGATATGGGAATATCAAATTAGTAATGTGGGCACATGTTAGAAAATATGATGTTGGATTGACTCACTTTGAGACACTATTGAGATTGTTATGTTTCCATGTGTCGTCAGTTGGTTTTAAGCAATGATGATGTATAATCCTTATGCTTGAGATCAACATGATTTCCTACACTTAGGGGTTACCAAACACTACTTCATAACTGGGTAGTTATAATTTATAAAGGTAGCTTTCGGGTATACTATGAAACATATAGAGAGATATGGTCGGTCGAATATGAGATTTGCCCCTCCTAGCATAACATGAGATATATCTTTGGTCCCCTCGATGTGCTCATATAAAGAAAATGCATGGCCTGCCACAAGTGGTCGAAGAGTCAACCACACGAAGTTATCCATAACTAGACCGAGAAAAAGATTGAACAGTTCATGGATGACATATATCTTACTTGGAGTTCGATCAGATATTGTGAGGCAAAAGGAGAATACACAAGCATGTCGTTTAGTCCGACCATATATGAACTGATCGTATATATGGAGATATGAACTGGTCGTGAGCTAGTCGTATATGAAAACAAACTGGTCGTAAGGTGTTACGAACTGGTCGTGACCACATACGAACTGGTTGTGAATGACAAGGACCTAGTCGCAGATCATATTGCATAAGGTTCGTCCGATATAATCTTTATGTGCATTCGGGAGTCGTTATGTCCTGTTAGGAACAGCTACCGACTTGTAGATCGGAAATGAGTTTCTGGGTCACAACCAATTACGCATAAACCTACTGGGTCACACATTTAATGGGTTGGGACAAACTAATTCGGATTAGATCCGTTATGGACTCTTTATAAGGGGAGTCGTTGGGTTTTTGGGATTAAGGTACGTTGTACCACCCACTGAAACCCTAGTCACCACCTCCCCAAAGCCGCTGTCGTGCGCGTTGATGCTAGCACACCGGCATACGGCGTTCCACCTATGGACGTGTGGATACTGCAGAGATGCTGCTGCGATCGCTGATCGAGGACGATCCGCGACATACGTAGGGAACGCGAGAGGTTGTTGGACGAGACGATGGGAGACCAATGACGTTGGGCGATCAACTACTTTCACCACATTGACGCGCGTGGCTTTGGACCAGACTGCTCCAATTCTTCTTCCGTTGCGTTACGCGTCTGGTTGTAACGATCTGTGATCTCTTAGTTTCATGCTATCCGTATCCCAACAACCATGAGCACACTATCTTGTTGAAGCAGTTTAATTTGTTTTAATCAGAACAAGGACCAATCAGAAGTGGTGTAACATCTCGCCTCACCTCCTCATTTGATCAAAATCATTTATAAACCCATGCCCATTCTATCTGTATCTCTCTCTCTCCCCTAATTAAGATAGTTTTTTTTTTATCGGGGATAGCATAGAGGCGCATGCATGCACATCATCTCTCCGCCTGCAGCGACTCAACCAGCTGGCTCTTGCCGCGGGGGCCCTTGCGGCGGATGTAGAGGCGGTACTCGTCGAAGGTCATCGGCTTGTACAACGGCGGCCGCTCCGGCGACACGAGCTCCGGCATGGGCGCCATCGGCAGGTCGCTCCTGGGGTTGTAGAACAGCGCGATCGAGAGCCGCTCGTCGTCGGCGTTCACCATCACACGGTGCTCCACGCTCCGGTACGTCGCGTTCGTCAGCACCTAATTAAGTAACACACCCAACAAATCGAAGAAAAACATGGTGCATGCATCAATACCAGATCAAGAATACCATTTCTTTGCGCCGCCGCGACAAATAATATAATATTTGTACGATTAATTAATGGACCGCAGAATTAAGCTAGCTTGTAGGACGAGCAGCTGACACATGCATGCATCATCTCGATGTTTATTAATTCTAGTACGCTCCCTGGCAGAGGAATTAAAACTAGGCATGCTAAACACTATTCGATGGACCTAAGCCAGCTTGCTCAACAGTTTAGAGTGCCATCGGATCTAAAGACATGCATCGTCAACTCTTGTGTGCTACTTGGACCACTCAGATCGACCAATCCAAACCGTAAACAACACATTAACCAGTACAAGAATGTTTTTTATTTCCTAAAAAAACTACTAGAACACTCTACGCGTTTTTTTTTTCAACTAGTGCAAAAATGTTTTTATTTGCTGGAGTGGCACACTGTCGCTGTGGCCTCTGCGGCCGGATTGCTTGCCTAGCGGCCAGCAAACACAACCACACACATAAGCAACAACGTACACTAGGTAGCTAGCTATTACCAGTCCACCATTACCGAATCCAAATCAAATTTAAGATGACAACCTTGTGTGATCGCCGTGGCAGCTAAGAGAGAGTTCTTGAGAGGAGTAGCATTCACAGGGTAATTAGAGCATCTACAACAGTCCACATCAGCTGTTACTAAAGGGCTACCACATCAGCATTTAGGTGATGTGGAGGAGAGAATGTGAGGTTGTTTCTAAATGAAGAAACTAGCAAATTGTTAATACCAAGACACAAGAAACAACCAAATACTCTATTGGAGACTTACTTGTTACTAGACCTGTTCATGGGTGACCCGGCCCAAGCCCGATCATGTTCGAGCCGGGCTTGGGACTGGAAGTTCGGCCCGAAAGAAGCCCGGCCCGGCCCGAAATCCCAAACAAAAACAATTAAAAAAATGAAATCTATTATTTTAATCCTGAAAATAAATTAAATAGTATTTTTTATTCTAAAAAGATTAAGAAATGCATTTTAATAGGAAATTCAAATTTTCGGGCTGGACCGGGCAGGGCTCGGGCCTGCCGATTTTAGATTGGGCTTTTCAAGCCCGGCCCGGCCCGGCATTTGAACAGGTCTACTTGTTACTTAAAAACACGTTTTGTGGGTCCCACTGTCGTAAAGCAAAATATCCATCAGATTATTTGTGCAGCCTGACTTCATTATTGATATGATAAATGAGCTAAAACATGTAGACCACAAAGTTGTACTTCATTCTTGATCATCAAGAATCATGCGTATTTGTAGCAATTAAAGTCTTAGACACAAGCTCAAGAAACAATCCATTAGAAGACTTATTTCTTTTTATTAGATTGAGTACTCTCTTTTCTCTTAGTAACAAGCTAAGAAACAAACTATTGTAGATGCTCTTAAGGTATAAAACGTGGGGGAAGAAACTAAACGCCGGCGACCGGTGGACACGTCCGTGGAGACAGTGCCATAAAAGGGTTTTAAGGCTTGTTTGGTTGGTGCCTTGGGTTCCATGCCTGGAAAAAAGTGGTGCCTGGAGGTAGTCTGGAAAGTAGATGATTTTTGCCTGACCAGGTAAACCTGAAGATGAATTGTTTGATTGGAAGCCTATACCTAAAATTAGTGAATAAAAAATAGAGCATTGGATTGAATCAATCAACGGTGGATTGGAAGGCTAACTCCTAGACATAGCTTCCTGGCTCTAGGCATTGAATTTGGTGGCCTGGAATTGCAGCTCTGCCTAGTACCAATCAGAGCCAAGCAAACAGCCCCTCAAAGACGGAAACGCATCCTCTGACTTTACAGAGTAAAGTCACGGATGAACAATGCGGTGACATTCGGTAGATCTGAGCCATTGGATTCGAGAAGAACGGTCCAGATCAACAGCTACAGTGATACTACAGTGATCATAAACAGTACCTATGCTACAACATCTTTTGCTACAGTGTTTTGGGAACAATGCGCGCCTCGATTTTAGCCTCTCATTTTTGATCCAACGGCCGATACACAATGTCACTTACTGTTCATCCGTGACTTTACTCTGTAAAGTCAGAGATGCGTTTCCCTCAAAGACAAGAATCAGGTTTTGATACGGGCCTGGAAATTAAGCGGAAAAGCCGTCCTTTTTCTCTCTCCCTCGGGTTGCGCGCGCGGCCTGTGAGAAACGTGCGGCTTTCCTGAGAAACAACAGATGGGCGGTGGCATTTGCGGTGCGGCGCGGTGCAGGATCCTCAGGCTGCAGTGCCGGACCAGGCTAGCGGCAGCCAAAAAAAAATGTTGAAAACCAATGAAGTTTTTAAAGTCCGAGGGGACAAATGCCACGTGCTCTTCTTGATCGAATCAACACACGTCCACACCTTGGTGGCACCGTGAATATCTCTATCTTTTGTCCCCTTCCCTACTACTTCCTCCCGTTTATGAAAATAAGCTGCTTAAATATCGACACGGTTTTTAAAATATAACTTTAATAATTACTTAGTATTTTAATATATTTATAAAACCCAATAAAATTATACTATCTTTGTTTAAAAAATATATAATGTTTTGAACATCGACACGGTTTTCAAAATACAACTTTGACAACAAGCACCCTTCTCCTCCTCCTCCAGAGCCGGCGCCGCCCTCCTCCTCCTCATCCCGACTCGACGCCGCCCTCTTCCCACCGGGTCGACGTCCATGACCACTTGCCGCCGCCAATCGTTTCAATTTTTTCTTTCTTTTTTTAATTGTTAATTGTTCATTTTTTTTTCTAATATAGATGGATTATTTATGTAATCATTGAATTGATTGCTTGTGTAATCATGTAATTAGATCAATTGTCGTCAATTGCGTTAATTGTTGTTACTTCTCGGTAGTTATCGTAAAGTGTCATCAATTATGATTAATTGTCGTTAAACAAGCCATCATTTATCTTAGGAGTATTTCAAACATTCCCCAACTCAGAAGCTCCAGTCTACCTACCTAAAAGTGAGACTACTCCATATGTATTATAATACACTCCCAATGCTCCACCATGTACAATGTCTGTAAAATTAATTAGCATGAAAACTATGATTGATGCTGAGGTGGAGGAAAAATTAAAGAAGAGAGAGGGAAGCAGTGTCTCATACAAGATATAGCTTGGGCTCACAATTCAACACACAAGAAACAAAAAAAACTTGCATTGGGGAGGATGGTGTCTACGTATTAAACTGTGCCACCTTGCCCACTTGTCGTTGATAGACTCACTACATTAGAGGGGGTATGTCTAGTCTTGTGTCTATCTGACGTGACAGTCTATAGACATTGCATTGCAGTTTGTGCGTTGGGAGTGAAACGCACAAAGGGGGTAATCTATCAAGGAATCGCCATGTAAATGATACAATATGTAATCACTGCAGCAGCAGAACGAGAGGTTTTACCACAAGGATTGTTTAGTAAAGATGAAGTACGTGTATAAGGGAGGGAGGCTGGATTCTATTTTAGGAGCAAACTTAACATGGCGATATTTATGTGTACTAGGACCAGGGTTACACGTTGGCACTAAACAGAAGCTAGCAAAAACACATGTTTTTTAATGAAAAAACTATCACTTTTCTATTTATTAGATGTACTATAAGATTCATATTGTTAATATATTATCCATCATCGTAATATTTCACAGTACATATATATACATATGGATCGATGGACTAACAACCGAGAAATTCAATGCAGCGTGATGTTCCCCGCATGAGAATTACTAGCAGTAGGTAGTATGTACTACTTCTAAGCATAGTTGGTGATGTTGATTTCAGGCATCACAAGCGCTTGAGAGAGTGAGATTATGGGGCGGACAGCACGATAAGCTTCCCACGACAGATCAGGAGGAGGCTATCTAGATCACCGACCTAGATTCAGCGAGTCTGCAGCTTCTAGTTTCAAAATCTAGCTTTTATTTCTGTCGCGCTACGTGCGATAACTACTTGTTTAGCTCGTGCTGCTGCTTAGCTAGGTTTAAGAGTTAGTTAATTTGCTAGCTGAGTTTCCAGAGAAGAAAAGAGAAAATGGAATGGAGTTTTTAGATCCTAGCTCGATGGATCCAAATCAACGAGCTGTATAGGTACAATCGACTCGACCAACGAGTACGAAGTGCAAAGGCATTTTTGTAGCTCGTACGCCCTTACGTACCCGAGAGATGACGCCGGGGGAGACCTTGGCCTCGTCCAGGTCCGGGTGGTCGGCGCCGAGCTCCCTCACTACGGAACATAACGGATTTACCACATTGCTGTATTTTGTTTATATATAATTTTATTTTTTTGTCTTTGTTTTTGTTCAACCTCTCAAAGTACATGTGAAGAAAATAACGGGTTCACCACATTGCCGTATTTTGTTGGTATATAATTTTTTTTGTCTTTATTTTTGCTCAACCTCTCAAAATACATGTGAGATTTTGAATCATGTGACGGAAATATGAGTTATTAAGACTTTCAAGAATAATTACAGTGACTAAGAACCAAAATTACATAAATAATTTATTGTAATTTATGTATAATGGAGTTGCAATTTTTTTTGTCTTTATTTTTGCTCAACCTCTCAAAATACATGTGAGATTTTGAATCATGTGACGGAAATATGAGTTATTAAGACTTTCAAGAATAATTACAGTGACTAAGAACCAAAATTACATAAATAATTTATTGTAATTTATGTATAATAGAGTTGCAATTTTTTTGTCTTTGTTTTTGCTCAACCTCTCAAAGTACATGTGAGATTTTGAATCACGTGATAAAAAATATGAGTTATTAAGACTTTCAAGAATAATTACAGTGACTAAGAACCAAAATTACATAAATAATTTACTGTAATTTATGTACAATAAAGTTGTAAATGAACTTTTAGAATATAACAGTTTTTTATAAAGAAAATATACGAATTCTGTGTTGATAAACCCATGTTTCTATTTCGCAAACAGCTGCCTAGATACATGGTCCAACTTTTCCAAAGAGAAGTAAAACAAAGGAAAGGGAGACGAAAATTAATCGGGACAGCCCTGCCCTCCTACCGGTCCGGTTGGTTGCTCACATGATTGCACGTTGTACCATGCCTAATTTGGAAACTCATCTTGGACCCCCCACACCCAAGTTAATATTAATTGCCTCGTGATCTGTTTTCTTTCTTTTCTTTTTAAGAGAACCTACGCATTTATTTCTGTCACACTCCATGAGTACTGACTGCATTCTCAACACAAAAGGATGCTAATACTCTATTGGTGCTCGTGCATGCTAATCCTACATATTCACCGATAATCTTTTTTCTTTTTCCGTCGAAGGCACCAGTAATCTATCATTCTATCTTATAAAATAATCTCTTATACTATTTTCTTCCAAATCACCCCAAGTTAGTACGAAGTGTAAATTAGCTTGAGCATTTTTTTTATTTTTTATCAATAACTTATCATCTAACTTATTTTTAAATTTGACTCTTCCGTGACGTGGCTGCCAACACTGCTATGCGACCACGTCATAGGATAAGTCTAGCCTAGTAACAGAAAATGACTATTTTTTTCACGCTATTGTATGACGTGATCAAACAACTTTGCCACATTAAGAATGACGATGTGGATGGGGCTGGTGATAGCGTTGATTTGGAAATAAGGTAGACGATGGAGCATAACCTGCAATTATCATCTCAACGATGTATCGGCCAGGAGATTATTGATTGATTGATTGACCGACTGATTGATTGATGAACCAATGAAGCTGCCTATCCGTCCATGTGGTCGAAAGAGAGCAAGCATTTTGATGACGACGAAATGAAAATGGTTTGGACGAAAACCACTGGCATCTTACTGACAGGTGGACCCGCGTGCCAGCCAGTCAGAAACGGGTGTCTTACTGACAGGTGGGCCCGTGTGGCGGTTGGTCAGAGAGCTAGATCAGTGGCAGAAACGATCCAGTGGCAGGAATGATAAGATCAGGTGAAATGGACAGGTGCAGCTCGATCGATCCTACCTGGCTAGGTTTCTGCTAGATACGACGTAAACATCCAATCTATATTATCTATTTACACGTTTGATTAGCACAGCAGCTAGCGCTATTATAGCCCTCTAATCGACAAGGACCGCCCGTTCTTAATCAGACAGACTGAGGGAAAGGATAGATAGATAGATAGGTTTGACAAAAACAAAGCACACGCACGCAACTCGGATCATATTTTCTGGCCGGCAAAAAAAACAGGACTCCGCGCGAACTACCGTTTGATGTATATGGTGCTCGATCATATATGTGCGTAAATATGACATTGGTTACCTGGATTTGGTCTCCGACGTTGACGATGAAGGCGTCCGGCACGGGATCCACGGTGACCCACGCGCCGCCGCGGCGCACCTGGAGGCCCTTGACGCGGTCGTCGACGAGCAGCACGGTCATGCCGCCGGGGTCGGAGTGCGAGGAAAGGCCGAGCGTGAGCTCCGGCTGCGGGCACCGCGGGTAGTAGTTCACCCTCACGCACACGCCGGCGCCCTCCGCGCCGCCGAACGCCTCCTGCAGCCGCCCCTCCCCGATGCCCAGCCCCGCCGACATCGCCGCCACCAGCCGCGAGCACAGCCCCATCACCTCCCGGCCGTACTCCTCCGTCGTCGCCCTGCTACCATGCAAGCACCAGTTACACCCTAGCTGCTAGCATGTGACGCACGTACGAATATATATGGCGCCGCACGTACGAATCGAATGGACGTACCGGAGGTCGGGAGGAAGGTGTGGCCACTTGTCGTGGGAGAGGAGGCGCGGCGGTCGGACGTGGAGGAAGTAGTAGTCGCCCCAGTCGAGGATGGCACCCTTCTCAACGCCGACGCGGCTGCCGTAGCCCTCGTACGTCGCCGGCGAGTTGGCGTAGCGCTGCTTCACCTCCATGGGCTGGTGGAAGAAGCCGCGCCACACGCCGCGCGCCCGCCGGAGCAGCCCGGGGGGCACGCCGTGGTTCACCGCCTGGAAGAAGCCCCACTCCCGGCACGCCTCCGACACCGCCCGCGCCGTCTCCGAGCTCCCCAGCGACGACAGGTCCACCACCGGGACGCTGCCCCCTTCCGCCGCGTTGTCGGACGGCAACGGGCGGTCCGTCTCCGGCTTGACGTACCGCTCCGGGATGGTGGCTGCGCCGCTCTCCGACAGCGATTGCACACGCACCACCGGCTCCGGCCACCCCGCTTCCATGAGCCACTACGAGCTAGCTACTAGCTTGTGTGCTCGTAAATCGTAATGTTACACTTCAATTTGTAGGATGGCTTCTGCTTCTGTTTGTGCTTGTGCTTGTGTAGCTTGTGCAGTTGTAAGTGTGAGACTGGACAAACTAGCTGCGGTGGAGAGAACTGGCGACAGATACCTGTCGCCATTTGAGCTAGGGTGGGAAGAAACTGGCGATAGATATTTGTCGTCATTTGAACTGGCGATAGGTACATGAAGCCCTAAACTAATTAGTCTATTTGTGATTTTCATAAATTTTCAATGGTATGAAATTTGTTAGATTCACAATAACATTTTGTGATCGTTGTATGTTGTTCTAGTGCGGTAAATTTCTGAAGAATTTTTCGAAGACGATTGAGATATCAATGATTCATAAGTAAGAATGTAAGTGATATTGTGATGTGTCCGGGAATTCATACACGGTATAAAACTTTGGAGAAATGGGCTCTTACATAACATTGCTCATGTACATGCACGGCATATTATTTAAGAAAACAAATGTGAATTTGTCATTATTATCAAAACTACGACAAATCACACTAATATTACATAGCATTCAACAAAACCTCATAACACTTAATTTGTTTCAAATAAAAATGATAATTCAGAACATTGGCAATAATATATTACTACTGTCCATGCTTTCTCGTGGCCACGACCTCAATGTCCCCCATATGGACTGTCTCGAGTTGGGTGACCGGATGAGGTCCCCGCGACGACGTCCGGAGTGCCGATGTCTCATTCGTCCTGAGGATTTCTCGTGGGGCATCTCTTGAAGGTGTGCCTAGACTCCCTACAAATGGAGCACTTCTTCGTACAACGTCCAGTTTTTATTTCGTCCATGTCGTTCCTAATACGCTGTACCTATAGCCGGCCAACCTTTCCCTTGAGCCTATTAATATCCGCGGCCCATATTAGTTGCTCTCAGGTCAGATGGCCAGTAAAATGGCCAACCACATCGTAACCATACATCTCTCCAGTCCAGGTTTGCATCATTGCCTCCTTGGTGAAATATTCAGAGAGGTACTGACCGGGATGCTGCGCCACCGTCGAACATGCGGCTATGACATGGGAACAGGGCCTATGCAGAAGAAGGGGCTTGTTGCAAGTGCATATGCAACTACCGCGGCTTAGCGTGCACTCGTGGGTGACCCTCTCGCATTTCATCCTGTGACGTCCTTTATCCCTGCACGTTATCTCGAAACGAAGCTCCCTTGTGCCCATCTTGAATGCCCGGTGCATCTCACCCTTCTTGCTCTTCTCCTCCATGTACTTGGTGACCATGATGGAGTAGAGTATTCTATCATTTGCCATGGTGAGCAACGTGTTGTTACTTCTGTCAACAAAGTAGTTTGTCGTACCGCGGAGAATTGCCTCCACAATACTAACTAAAGGGAGGCACCTTACGCCGCGCATGACCCAGTTGTACACCTCGGCTAGATTAGTTGTCATGGCACTATATCGAGCACCACCCCTGTCATGTAGCAGCGACCACTTCTCTTTAGGCTTGTGCTCAATCCAGTCCGAGAAGCATTTCACCTGCGCTCTCGTCCTCCTCGTCAATCTGGGAGCATCTATGGGTAGCTGTGGCAATTCTTCGGGTGCCTGGTCAGCGCTTGGGGCGACCTTTCTCGCTGCCTCCCTTCTGTGCATCTTGGTCCACTCATCTAGAATATTCCAGAGTGTTTCGAACTTCCGCTGCTGGTTTTGGTTGCACAGCCGCTTGAACAGGTTCATCAAGTCCTTGTTGCGAAACTACTTTTAAAAGTTTGCACCCAAGTGCCTCATGCACCACCTGCTCTGCAGATCCGACCATAGAAGTGGTACGTTCTCTCCTTGTTGCAGCTGGGTTATTGCACACAGCAGGCCTACATGCCGATCATGTATGAGGCCCTTGTACTTGCCAGTCAAGAATGTGCCATCTACGCACAAGATTGGACAACAGTGCTGGAATGCATTGATGCATGGACCAAAGGTGAAGAATGCTCGCTGCAGTACCCTCTTATTGGCCCACTTCGGATGCGTGGCGTCTTGAATATCGATATGGGTGCGGGGATTCCTGTCTTGTATGACTCGGAGTTGCCTGGGGAGGTTGTGGTAGGAATCCTCGAACGTGCCGAACCTTGATTCCAATGCCTTTTGTTTCGCCCTCCAAGCCTTGGCATAGCTGATTATGTACTAGAACCTTGCCTCAATCGTCTGAATGATGGATCGTGGCTCAAAATCTAGATTATCTACGATCTCACTGTACATGAGGTTGACGATGAAGCCTGATGATAGGTTCCGGTAAGACCGCACTGACTCAGAAATGACGCATGTGTGAGGGACCACTATAGTGTTGGAAATATGCCCTAGAGGCAATCATAGAGATGATTATATTTTGTTATGCTCACAACATTAGATAATATGTTATCTTGTTCCTAGAATAATATGACTGTGTTTCACAGGTCATAGATATGGAGATATCAAACCAATAATATGGACACATGTTAGAGAACATGGTGTTGGTTTGACCCACCTTTAGACACTGTTGAGATTGTCATGATTCTATGTGTCATTAGTTGGTCTCAAGCAATGATGATGTATAATCCTGAGATCAGCATGGTTTTCTACATGTGTAATAGCACTCTTAGGGGTTGCCAAATGCTACTCGTAATTGGGTAGTTATAAAGGTAGCTTTCGGGTATGCTATGAAACATGCGGAGGAATGTGACTGGTCGGATATGAGATTTGCCCCTCCTAACATAATAGGAGAGATGTCTTTGGACCCCTCGTTTTGGTCGAATAAAGAAAGTGCATGGCTATACCACTAGTGGTCGAAGTGTCGACCACATGAAGTTATTCGACACTTGATGGAGAAAGTATTGAACAGTCCATGGATGACAAATTATCTCACCTGAAGTTCAACCAGATGTTGTAAGGCAAAGGGAGAATACACAAGCAGGTCATTTAGTTCGACCAGATACTAACTGATCGAAGATGGTCGTAAACTAGTCGTATGGAGATACGAGCTGGTCGTAGACTGGTCGAACAATAATCACTAACTAGTTGTAAAGAGTTCTGAACCGTCGTATTTAAGTATGAATTTGGTCGAAGGAGTTCTGTTGGTCGTAAATAACTAAGTATGCCTTTGTTAGTGAGTTGTGACTAGGTATGAGTTGGTTGTAAGTGAGAAGGACCTGGTAGTAGATTATATTGCATTAAGGTTTGTCCGATATATTCTATATGTGTTCGGGAATTGTTATGTGCTGCTAGGTACCGCTAACGACTCGTGGTCAGAAAAAAGTTTTCCGAGTCACAACCGATTACACATGAAGCTATAGGGTCACACACTTAAAAGGCTAGGATTTGATTTGTATAGTGATCCAAATTCTTGTAGGCCACGAGTTCCTAATGGGCCTCAAGTTCGAGACCCATCGTGGATGCCTATAAATAGAGGGGCGGTGGAATGGGTTGAGATAATCTTTTGAAGAATCCTGAAACCCTAATAGCTACATCTTTCTCAACCATGCCGACGCTAGCACTTCAGCGTGTGGTGTCCCTGTCCCGTATGTGTGGATACCTTAGAGGTGTTGTGGCGAAGCATCAGTACTAGGACGATCCGCAACTCATGATGATCACAGGAGCAGGAGGAGAAGACACACGGCGAGTACGTCCACTACTGCATCAACTCGCTACATCGACTCTACTTTCGATACAAGTTGGCGCATCTAGTGGTAATCTCATGATCTATTACTAGCGGAGGTTCCTTGGTTGCGCGGTAGATTTTTGTTTTGTGCTATCGTAGCCTACCCGTGACCCAACATATAGAGCACTTCTAGTAGGTGTCCCACTTAGGCTGAAATACATGTACTCGCCAAGGGCATCCCTCTATGCTGCACTTCACGTCGTAGCATCTTAGGGTAGACTTGACGACTGTGAATATGCGTTGCACCAACAAGGCCCAAAATTTAACCCCGTCCTGCATGGCCTCCTTGCATTTGTACATAACTCCTAGCCTGATCTCGCTCTGGTCGTACTCCCACGGCACACGGGAGCCTTCGTTGGTGACAAGGTTGTCTAACTGGTATGTGTTCCACTTGGATGGAACCGCCTGTTGGTCCACATCATCCTCGTCGTCGAAACCTTCATCTTCAGACAATGTCATGTAGTCTCGGTCTTTGAGATTCATCCTTTCACTACTACAGAAAATGTCTTCACAGACGGTTCAAAAACGTCATCACACGCGGTTTCTAGAGCCGCTCGAGTTTATGGGTCGATGATGACATGAGGTCATCACGCAGCGGTTTTCGAACCGCCTCGTGATGCATGCTATCCTGACGGTTATTAACTCAGAACCATCTACGGTTCGTGTTTAGAACCGCTCGTGATATATATTCTCTATAAAACCTCCAAGCAAAGGTACGCTTATATTATATATATATATATATATATATATATATATATATATATATATATATATATATATATATATATATATATATATATATCGTTTATAGTTCCCAGCCACTTTAGGGAATTGCGTGAGGAGGATAAACGGTTGCCACGGGCAACATCTCATCGAACACCTGCAAGTTCAAGAAATGCAATTTGCAAGGAGGCGTGGACATACAATTGTATGCATGTGTCGATAGGTAATTGGACTTGACATCAAGGAATGGTTGATTCTTGATACATTGATGTCAAGTCTAATTGTATCGACAACCAACCATTCCTATATGTCAAGTCCAATTACCTATCGATTTACATCCAGTAATTGTATGTCCACGCGCTCTCCTTGCGTACTGCATTTCTTGAACTTGGTGTGCTTGATGAGAGGTTGCTGTGGTAGCTGCCTCATCCTCCTCATGACCCCCAAAGTGGTCATACTATATATATATATATATATATATATATATATATATATATATATATATATATATATATATATATATGGAGTCGGTTTTAAAGGCACAAGCAGCCACTGCTTGGAGGCTTTGTAGAGAAGAGATCAGGAATATAATGGTAGGACGTATACGTACTTGGGACGCAAGGGCGGAGAACTTGACTAGCATGAACACGGTTACAAATTAGCCCATCCGAACCACATTGATCCTATGTAAGCCAACCAAGCACAAAGAACTGGCATCAATTAGCCTCAGTATCCATCAGAGAGCATTAACCAAACCCACCATTTTGCCGCATTCATTTTTGTCAATATGAACCCACAACATGAACTAAGCAAGATGTAGAGAATGCACATACACCAATAGCCCTCAGTTTACATCACATGGCAAGGGTACTATTAATATGAACTAAATATCAATTCAATTTCAGCATAAGACTATTAACACCATTACATCACAAAGCAAAAGGACTATTAATATGAACTAATTATCAATTCAATTTCAGCATAAGACTATTAACATCATTGAGCAGTTCAACAGCAAGACCAAGGGTGTCCAAACCCACCACACCAGTAGTAGCCCTCGACATCCATCGCAGAGCACTAGCCATTTTCATCACAGAGCTCACAGAGCAAGGGGGTAGAGATAGAGAGGGAGTAAGGTAGGGTGATACTTCAGTACAGCACAACCACGGCGACGACCCCACCACCAGCACAACCCTCATCCATCTCCTTCACCTTACATAAATCACACAAACATCAGGACACAACTTAAGGCTCAAGCATAAAATCAAACTCAACAAAAGACATTAAGCTAAGAGAGGAGAATAGAGGAGGATGGGAAAGCAAAGCCAAGGGGCCAGGCCCGAGCGCAGAGGTCAAGCAGTAGAGCCGTCTTTGGAGAACCAAGCTATGGACGTGAGCAGGTAGTAGGTGCAGGTGGCGGCGCAGTGGATTGGGTGGTGGCGTCACCGTAATTGTGGCACGACCCTGACACTGCATAAGACACTCCTATCGTACGAGTGTCTTGTGTAGTGCAGAGTGTTGTCACAACGGCGACGGGAAGAAGGGCATCGACGGCGACGGGGTCAGGTGGCAGCGTCGAGGTGGGGAGGGGAACGGATGAGAGTAAGTGCGCTAGGGAGTGACGAGTTAGGGCAGACGCAAACCCTAGCGGCCGGGCTCCTACTATTAAAGAGACTTATCACAGGCGGTTCTATTATGGAACCGTCAGTGATAGTTATCACAGACGGTTCCATAATAGAACCGTTTGTGATACGGAAAATATCACGGACGGTTCCATAATAGATTGTGATATCTCCCATATCACTGACAGTTCCATATATGGAACCGTCTGTGATATGGTCGTTCTCAAGTATATTATCATGTATATACACTTACATGACATGAAGAAATTACATGTTTATATATCAATTTTGTCATTTAAATACTCTGAAAATTTGCTTTAACTACATATGATACATACATACATACATACATACATACATACATACATACATACATATATACACACACACACATATACATACATACATACATACATACATACATACATACATACATACATACATACATACATACATACATACATACATACATACATACATACATATATATATATATATATATATATATATATATATATATATATATATATATATATATATATATATATATATATACATTTATGTCTGTGTGTGTAGTAATAATTTAACATATAATTAATATAGTAACTTACCTCCAAACTATATATTTTTTCATTTTGGAATTTACATATGGCCAAACAATGTGGCCAATCGCTTGTTACAAAGATTAAAAAAAAGTAGAAACCTAAATAAACAAAGTTTTTCTAGTGGTGGAGGTAGGCTGCTATCTCCGTCTTCAAAACTTCATAGGTAGCGGTGGCATCGGACGGTTCGTGATCAGCGAACGAAGCCCGAAATACGCCCACATCGCCGACGCTGGCTTGCTCGAAAGTGTCTCCAAGACCCTGGTTGTTGAATTAAGAAGAATTGAGCCCATAGGCTCTCTTCCCTTGGTTGAGGGGTCTCGGCATGGTCGACTCGGTAGCCCACCGCCTCAATTAAATAGTCCAAGTCATGGCAAGCCTCCTGGAGACGTGCAACGTCGTTGTGGAGGACCACGTCGAAAGTGGGAGATCATCCGGAAGACGCGGTGGAGGAGGATGTCAAGACGGCGAAAGGTGGCCGTCACTTGCTCCGGCAAATCCTCGGATAGAGGAGTGAAGATGCCGTTGAAACAGTGTTCTTCGCAGCATCCGCCAATGTACGATCAAATAGTTACTTGTACAGTACGGCCAGGTAGGCCATCAATGCCGACGATAAGGAAACAGAAGAGGGAGCCATTTCTGCTTTTTTAGAAGTAGTAGAGTTATATGTGGGGATGATCATCTTCGATGGCGGATGATCTGTTTTGTAAAACAAGGAATAAATTCGGCGCGTGAGACGAAGAGACACATCGGGGAGCCGAGCAAAGATTGATGCAATGAAGAAACGCGATCGGCGGCGAAGAAACTCATCGGCCGAGCGACATTATCTCGGATCGTTATAATTAAAAGCGCTCGTGAAGTCTACAATTATCACAGACGGTTCTAAACGTGAACCGTCTGTGATATTTCACAGATGGTTTTCAATATGAACCATCTATGAAGTCTATAATTATCATAGACGGTTCGTGTTTAGAACCGTCTGTGATACTTCACAGACGGTTTTCAATATGAACCGTCTGTGAAGTCTACAATTATCACAGAGCGATTCAGTGTTTAGAACCGCTGCGTGATACTACCTCTTCACGCATTTATTTTTAGCGCACGCGATTTACGACGGTCTCTAAATAAAAACCGTCTATGATTGTGTTTAATACAGACGGTTTCGATCAACTGTTTGCGATTAGGCGTCCAGTATTAGCATTTTTGTAGCAGTGTTGCACTACGTCTTCCACCTCCTCACCCTCGTCAGCAAGACCACTAGCTTGCCTGACCGAAGGAGCTACTTCCGCAGGGTTTTCATCGACAGCATCAGCAACTCTGGGAGCTTCAGCTATTGTGTGCGCCGCGCTGTGGCTGGAGTCCCCGATTTCTTCTTCGGCATCAGCACCCCCTTCTTGTTCAGCCGCGGATGAAGGAGTGGGTTCGGCATATTCCAGGACCAGAAGGACCAATTTCCACCCTCTCTCCCTCGCCATGCGTACATATGACTATCATGAATTTGTTCCCTTCAGCTGTACTAACTCCCAATATGTGGGCTGTGCTACCCATGGGGCCAGACAACTCAATCTCAGATCGTACACATCACGGTCCACTTGGAATGTGTGGAACAACCACCGTATCACAGCGCCTCATGTACATTGCTCTAGTCTTGGTAGGGGCACGGTTGCCGATTGAAAATAACGCAAATCGATCCCCTCGGGACCCTCCATAATAGTCCCTTGACCATAGTAAAATTTGAAATTGGCGACGTCGGACATATTTAACGCATTGTACCATAAAAAACATTTTCACGATTAACCACATATCTAAAACTAGACTAACCACAAAAAAGTATTATGTAAAACGTACTGCACTACGTAACCGTACATCTAAAACGATGTAATCCATTCGTTTAAAAAAATTACCTGAGAGGCGGGCAACCGGACGGGCAGCGCTTCACTAGCTTCTCTCCTCTCCTCTACTCCTCTCTCTTCTCTCCTTCTCTTTTTTCTGAATAAAAGTAAGTCCTATGCCGAATTTTAGGCTTTCAAGAGGTTTATATAGGGTCATACTTCCCTATCGCCATTTGAAATGGCGACAGGAAGCTGTCGCCAGTTCAAATGGTGACAGGAAGACTGTTCACTTCTTGCCGCCATTTGAACTGGCGACAAGCACCTGGACTGGTGACCGGGGGAGGGGCGAGAGGGTTCCTGTCGCCAGTTCAATTGGCGATAGGGAGTCATTTTTGGGGGCGACTATTTATTTTTGTAAATATCTTTTAAAAATATTATTTAAAAAAAAATCGAGAGATTAATTTGTACTAGTATATTATATACAGATGAGAGATATGCAGGACATTGATGCATGGTTGACATTGATGCATGGTTGCACGATCAATGTACCAGCAGGGGTTGAAAGCTACCTACACAAAAGCAAACATGGTTGAAATGTGTTTAATCTGCTTGTCGTACCATTGCCACTACAGTGACACGATGATTTACTGTGAGAATCGTAATCACTTGGAGTACTGTGAGATTAGCCACACAAATTACAAAAAGGTGCTAGTTGATTGCATCAACAAAATGACAGAGATCTTGCATTGACCACGCCTTTGGTCATTTTGCCACAAATTGTTGGACCGAAAAGGTGACTAGAGGGGGTGAATAGGAGCACGATCACTTTTTCCCTTGATCAAATTCAATATTAATTTCACTCCAATAGCTATGAAAGCTATGAAGATCAATATACAAACACAGTGGAATACTTGTATTGAACCCAAACAAAACCCAGAAGCAAATAGACCTAAATTACCAAAAACTCAGAGTTGGGCAGTCTGACCTCTCACCAGGGGTGGTCTGACCGGTCACCATGGGCGGTCTGATCGCTAGATACATGGTGGTCTGACCTCCAGGTCAATGAACAGTAAAATCAGCCCGAACTCAAAATCATAAATTGGTCTAACTTTTGATCCGCAACCCCAAACTTCACGAAACTTGAAACATACCTTCTTTAGGATGTCAGAAACCTATTCCAATCAACTATTGTGAAGATCGTTGCCAAAGTTCCGACCTTTTTCCGTTTTAGCGAAGGTTGCTTCAAAACCGAGTCAAAACCAAAACATGATCCAAACACTTGCTCGTGGGTGATTGATGATCAAGATGATCCTAGATGTATTCCCACATGTCATAGCAAGCTAGATCTAGGCTAGAAACCAAGGGAAAACCAACGAATCAAAGAAAGCCCCAAAATCACAAAATAGAGAACAAGAACACAAAGAGACTCATCTTGTGAAATCTTTCTTGGATTGATTTGTGATTGATGTTGGTTTACAGCCACTCTATCCAGGAGGACAAAGACTCAACACATGAGCACATAATCAATCCAACTCTCTAGAACCCTAACCTCTCCACTCTCCTCTTCCTAACCACAACTTAGGGTTTCACAAATGAAAGGGCTAAGGAGGTGCTGGCCAGCACCCTCCCCTATTTATAGTGGAGGCTAGCTTCTAGAAAGAAAACCCTAATGGGCACCCGTTAAGCCCACACATAAACGGGTTTCACTTACGCACGTATTTTAAAGCGTCGTCTTCATCTCCTCTTGTCCTAAACCGCTTCTCCTTGCGCCGTCTTGCGCCGCGGGATAGCAAAAGGTCATCAAGGCGATATTTAGGTGAAGTTACCAAAATACCCCTTCTCGATCCTCTCCGAAGACCGAGTCCAATCTTCATGAAGCACTCCCATGCTTTGCCACGTGTAGGTTGATCAACGGCTCTTTTCATATCGGCAAGTCTCTCCCATCCGGTTCCCACCGAAACCACCATGATACTTGCACTGACCCCCACGCCGTTTGATCCAACCCGTCACACCGAACTGCCCGTTTGGTCATTCTTGTCCATTTTGCGCCATGCTTGAGTCCATTGACTTCACCCGGTATCCTCGATCGTTCTGAACCTCAGCTCTCAAGCCTAGTCCCGATCATCCTCGTCGTTGACCGTCATTGACCTCCAAGCAACCTGCACAACAATAGACCAAGAAATCATTTTTGAGAATAAGTTCTTCGCAACTTGACCCACGTTAGTCAAAACATGCATCATGCAACACATATGCACTGAAACCCATGAAGTTAACCTAACCAAACAATCATCGCCGCCAAAACGGCCGATGAACAAGTCAAAATCGGTCTGACTGTCCCCCATGGCCGGTCTCACCGCCCTTTGGCCGTTCTGACCGCCACCTGTTGGCCAGTCTGACCGCCCAGCTAGGACTTAGCCAAATTTCCTCTCTGGAAATCCGAAACCTACTGGAATTTTCAAAGGAATAGAACTTTTGACTCGAAGCTCCAAAAATTATGAGACTAATGTAGGAGAATCCCCTCTCTTGCCTACACCCTCTATTTTTGGCCCAGCTCCAAACTCAAAAGATCCTATATGGCCGGTCAGACCGCTTCCCAGTTGCCGGTCTGACCGCCATTCACTTGACCCAAGGCTTGGCCGGTTTGACCGCTAGTTTGGCCGGTCTGACCGCCACATAGGCCAGTCTGACTGCCACCTGTTGGCCGGTCTGACCGTCTGAGACCTGACAACCTTTAAACTTCACCGAAAATGAGTGTTTTAACAAACCTTCAACGCCATTGCCAATTGTATCATCATCCAAAGATCGTGAGCATATCCCCATGATATCCACACAAATCAAGCCCATTCTACAAACTTCCTGTACATACAACTACCATTAGGGCTGGAAACGAGCCGAGCCTAAAGTTAGGCTCGAGCTATCTCGTGAGCCAAGCTACCATGCACTACTTCTTGCCAGCTTTCTATAGACATATGTTGGAAAGGGGAGATAACGAAATGCGTCACAGTTAGACACGAAATTTCTGATCCAACTCTACTCTCAATCAAATGACATGATTTTGTCGGTGTGAATTTATCACTATTTGTGTTCTACTGTCAGTAATCTTCACAGGATTTGAAGCGTAAAGAGAATTTCCGATAGAACGTATACTTATCACTTCTAAATACTAAGAGGCTGATCAAATCTAACTAAACCTCCTAATGGTTGGTTAAACTGAAACATCTAACTACATGGTAACCACAGTGGCGGGCCTATGATTAATTTTTAGGTATGGCAACATTGCAAGCGTGAACTAAAGCGTATTATCCAAAAGCAAAATAATCCATATGCAATGCAAATTATATTGCAATCGCACCAATACGAGTATATGACACTAAATGGTATTAACAAGTGAAGATAAAGATAGGACATTGGGAAATACCTCACTAATGAAGCTTACTTAACAATTTGCCCAAAAGCAAAGCCGCTCGGTGCCCACGCTGCACCGCCCGCCGCCCGGCACCAACACCTGCGTCGCCACGCTGTGTCCACGCCACATCGATAAGAACTGCAAGATAAAGGGAGTGTCAATTAATAAAGGGAGTATCTCTTCAAATTCATTTCTAACCAATTTAAAAAACAATAATTCAAAATCAAGCAGTACTGCAGTACAATTCAATATTGATATCTCTAATCTTTTCAACATCTTTCTGTGATTCTGTCCAATTTAATTTTAACAACTAATTCATTATTCAATATTCATATCATCTAATATTCTAATTCATACCATTTTATAGGAGACGAGAAGAGGAGAGCACTGAAGAGAACATTGAACTCTCTCTTTCTCACTCGACACTCCCATCCATCAGGTCAGGCCATCATCGCCTTTTTGTGCCGGCCAAAGCATTTTCTCTCCAAAGCGAAGAATCCTAGAGAGAAAAAAAAGGAGGCAAGCACTGCGCTGCAGCTCCCTGTCTCGTTGCTTTGGGATTCTTTACCAACTAATTATTCCCTTCCATTGCTTGCTCCATGTCCATGTCGTTGAGGTAGCCCTTGCTTTTCCCCATCCATTGAGTCACATGTTGCGTTTGTGCGACACATGCAGCCAGAAGACAAGAGCAGTGGCGCAGTGAAGAAGACACTCGCCTGTGGATCGGCGCCGGGAGGCTGGGAGCCTGGGAGAAGCGTCGCTCGCCGCCTTGCCCCGCCTGGCGCGGCGCCTGGAGGTTGGAGCCCTGGAGCAGTGTCTCAGACTCTCAGTCGAGACATCATCGCCCCGTGCTTGCGGCTTGCGGCTGCGGCTCGCACCGTGCTTTCGCCGCCTCGGTCCTTGCCGGTCGCCCACTGCGCTCACGCCGCCGCCGCCGCCGTGGCGCCGCCTAGGGCTAGGGTCGTGAATGGGGATTCCGGGATTGGATGATTGGATCTGGCCTTGTTCTGGGCATCTGGCGAAGGGTGAAGGCGATGTGGCAATTGGCGATATCCCGAGTGGTCCGAGTAGAGGCAGTGATGGTTGGGCTGGGCACTTGGGCTGGGTGGGCCACGTCCAAGTGAAGAAAAGAAACGCTCATGCAGGCATGCAGCGGCTGGTCGAGAGGCGTAGCAAGGAAATGAAAGAACAGACCTTAGAGCGAGTCAGCGAGGTGGACTGGCGGAGCATACCGAAGTTCTACTCTGACGTCGGGGATAGAGGGGTTCGGCACAGGAGTAAGCTATGGCGGACGCCAGACCTTGCCATAATGGTAGGTCCGCCCCTGGTAACCAGAATTCTGCACTGCAAATCCTAAACATTCATATGAAGAGAGAGGTATGGTGCAAGCATGCACCTACCATTAGCTCTCACAAGAGCTGCAAGATGATTGGGTTGCCGCTGTTTAAATCATTTCTAATCTATTTTGCATCCCTACGAAGAAAGTTTTTCATCTTAAAAAGCATAAGCAAAAGATGAACTCATTTGAAATTCACCTACTGGAAGGAGAAAGGAAGGGTTAAAGAAAAAAGATTCAATCAAGCATGAACTGAAACCCCCCAAAAAACATTAGGGAGTATTAGCTATCTATCAAAAAGAAATCAGCAGCAGAAAGTAAGGATTTGATAAGGGATATACTGGAGAAAAATATGAAAAAGAAGGCACCATCGATACCCTCAAGACAGTAAGATACAGGAGTAGGCCGTCGCGCACCGCCTGCCAGTGAGGAGCAGAGTAGCAAAACCTACTGCGCGAGGCCCAGAGCGGTGGATGGAGGAGGGGCGGCGGATGGAGGAGCTGAGGAGGGGGTGCTAGATGGATGACGGGGTGGCGGCTTGGAGGACAGGGGTGCTGCGGAAGGAGAAGGGCGAGGGCGGCGGTGGACGACGAGGTGACAAAGGAGGACGGGGCAGCGGCGCGAGGACAGGGCGGCGGAGGAGGATGGGGCGGTGACTTGGAGGACGGGGGAGGACGGGGGTGCTGCGGCGGGCTAGAGGACGAGGCGGCCGGGCGGGGGTGGACTTGATCAGGAATGGGATTTGGGGTAGTCAACCAAGGGAGGCAGTGCGCTAGTGCCTCTCTAGGGTTTACTCCTCGGCCTATGGGTTGTGGGGCTTTGTGGGTTGGCAAGCAGCCCACGAGCGAACGAGCTCATCGAGCGCCTTGGACTCGGCTCGAAAATTTTGCGAGCGGGAGAATAGGCTTGGCTCGGCTTGAAAACATCATGAGTCCGAGCCGAGCCGGCTCGAGCTTGGTCCGAGCCAAGCTGGCTCGCGAGCCTTAAGCTATTTTTTCAGTTCTAGCTACTGTCTTTTTTACAAAAAAAAATGATGTTTAGATAACAGAAAACTTGACCAAAAAAAAATACCTTGTACATGTGAAACACAAGCTAATTGTTATCCAGTTGCAATTGCTAGTGGGAAAGAAATTTATACGCCAATCATGAGCCGAAGACTCGGTGTAATTTTGAAGGCAGAGTCCAACTGTCTCAGGGAATCAATCAAACATGTTAATCCACTTGTCCATACGTTGTGATCAATCCGTATCACATCAATAGTGGAAAACAATTCACCTGCACATTTAGTGAAAGGTCATCGAGTTTTGTACTTTAGGTTTGTTCTTTCTGCAAATGCATGTGCAAGCTGAGTCAGGGATTACACTTCCCTTTGCTACTGCGCATTCTAGCTATTTCTTCCCCCCTGTGGCTAGTGTGCTATCACTTTCAGGCTAATATGCACCTGCCAAATTCCCACAAGGAAATACCCGGCAGAAAACTTCAGATCGATGGTTGATGCGGATTAAGTTGCAGACAGAAGAAAATTGCAAAACAGCATACCAGCATGTGCTGAACGGACTACCATTTGTATCTAAAGTTAGCTTTAACACATCCTTTTTTACATTTAGCAGCAGCTGAAATTAAACTTATTCGTCAGCACATGCAAAAACCTGCTCTATAGTACTAGTACGCAGCTACATATTCGAACATGACTCGACCTTCAGATAAGTCATGAATTGTAGCGTCAATAATCAATAGCTAGCTCGCTGATTTGCCTTCTTCCGGAGTCGGAAGAGGAGCAATTAACTCTTCCCTGCAATGATATAACGTCAGTTTTGGCACAGGGTTGTTCAAGTGAAAACAATATACAGTGCTTGCTGTTGTTTTCATGCTTGAGTTTTCTCGTGGGCAAATGCATCAGTACGTTGTCCAATTCCAATTGCTGTTGGAAATGTTGGCTGTCGATCAATGCACTATACATGCAAAATCCTGGACCACATCAGTGGCTAATTAGTTCGTCAAGTCAAAGTTTGCATCTCTCGTAGCATCACTATAACTCCTAAGTAATAATAAGCTCTTGCGCCTTCCAATCGTCACCATCCAATTACTTCACCAATCACCTGTGCGTGAAGCCCTCAGAAACTGCACTAGTAGGGCTAGTTTGTAGTCGAACCTCCTACGACCAGCTAGTCAAAACTTCCTTTCGACCACGTACAGTTGAGGTTGCACAACTATATCTTTAGCCAGATTCCTTGATAAGCTACCGAGGTTGCTGCCATGAATTGCTTATGAGAACATCACGTTACTATGTTGCCATTAGAAAGAAAATAGTTCCAATGTTGCTTTTTCTGTCAACGAAATCTCTAGTCAAGTCACTGTCGCTATATCCAACTAGCAACGGCACCTTCCTTCCTGGAATAAATCAACCCGTGATCAATACAGCCAGCCGCCAGCCACGTACCTCAGAATATGCTTCAACGCCTATTCATGCGTCTTGGTTGGTCTCTCCATAAATCGACTTGCAACTCCAACTGCATAACTGAGGTCTGGTCGGGTGTGTAGCAAATAGCGCAAACAACCAATCAAGCTTCTATAATTAGAAGCATCGACCGATTCTACATTATCATCCTTTTCCAATCCGATTTTTGGTTCCATTGGATACTTGCATGAATTACAATTTGCCATCCTAGCTTTAACAAGGATCTTCCTTGCATAAGCAGACTGTTTGATCGAAATGATGTGACTTCGTTGTTCTACCTCTAGACCTAGATAGAAACTGAGAAGTCCTAAATCACTCATTTCGAACCCTCTCATCATCTGATGTTTGAACGACTGAACCTTTGCAACATCAGTGCCTGTGACAATCAAGTCATCCACGTAGACACCAATTATGACTATGTCTGTGCCTTCCTGTTTCTTATAAAGGGTTTGCTCCTATTTGCATCTCTCAAAACCAAGTTTCTTCAACTATCATCTAGCTTGCGGTTCTAAGCCCTATGCGCTTGTTTGAGCTCGTATAATGCTTTTGACAACTTGTAAACCTTATCTTCTTGGCTCTTTACAGTATGTAACATTCCAATTTTCTGGGCTTTCTGAAAATTTTTAAAAATAAAAATAACCATTTGGTTTGTTGATTTGCTAAAGCTTAACTTGAGATTTTGGAAATTAAAAGCCATTAAAGTTTGGTTTATTTTAAGTCTGTTGGAGTTATCTGGTGTTAAAATTTCCTTTCTCTGTTCGTTCCGTCTCCCCCTCTGTTCAGACCTCCCTCTCGTTTGGACCTCCCCTTCTGTCCAGGCCTCCCTCTCGTTTGTACCTCCCCCTCTGTCCAGACCTCCCTCTCGTTTGGACCTCCCCCTCTATCCAAGACCTCCGGGTGGTCCTGGAGCCGGTCACGACCACCCCTTTGGTCACGACCACCCCTTGGGTCATGACATCCCCTTGGGTCATGACCTCCCCTTGGGTCACGACATCCCTTTTGGTCACGACCTCCTCTTTGGTTACGACCTCCCCTTGGGTCACGACCACCCCTTGGGTCACGACCACCCCCTTTTGGTTGGACCACCCTCTCAAGTTTTGACTAGCCCCGTCTATCAGCCCTGCTCACCTTCTTCTTCCTCCTGTCGCGTCACTGCCGACGCAAAAGTGTGGGGACCCCCGGGTTATTTCCCTAAGACCAAGGCATTTCCGGCCTTATGGAGATAACATTGGGTCTCCCGTGTGAATGAATTACAACTTAACTCCATCTAAGCGTGAGGCTTGACCGAAAACTAGAGCCCCGACGATCATGCGTGCTGCACCTCAGCAAGCACTACATGATAATCAGTTCTCTAATAGTCAAAACACTACACTTAGTGAGCTAAATTGGAATTCATAAACAGCGAGCATGAGATCATGTTGGCTCCCAAGATCAGCGACCAACATGCCTCAAACTCACATATAGCATTGATCACATCCATACAACATTCATACATTCATAGTTCAAAAGACATACAACATAATAGTTCAAGTCTACAACTATTATACATGGCCGACCGGCCAAATTCAAATAAAATCATAAAGTAACAGCGGAAGCAAGTAAATAAACCAAAAGTCCAGCATGGTATGCCCCATAACCCCTCGGCAACCGACTGGGAGTTAAATAATAGCACTACTCGTTAGTGTCACCTAAATCGACACTAACGAGCTCATCGGGCTCAAAGTCTTCCTCACCTGAAATTGCAGCATTCGGATTGAGTACAAATGTACTCGCAAGTCTTACACAAATAAAAATTAGTTGT
Source organism: Phyllostachys edulis (assembly GCA_036346405.1). Classification (NCBI taxonomy): domain Eukaryota; kingdom Viridiplantae; phylum Streptophyta; class Magnoliopsida; order Poales; family Poaceae; genus Phyllostachys; species Phyllostachys edulis. The sequence goes on along the minus strand of CM070554.1, from coordinate 68,514,333 downwards.
GCTAGAGGTTGTTCCAAAGGATGGCTCATAGGGGTTTAGTTTTGCGAAAAAGAAGCAACACTTTTCAACCTACACATACTAGTTTATCAATTGCCATTTTTTTTTTTTGAAATTCTTGCTTTATTGCTTTGAGTGGATGTCTGGTCTGAAAATTAATTACCACAAAAGTGAAGTGACAGTGTTCGGGGTGGATAATGAAGAGGCTAACAGAATTGCCAATACGTTCAATTGTAAGTTAGCTCATTTACCGATGAATTATCTGGGCATATTGATTGGTAATAGAAATTTAGGGGGTAAGTCTGCAGACAATGTGATCAATAAAATTGGTAAGAGGTTGGACAATTGGAAAAACAATCTATTATCCTCAGGGGGCAGATTGGTTCTAGTCAACAGTAGTTTAAGTAGCCTTCCGATTTACACTATGGGGTTCTATAGATTCACCGAAGATGCTCATAAAAAGATGGATAGAATTAGGGCTAGGTTCTTCTGGAGGGGTGCAACTGACAATTTCAAGTACCACATGGTGAACTGGGGTGCTATTTGCAGACCAAAAAAATATGGTGGTTTAGGGATTATAAATACTCGGATTATGAATGATTGCCTTATGGTTAAATGGATTTGGAAAATGAAATTAGCTGATAAGGAACTTTGGTTTAATATCTTGAAAGCTAAATACTTTCCAAATGGGGTTTTTAGGGAGACTGGCACCTTAGGGGGTTCTCAATTCTGGAAAAGTGTGATGAAAGTTTTCCATCTTTTCAATTTGGGTGTTAAGTACAATCTGGGCAATGGTCAGGACATATTGTTCTGGAAAGATACTTGGTGTAATGACTGCCCTCACAAAATTAAGTACAATAATCTGTTCCGTCTCTGCCAATTCCCTGATATGAATGTATGTGATGGGGTGCACTACAATACCTGGAACATTCCTTTCCGGAGAAGCTTGGGGGCAGATGATTACCAGCAGTGGGAGAGGCTCAAGTCGGAGATTGAGCAAGTGGAGATTAGAAATACCAGGGATACACCTGTGGTGCTTGAAAAATCTGGTATCTACTCACAAATCCTTATACAACCATTTGTTATTTGGGGGTCGGAGCAGAAGTCATGTCGCTCTTTGGAAAAACAAGTGCCCTTTAAAGGTTAAAATTTTCAATTGGCTTTGTTACAATAATGAGGTTCAAACTTTAGATCAGCTTAAGCTTAGGGGTGGAAAGGCAAAGACCGATTGCAATCTTTGTGGGGTGGAAGAGAATATTGATCATATTTTGTTTTTTGTAGTATTTCTACTTTCTTTTGGATCTGCATGAAGGAGGCCCTAAATCGATCGTACCCCAACCTGTTTAGATGATTTTCAACTAAACTGGCTGGAAAACAAAGGGGCTAATTACAATGTTGCTTTGTTTAGTTTTGCAGCTACGGCTTGGACTCTTTGGAGACTTAGGAACAATATGGTGTTTGAGCAGAGTTTTATTAAGAACCCAATTGATATTATCTACAAAGCTTTATCTTGTTTGCAGCTTTGGAGGGTGCTTCTAAAAGGGGATGATGGTGTGTTGATGGACCATCTCATGGCGACCGTTCAAGCTTGGTCGAAAGCTTTTTTGTAATATTTCTGATGATGGTTCTGTCATTTTGCGCAAGAATTAGTGCCTCTGTGTTTGCTGATGTATCGTCGCTACTCTGGAAGTTCGGTTGTTAGCTTGGTGTAGATGATGTTGGTAGTTCTGAACTGTTGGTTTAACTGAGCTAGCCTGTTTTATCGCTGGTTTGAACCTTTGGTGGATTAGGTAGGCCTCAGTCAGTGTGTGTGACTGAGCGTTTTGTTTTGCTCTTGGTTACGATGTCTCATTGCAAGTCGGAGTTCACCAGCTCGCTACCTTTTTGTTTGTCCTTATTTGCTTTCTATCAAAAGCAGGGGTTCTCCCTTTATCAAAAAAAAATTGCTATTTTTTAAAAATAGATTTGAAGTAGAAGTAAAGTATGTGAAAAGTGATAAATTGAATAACAGATGAATTAAACAAACATCAAAGTGGCAGCCCACTTTGATACAATAAAATGCATGAACATCCTATTCATGCCGAATACCGAATTTACCCACAATTAAAATACAAAGTCTAACGATAGTAACTCCCGAACTCAAGCGGTTGTCCATAACCGCAGACATGGCTATTCGAATAGTTTTAACTCTACAGAGGTGTACTACCTTACCCACATAACTCGATTAGCCTGTAAGCCTCCAGATGCCTCCGAAAATAGCACACTTCCTTAGGTATGCCGGCCGGGGAGAATCGAGATATGGTCGTTTTTTGGCAAGAAAATTCTATTGAGTTTGGTCCCCCATGTGAGATGTTTCCGTACCTAGTACAAGCGTCTAATAGAACTTGCTAGGGGGCTCACAAGTTGTACTGGAAATACCGAGGTAATGTAAATATTAAAATTGGTGCTCCCATGCACACTATAGAAAATTACCTCGGCTCCTACGGACAAATGATCAACACAAGTGCCCTTACACCACCATGAGACTTCACCCAATAAAACCTTCCCCCTAATTAACTGTATAGTACCCATATCCCTTGTGTGGTAGTACGAGTGTACTTGAATCAATGACGTTACCAAAGTTCAGTCCTTAATGGTCCGGACAAGACAACTACATACCCAAATCTCGTGCACGAAGGCACCATCACTAGCAAGCACTTGTCCAGACCCCAAAACTCATTTAAAATGATAAAATTTATCTCATAAAATAGATACGAAGATCTGAAGTAAAATGAATATAAGAAAGTGTATGTTTCCCATAATTGTCGGGTTATTCCCGACAATGAAACTACCATTCTAGACTTGCATGGCTAAGCAAATTCGAACAATAATCCACACATTCCTATCTTAAACATGTGGTACTGGAGTAATTCAAGATTAACCTCATTGAATAGGATATAACTATTCTACACATCACAAAAATAGCGACATTATCAAAATAGCATGCAAGCAATTATCATTGCACTAACTTAACCAAAACTGGGATCAAATATGATGCAAAAGAAAGTTTAAATGATGCTTGCCTTGCTGGTAGTTTAGTTGTTCACTCTCGGTGGCGTACAAGTCAATATCAATAGCCTCGGAATCTAAGGAATTAACGATATCGATGAATACCGAGAAATACTTTAAAAATCAAAATGCTCAAAAATGCATGATTTTCCTACAGTGGCTAGTGCATGATTTTATATGAATTTAGGTGAAAGAATTATTCCATTTGGAGTTAGTATGTGAAAGTTATGAAGGTTTAAATCTCAGTTTTCAGAAAAATCCAATTTAATTGTAATTGGTTACTGTTCACCGAATTTAATTATTTGGTCAAAATTTGTAGAGTAGTGGGGGATACAAGGGGTATACAAATAAATAGGGAATAATATTACAAGTCCAAAACATTTGAGTTCATCTCATTTGAAGTCTTTATGAATTAGTTATGTATTTTCAAAGTTATCAGCTTTTTTCTATTGTAAAAATAATAATGTTATGGATCACTTTCCAAAATAATACTCTTTGCTATAGAGACAAGTTTGAAACCAATTTTAATATAAAGTTCATTAAGAATGAAAATTATTAGCACTGGTTTCATCCATTTTGGAGTTAAGATGAGTTAGTTATGTATTTTTGAAGTTATTCACATTTCCAGTGCACAGATTAGTACGTTTTGGATTTTATCAAGCTTTTACTACAATTTACACTGGCGCTTCGCTAGCCGCAGCCACTGACCGGTGGGACCCAAAGAACAGTGCATTTTTCTTTAACTCTTGGATTTACCTAAGCCCTGACATGTGGGGCCCATTATCAGTGGCGTGGTCCACTGAGCTTGGTCCACCCGCGCGTGCGTAGCGCACGGCACCTACGGCCATGGGCCCACAAGTCAGCCTCTTTACGTTTTCTCTTAACCCCGCCGTTTTCTGTGTGCGGGGCCCGCATGTAAGTGAAACATTAACTCTTTAGGACAACGGTTAAATGCTAATGATTACCGCTTAACTCCTAATCATTTTGCTACAGTGCATGTCCGGGTACGACAATGGGATTTTGCATCCCGCGCGATGCACTGGTGGCTCGCTGGCGCTACATGCCACGGTGGAGCAAGTCAAGGGCAGGGTTAGATGCGCAATAGTGTTGCGCACCTAAAGGAAGTTATTACAGCATCTCAGGTGACCTTTACCGGCGGCTAGCCGGAGTTGAGCAACGAGAAAGCTACGGCCAAAATGCATGCAGCATGTAAAGCTCCGCAGCGGTCCAGATAAGCGGGTGGCCAATCCTCTAAGGACTACTAGGAGGTTACCTGAGCTAAGTGGAAGCTCGGAGAAACTTGGAGTGAGTTGAAACAGCGACGACGCCGGAGAAGATGACGGCGGCGGCACGGTTCAATGTGGAGAGAAAATCCTGAGCAAAACCAACAGGAGTGAGTGGTCGGAGCAGCTCAAGGATGCTAGTGGCAAGGTAAAGACAAAAGGAATTGGACAATGCCTTACCAAATTGAAGTGGGAGATGAAAGGACTATTCTTCAGCTGAAAATGCAATTTCTTCAAATTTGCAAAATCCTGCCATGCATTGTCCCAATAGGTTTAGGGGTTTTCAATGTCATGCTAAATGACACAATGTGACGTGAAAGATTGTATCGAAAAATCACCGTAGGCGAAAATGACACGGTGGTGTCCTCGGGGATGCACTCTGGAACTTCAGAGAGCACGAAAGTGGTCCAGGAGCTATAAGCAACAAGAGGAGCTTGCATTAACAAAAATGGATACGGGGATGAACATAGAGCATGGAGGAACCATCCAGTGGAAGCTTACCGGAGTATAGAACGGAGGAGAGCGTTCTTTTCCTCAGCCACCGAGAGGAAAAGTGAGGGAAAACTAGGGTTCCAGGGTTACTTATGCTCGAAAAAGCGATGGAGTGGAGGCGGCGTGAAACGGAGGAGCTCCAAGATTTGTTGCCATGGGCGGTGACGGAGCTGGGCAGAGCATTGTGGCCGCGTGGCAACGAAGCTCCGCGAGGATGCCAACGAAGGGAAAGAGAAAGAACTGACAAGTGGGCCCGCCTCGTCAGCGAAACGATACAGTGTGCGCGAGTGGGACGTTCGGACCATGTGTCTCCATCGTTCGATTTAGATCCAACGGTACACAATCGCGGCGCGTTCGGACGGTCCGAACGGCCCAATTGATCTGAATCATTGATTTCGCATCGGACGGTCCAGATGTGAGGCGAGTCCGGATGGTCCGAACGGCCCACTTGATCTAGACGGTCACTTTTCAATCGGACGGTCCAAAAAGGTCCAAGTTGTTTTTGGGCTGGGCTTGTGCAGATTGGACCACGCGTATGAGTTGTTCGATTAAGATCGGACGGTCCATATTAGTCCTATTATTCTCAATTGACTGAGTTTAAAATCTAAATTGCTATTTTGACTGGGCCACTAAAAATAGAATTAAAATTCCTAAAAATCTGAAATAATTCAGAGGTGCCCCTGGGATGACCTAATACCCATATAAAATTTGAAACCCCTCTGTTCTTGTTATAAAATGTGTAGTTTAAATTCAAACTTAACTTAGGTTATTGGATTGTGTTAGAATTTTCTAAGGATTAAAACTAATCCCAAAAATTTAGGAAAAATATATTAATTCATGATAATTAATTTAGTATTTGAATAAATTATTTCCAGAGAAACTTCAGTAGCATTTGTTTCAGTTTTCTTTTGGAGTTAACTTCTTTAAGTGTTTGTTTAATATTTGAACAAGATTTTTCAAGTGCAATATATAATGTAATTACATGAAAACAATGATGCATGCTCATGAGATGCAAAGTAATCCTATTTATTAACTTGGGGATGTGACAAAAAGTTTACCGTTGTGTCGCATTAAATGTTGTCGCTTCTGCAGTACCCGTTCTCCCTCTTGTCTCCTCCCCTACCTGCCCCCATCTCCTCCTTCACCTACCCTTGATCACGTGTGCTTCTGAGTCTCTCAGTGACTCTCCTTGCCTCCCCTGGCTATAAAAGCCTAAGCAGCCCTCTTTCATCTCCTTTTTCCTCACCCAACTTTCCTGCTCTCGCCCAGTTTCACCGTGCTTGAAGTTTCACCACCGCCCGCTGGAGTCTGCGCCGTCTTCAACCACCTTGCTACCGAAGGATTCACCAGAGCGCCCGTGCCGTTCGTCGTCCTCCTCCTGTCTTCTCCAGTCTCTCTCTCTCTCTGTGTGTGTGTGTGTGTGTGTGTGTGTGTGTGTGTGTGTGTGTCCGGTGAGTATCTCCGTGCCCTGTTCTCCTTTTGCTCTCACGACCTTGCTGTGTAGTGTATCCCTCTTATGACCACATTGAGTAGTCGTACCCCTTTTGTATTCTTCGTATGACCATGTTGAGTAGTCGTACCCTTCGTTGGACCTCAGGACCTCCTCAGGACCTCCCTTGACCTCCTCCTTAGGACCTCCCTCGACCACCCGCTCAGTTGGACCTCCTCTCGAGAGCCCGTTCCTAATTCATCTATTTTAGTGCCTTTCTTTTTGTTCTAGTTTGGTAGTTTTGGTTTTTATTTGGATTTGTTGTGTTTATTTGGCTCTTGTTGCATGTGTAGATTCTGGCTTCTCTAAAGAGTTATTGGACCTAGCAACCTCGATCGAAGCATCTCAGCTTTTCAACGAAGGCAAGTCATAGACTTTTGATCATATCGTACCCAGTTTACAAAAATTATGTTGTCTTATACCAACATGCATGGCTAATTGTATAAAAAATGGTTTGGGAAAATAGCTAAATACCTACTCGACTGTATGACTTCTTGAATACTTGTGATTGACATATTGACATGTACCCTTGGACACCATAGGTTGGGTAATCTTAGTTGGACATTTTTGGGATACCAACATGGGTGCGTATATTGCTTAGTCCTGCTTTAGTTATGCGATATCTCTCGATCACATGATTCAATGATGATAAATTTGACTAAGTGAATATGGAATTGTGGCATGTGTTGCCGCTAATAAAATTTGTTGTGCCATGACTAGGGTGGTCATTTGGCCAGGTTGAACCCAAAATGATTTTTACTCGAGCGAGTGATTGTGCAGTAAAAGGGGTGTAGGAAACACATTGGGATGTGATTGTCTCGCCTGAGAAGTCACTAAGGACTTAACCTTGTAAGCTATTGATCCGGGCCATACCGTGCATCCACAAGTTCATTATGGGGTAGACCCGGCCAACTAATTGGCAATGCTTTGATTCGGTTCCGTTTTGGTGGAAGTGTGAAACATGGGATAGACATTCACACTTGGCGTAAGAGAGGGCTAGGAAGGCGAATCCTTAGCGAGCGGAACCGGGTCAAAACAGAACCTTGTAAAAGCCTTGTCACGTGCTCTAGACTGCTTACCTAAGGTAGTGAGCAGAGGCATCGACGGGTGCCCAACCAACTAGAGAAGTCGTGTCTTATGGGTAAAGCTGTACAACCTTTGCAGAGTGTAAAACTATTCGAATAGTCGTGTCCCCGGTTATGGACAATGCCTGGTGATTTCATGCAAGGGGTAGACTTTCTCAAAATTGTTGTCGTGGTTGGTTCCGAGTGGTCTGGGAAGTGAACTGGGAGTTTATGAGTGGTCTGGGAAGTGAACAGGGTGTTCATGAGTTGTTTTAAAGAAACTTGATTACTTATGTATTAGTCTTTCAACTTGTGCTTTACAATCTACTTACTGTATTTCCAGTCAATTCTGCTTTCTGCAAAGTAACCATAAAGCTATCCTTGTCAAGCCTGGCATGAAAACTATTTGCATACATTTCCCTACGACTTGCTGAGTACATTCAAAGTACTCACGGCTTTATGTCCTCTGGTTGATCAGTCGCCGAAGAGGACCTAGGGAGCTCCGAGCTCTATGAAGAGGAGTTCTTCGAAGACCTTGCGAGCTAGGAGACGTCCTCCATTCGATTGCCTGTGGGCATATCGAATGGCTTCCACGAGAGTTTTGTTTTTCGCTGCGAGTTCTTTTGTTGTAAACCCTGCGTGGCAGCTCTGTAAACACCTTGACCATAAGGTCTTTTGCTTCTATTAATATTAATTTATCTGCTTTTTCTATAGTTTGTTGTATGGTTTTGATCTCACCTGTGTTGCAACTGTGCGGACTAGCTACTGATCTTGGGACTAGTTCAGAATGCACAGAGGGTGTCGGGGTTGTTTACCTGGGGTTCCGACACAGTATAACCTTCAAGTAGATTGACATACACTTCCTTAGTGAGATCACCATTTAAGAATGCCGATTTGACATTGTAAGATCGAGGTGGCCGACTAGAGGGGGGGTGAATAGGCGTTTTAAAAAACTTCTTTGGCTCTAAAACCGATTTCTAATGCGGAAGCTAATACAAATACGGTTTTGCACAATTAAAGCCTAAATCAACTAGGTTCCCCTAAGTGCACCAACAATACAAGTCTATTGACAAATATAACAATTAAGCATATGACTTGTAATCAATCAATTCTAGCAAGGTGAATGGCACTAAGCAATATAAGCATTCATACACAATGAATAAGCAATTTAATACAAGGTATATAAATTACAATATAGTAAAGCTCAAGAATGCAAACCACAATGACACGATTATGTTTTACTCAGTGGTGGTCGGAGACTTGCCGGTCTCCCATAATCCACGTTGAGGGAAACCCAAACTAATTGGGCGGCTCCACGAATTAAGCCTTCCTCCGAGGATCAAACACCTCGCTCCACTTGGGTTGCTCTTTCCTCCACTCCGGAGATGGCGAGCACCACGCCACTCACAAACCGCCTGGTCTTCTCACAATCTTCTTTGAGAAGCTCACCGCACACGACGCCTCCACGCCGCCTAGGTGTCGGCAAACACCAAGAGTAACAAGACTCTAACTCTCACTTGAACCAATCAAGTGTCAAAGCTCTATGGATACGAAATCCACAACCTAAGGCAACACATGCACTTAGGGTTTGCTCTCTAACCTCACTAAGTGCAACACATGCACAAGAGAGTATGAGAGGCTTGCACTAGCTCAATAGAACTCAAAGGGCACGGTTGCTTGCCCTCACACCGCCAAGGTGGGTATTTATAGCCCACACACACAAACTAGCCGCTGGGACAAAGTCTGCTGAAAAAGTTAGGAAATCGAACGACCATTGTTCGGGGCGGTCGTGCCGCCCTTCCTCCAACGGCTATAAAACTAGCCGTTGGTCACCAATCGGAACGACCGCCAACCAAAGTCCGGTCGTACCGCACCAAACGGTACAACCGCACAAACACCTGCGGTCGTACCGCTCCACAAAGGAGCGCCAAAAGCGGCTAAGTCCCACGAACACCTGTTCTGGAAATTTACAACCGCCACAAAGAAACGGTTGAACCGCATCGCGGTCGTACCGCCAAAACACCTGCGGTCGTACCGCTCCAAGGGTTTTCTCAAAACAAAGATATGCAACAAATGCATCTTCTCTGGAAAACTTGAACCGCCAACAAATAATCGAACGACGGATCGTGGTCGTATCGCCAAGACACGCCGGTATTTTACCGCTCCTCAACCGAGCAACGCATGCTCAGCAGCTTCGCGGTCGTATCACATACATGCGCAGTATGACCGCATCCCGGTCGCATCGCCATAACACGTCGGTTCATCCGATTTTCCGAGAAAACACAGATTGCATTCGCTTCAACTCAAATTGCAAAACACATTTGCCAATTTGATGCGTAATGCAAACAAGGGTTCAAAGGTAAGATTCTCAACAAGTTGCAAAACACATTTGCACACTTTTAGAATCATCCCACCAATTGCACTTCGCTTCAACTCAATTTGCAAAACACATTTGCGAAATTGACGCTGATGCAAACAAGGATTCAAGTGAGATTCTCAACAAGTTGCAAAACACATTTGCACACTTTTAGAATCACACCACAAGGAATAAGGTACATGGACTTACACCATTTGCAAAACGATTCGCAAACTTAAGTCACATGCTACAAGGATTAACCATGAGCCACAACTATTTGCAAAACACATTCACAAATATTGGCAACATGTTAAAGTGAGCTAGAGCAAACACAATGAGCTATCAACACATGACAAACTCAAGCTACTAGTCAAAGACCCTCTTAATAGTACGGCAACCTATACTAGCAATCCGGTCATCCAACCAAACACCAAGACCGTAAAAGACTAGGAACACATCCTTAGCCCTAGCTAGTCATACCTTTGCCTTGCGCAAACACTTGAAGCTTGATGACGCACATCCTTGCTTCAACTCCGGGTTCTTGACTTGATATGCATCAACTCATGATGCATCTTATTTGACCTTCATCAACACATGATGAAGCTTTACTTCGAGGATCTTGACTTGATGCTCATCAACACATGATGACATCTTCCATCCCGAAGTCTTGATATGCATCAACACATGATGCACTCTTCACTAGACATCCATCAACTCATGATGGGTCTTCACTTGACTTGATGATCAACACATGATCATCTCTTCTTGACTTGATGACTATCAACACATGATGTCATCCCAAGTCATCAACCACCGAACATAACCTATTCATCCAACTCATGGAAAATGTTAGTTCCACAATATGATTATCATTAATTACCACAACATACCATTAACTCATAATGGCGGGACAAGATACCACAATCTTTCCTCATTGGTAATTGATGATAACCACTTCAATAGCAAATAATTGAATAGAGTTTGGTATGAGTATATAAGTACTACATAAGTTATATATACTCAACATGAGTGTATACTGAACTACACAAGTCGTATTAACTCAAGAATACATGAGCATATATGAACTACATAAGTCTCATATACTCATATGAATATATTAACTACACAAGTTAAACATATTCAAAGATATGTGAGTACACATGAACTACACAAGTTATGTTCTACTCACATATAAGTATATATAGACTACACAAGTCTTATACACTCTTATGAATAGATTAACTACATAAGTTAAACATATTCAAGAATATGTGAGCACACATAAACTACACAAGTTATGTTATACTCACATATAAGTGTATATAGACTACACAAGTCATATATACACACTTGAATATACTAACTACATAAGTTATATATATTCAAGAATATGAGCATATATAAACTACACAAGTTATATATACTCACATGAATATATTAACTACACAAGTTAAATATATTCAAGGATATGAGTATATACGAACTACACAAGTTATATATACTCATATGAATATATTAACTACACAAGTTAAATACATTCAAGAATATATGAACTACACAAGTCTCATATACTCATATGAATAAATTAACTATGCAAGTTAAATATATTCAAAGGACATGTTTCAAAGTAAAGATCCCAATTATATATGGACAAGGAAATATGGATCAATACTAATGAAACCACAAAACATATATTGAGCTCCCCCTAAATGTGTGCATACACAAATGTGTAATGGAAACATATGCACATATTCAAGTTAGACTTTTGGTGGAGTTCAACATATATTTTGGATCCGAGGAATGCAACAAGATATATAAATACAAACCTCTTTGTTCATTCTACTTTGTATTCTTTATATCCAAACGAGACTAAACATGATATAACAATAAGAGTGTTAGTCTTACAAATAGATTCATCATTATGAAATCATACCTGTTTGGATTTATCATTAACCACATGCATGCCTTCATGGTTATTACCTTTATATCCAAATAAGACTACACAATATGTATATCAATGAAAGTGTTAGTCTCACAATTAGATTTGTCATTAATCACCAAAACCCCATTAACACATAATGGTAGGTCTAGATTCTTCAATCTCCCCCTTTTTGGTGATTGATGACAAATCCTTTATAAATGACAACATTTGGATATAAGTCAACATAGGATAATCAATTAGGCTATTTGACTATATGCATGCATTGAAATGACAAGAGAATCTTGGTAAACTCCCACTTTTGGCACCACAAGATTCTCCCCCTTTATTCTCCCCCTTTTAGGCAACACAAGAGATCAAGAGAATAACAAATAAAGCTCATACAAATTAACATCCAAATGTAGCTCATACAAATTCTCCCCCTTTTGGCATTAAGCACCAAAAACCGAAACAAATCTTAAGCAAAAGGAGAGTCTTTGCAAAACTTATGAGCTAGGAAATAAAACTCATTTTATTTTGAGCAAATAAGCATACTCCCCCTTTTGGCATAAAACAACAAAAATCCAAAGTAAAACAAAGCCATAAGGGAGTCTTTTTAAATTGGTTTTCCCATATAATAGATTGCCCATTTTAAAAATCAAAACATTTTTCAATAATACTTTTTCAAAACTTTTTAGGAAAACTCCCCCTTACACAAAGGTTCCTCTTGAAGATAGACATTCTTCTCCTTTGACACACAAAGGTTTTCTTCTTGACGATACTCCGTCGACATTCTTCTCCTTTGACACACAAAGGTTTTCTTCGTCCAATCCATATATTTGCTTTTGACGCACAAAAGCTCCCTTTATCCAATTATCTCCCTCTTTGTCATCCTTTTGAAATATGTCCATCCAACACTTAAGATGACTTCTACTTCTTCCACTTGATCTTTGATTTGCATCCAAAAACTCTCTTTTGACATTAGGCACAAAAGCATTCTCCCCCAATGTCTTTATGTGTATCCACTTGTAAAATAATCCTTGAACATCACTTGTAGATACCATGAGTCGACAATACCACTTGTTGGTAATACATGTAGATACCACTTGAAAATAATACTCTTGTAAATCCACATGTTGATACCACTTGAAGAAAACATGCGTCGACAAGGCTTGAAAGCAAAGATGATACCAACTAATAATTAATTCCACTTGTAGATACTTGGTACCACTTGGAGAGATAAGACTTAGATAGATACCACTTGAAAAGATATATCATGAAATGAAAGTATCGGAGAGATACCACATGAAAAAGATATATCATGAATTGGAGGTATCGAGAGAGCTTGGTTTGAAAAGAATTGATTGGCAAGGATTGAAAAAGATATCACTTGTAGGTGGGTATAAGAAGTATACCACTTGAAGGATATCACTAGAAAGAATACCACTTATAAAGACAAGATGATATCATTTGAAGAATACCACTTGTAAACATAAGTAATATGAATTCCATGCCTAGATCAAGATGATCAAAAGGTGCTACCACTTAAAGGAATACCACTTGAATGATAAACATATCACAAGGATCAAAATGGTATTTGGAGTCAACAAAGCATGAGTGGGTAGCTTGCAAGGATTGCAAGGATCAACACGACTTGAGAGGATAGCCAAAAGATTTAGATTTGAATCTATTCGATGTCAAGATGATTTTGAGAAGCTACTCTTGGAAAGGATACCACTTGAGTAATTGCACTTGCAATCAAGGACAATTAGTAGTGAGTAGCTTGCAAGGATAACAAGGATCAATCTTGACATGAGGGAGGCATCAAAAGATTTAGAATTGAATAGAATTGAAATGGAATCAATTGATCGCAAAAATAGCAAAATCGGTACAACCGCAGTTCAATTGTCGGTCATACCGTTCTTGGTCGTATCGCTGCAGCAAAGGCGGTCGCATCAAAATCGGTTGTACTGCTTGAATAACTCCTATCGTTCGATTGTCCCGAGCTGAGGAATAGATCAAGGAATAGGAAATTTTGCAAATGATCCTTTGTTTTAATATTCAAATAAATGTTACTTAGGATCCTTATGCATTAGATTGGAGATAGTAAACTTCAATGAATATAGTTTTTATGAATTAGTCTTTTGAATTTTCGCAATAAAGCTCATTTTTTAGAAACTTCTCCAAAAGAACCAAATTTGAGCAAATGAAGAAATTAAGGCATCAAATTTCATGTATGAGTTATAAATACCATTATGGACCTTTTCATGTGAATAGTTTTGGTTCATATGGCAAAACTCACTTAAGTGCTAGAAAGTGACCACTTAGGTCAACCTTGAATTTTGGATGAGTTTCAAAATCGAATAACTTTTGATAGGTTGGCCTTTTGGAAATATTTTGAATACCAAAATTGTTTAGAATAGCCAATTCTATCATTTTCATTTTGGGACAAAAGTCAAATTCCTTTTAGAATAGATTTTACACAAAAATCTAGTTTTGGTCAAAAACAAGATACTATGATCTACAATTTTGGCTAGAAACTCATTTTCATTTGAAATAGTTTTTTTTGAATCAAAACCTTTGATAAACATTTGGAAATCATTTGTATACATTTTGCAACTAGTTTTTCAAAGTATATACTAATAATTTCAAGAATTTTGACTTTTGGCTAAATGGCTTATTTTTGAAAAACATTACTAGCACTTAATTAATTTGGGCACACTTTGGGATGTGATATACATGGTCATGATTTAGCACTCTCCTTAATGTGCCACTTCTTTCTTGCTCAAGAAATTAATAACAACTAATTAGCACAAGAGCAAGAACAACCCTTTTAAGATTTTACATGAATGCAACCTACACAAGGTATAAGGGCTAGATACTTCAATGTAAATACTTGTTACCGAGATAGCATTGGTTTATGATACTAATTTATCTTCCTCAAGCTTGGCTCCAATTTGTATATGGTGGAATCCACCTCTCCATGAGTGAGCCAAACCTCCAATACTTCTCCAAGTACCTATTAATCATTTAAGCATCTTTTGGTACCCACACTCGGTTGGGTCCTTGAATGTTAGTCACAATAGATTTGGGCACCCAAATGGCCATAACAATAGTTTTATGTGAGTTAACATTCCTAGCAAACACATTGCCATTTCTATCCTTCCTAAGCAAATAATGATCATTATAGATGATAGGCTTAGGAGTGATACCTTTGGGACATTCTTTACTAAAATGTCCTTTCTCCCGCAATTGTAGCAAGTAGGGCTTTTGCTTCCCTTGATGTCTTCTTATCTTGCTCAATTCGCTTGCCTCTTCTTTGAATGTCTTGACTTGACATCCTTTTGATTTGGACACACCGAGGCAATGTGACCATTCTTCTTGCATCCAAAGCACTTGATATTGTTGACTTGTTTTCTATCTTGCTTTGGAATGCTCTTCACCTTCTTCTTGGCGGTGAGACCAAGTCCTCCTTTGTCATTCTTCTTGTTAGGGCATACGGAGGCAATGTGACCCTTCTCATGACAATTAAGGCACTTAATATTCTTCATGTGTCTTGCATTGTGCCTCATTTTGCTATTTTCCTTTTTCTTCTTGGGAGTAAATCCAATGCCACTCTTATCTTGTAAGCATATTTGCTTGCTCAATATTTCATCGAGAGTAGCCTTCCTTTATAGCTTCTATCCAAGTCATTCTTCAAACTTGAGACTTGGGCCTTGAGCTTTTGTTTTCCTCTACAAGGTTAGTCTCAACAAGTATAGAGGAAATAGGTACATCTAATTTTGAGCAACAAGGCATATCAATTAAATCATCACAAGAAGTGGATACATTAATTTTAGATGAATTGCAAGGAGTAGGAGCAATACAAGGCAAATCATCTAATAGATCACATGTAATTCCTATATCCACTTTAGAGTTAGTATAACTTTTAAGAAGGAGGGTTTCATGTTCATTTTTAAAACATCATAATTTTCTTGAAGCAAGTTAAATTCTTTCTTCAAAACTTTGAATTTTGAAACCTCCTTTCCCATAAAAACATTTTGTTCTTCTAGCATATCTATCAACTCATCATATGAAGGTTCATCATTATCATCATCATTATATACCTTCTTTTTACCTTTTGCCATAAAGCAATGAGGCGATGTAGATGGAGTTGATGTGTCATCATCGTCGGAGCTAGAAGTTGATGTGGAGGACTTGTGGACTCTTCATCGTCGGAGTTAGAGATTGAGCATTCTTCTCCGACGCCCACTTTTGTATGCAATCCTCATTAGTTGAAATGGACCGCTCATAATATTCTTGAAGATAAGTCCACATCTCATGAACGTTCTTGAGATCGCATATGGCATCAAACACACCTACACTCAAAGCACTAAATAAGGCGTTAATTGCTTGAGCGCCGAGATGTAAGCATTTCTCTTCCTCAATTGTTGGAGCTAGTTGATCCAATAGAGGAGAAAAGCCAACATCTACAATCCGCCATATATTTAGGCCCATGGCCTTAAAATAACATGACATGCGGATTTTCCAATGAGCATAATTTGTGCCATCAAATTTAGGTGCTTCACTAAGGTGCACTAAATCTCTAGTCGCCATCCTTTACTCTCTAGACGGTTAAGTCTAATAAATGAGAGACCAAGCTCTGATACCACTTGTAAGATCGAGGTGGCCGACTAGAGGGGGGGTGAATAGGCGTTTTAAAAAACTTCTTTGGCTCTAAAACCGATTTCTAATGCGGAAGCTAATACAAATACGGTTTTGCACAATTAAAGCCTAAATCAACTAGGTTCCCCTAAGTGCACCAACAATACAAGTCTATTGACAAATATAACAATTAAGCATATGACTTGTAATCAATCAATTCTAGCAAGGTGAATGGCACTAAGCAATATAAGCATTCATACACAATGAATAAGCAATTTAATACAAGGTATATAAATTACAATATAGTAAAGCTCAAGAATGCAAACCACAATGACACGATTATGTTTTATCAGTGGTGGTCGGAGACTTGCCGGTCTCCCATAATCCACGTTGAGGGAAACCCAAACTAATTGGGCGGCTCCACAATTAAGCCTTCCTCCGAGGATCAAACACCTCGCCCACTTGGGTTGCTCTTTCCTCCACTCCGAGATGGCGAGCACCACGCCACTCACAAACCTTGGGTCTTCTCACAATCTTCTTTGAGAAGCTCACCGCACACGACGCCTCCACGCCGCCTAGGTGTCGGCAAACACCAAGAGTAACAAGACTCTAACTCTCACTTGAACCAATCAAGTGTCAAAGCTCTATGGATACGAAATCCACAACCTAAGGCAACACATGCACTTAGGGTTTGCTCTCTAACCTCACTAAGTGCAACACATGCACAAGAGAGTATGAGAGGCTTGCACTAGCTCAATAGAACTCAAAGGGCACCACCGCTGCCCTCACACGCCAAGGTGGGTATTTATAGCCCACACACACAAACTAGCCGCTGGGACAAAGTCTGTTGAAAAAGTTAGGAAATCGAACGATCGCCGTTCGGGGCGGTCGTCGCTTCTTCCTCCAACGGCTATAAAACTAGCCGTTGGTCACCAATCGAACGACCGCCAACCAAAGTCCGGTCAGTCAAGCACTAAACGGTACAACCGCACAAACACTGCGGTCGCATCGCTCCACAAAGGAGCGCCAAAAGCGGCTAAGTCCCACGAACACTGTTTCGAAATTTACAACCGCCACAAAGAAACGGTTGAACCGCACGCGGTCGTATCGCCAAAACACTGCGCGTCGCATCGCCCAAGGGTTTCTCAAAACAAAGATATGCAACAAATGCATCTTCTCGAAAACTTGAACCGCCAACAAATAATCGAACGACCGGATCGTGGTCGTATCGCCAAGACACGCCGGTACTACCGCTCCTCAACCAGAGCAACGATGCTCAGCTATTCGCGGTCAGATCACAGACATGCGCCGGTATGACCGCATCCCGGCCGCATCGCCATAACACGCCGGTTCATCCGATTTTCCGAGAAAACACAGATTGCATTCGCTTCAACTCAAATTGCAAAACACATTTGCCAATTTGATGCGTAATGCAAACAAGGGTTCAAAGGTAAGATTCTCAACAAGTTGCAAAACACATTTGCACACTTTAGAATCATCCCACCAATTGCACTTCGCTTCAACTCAATTTGCAAAACACATTTGCGAAATTGACGTGCGATGCAAACAAGGATTCAAGTGAGATTCTCAACAAGTTGCAAAACACATTTGCACACTTTTAGAATCACACCACAAGGAATAAGGTACATGGACTTACACCATTTGCAAAACGATTCGCAAACTTAAGTCACATGCTACAAGGATTAACCATGAGCCACAACTATTTGCAAAACACATTCACAAATATTGGCAACATGTTAAAGTGAGCTAGAGCAAACACAATGAGCTATCAACACATGACAAACTCAAGCTACTAGTCAAAGACCCCTCTTAATAGTACGGCAACCTATACTAGCAATCCGGTCATCCAACCAAACACCAAGACCGGTAAAAGACTAGGAACACATCCTTAGCCCTAGCTAGTCATACCTTTGCCTTGCGCAAACACTTGAAGCTTGATGACGCACATCCTTGCTTCAACTCCGGTTCTTGACTTGATATGCATCAACTCATGATGCATCCTTACTTGACCTTCATCAACACATGATGAAGCTTTACTTGGATCTTGACTTGATGCTCATCAACACATGATGACATCTTCCATCCCGAAGTCTTGATATGCATCAACACATGATGCACTCTTCACTAGACATCCATCAACTCATGATGGGTCTTCACTTGACTTGATGATCAACACATGATCATCTCTTCTTGACTTGATGACTATCAACACATGATGTCATCCCAAGTCATCAACCACCGAACATAACCTATTCATCCAACTCATGGAAAATGTTAGTTCCACAATATGATTATCATTAATTACCACAACATACCATTAACTCATAATGGCGGGACAAGATACCACAATCTTTCCTCATTGGTAATTGATGATAACCACTTCAATAGCAAATAATTGAATAGAGTTTGGTATGAGTATATAAGTACTACATAAGTTATATATACTCAACATGAGTGTATACTGAACTACACAAGTCGATTAACTCAAGAATACATGAGCATATATGAACTACATAAGTCTCATATACTCATATGAATATATTAACTACACAAGTTAAACATATTCAAAGATATGTGAGTACACATGAACTACACAAGTTATGTTCTACTCACATATAAGTATATATAGACTACACAAGTCTTATACACTCTTATGAATAGATTAACTACATAAGTTAAACATATTCAAGAATATGTGAGCACACATAAACTACACAAGTTATGTTATACTCACATATAAGTGTATATAGACTACACAAGTCATATATACACACTTGAATATACTAACTACATAAGTTATATATATTCAAGAATATGAGCATATATAAACTACACAAGTTATATATACTCACATGAATATATTAACTACACAAGTTAAATATATTCAAGGATATGAGTATATACGAACTACACAAGTTATATATACTCATATGAATATATTAACTACACAAGTTAAATACATTCAAGAATATATGAACTACACAAGTCTCATATACTCATATGAATAAATTAACTATGCAAGTTAAATATATTCAAAGGACATGTTTCAAAGTAAAGATCCCAATTATATATGGACAAGGAAATATGGATCAATACTAATGAAACCACAAAACATATATTGAGCTCCCCCTAAATGTGTGCATACACAAATGTGTAATGGAAACATATGCACATATTCAAGTTAGACTTTTGGTGGAGTTCAACATATATTTTGGATCCGAGGAATGCAACAAGATATATAAATACAAACCTCTTTGTTCATTCTACTTTGTATTCTTTATATCCAAACGAGACTAAACATGATATAACAATAAGAGTGTTAGTCTTAAAAATAGATTCATCATTATGAAATCATACCTGTTTGGATTTATCATTAACCACATGCATGCCTTCATGGTTATTACCTTTATATCCAAATAAGACTACACAATATGTATATCAATGAAAGTGTTAGTCTCACAATTAGATTTGTCATTAATCACCAAAACCCCATTAACACATAATGGTAGGTCTAGATTCTTCAGACATCCTTGTGATGAACTTCCTAACCAAAATATGCGGCAAGTGCAAGAAATACTCTTACCATTTTAATTCTTGTCACAGGTGCAAAAACCTCTTCATAATCAACTCGTGTTCTTAAACATACCCCTTAGCAACCAGTCTTGCCTTATAGCGCACAATATTACCTTTGAAATCTCTTTTCAGTTTATATACCCACTTCAATCCTATGGGTTTATGACCATGTGGGAGAAAAGTCAACTTCTAGGTGTTATTTTTCTCAATTGCTTCCAGCTTAACTTTCATTGCACTTCTCTAGTGCTCCCCCTTCGATGCCTCCTGAAAATCAGTAGGTTCTTCCACACCTATCATATACAAGTCTCCCACACGGTCCATCGGCTCAGTATGCTCATAAATTTTTCTCAAGGTTCTGTATTTAGGTGCTACAGTTTCTGGTGTGGACTCGGCCGAGCTTTCAGTTGTTTCATAACTATTGTCGGTGTCTGTAACAGTTGTATCCAGAATTTGTGACTGCGACGTAGTTGGTGTTGTAGAGGCAATAGGTGAAGCGAGTTCATCATTGTCCTCTCCATCGACAGTGAAAGTAACCCAATTTCGCATTTCTTGACTTGCTTCTTGATTATGTTTCCACTGCCATTGTTGATCTTCTTGAAAGACAACATCTCTGGAGACAATAATCTTACTGTCAATAGGGTAAAGCAATCTGTGAGCTTTGCTGCCCAGCTCGACGCCCAAATATATCAACTTTTGGTTTATTTCGTTGAGTTTCTTCAAGTATGTTGTTACCTTAGCATATGCTAAGCAACCAAACACTCTTAAGTGTTCTAGGTTTGGTTTTCTTCCACTCTATGCTTCATATGGTGTGATGCTATCCAACGCTTTTGTCGGAACTCGATTGAGAATATACACCGTATGTCTTACCGCCTCAGCCCAAGATTTGTATGGCATGGACTTGCTTTTCAACAAGCTTCGTGCCATGTCCATCACCGTCCCGTTTCTACATTCCACTATTTTGCTGAGGGTTGTACGGGGCAGTGAAGAACCAGATGATGCCCCTTGACTCACAGATTGACTCAAATTCACTAGATAGGAATTCTCCTCCTCAGTCTGATCTCAAAGCCTTTAACTCGTGTTTAGTCTCTGTTTCAGCAAGATTGACAAACTTCTAGAACACATCTTTAGCTTCACTCTTCTTCTTAAGCATATAAACCCATATAACTCTTGAAAAATCATCCACTAGAAGGAGGAAGTGTCTGTTTCCAGCATCAGTAGTAGGTGTAATTGGTCCACATATATCAATGTATACCCGTTCCAATGGTCGTGAGGCTCTGTAACTCGCATGTGTTGGGAAAGATAACCTTGTCTGTTTGGCAATGATACAACCTTCACAAACTTGAGTAGGATGATCAATATGTGGCAGGCCAAAGACCATCTTCTTATATGATATCTGTTTCAAAGACCGAAAGTTCAGATGACCCAATCTTGCATGCCATAGCCACGTAGGGTTTTCAAGACTTGCACTCAAACATATCGATTTGCATATATCCAGTTGAATCTTATATAGCCTGTTTGGTGTACGAGGAACTTTCATTAGTAGCTTTTCATCTCGGTCATGTAGAAGCATCAAAGAGCCTTGTAATGCCGTATCACAACCATCTTCAGTTAATTGACCAAGGCTGATGATATTGTTGCAAAGTCTTGGGATGTAGTAAACATCAGACAATAGTCTCTGCTCTCCATTCTTGCATTGGAGTAGAATCGAGCATTTGTCGTTTTAGAACCATATCCGAATTTAACCTTCCCACGGAACTCCTGATTGAGCTCTTTGAATTTTCCCATCTGTCCAGTCATGTGATTAGAAGCTCCATTATCAAGGTACCAAATATCTGTGTCGACCACCTCTTCACCAATTTTTAGTAGCTTTGGGTGAATCCCTTCTTCAAGCATGACCAGCCCAGATGATTTCTCTTCACTAATAGTTAGCAATAGAGTCGGTTCTGCCTCCTCTTGAGCTTGTGACAAATTTGCTTCCACCTTTTCTTTCTTGTTTCAACAATGAGAAGCATAATGCCCAAACTTTTGACACTTAAAGCATTTAATATGACTTCAGCACTTAGAAGCATAATGTCTAAAATTATCACAATCAAAGCATTTAATTTTTGACTTATCTTACTTGAACTCACCGTTGCCACGACCAGGATTGTAGCCACGTCTGGCAAAATCTCCTCGACCACCCCGGCCTCTACTGGATCCATGACCCCCTCGATCGCGCCAAGTAGAACCCCGACCACCTTGATTTGATGAATAATCTCACTGAGTCCGCTTGTTATCTCCCTTCAGCTCAGCTTTCACAAATAAAGCTTGATCGTTGCGAGCCTTGCAACCTTTCAGTAGCCCATCATGTGTTTTGAGAGACCCAATTACGTCTTCTAACTTCATGCTCTCAAGATCACTTGAATATGAAAGAGTTGTGACCACAGGCACGTATCTCTCGGGTAATACTCGCAAGTATTTCTCGATCACCTCAATTTCCTCCAATTTATCGCCAAGGGCTCAAAGTTCATTGACCACCACCATCAATTTTCCTGCGAACTCATCTACTGATTGAGTTTTGCCCATATGCAATGCCTCATACTCCCCTCGGAGAGTTTGGAGACGAACTTTCTTCACTCGATCCACACCTTCGTACATAGTATGAAGAGCAACACAGGCCTTCCGAGCTGTATCTTTCTTGATAAGTTGATTGAGCATCGAGTCGGGTATCGCAGCATAGATCAGCGCCAATGCCATTTGATCAGTCTTCAAGTCGACCTCCACAGCCAGATTGATCTTCCCCTTTTGATCGGCCGGATCGGCCATCGTGTCCTGCACTCGGCACGATATTGACCCAAGATCTTCATAGCCCAAGCCGGGTAGTTCTCTGAAGTGAGAATTGGGTATGGTAGCGAATTTGGGCCATCCTTTGTTGTTGACGAAGATTCGTTGGGAGCCATCAGTCTCTTCTTCTCTGGAGTTAGAGGACCAATTTTCATACACCACTCTGATACCACATGTAGTCGAACCTCCTACGACTAGGTAGTCGTAACCTTCTACGACCAGGTAGTTGTAACCTCCCGACCAGGTAGTCAAAACTTCCTCCCGACAACGTGCAGTCGAAATCGATGAACAATACTCGATGTACAGTACTCGATAAACAGTACTCGAATTCAAAATTGACAACGAACCAAGGAATTTTGCGGTAATTTACGGTACTGAACTGTGCATCGTTTTTCGGGTTTTCTCCACTATTTATACTCTATATTACAACTGAGAACGACACGGATTCAAACTTCAAGCACAACTCTGATACTGACTCAACTCCGAAACTAAAACAAAATCTCTAAGACTCAAACTAGAATTGAACAAACTATTATAGGAGGGATTAATTCCAACATAGTTTAAATTAATTTAATCTGACGGGGCCGGCCGGAAATATATATGTTTGCTCTGTTCATTCAAAATTCTCTCGTAAAAAAATTTGGCTCCCTCTTTGTACTTGCAAGTGGCATAGTACACAAAAGAAGTGGGGATGTTATAGGGATATGCTTTCGGGAAAATTCTTAGCATTCTAAACAATTGTCAATAGTGTTGAGGCATTTGAAGAAACCGTCGTTTTCAGAAAAATTTAGACTATTGTCAGGCCTTAGGAAGTCAGAACGGTCATGGTGGCAGTCTGAATGGCCTCTGTCGATGGTTAGACCGGACATGAGTGGCGGTCAGACCGGCCGGGGGTGTCACTATTAGACAGGCCAGGGGTGTGGCGGTCAGAACAGCCACATGGTGGTGGTATGACCGGCCAAAAGTCCAAACTGTGAATTTTGGAAATCGGCCAAAAATCACATATGACAGTAGGTGAGAGAATGCGTTTGCACTTATTCTAATTGGATTTGGAGTTTCGAGCCGAAACTAGATAGAGTTTGAAAATTCCAGAGGGGGTGCGGATTTTCAGGGCTGCAAATTCGGCTAAGTCCCTAGGCGATCTGGTCGGCCACTAGTTGGCGGTCAGATCGACCATGGGCGACAGTCTAATCGACCAACTCTAGTTCAGGCGCAGGGAATGCGATGATCTTCGTGGGTAAGGCCAAAGTCATGGGTTTTAGCGTATATGTGTTGCATGATGCATATTTTGGCTAATGTGGGTCAAGTTGCAAAGAACTTGTACCCAAAATCGATTTCTTGGTCTATTGTTGTGCAGGTGGCTTGAAGTCAACGATGATCAACGGTGAGGATGATCGGGACTAGGCTAGGAGAGCTGAGGTCCAAAACGATCAAAGATGTCCGGTGAAGTCATCGGACTCAAGCATTGCGCAAGGTGGACAAGGATGACCGAACGAGAGGTTTGGTGCGACAGGTTGCATCAAGTGACGCGGGGGTCGGTGCAAGTGTCGTGGTGGTTCCGGTGGAAGCCGGATGGGAGACTTGTCTACATGAAGAGAGCCATTGACCAACATACACGTAGCGAAGCATAGCCTTGCTTCACGACGATTGGACTCGGTCTTCAGAGAAGGATCGAGAAGGGGTATTTTGGTATCTTCATCAAAATACTAGGTTGGTGATCTTTAGAGAAACTGTGTCGCAAGACGGCGCAAGGAGAGACGATTTAGGCTAAGTGAAGATGAAGTTCACGAAGAGACGGATTCGAGATATCCGGTTCGTCATCCGTTTTGAGTAGTGTGCGTGAGTGTAGACCCGTTTGTGTTTAGGCTTAACGAGTGCTTGATAATAATTTCTCTCTAAACCTAGAATCTACTATAAAAAGGAAGGTATGCAGGATTTGCATTCTCGTCCATCAAGCCTTCAAGCCTAGGAAACCCTAATTTGTGATTTAGGGGTAGCAAAGGAAAATGGAAAGGCTAGGGTTTATAAGAGATGGATTGATTGCGTGCTCAAGTATTGAGCTTTTGTCCTTTATGGTGAAATGGCTGTAAACCAATAATCTCTTGAATCAATCCAAGCAAGATTTCTACCCAGATGAGTTCTTTCTTATTCTTGCTCTCTTTTTGATATCTTTTGGAATTTTTGTGTGCCCTTTGGCTTCCTTAGGCCTTTTGTTGTGATCCAGATTGCTAGGACGTGAGAATTTATCTAGAGTCATTTTGACCATCATCCACCAATGAGCAAGTTTTTCGATCAAACATTGAATTTCCTCGGTTTTTGTGCCCTCTTGATCTCATCTAAGAAATTCGTGGAACTTGGCCTCGATCGTCCCGGTCGTTAATTGGAATGAGTTCTTGACCTTCTTGATGAACTATGGTTGAAATTTAAGGAGATTTGGATCACGGAATTGGAAGTTAGGTCATTTTGTGATCTTCGTGGGCTGCTGCGAGGCAACTGGTGGCTAGACCGGCCGCAACTCGATCAAATCGGCAGGTCAGGCAGTCAGATCGGCCCTGTGCCGTATAGTGGTATTTTGCCTGGGGGATTCTCGGGTTTAACGTAAGACTTCCGCTGTGCTTATGTTTTTTTATCTTTAGAACTTTCATAGCTACTAAGGAGAAGAAAAGTTGAACTCCATTAGGGTCGAAAAAGAACATTGCTCCTATTCACCTTAGATCCAACAGAAAGGGAGGTGGTGACCACGATATATTCTTGACTAGCTCAGTTCTCTCGTAGAATCTCTCTGCGTGCAGTTTGCAGGTAACCATTCCCGGCCGGCAAAAGAACATGATGATGGAGCAGTTTCAGTCACACGCATGAATTGAAGTGTTATCCAAAATGGATCCATCGTCGATCAGCATCATATCACGCTACGTGCTTCAGTTACGTTGGGTCAGCGTAGGCGTAGCAGCTAGGCACACAGCTAAGACAAAATTATACTACAGATTGGGACTCGGTAGTGCATGCAGTTACGACAAGCAATGGCAGATAAAGTGGCCAGGTAAGGTGCTAGCTTTCTCTGCAGGCACGCACGCACGCAGTGACTACCAGTGTATTCAGTTCAGAGATGTGGCTGTCAATTTTATTAGTAGGCTCCTGTTGTGGCTCTCTACACTTTTAATACTGTCTCTGATCGATCTCTCTAGAGTTGTCGTGTTATCCACATGCACAATTGGAAGTTAACTGGACACCATCCGATCTTGCTCCTTTTCCATTAGAGAGAGACAGAGAAGGATCAGTGTTCATCCCCTGCAGAGGCTGCAGTGCGCGTCAGGCCGTTCTGACGCAGGCCGAGCGTTATCGCACGCGAGAATGCCCAACTATCGCATGGGGACTTGCCCCAGGCTCGCGCGCCATTGGGTTGCGGAGTTGAAATCGTGTGATTATAATCAGGACAAAGAAATTATCGGAGATAAACTGTATGCAATATCAGATGAACAACAAACTTATAGAAGGATATAGCGCAGCTGCCTAGCAAGGGATTCAAATATTAGCACCACTGGAGAACACTATATAACAAAAAACATATAAAGAATTGCACGAAACAAAATACAAGATTAAGACCATAATTTTTCATGTTCAGTTATGTATGGTAAAACTTGAAATTTATCTTTTGTTCCTAAAGACACATATGAAGACATGAAGTTTATAGTGCCTACACCCCAACCGCTAAAAGTGAGTTTACAATGCTATTACTTCTGCTCTCCGTGATTCGTATAGTGAGAAGCAAATTGAAGTATAGAGGCCAAAGGACGAGTTTGTAACATACCGGCAAAAGTTTAAATTGTTCTAAAAAAGACCTTATGGCCTATATGTATATAACCAGCATGCACTTTATGCTTCAAACTTAAAAAGTATGTAATCTCAATAAGGCGATCATGGCCATAACCCAAATAATGTTAAGTTGGAATGCGGCCAACAAGATGAAATGTCAACCTGTTAAGCTATACATAAGCAGTGCATTTAACTACCGGAGCACTGCATATTTGTTAAAGATTAGCAGAACCACAAAAAACAACAGACCATGACAAAATTGATTGACACGTCAAATGGATCTATCCCAAACCAAAGCAATAAGCCACAAGTCAGCAAGTCCCAGTAGCTTGCAATATCAGTGAGATTGCAATGCCAATATTCTTGTCATTCACCACTAGTAATTCAAATTTATGTTACAAATGCTAGTTTTCACAAGAGGATGTATCCAAATAAAATATTATAGTATAGTTCAATATAGCTTGTTTTCTTGTTTAAGCATGTATGCATTACATCAACTTGCACGAAAAATCCTAATACTCATTTCCAACTTTCCTATACAACCATAGTCAGAAGACAAACCTACCTGAAATATCAGGACATCGTCATCATGTGAAAGTGATAGGATAAACTCCTTAAGTAACTTTTTTAATGTGGAGAGTAGCAAAAAATCCTTTCTCCTGAACTGGCAAAGTGTCCAAGAATAAGAAAATGTACTTGAAAAAAACAACAAAATGGAAAAGGAAAACGCAGCTATTTTCGTTCCAGGTACCGAAAATAGTTCCATACCGTATTTGTACACTGGATTGCTCTTAGCACCACTCAAACTGCTTTTTCTCATAATAATGTGGCCGAATTATTTCATCTTCAAGTAGTCTCCAACTTTCAGAAAAGGGAGCTACATACAAAAATATTTCCCAAATTAAAAACAATACTAAGGCCACAAACTACTTTGCATAAAAAAAACGTCTAAGAAATGGCAATCACAGCAGAGATCAAAGCAAAGTGTCAATAGATGGAGAGATCAGCTTCTAGGTGATTCTATAAAGGATGCTCATGCAGTTTTTGTTTTCTCTTTTTGATACTATATGCCTTGAATAAAGGGACACTAAAAGTTTGGTAGATACCTTGGTTTTGGACACTGAATCAAGTGCCATCGATCATATGCCAAGTATCTCCTCTTCAACTCAACTGCACTTTGTCTATAATCATTTCTCCATCAATCAAGGTCATCTCATGTGGACCCTTCAATTGGCAAAGAAATAAGGTTAACTTTTTTTTTTTGGGGGGGGGGCATTATGATTTTCTCCAGCACAAGAATGAGAATCTTACTTCATTCCGATCAATCAAGAAACAACCATCCCTCATTATAAGCATCATATATCGGGTTCCATCACTTTCCATGTAGCATAATAGTATCGTTGTCAAGTAGTTGCAGATTGTCCTGATGCAAAGAAAAGAAAAACATTAGGTCATTAGGTCAAAAAGGAAACATACGGCAGTATGGACTAAGCTAATACCGATTAGGGCCCATTTGGAACACAAAAAATTTACAAGGCCTTTTTTTTCCCTTCCTTGAAAGAATTATTGTTTTCTTCAAATTAGCAGGCACAACCACTCGGCACTAACTGATTTTAGTTTTATGACTTAACCGAGAACTATCATTTTTTTAAAAAAAATAAGAAGAAATTTGAGACATATTTTATGAGCAGATCTAAGGAAATTGATGATGTTGTTGGTGTAGAAACCGAAATGAATGAGGGGGTGGACATCGGCCGTGTTACAGGCTGGCGTCCACAAGAGCGAGAATGACACGAGGGTTTATATAGGTTCGAGGGTCCGAGATGACTGCCTTATTCCTGTCGGTGGCCTGCTGGGGCTTCGAGGGTTCCTCCCAGAGGCACACTTGATGTCTTGCTTCTTATATTCCTCGAGGGCTCTCTTTCAAATGTGAGATACATGTGGTATTTATAGGCTTTTGGGCCTGTACAAATGACCAAAATACCCCTTTAGGGGATTTCTACCATATGAGTACAAGTGAGGGGTACAATCGACCTTTGCAAGGTAGTTACATTTCCTGATCTGTTAACCAGGTGTTTCTCCTGTGGAGTGGGTCCCACTAGTAAGGGGATGAAATATTCTTCCAACAGTAGCCCCCCTGTCCCTTGGCATTTCGGGGGAAACGCCAAAGGGATAGTCTTGAATTGTGCCTTTCATGCGGAGATCGATACTTCAGAAGAGTTCCGGTAGACTTGAAGGGTCGCGTCGAAAGATTGGCAGCAAAAACGTCACACTATGCCCAACTGGATTACCACCCTCAGATTTGGGACTTTAGAATTTTCGGTCTGTCACTGCTCTGCCCTAGCGAAGGCTTTGTCCAGACAAACACTCTTTGTTTTCTTTTAGACGTAGGCCCCGCTGTCCCTATCCCTCTGACTCTATGCAGTGTTTGCGTGCTCCTGCTTTTTCCATGTGAGGCTGCACCTTTTGCCTTCACGTGCACGTGAAATAATAGGGGTTATTTAATACACTGAGACAAGTTGTGGTGCTAGGCTTCGTGGGAATCCTAGGCAAGTGCTCCATCCTTTCTTTCCTCTCTCTCCATCCTTTCTTCAACTACTCCGTCTACTAGTTCTTGCACCTGACCACATGGAAGCGCTAAGGCGTCAACCCAGCCTGTTCCCCATCGCCATGCGCTGCCGCCGGCCTCTGCGCCCCAGCTCGCCACCGCCCTTGTTGTCAGTGTCTGCAAGCTCAATCAATTATAGGGTGGTCGTAGCTGACCTGGTCGTAGAAGAACTTACGACCATGAGGTAGTCATAGAAGGACTTACGACTATGGAGTGGTCGTAGAAGAACTTACGACCATAAGGTAGTCGTAGAAAAACTTACGACCATGAGGTAGTCGTAGAAGGTCTTACGACTCAAATTTTCTCCCTTATGAACATTAAGGGATATACTCAAGAACCATATGATGGTATTATTATCCATAATAGGAATTATAGGTAAATAATTAAATGAGGATTATTAGATCCTCGTCATCTAGCCCCCCAGCTTCAAGTGAAAGTAACTTACTTGAAAAAGGAGTTGTAGATGATCTTATGACTAGAAGGTGCTCGTAGAACGGTGGTCGTGTTGGAAATCATAGAGATGATTATATTTCGTTATGTTCATAACATTGGATAATATGTTATCTTGTTCCTAGAATAATATTGTTAATATTTATTATCAAGTATGTGACTTGATTGTGAAACTCTATATTTATGCGATAATTATTCTTAAACGTTCCCTGGTTGGAAACATATAAGAAGATATATGAATAGACTAGCATATGTATTGGTTGATGACTATGTTTCATAGGTCATATATATGGAGATATCAAACCAATAATATGGACACATGTTAGAGAACATGGTGTTGGTTTGACCCACCTTAAGACACTGTTGATATTGTTATGATCTCATGTGTCATCAGTTGGTCTCAAGCAATGATGATGTATAATCCTTAGACCTGAGATCAACATAGTTTCCTACATGTGTAATAGTATTCTTAGGGGTTGCCAAACGCTACCCCGTAACTGGGTAGTTATAAAGGTAGCTTTCGGGTATACTATGAAACATGTAGAGGAATATGACTGGTCGGATATGGGATTTGCCCCTCCTATCATAACAGGAGAGATGTCTCTAGACCCCTTGTTGTGGTCGGATAAAGAAAGTGCATGGCCATGCCACCAGTGGTCGAAGTATCGACCACATGATGTTATTCGACACTTGATCGAGAAAGAATTGAACAGTCTATGGATGATATAATATCTCACCTAGAGTTCAACTAGATATCATGAGGCAAAGGGAGAATACACGAGAAGGTCGTTAAGTTCGATCAGATACGGACTAGTCATATGGAGATACGATCTGGTCGTAGACTGGTCGAACATAATCACTAAGTGGTCGAAACCTGCTCATAAGGAGTTACAAACTGGTCGAGACTAAATATGAACTAGTCATATAGAGATATGAGTTGGTCATTAGTGATAAGGACCTGGTCATAGATCATATTGCATTAAGGTTCGTCTGATATAATTTGTGTGTATTCGGGAATCGTTATGTTATGCTAGGAACCGCTAACGACTCGTGGTCGGAAAGGGTTTCTGAGTCACAACCGATTACACATGAAACCTACAGGGTCACACACTTAACGGGTTGGAACAAAACATGTTCGGATAGGATCCATCATGGGCACTATATAAGGAGATGCATGAGGCTGTTGGAAGAGATACGAGTTGATGTGAGTTGCTCTACCGAAACCCTAGCTGCCATCTTCCCAAGAGATCTACCGTGCAATTTGGTGCTAGCACACTGGCGTACGGTGTTCCTTCCCTGGACGTGTGGATATCGTAGAGGCGCCACTGCAGTTGCTGTTGCGCTTGAGGACGATCCGCGATCTTCATAAGGAACTGCAAAAGTTTCTAGAGGAGACAATCGACTTGTGAGGACACTGGACGATTGACTTCATCAACGTGCTCGATGCTGTACGATCGACTTCATCGACGTGCTCGATGCTGGACGATCGACTTCATCGACGTGCTCGACGCTGGACGATCGACTTCATCGACGTGCTCGACGCTGAACGATTGACTACGACCACTTCATCGACGTGCTTGATGTTGGACGATCGACTACGACCACTTCATCGACGTGCTCTATGTTAGATTAGGCTTCTCCAACTCTTCTTCCGCTGCACTGCGTGTCTAGTGGTAACGATCTGTGATCTTTTACTTACATGGCTTCCTAGTTTACGTGGTAGAATTTTGAATTGTTAGCTAGCGTAGCCTACCCATATCCCAAAAGGTCGAAGGAAAGACTTTTCGACTGATGTTTCATTTGACCAAAAATAAACTTGGTCAAGAAGGTTGGCGGAAATCTTACGATTACAAGGTGGTCGTAGAAAATCTTACGACTACAAAGTGGCCGTAGTTTAGTTAATCGGAAGTAAAACATTTTCGACTGGTATTTCATTTGACTAGAAATAAACTTGGTCAAGAAGGTAATTTCGCTTGAGGTGTAAAGATAGACTCGGTTTTCTCAAACAGACAAATTAAAGAATCTAAAATGACTCTCATAGACCTGTCTGTTGGAGCAGTTCCCGAAGAGGTGGTAACTGTTGGGTTGCCATGTCTTTGACTCAAGTGAGCGGTTATAAAAACTTATCGTGGCTTAGACTTAGGGTTTTTTTTACCTTTCCCCCAAATCGCTTCAACTGTTCATCAAGCTCTTGCGTTCTCCGCCACGAACCAAATCGTATGCTCTCTTGAGACCTTTTCCAATCCAAATCTCCTTTTCTTGAGAGAGGTGGCCGGAACCACTTCCAAGTGGGCAGAATCGGAGATGGTTGTAGCTAAGATAAAGGCTTTGGTCGTCGCTGAGAAGATCCCGAACAAAGAGTTTGTGAAGTGGATTGAAGTTGCTACGCAACATTGGCCGTCAGAGGAGATTGGGTAGGTTTCCGTCTTCTAGGCGTACTATGATTGTAGCCTTCGATTGCCTGCTCACCCTTTCCTCACACTCATACTTGAACACTTCGGGGTGGAGTCGGTGAATCTTGTTCCCAGTTTCATCATGATGTTAGGTGTGTTTGTGTACATGTGTGAGGCCTACCTGGGGATTCTGGTCGACTTAGAGCTATTCCAGTATTTCTATGGGATGACCAGAATAGCAGGAATCGCTGGTAGCTGTGGTCTGAAGCTCCACGACGGGAAGTCGAAGGAGTACATTCAGATGTTCACCCAGTCGTCATAGCCGGGATGGAAGAAGAGGTGGTTTTACTGGGAGACGACCAGTGAAGACAGTCTCTCTTTCGCTGAGAAAGCTGTTGAGAAGATTTCTTCTTGGGATTCGACTCCCAAGGATCTTAACCGGATCGCCCCTTACATTCATACCATCAAAGACTTGAAGGAAGAGGGGGCTCACCGGATGGTACGTGGTGGAGGATTTCATCACACACCGCATTAGCCCTCTGAAGAAAAGGGCTCATCCCATGTGGAGGTACTCGGGGCCAAATGACCCAACCAAAGATTACGAGAAGGGTAAGTAAATTTTCAACTTAGCTCTCTTTCTGTTGATTTTGAACTTGGCTATTGAAAGTTTACTTACTCCTGTAGATCTCTCACAAGCGAAAATTGATGCCTGAGTCAAACTCGTTTGTGAGAAATCCCCACCACCCAAATTGGTGGTTCCTCAAATCCTAGCGGTCTTGTCCGTAGAGGATAAGATGGAATGCCTAAAGGTAATTAAAGATTAATTTCATCTTTAGGATATCGTGGTCATAGAAATTCTTACGACTAGGTACTGGTCGTAGAAGAACTTACAGCCATGGGATTGTCATAGAAAAACTTACGACTAGGTACTGGTCGTAGAAGAACTTACGACCATGGGATTGTCATAGAAAGACTTACGACTAGGTACTGGTCGTAGAACAACTTACGACCAATTAGTTTTATTTATTTTTCTGATTCCCACAGAAAGTAGGCATGGAAGACCGTCAAGATGATGAAGAAGTCGAATTAATGGTCGTTGGCACGAAGGAGGAGCAAGTTAAGGCTCCTCCAGCCAAAAAAGTGTCGACTTGTCAAGACTGTCGACCAAAAAGGGGCAAGCTTGAGTTAGATTGCTTCGATTCGACCCTTTGAGAAATTCGCTGTAGATATGGTTGCTACAGATAAAACCATGGTGGTTGAAGCGACCAAAGATTTCAAACACAAAGCTCCCAAGACCAAGGTACCCTTCTACTACGACAATAAAACTTTCGCACTTTCTGCCTCCCGTGGCTTTGTCAAGCAACTAAAAAAAGGAGAATTGGAAAAGTTTTATGTCTTTTGTGAAGGAAACCGCTACGCCAGTAGGGCTTATGGTTGAGGGGAGTGTTGCTCTTGGGGTGGTCGAGACAGGTCTCGGCCATCCGGAGAGTTAGGAAGCCCAAGGAGCGGCAGTTCTCGCTTAAGACCCACGACCAGACGTGGTCATGGCTGACCCCATTCCTCAACTCGAGTTTTGACCAGACATGGAATGATGCAAAAAATGTGGTATCTTTGCATGATTTATTGGTAAACTGCTGATCGTATAAGGGCTTGGTTTTGTCGTTCTTCAAGAAAATTGATGTCGTCGAGTCTTCGTTCTTTTTTATCATTTTCATTAAAACAATTTATTCAAGTAGAGCGAATTTTCAGTTCTGGAGGAAGCATGGCTTCAGCACCATAAACTAGCAAAAATGGTGTTTCACCGGTCGCACGACTAGTCGTGGTTCGAATGGCCCATAATACAGAAGGAAGTTCTTGAACCCAAACTTTTGACCGTTTGATTAACTGGTCGAACACTCGGCGTTTCACCCCTTGCATTATGATTCTATTAGCTCGCTCGACTGCTCCGCTTCTCTACAGATGAGCGATAGAAGCAAAATGTATATTGATACCTAAATCCTTGTAGAATTACTGAAAATTTCCGCTAGAGAACAGGGTGTCGTTATCTATGATTATATGACTGGGTATACCGAATCGTGTGATCACATTTTTAGTGAGGAACCTCTTAGTGGCTTTAGTTGTTGTTTTAATAACTGGCTCAGCTTCTATCCATTTTGTAAATGTGTCAATCATGATGAAAAGGAATTCAAAGCCCCTGGGTGCTCTTGGGAAATGTCTCCGAATGTCTAGTCCCCAGGTTGGAAAAGGCCAAGAAAGAGGTATTATTTGCAAAGTTTGTGCCAGCTGATGTACTTGTCGACTGTGAAATTGACATTGTAAGTACTTCGTCATGAGCTCTTTTGCATCATAGAGGGCAGTTGGCCAGTAGTATCCTTGCCTAAAGGTTTTACCGACCAGTATTTTGTAGGAATAATGTGCTCCACAAACTCCTTCATGAATGTTGGATATCAACTTAATGCTATCCGTTTGAGATATGCATCTCAGCAACACTCCGTGAGATCCCTGTTTATAAAAGGTGCTTTCGATCAGAGTGCATGATTTGGATTTCCGAGCTATGCGATTAGCCTCTACATCATCTTCAAGAATAATATCATACTGAAGATAATTGTAGATCAACATCATCCAATTGCTACTAGGGTCGATTTGCACGACCTTCAGAGGAGCATCTAAGTCCTCGAAAGGCTCAACCACCGAGGGTGAATCGAGTTGCTCTAGGAAAACTCCAAGCGGGATGGGTGACCTGGTGGAGGCCATCTGCGTCAACTGGTCTGCCAAAAAGTTTTCCTTTCTAGGAATATTTTGGATCTGGAAACCGAAGAAGTGCTTTTCGAGTTTCTGTACTTTCACCAAATAAGATGACATATTGGTATTTGAGCATTGATACTCTTTCCCGACTTGATTTGCTAATAGTTGAGAATCGTCTTTCACTAGTATTCTATGAATCCCGAGCACTCTGGCTGCTCAGAGTCCTGTCAGTAAACCTTCGTATTCTACCACATTGTTTGTAGTAGGAAAGTTTAATTGAATGACGTATTTGATGTGTTCTCCAGTAGGGGATATCAAGTCAACTCCAGTCCCCGAGCCTTTGAGCATTAAGAAACCGTCAAAGTACATTGTCCACTCATCGTGATGTTCGTACTCGGGCCCTTGGGTGGGTTCAGGGTTCGTCTATTCGGTAATGAATTCTGCTCAACCCTTGGACTTGATTGCTGCTCGTGAGATGAAATGAAGGTCGAACGCCCCAAGCTTGACCGCCTATTTTGCTATTCGTCCTGATGATTCTCTGTTTCTGAAAACTTGACCAAGGGGATATCCGGTCGGTACGACCACTTCATGGGCCTGAAAGTAATGTCTTAGTTTCCTTGAAGTCACAAGGAGACCATACAGCAATTTTTGTACATGTGAGTATCTTTCCTTAGATCCATGTAAGACTTCGCTTACGTAATATACTGGTCATTGGATATTGTCATGTTCAACAACCAAGATCAAGATCGATCGCTTGTGGCGCTATGACCACATATATCAGCAATGTTTTTCCCGATCTTGGAGACACTAAGATCGGGGCACTCATAAAGTACTTCTTAAGCTCTTCAAAGGCATCATTTGCCTCTTTAGTCCACTCGAAACTTCTATATTTCCGAAGAAGCTTGAAGAAAGGTAGTCCTTTTTCATCTAACCATGCTATGAAACGACTGAGCGCTGCCATACAACCGGTTAGCTTTTGGGCTTCTTTCTTTGTGGCCAGAGGGCGCATCTGGTCGATGGCTGATATCTTTGCTGGGTTTGCCTCAATTCCTCTAGTCGAAACTAGAAAACTAAGAAGCTTTCCAGAAGAAACTCTGAACACACACTTATCTAGATTTAACTTAAGGTTATGCCTTCCTAAGTTATTGAAAGTCTCGTGTAGGTTGAAAACATGGTCACTAGCGTTGTTGCTTTTGACAACCAAGTCATCAACGCAGGCTTCTAGATTTTAGCCTATCTGAGGATTAATGGTTTTTTGCATTAACCTTTGAAAAGTTGCACCAGCATTCTTGAGTCCAAATGACATCTTAACATAGCAGTAAGTGCCATATGGAGTGATGAAGGAAGTTTTCTCTTCATCATCTTTACTCATGTTGATTTGGTGGTACCCTGAATACGCATATAAAAAACTTAACAACTCACACCGAGAAGTAGATTCTACAAGTTGATCAATGCGTGGAAGGGGAAAGTCATCATTCGGATAAGCTTTATTAAGATATGTGAAGTCAATACACATTCACCACTTCCCATTGCTTTTTCTAACCATTACAGGATTGGCGAGCCAGTCTGGGTGGTCGACTTCATGAATAAATCCAGCCTTAAGAAGCTTGTCGATCTCCGACTGGATTGCCTCCTTCTGATCAGGTGCGAAGCGCCGTAGCTTCTGCTTGACCGGTTTTTATCAGGCTGGAGAGTTAGCCTATGCTTGATCACCTCCCTGGGGACTCGAGGCATGTCAAACGCCTGCTAGGCGAATACGTCCAGGTTTGCTCGGAGGAAGGAGACGAGTGACTCTTCCTATTTGGGATTGAGTCTTGCCCCGATTAGTACCTTTTGGGTAGACGCATTAGCATTTCTTGACCCATACAGCATTTTGACGCTTTCCAGAGAAGTGCCTTTGCCGAATGGAACCTCCTTGGTTTGGTCAAAAGGTTTTGGGGCCAACTTTGGTCTCGAGTGCTTGACCTGCACGGAAGACGGATTAGTTTCCCTGGTCGGAAGTTCGTCGACCAGTTTTAAGAATTTCCAATCACATACATAAGTCGTTTTTCGATCTCCTCGAACCGTGATGACTCCTTTCGGACTTGGCGTCTTTGGACTCTGATAACCGTGATGTGTGGCTATCAGGAATTTTGCCAATGCCGGACGATCGAGGCTTCCATTGTATGTGGTTTCGAAATCCACCACATCAAATGGAATCTTCTTCGTTCGGAAGTTGTCAGATCTTCCGAATGTGACCGGTAGGGATAGTTGCCCTATCGGTTTAGCAGTAAAACCAGGAACTATGCCATGGAAGGCATATTTCACAAATTTTACCTTCGACCTGGGAATTTGCATTTCTTCTAATGCTCCCGTAAATAAAATATTTAAAGATCTATCTCCATCTATCAAGACTCGATTTACTTTGCAATTATTAATTGTAGGTTCAACAACGATAGAGAACCTACCTGGTCGAGTCGACGGGATGTGGCAGTCTTCTTTGCTGAAGGAGATAACTATTTTTGACCACCTGGATGGCTCGACGGTGATCGGAGACTTGGCAAGGTTCACCTCCCGCTCCATGGCCTTCAGATGACGTCTTGACTCGTATGAGGAGAATCCATCGAAAATCATATCGACTGTGTGTTGAGGCTCCTAGTACTCCATCTCTTCGTTGCCATCGATGTTTGAATTTTGAGTTTGCCGACGATCGAGTCGCCGATCTTATGAAAATAAATAGAGAAAAATAGCAAAGGGTTCTTGGGAGAGAATGAGATTGCTCTTTGTTGCTATGAATTGAATCCTTTACAGGGGGTGTCCTCAACAAGGCAGTGGACTAATCCTAATTACACTGAGTGTAATACTTGCTATGCTGTTGAATCAGACTTGAAACATGAATCTAATGTCGATTGTGATGCTTCAATCCGATGCCTTTGTTCCTCCGTGTCCATCTTTAAACAGCCATCAAAGGGGTGGCAGTTACTCCAGGAGAAGACGCATGTTGGAAGTGATGTGTCCAATCGGAGGGTCAGTTACAGCTAATGAAACAGTAACTGATCGTCGGTTGGTGTCAATGAGGCACTAAATCGTATAGTGGTTATTGTCAGTGTCTTAGGACCATCAAACGTTGTGTGGTATGGAGCAAATATGACATGTGTTCCATTCATCACACGGTAAAGAATATACTTAGAGTTAGATCTAGATGCCAGTTCATTGCTTCTTCGAGCAGTCACCTGGTCAGAGTTAAGACACAGGACATCATCCGACCAGGGTTCTCATAATGTAAGCTCTGGAATCCTTACGACCACAGGGGGTCGTTAGCCTTAGGGGTTATGACCATGCAGGCATATGGTATCTTATTATGTTTTAAAGTAATACATAGAGATTTTGATCCTCGTCAGAGTTGTTATTTGAAACTTCAATATGAAAACTGAAAGTCGAATTCTAACCTAAGTCTAAAAAGAAAAGAAAAAAGAAATAAATATTTCCTTTTTCTTTTCTTTGCTTTTCTTCATTTTCTTTCCTCTTCCTGGCTTTTCCTCCTCAAGCCCACTCGCCAAGCGACCTTCCTCCTCCCCTACTTCTTCCCCGTAGCACCACCTCCACTGGCGCCATGCCATCCTATCACTGCACCCACGTCCCAGCGCCGTCACCTCGTCACCCTCTGCCGTAGCATGCCACCATAGCACCGTCGTCCTCGCACCACCAACTCCCACCGCTTCGCACCTGCTTCCATCCCGACGACGGCACTGTGCCCACGCCCTCGCCTATGTCGCGTCATGCCGCCCCATCACTTTGGCTATCTTAGTCTCGCTCGGGTCGCATCCACGCGCTACTCCCAGACTGCATTATCGCCCGTCCATCGCCGAGCGCATCGCCTCCCCTCTACTTAAGCTGCAGACGAGCACCTTGAGCTCGCCCTTGTTCCCCCTTCTTCTTCCCTTCCCCTCCTGACTCTCCCGCTGCTTCTCACACAGAAAGAAGCCGCGGCGGGCCCAATCCATTTAGCCACCACACCTCCAAGCCGCGCTATTGCCCTGGTAAGCTCTAGCCGTCACCATCCGCTCACGTCAAAAGGTGTTCCCAACCCTCCTCTATGTTTTTCCCCCCAAATCAATTTCAGGATTGAATCCATCGGAGGGCCGAGCGTCATCTTCTTCTTCAACTACGGCCGAAAGCATCTCCACTGTCGCCACTTCTTCTCTGGTAAGTCCCAGACCAATCCCTTCCTATTGGAGCACCCCACAACCTTCCCTTTCTTTCCCTACCATTCGTTTGGCCTCTCCTTTGGCCAGTCGTCGCCGCCGCATGAAGCCAGCCGCGCTGCCGTCGGCCTACCCCCGCTCCTACCCGCCATCGTGGATCGCTCAGGCGCGCTTCCCTTAGCACCCTCGTGCTCATGTGTGCCTCGTTCACCTCCCTCTTCCCCTCTAGCGTCGCTGCCCATTTTTCTCCCCTAGCTCTGGCCATCGCGCATCGTCACCCGGCTGCCACCGACTACCTCAAACCACGCCACCACCACCCATGGGACCACCTTCCCCTCCACAACTCATTTTAGCCATTTCTGGCCGTTGTCGATGCCCCCTCGCCAGCGTTGAGGGCCGCCTGAGGAATTTTTATTTTGCCTAAATGGTGCTACTCGGAATCACATTAGCAAAAATGGCTGCCTCCTGGCCGCAATTGCAAAAAAGCGTGCAATTTCGCACCAGGGAGGTGCAGACATGCGACAGGCCTCGTCCACACCACCCTAGTGCATACACCACTGCCATCACCTCGCTTGCACCTCCCTGGTGCGGACGAGCATTGTTCACGTCATGCCACTGGTGGTGGCGTGGCAAAACAACATTGTCACTCCACCACCAAGGGCGTGACAATGTTTTACCACCCACCGGTGGTGGAGTGACAATAAAGAGTTTTGCCACGCCACCACGGTGGCGTGATATGAATAGTACTCGTCCGCACTAGGGAGGTGCGAACGAGGTGTGAAAAGGCCTGTCCGTCCACCTGTGGCACGGACGAGGCTGACATGGCGGTGCGGCGCGCGTTCGTACCTCCCTGGTGTGGAATTGCGTGCTATTTTTGTAATTGCGGCTTGGAGGAAGCCATTTTTGCTATTGTGATTACCAATAGCGCCATTCAGGCAAAAAATTCCCACCTGAGCCGCCCTGTGCCCTCCCCTGTTTTCCCCTTCCTTGCTCCCCCTCTATGCTCTCTCTCTCTCTCTCTCTCTCTCTCTCTGCCTCTCTGCTCTGTGCTCTGTGCTCTGTGCTCTGTGAGTCAATGACAATAGGCCCACCAAGTTAGTAGAGATGGCATTTAACAGAGGCCTGCATAGTTGAGTTAATTAGAGTTGTGGGTTAGTTAAATTAATTATTAGGTCATTACTAGCTAATTCAAAGGGGTTAGTGTAATTTGAGAATACACCACAATATATTTTCGCGGGGTCAACTTGTAAGTTATGACCAAGCAAATAACATTTTACCAAAGTAGTTAATGTAGTTAAAATTCTTCGTTTCAATTTAAATTAACATTATTAAACTTCTCAATATTTCAATAACAATAGGTTACACCTTTATTAGCCTTGTAATTAAGTAATTCAGCTAACGTAATGATAGAACTAAGGAGTCATATAAGAATATAAACACTCAGTAACATGTAATCAATAGGCCATTACTAAAATAACAACGAGTCATGATTAACTAGCCCATGAATCATTATATAAAGATGTTAATAAATAATACCCCATGGTTAATGATCAGTAGACTATGCCCATTAAGGCATAGGTTAAAATCGTTGACCATGCCACTGTTTCGACAAGCGATAAGTTAACCCTTTTACAAGAAATATCGTAGTAAGTAAACTAACTAAAGAATAAAGCTAAACTGATCAACTTAGGTAGTTAGAACCTAAGGTGGTATAGACATGTTTAGACATACACACACACGCATGATCCAACACTAGTAAACCCTAGACCATTGTTGTAATAATAAAGTTAATAAATTTAATCAACTAGTTAATTGGAATAATAAAGCAGTTAGGTAATAATCAAGTACCAGTAACATATAGCCTTATGTTTAGGAATACTCAAATGAACGTAACCTGGGTATATATACCATGATCTAGCAACATCATGTTTAGGGTTAATCTTAGTATAGTAACCCTATAGCAGGGCATATAAGCTCCCATATGCTTACATAGAATAAGCAAGGGAATGAAA
Source organism: Phyllostachys edulis (assembly GCA_036346405.1). Taxonomy (NCBI): domain Eukaryota; kingdom Viridiplantae; phylum Streptophyta; class Magnoliopsida; order Poales; family Poaceae; genus Phyllostachys; species Phyllostachys edulis. Next base: position 68,473,420 of record CM070554.1, on the reverse strand, counting down.
ATATATGTATATCCATGTATGTCAGTTGACATATGGACCGTACTAGTAGTGGATTAAGCAACTAAGGGTGTCCTCGACATTTAGAGAAAATGCCAAGTAAAGTGTAGCAGTGATAAAACCCTAATGGAGGTTAGCGATAGCTATGGCCTAGCTTCATGCTAGTAAGTCCGAACCAAAGCCAATAAGGTAAATCGCTGAACAAGAAGTAGGTAGATGGAAATGCGTAGGCCTTACACAAGGAACGAATGGCTATCTGCTTAACTAGAAGTAGTCACCAGCAGATGTCATGGCTAAGAATCAACCTAGTATAATAGGTTTACTTTAGTGTGTACCAAGCCACGTAAGTAGTGGAACTAAGTAAAGATCAACCCAATGATAAAACCCACAACCATAGACATCACTAAAGATGCAAGACTGATGTCTAGCCAATGCCTGGAACTTCCCTGATGAATATAAAATGATAAAGGCAGTCATTAAGTGGTCTAGGCCCCATGCGTCAGTGAGACTTATGCCTACCCTATGTGAATCCTCGCACCTACATATAAGTCTCACCTGATTATCATGGAACTCCCTCGGTAAATAGGAAGTAATAGCTAAAAGGAATCGTTAGAGTAACTAGACATCGTGTATGGATAGTGGTGATATGTCCCTAGGTGGGCGATAGTAGTTCAATCACTAATCAACATCATCTAGGCTCTAGCCATCACCCCTCGCTATCCATTCCAGATAGAAGAATAGCTTGTGATCCAAAGGTGGACCAAAAGAGTCCGACCTAACAAGGTGATCTCTCCCGTCTAGGTAACTGGCGAGGAATACTCTCTCCCTTCTGCTGGAGTCCTAACTCCTTGCACCAGCGTACTTCTCTAGAGCCCGACCCCTCTCGCCCTCACTCCAAATCAAGCGGTTGCCTAACCCTAAGTTTGGCGATCAACCCAAAGCTCCAACACTAGACCAAAAAAGTAGAATTTGGATCTATCTAGGTCTGAAGTACTTCCTTCATTCCAAATACCCCTGGACATACTTCATTCCGTCTAAAGTATTTCCTTCATCGACTTCCTTGATATACTTCGTCTGGAGTATTTCCTTCATCAACTCTACTAAGTACGATTAGTTTCATCTGGAGTACTTCATTCTTTCAAGATGTTGTTAAGATATGTTTGCTTTTATTTGAAGTGTTTTCATTTGGTTTGATTGTCTTTGAGTTATGGTATTTCATTTGGTTGCTTTCAGACGTTCTTGGATTTAATCGTATTCTGTGTAGTTAGAATCTGAAGCCAGGACGAAATAGCAGTCCGAGATAGAACAAGAATAAGACCAAGATTATCATAACATTGAGCAAGGTGAGTCGATACTTTGATCATTTTGCACCTACTTTTGAAATACAATTATATTATTTTAAATTATGAAATTGCATTGCTATAATTTATACAAATATATTGATTTAGCTCATAGTTAATACTTTAATGATAATTGTGTATGAATTTGCAATCCTTGAACTTGGACACTATCCTTTGTCACCCTAAACTAATGGTATACATACTAGCTACTAAGTTCGTACCTAAGTGTCATACTTAGCCTTGCTTAGGTATATTGACATGTGGGCAATGATTTCCCCCAACATTATTAAAACCTTTGGAAATGAGATAGGGCAGTCGAGACTGGAGCCTGGCTAGTATGTTGAGCTAGAAAAGTATTTTTAAACAAAAGAAAACCAAAAACAGATTTCGACTCGGGTGGCTGGAGAGAATGGTGGGTGCCGAGGGCACGAGTGGGTATGGGGAAGTACCTCCTGAGTCAATTAAGGACTTGGCTCTTGTGATGACCTCTCGTGTAAAAACAGTGCAACCACAATTCTATAGTGGGTACGACCTGGCTGATTAATTTGTTCGCCTCAACATTGCTTTCATCATCCCGCTCATGGGGCATGTATTATAGTCTTAGTGGACAACCACTCTGGCGCAAAAGAGGGCTATAGGGAGTGACATGCTCTATGGCCTTAGCTAATAACCAGCCGGAGGAGCGGAGTCCAAACGGTGGCGCGACTGCATTGCATTAGGAAACCACCCTCTATAGCGAAACCTAACAGATGAGGTTGCGTTGGGTAGGGCATTGTAAAGGCCCTGTGATAATCAACTTAGTCACACACACCTCTGGAAGTGTGTTAGGGACATTATGAGTTGATTGTCTCTTGTGGGTAAAGTGTACGAACTCTACAAAGTAAGAAAACTATCTGGATAGCCGTACTCACGATCATGAGCAGCGTTGAGAACTTACTTGAAGTAGCTTTCATTTTTGTAAAATAATTTGTGGGTGTAATGAAAAGATGAGAAGGAACCCAGAGATTTGAGATGGCCTGGTCGAGGACCAGCAGGAAGTATGGGATGTGACCCGAGAAAGAATGTGAGCATTGGGTGGATGGAGCCTCTCAGTGGTATAGGAGGTTGGAACCTTCATTAGTACTTTACAACAAAACTCAGTTTATGAAAACTTGTGTTAGTTAAAATGCAAAGTCTCAGGAATTGATACAACATAATCTAATTCAAACTTAGCTTTATGCAAATAAAAGAACCGTGAACCTCCCTTGATTAGCCTTGCAGATATAATAATTGCATTTGTGTGTTGGCTCGCGTGTTCGGTTGTGTACTCATGCTCGCTATTTATATTGTTTTAGTCAGCAAGCATAAAATAAGGCTACATGGATAATTATGAGTATTGGTCAAGACTGAAGATCAAGAAGGCCAAGAACTAGGTCGTGGGCCCTAGTCGATTGCCTGTGGGTATATCGTGAGGGTTCCACATGTTGTATTTCAATTCTGCTTTCGCTGCTGATTCTTTAAAGGTATTTGGCCTGATCGGCCATTCTGAAAGACAAACGCCATAAGGTATATTTACGCTTTGTTTATTATTATCCAATAACTTTACATTTTTCGTGATATGTGTTTGATATCCAATGATGTAACTATGTGTGTTATCTACCGATCTAGAGAATGTCACAAGTTTACACAGTGGATCTCGAGTTATAAATTTGTGGTCCGACACATTGTATGCTTGATCGTCCTATTTGTATCGCTCTCTGATTGGTCGTCCTTTTCACAATACTGGGCCTCTTTAGCTTTTCACAGTCTATAAACTAAAACTTTGACTCTTAATTTTATACTGGTACATTTATAAAATACTATTGGAGTGTAATATTATGAAAGTATGTCTTACGATAAGTCTAATGATGCCATTTTAATACCACTAATCCAGACATTTAGATCAAATAATACTGGAGAGGAGGAAGTGAGACCCGTCTAGATCCGACCGATGGAAGTGGCGACGGGGGAGGGGGTGGAGGCGCGCGCGAAGCAGAGCAGAAGAGCGGAGGTGGAGGCGAGAACGCAAAGGAGGAGGAAGCGCAGGCGGCGTCGTAGGTGATGCTGGGAGAGGAGTAGGGAGCGCACGATGCGAGGAGATAATTTGCTAATAACGTGGCCCACATGTCAGCAGAGAGAGGCAGAGGTGGGAGGATGGGAAGGACGGATGACCACCAACTCTAATTTTTAAATAGTAGAGATAGAGAAAAACAGAAAACAAACGGAAAGAAGAGGATTGGACAGCCCAGCGGCAGGCCTATCTGGGGCTGGGCAGCTAGTCAGGTCCACGCACAGCCAGTAAGGAGAACGCTGTTGGTGCAGACTGCAGATGGGCAGATTAATTTGCAGTAGATACAAAATCTGTTACAAGTTTATAACAGATTATATTCTTCATGATTTGTGTTATTTTGATGCGCCCATCACAGATGGAGGTAGGGAAAGTGGAAATTTGCCGGGGGATAAAACAGATATGCATACGAAAGACATGATGAACTTTTATTGATATTGCATAGAGAAACATATATAGAACCACCCAGTGTTACACACTTGTGATGTCTTTATTTTGCTCTACTAGTTATCACAGCAGCTCATTCACGCCGATGTCTCTTCAGTTGAAGATGACTCATCTTCATTCTGATAGACCTGATATGTCTTCTGCGAAAATTTAGGAGCGAATGCGCCTAGCTCTTCTCCCCTGTTGTTTTTAAGATTCAGGGCCTCCTCCCTTGAGATGCGATACGCATTGGCGAGGACATCAACGGGCAAGGCCCGCAGGATGGAGTTCTTTCCTGCGATCTGACTAACCATGGAGTTTGCATTAGTCTTGAATGCAATGTACTGGCATCCTTCACGCTCTGCCTTCTTTACAACAACATAGTTCTGTGGGATGATTAACAACTGCCCCTGACGAAGCACACCACTGAACACCGTCCTACCATGGTTATTAACAACCTGAACTCGGGCACGTCCTTGGATCATGTACACCACACTGTGGGCATTGATGTTCCAGAATGGTGAGAGAATGGCATTCTGCAATCACGAAGAGTTGGTGTATGCCACATTATTAGACTTGAACTCGAAGCTTAGAATAAGCAGCAACAACGTGTGTAACAATGTAACATCAATACCTGGTAGAGATTTACTCTCGTAGCGCTCATCTGCACTAGGTTAAGGATGGGGAACTTCTGGCTGTTGAGACGTGTGATCCTGCCAGCACGTGGGTTGTACGTGTCAGCACGATTGGGATTTTCGATGTTTAGCCTTGCCTTCAATGCACAAAAGTTCTCCTCCAAACCATTGTAGCTGCCGCCCCTTGATTGCTCTTCTTGATGCTGAATCTGTTGGTATCGTCCTTGCTCTTCTTGTCGTTGGATCGCAGCAGGTTTCAGGAATTGAAGGCCGTGATCTACACGAATTATCTCACCCCTTTGGTCATTCTGACTCTGAAGGCTCTGTGCCACTTGTTCACTGATGCCAAAGGCCTCGCTGAGCAATTGGACATTGAATCCACTGAATACGTTCTGCCCAGAGTGCTGCACTCTCTTGTTGTTACCGGCCAACAAGAATTCCTAAAAGTTTGGATTCATCAAGTAAAAAAAATCAAACAATATGTAACTTAATAAACTACCTGAAACATACAAGATTAGTTGAGAACAACTATCTATCTACCTTGTAGATAGTCTAAAGCACCCTTAGTTACCTTTTGTCTAGGTTCAAGCTGATTAGCATTGCTGTTTATGTCAAAAACATAGACAGCTACAATTGGTGCATCAGCATCATTGTAAAACCAATGTGCAACACCAGCTGGTAGCGCAATGACATCTCCTTGTCTAAAGCGGTGGACTTTCTGGTGTTCATCTCTAAACTTTTGGCTTTGCCTCTGGCCCTGGGCAAATTGTGCTTGGTCGAATTGTTGGAACTGTTGTTGGTAGGTCTCTGGGCATCCAGGGAGAGTCAATCCTGCAAAACCACTACCTGCAGGACAGCATGTGTATGTCAGTATGCCCAACTTGTGAATGTGATTGTCAGGTATAGTGCTGCTACTGCATTAATTAATTGTTACACCAACCTTGGATGATGTAGACTAAGCCATGAGTGTTGGTGTATCGAGGTAACAAGAGGCCTCGAGGCTCAATAACACGGCGGATGACGAACACACCGGTGCAGCGAAAATGCTCATTCGCCTCATCAAAATACTCAGTAAGCCCCGCTTGTGACCTCACTTGTCGAAGCGGTTCGAGCGCCTGTAGCCTATCAAATTTGCACTCCCTGAAACCTCCTTGTCGAGAGCTTTGCCATGGGCTAAACAACTGTGCCATGGACCCATGGCACAAGAGAAGAACGCAAAAGTAAAAAGAAAACAAGGAGAAACTAGTAGTCGCCATGACTATTCCAAGAGATGAAAGAAGCTTGATTGATGCAAGTGTTGTGGGATCGAAGCTCGCTTTTATAGCCAAGAAAAGTGGCTTGGGATTTATGCAGTGACAGAGTTTGTTGACATAGATATGAGGATACCCATGGTGACCTCGACGTGGTCTAATCAAAAAGGTGAATAGATATAACCAAGCCTTACAAGTTAGAGCTACATATGCTGCTTGTAAGCATACATCCACGCCTGCTCGCTTTCAAAAAAAATACAAACACAAGTTGTTGATGGAAAGCCTATCTATATGTCTGGGTTGTGTTCTTTCCATGATACTATGTGTCATTATTCTCAAAAAGGTTTTCGCACTGGATGGATTAGGTGTTCCTTTTTCACCTACATCTACAAACTTATCAAGCAAGCTTCTAGCACCTTTTGTCTGGAGCTCTTACCTATTGTGCCACGTAAGTAATTTAGTTAATGGAATATGTGATAATTTTTTTGTAGTTTCTACAATGTGGTTAGTGGCACTTGTGACTCTTTTTAATGGTTTGTTTACTTCACTAATCAACAGCACCTTTTTAGTTGTTGCACAACAAAAAAAATTTGGATAGTTTTGCTTGTGTGACCAGGATTTCATGACTCATGTCTATCTATATCAAGGAGTGTCAAGTGAGTGAGTCATGTCCATCTAGGCATAAAAAAAAACCCATACAGGGATAAGGAAAAGTTGATTAGAATGCATTATACATTGGAAGAGTTTTTGCTTTGAGAATAAAGCACCTTTTGTTGTTTTACTTGAGTCATAGATAAACATGGCCCGTAGAGAGAAACAAGAGGCATTTACAGGCAGATTGTGTGCCTAATGAGTTGTAAACTCTTGTTCGGTCGGCCTCTTGGGACCAATGTTACTAAACTGATGGTATGGCCCAATATACGTACTGCCAGTAAGCATGGGTGGATTGGCACATCTAAATTAGTCCATTTGCCCTAATGCTGCTGTTCTCTGTAGCCCAACGAACATTAGACAAACGACTTCTCTTTGAGAGGATTTTTTTTAGACTTTCTTTGCGTGAAATTTTGGTACTATACCGGCCTGTTTGGCAACAATCTGAAGGGGAGTGGGAGTTTGGAGGAGGGAGTTTATAGTAGGAAGAGAAATGGGAGTTTGGGGCATGTTTGGTTTCTTACCCCAGATTGCCATATCAAAATTTCGACAATGCCAAAACCTAGGCAATACCAAAAACTAGGCAAAAAAATGGTGTGTGGATCATAGCCATACCAATTCACAGGGAATACCGAAATTGATGTGTTTTTATTGCAACCATTCCTAAATTTACCAAAATTGTGAGTATGGCACGTGGGTCCTGTATGACATCTATTTTCTTTTGCACCAAAATATGTCAATATGAGTCTTGTTTTGTTGATTAAATGACAAGGAATATAACGGTTCAAACGAATCACAAATCGGATAGAGGATTCAAGAGATATAGTCGATTGAAGTTTCGTAATCGAATAAAATGTGCATTCACTACCAAAAACGGCTCATTTACCGAGTGCTTATTAGTTTCCCGAGTGTCTTAAATAAAACACTCGGTAAAGTTCCGAGTGTTGAATATGGCACTCGGGGAAGGAATAAAACACTCGGTACAGATAACTTTACTGAGTGCCTAATCGGACACTCGGGATATGAAGACGGGAGCCACTCCAAAACGGCGAACCAACGCGGTCTCAACGGGGTGGAATAAATTCCAGAGTGTATCTCTGTTGCATACACTCGGCAAACAATTCGTTAGTAGCGCCATTTTCCCCTACCGCACCCGTTTTTTCGCTCCCTAGTATATCCTAACCCTACCCACTCGAAATCAATCCCCACCCTCCTCTCCTCTCCTCCCCCACCTCCCCGACAGCAGATCCGCCACCGACGTCGTCTCCCCGTTCTCCTCTTCCTCCTTCTCCCTCGATGCTCCACCGCCTCCGTCGCCACCGTCTACCCCTCCTCCACCGCCTCAGAGCTGCCTCGATGTAATCAAATCAAGACCGCCTCCTCGTCTGTCACAAACTTGCGCGGGCCTCCCCTCATCTCCTGCCACCATGCCAACCCGCCACCCTCCTCCACTGCCGCAAACCTCGCCGCCTCCCTCCTCTACCTCACCCCGTCACCCCCCTTCTCCACCCGACCCTGCCGCCTCCCTGTCCTCCTCCTCCTCGGCAGTAGGTACGTGCCTGATTTCCTCTATCAAGTCTCAGATCCAGCCATACGGATCAGTGATTCTTCACTTCTGTTTTGCCTGCTTGGTAGGTTAGTGCTTGGTAGGTAACCCTTGATTGATTGGCCCATGGAGCCATCCAATTTTGTCAGAGGAGGATGAATTCAGTTTCCATCTACTCTTCTTGTATGCCTCTGTATCAGACTTGGAATAGAATTGGTGGCTACATGTGCTGGCTATTCTTGCAAATGAAATTGTTGTCTATGCCGTTGTGGTGCAGATAACTGACTCATTTTAGGGAAACATGTGAAATTTTAAGTTTTATGTTATTACTGTGCTAGCGAATTTTCAGTTTAGTTCTTGCCTTCTTGGTAGGTTAGTGGCAGGGGCCATCGAGCCATCCAATTTTCTCACAAGGGGTTGAATTTGGTTTCCATCTACTCTTTTCTTGTACATATGCCTCTGTAGAAGAATAGGAATAGAATCGATTCATTTGAAGGAAATCATGTGAAATTTTTTGTTATTATGCTTCGATTGTGTTGTTTGGATGGGGGGTATCAAGTGCTTGTGTTGTTTCCTACTTTGCAGAGGTTGTTGCCATGTCTAGTATGGAGTCCGTGACTACCCTTATGGATATTATTGCTTACTATATTGTAGCTTACTTTCTTTTCAATACATTCCCCTGGTCAGTAGATACTACAGTTCGTTGAGGCTTGATTGTTTTCTGGTACTTGCCTACAGGGCCGCCGCCTCCTCCTCAACCGCCGCCGCTGTAGATCTCAATTCCCCTGGCGCTTCCCCCCGCTGACTGCCTCCACCGACACAGCTACAGCCATCTTCCCCACCGCCAAATCCCATCGCAGCTCCCTTGGCTCCCTCAGCTTCAAGAACTACGGTAAGGTAGTGGATAAGGGGAAAATAAAATAAAGTTTGCTTATTTTCTTCTGTGTTGTCCGTTTATGGTGGATTGATATGCTGTCATTACAATGCTACATTAAAGTGTTAATAAATAATGGTATTCATTTATATTGATAGAAAGTGTTTTTATGCTTTGTTCATCATTTATATTGTCTTCATGTCAATCTATTTTAGTGTACATAGGCCATGTTTGTTTCGGCTTCGGCTTCGGCTTTTCAGTCGGAAAAGCCGGAAGCTGAAACAAACGGGACGGCTTTTTCCCTAGCTTCCTCCGGAAGCTCGAAGCCAACTCAACGTGAAAAGCGAAAAGCAGGAAGCCGGTCTCCCACAGCTTCTAGCTAGCTCTGTAGTTGTAATTTTTGACATAAATAACAAGTCGGATTAAAATATGCATTATGTTTTGCACACTAGGATGGCTAGGGATCGTAGTTAGATGTACACTAGGCGTAGAGAGATGGGTGACTGTAGCTAATAATGGATGGAAAAGACGACAAATTTTGTGGATCGGGCATTTGCTAGGAGTAATGGATGCGGTGTGTTGTGCCCTTATTCTCATTGTTCGAACACATGGCCACAAATGAGGGCAACAATGATCACACACTTGTGCAAGTATGGATTTAGGTCAGGCTATACCGTGTGGGTCTATCATGGCGAGTCACAACGTAGTAGATCAGATGTGCTAAGGAAAGAAACGGACGATGGCGGCCACAATGAGAGTAGGATAGAAGACATGCTAGATGATGTGTGTGATACATATGTGCCACCTGTAGAGGGAGAACTAGAGCCTGTAATAAGGGCTTTCTTTGATATGTTGTCCGCAGTGAGTCAACCACTTCATGGGCAAACACAAGTGTCCCAACTAGATGCCATTACACGACACTTGTTGTCAAGTCCCAATTCAGCACAAGCATTGCTTGCTTTGATGCATTCTTAAGTGTGTTTAGCACCCTTCTCCCAAATGGTCACAAACTGCCTGCTAACTTATATGAGGCTAAGAAATTGATAAGCGCACTAAATATGCCATATGAGAAGATAGATGTTTGTCCAAATCATTGCATGCTATTTAGGAATGAGAATGTGGACAAAGATCACTATGATAAGTGTGGTGAGTCTAGGTTTGTTGAGGTTGACTCCGGTGATGGTAAGAAGAGGCGGCTTCCTATTGGCAGAAAAATACTTCGCTATCTACCATTTGTGCCACGAATCCAACGGTTATAGATGTTTGAGGTTTCTGCCAAACAAATGATATGGCACAAGTATGGTTGTCGGTACCATGATGAAAAGATGGTCCACCCATCTGATGGTGAAGCATGGAAGCAATTTGACCAAGACTATGTAGAGTTCACCGCGGAGCCTCGGAACATTCGAATTGCAATTACAACTGATGGGTTTAACCCATTTGGTATTGGGGTTGCGCCATACAATTGTTGTCCTATGTTTGTCATTCCACTTAACCTCCCACCTGGCGTTTGCATACAGAAGTAGAACATATTCCTTTCCTTGATAATCCCTCGTCCTGAATACGTAGGGAAGAATATGATTGTATTCATGGAGCCGGTGGTGGATGAATTGTTACATGCTTGGGAACAAGGCATAGTAACATATGATCGGGCATCGAAACAGAACTTCACCATGCAGGTCGCGTACCATACATCCATGCATGAATTCCCGATGTACGGGATATTCTGTGGGTGGTGTGTACATGGGAAGATGTCGTGCCCAATCTGCAGGGAAGCGTTGCATGGCTGTTGGCTAAAGTATGGTCTCAAGCACTCCTTCTTCGATTGTCATCGTTAATTCCTTTCAATTGACCATGAATTCAGAAGTGACACAAATGGATTTAGGGCCAATATTGCTATCTGCAGTGGACCACCACATCGGCTGGTAAGTGAGGAGGTTTGTGCACGGCTATATGCTCTGAAGCCTCTTGATGATAGAGATGGGTTTGAGAAATATGGCAAGGAGTACAATTGGACTCGCATTCCAAGCTTGTGGCGGCTACCATACTTCCATAAGCTTATTCTTCCCCATAACATAGATGTAATGCACAATGAGAAGAATATTGCAGAGGCCATATTTAGCACATTCTTTAACATTCCAGACAAGACGAATGACAATGTCAAGGCTCGTCTTGATCAAGAGGAGCTTTGCAATAGGCCTTGTCTAAATATGATCCACAAGCCAGCTACTAGCAAGTGGGAGAAGCCAAGAGCTAGTTATTGCCTAACTAGGGTTCAGAGGAAGGAGATTTTGGAATGGTTTTAGACTCTAAAGTTTTCTGATGGGTATGCAGCAAATCTAAGGAGATGATTGAATTTAGCTACCATGTGCATCAATGGCCTAAAGAGCCATGACCACCACATATTCATGGAACGTCTTTTGCCTGTGATGATTCGTGGCTACGTCCCCGAGTGTGTTTGGCAAGTGATAGCAGAGTTGAGCTTCTTTTATCGACAGCTATGTGCGAAAGAGATAGATCCCATGGTGATGTCAACTATGGAGCGTGAAGTACCTGTGTTGCTTTGCAAGTTGGAAAAGATCTTTCCATTTGGCTTCTTCAATCCAATACAACATTTGATTCTCTATCTCCCCTATGAAGCTAGGATGGGGGGACTAGTGCAAAACCGGTGGATGTATCCAATTGAGAGGGAACAAAAGGAACTACGAGGCAAAGAAAAAAATCGATCACTTGTTGAAGCGTCCATAGTGGAGGCATACATACTTGAGGAAATTTCTCATTTCACGTCAATATATTTTGCTGATAATATTCGTATGGTGCACAATCTAACCTCACGATACAACATTGGCATCCCTCAAAATGATTGCCAACTTAGCCTCTTCACTAGAAGAGGTGACACTTCAAGCGGTGGTACTCCCAAAGTTTTATTGCGGGATGAGTGGTTGACAGTGATGTTGTATGTCTTGACCAACCTCTCTGAAGTGGATGATTACATTAGGTGTGCAACAATTATCTTTTTCCAAGAATTGATGCATGAGTGTTTTAATCTACTTGTCTTGTTGCCTATAGGGAATTTGTTAGGAACGAGTGGAAGCAACGTCGAGATCCATCTGAAAAATAAATTGAGACCCTTCTTAGGAAGGGTGTCGGGAATTGCAAACTGAATTTCCCGACTTAGTTCTATCAGAAAGTAACTTCCCTATTAGATAGTCCCCCTTGCACATAATATTTACTAAGTAAAGATGAACTAATACATGAAACCCATTCTATTTATCCTGTAGAGCTTGAAGGACAAGTCTATGAGCAGCAAATTAAGGCAAGTTGCTCAAGGATGCCACACTCGGGTGTTGTCCTATAGTACCTACGATGTGAATGGGTACCACTTCCGAACATCGACACATGAGAGGAAACGGTCTAATGCAACAACAATTAATAGTGGATTGATGACTATAGGGCAGGATGGGAGCAATACAACTGTTAAATACTATGGGTAATTGAAGAAATAATTGAACTATATTTCCATGGTAGCAAATCTCTCAAACTTATATTATTCAAATGTCAGCGGTTCCATCCATTTAGGGGAGTCAGATGGGACACATCACTTGGGCTGGTTGAAGTTGCACATCAATCAGTCCTACCAGGCAATGACCCATTTATTGTGGCTCAACAAGCCACCCAAGTATACTACATCTCGTACCTATGCAAAACTATATGTAGTCTAGTGGATTCTTGGGTAGTACATAAGGTGCAACCATATGATAAACTACCTACCCCTAGTGAGCAGGATTACAACATCGAGATCAACTATGGTGTTGACCTATTCTTTCAAGAAGATAGGCTGCCAGGGACTTTTTAAATAATAATTGGCGAAGAGGACGATCACATAGATGGCATTCAAATCGATGCCAAGGAGGTTGTCAACGAAGATGACTTGGAACTACTTAATCGCTTAGACATTGATGGCACTGAAGGGGATGAGGTCGAGTCAACACCGCATAATAGTGACGATGACTTTTTAGAGGGCCCATCTGTGCAGGATCCCATTGCAGACGACTACTTTTAAGCATGATCTTCTTGTACGTCTTCCATCTATTTGTTCCATGTTTTAAATTTTTTTTTGTATGAGCTTACTTGGTTACGCTATATTATGTCTTTCTATGAGCTTACTTAATTGCGGTATATTAATTGATTTATTTAATTTCATTTTATTTTAGGACACCAAAAAATGAGTGGCACCAAAGGAGCAGCATACTCTAGTCGAGGCAGACGTTTGTCTTCCAAAGTGGCAGCACCATGTCATGGAGGTAGAGGGACAGCCGCGGCCCCTCGAGGAGGCAGAGGGGCGACCATAGTCCCGAGAGGAGGCAGCATGGGGTCTACCTCTACTAGATCAGGCTCCTCTACCCCGCAGCCCTTGCATGCTGATCATGTGGATGATGAGTATCATCCTAGTGAGGAAGAGGGTGAGGAGGATGAGTACCGTGAGGCAGAGGGCAGTACTACAACACAAGATTTTTGGTTGCGAGGACCTACAAACCTGCCACCATAACCAACCCGAGAGAAGGACAAGACTATCATCATTCCTGTTGGCGACACGTAAGTAATTGTTACTACTTTCACTAATTTAGCCCACTTGCTTGTAGACTTAAAAAAAACTAATGTGCAGGCAATGGCGAGAAGAAGGCGAGGGTAAGAAATGTAGACTTCCAAATGGCATAATTGACGTGTTGATTCGATGCCACTTCTCTAGCTTGGTCACCTATAGAGGAAGGCGGGAGCTTGCATGGACATGGCGCCACTACAAGGCCACTGAAGATACCGCCGCTGAAGGAGAAATACAATTTGACAATTGTTTACAGCGGGTGGAGGAAAGTTTTTGGGTAAGTGACTGAATATTCAAATCTGCATCTATTTATGTATTCATCTATTTATGTATTCATAAATATTGATAAGCTATAGTTTTAAGGACTTTGCTGCTTCTAATTTGCTCCATAAGCCAACAAGATAGTGTGGACCAAACTGTTGTGGTCGGCAGTTTGGGCTAAATTCCCTTAAGTGATTTATGACAAATTAGAGCTAAGGAAATAACCGCCATCATACCATATTACCAGCTGCCGCCCAACATATATCGATCTAGACATGGATAGACAGCAAGAACTGCACCAGTGAATGTAACATGACTCAGTGATCTCAGATGTCCTGCCATTTGTTCAAGTTGAATCTGGTTGTAGCAAACGTCATTAGGACTGTTGCATATTGGGCTTACATTCAAGATGTGTCAAACAAATTAGAAGTGGCTAGAATTGTTAGCTTGTAGTGACTTTAAGTAGGAAAAAACATCCTCCACAAACATACTGTAGAACTAGCATGCCAATCTTGCACAGGATTAACAGTTACAGGTGGTAATTACACTGGCTCGAGCATCTCTGAGATAGGCTATACTCATTGAGGTAATCTCTGCGTAAAATTATCCTCTTTAGAACTCCAGGTTCATTCACTTGTCAGATCCATGTTGGGCATAATGCCAAGATATGCTTCACAACAGCTCTGTGTTTATCTATTTGTGTAAATATGTTCTAGAACACTTGCACCTAATCAGAGATCTTCCTGAAAATACACATGATCCATGGTCCTGATGATACAGCCAGTCACATGAACTTTTAGGTGAGATTCTTTTGTTCTTTTTTGCCATGATAGACTTGGAACAATCTTTGTTTTAGAAACCCATTCAATCATTTACAAACATAGCAAGCCAAAAAACAAAAATATGTTTGACACGTTCACCGCTTAGATTGCAAACTGGATACCGGTTTACTCCAATGCCTAATGATCTGATTAAAGACTACAGAAAAAAAGAGTCAAGATCTGATAGAAATCTCTTAATTGCCTAATGATCTGATTAAAGATTTAACTTCAATACCAAGAATCAACCATCCATGAGCATTATTAATTACTTAGATGCTGGTATTTTACTATATTAGCATGCACAAAAGTGTATTATCATTTATTTGTTTCCAATATATGCCGGATTGTAGTGGTGGTTTAGATGGGCTGAGGGACGGGAAGCTGATTCTAGGAGAGTGGTGCGTAATGCTATTAAGAAGCTGATCCCATAGATGATCTACGAAGCATGCATCCAAGCGGTGATCTATTACCACACACAAGTCCTTGGAAAGGAAATTCATAGGACCGAGGATTGCCAAACGCATATCACTTTGGAGGAGTACATGCAGGTAACCAACTATACAAATGATGTCCTTGATTATAATCAATTCTAGTTTATTCATATTTAACACTTGGTTAATTTAGGCAGTACCTTGGTGGGCCCAAAAGTGTGAAGATGCATGACAGTAGATTGCCCAAAAGAGGTAGTGCAACGAACAATGGTTAGAGGCCTCTCGTGCTGCTAGGGAGCGGAGATTATTGATGGGCGGGGCAGCACATCGTCAAGGCAGCTCCTCCATGGCTCGTTACAAGAAGCACTTAGTAGGTCAGCATGTTCATATTAATTGTATGTTGTAGATACATATTTATTTACCTCTGTGTTTTTTTGGGGTGCAGGAAAAGAAAAGGCAAAGGCATGTCTCTGATGCAGAGGCATATGTAGAAGCTAGGTGGGGTGATCAGGAGGGCACCTTGTGCAGCCAGCGCGCAACAGAGAACTTGGTACGATTTCTAGACTATGATCAGGGGAGAGAGTGCACATAGAGCAACTATAGCTGCTAGCTAGATCTCTGATGATTTTGTCCCTGATGGTTTTCGCTCACTGATGATTTTGTCCAACAGGATGCATATACTAAGGCTGCTAAGGAGATTCATGGCCCGGACTTCGACGTAATGAATTCACCATTGGACGCGACTGCTGTATACAAGGCTGGAAAGGGGAAAAACATAGTCGTTTCTTGATGGGTGTCGGCTACATTAGCACACCGACAACCCTCTTGGAGGTCCGAACAACGAGTACTGGATCAACGGATGATGTACACCCTCAAAGACGCATTGCACTGCCAATCAATGATGAGGTTTCTCGACTTGAGGTAAGCTACAAGATGAAATTGAGACTAAGCAAAGAAGTTGGAGCAAATGATCGAGTTAGTTAGGGCGTGTGATTACAATAACAAATAATATATATATATATATATATATATATATATATATATATATATATATATATATATATATATATATATATATATATATATATATATATATATATATATATATATATATATATATATATATATATATATATATATATATATATATATATATATATATATATATATATATATATATATATATATATATATGTATATATATATATATATATATATATGTATATGTATATATATATATATGTATATATATATATGTATATGTATATGTATATATATATGTATATATATATGTATATGTATATATATATGTATATGTATATATATGTATATATATATATATATATATATATATATATATATATATATATATATATATATATATATATATATATATATATATATATATATATGTGTATATATATATATATATATATATATATATATATATATACTTGGCTTAATGTATGGCAATGTGCAAACAAATATGCAGGCACTTCAAACTCGACTTGATGGCACTACACCGGGGGCACCACTGCCTGCATTATCTACTCCGGTTAGTAATTGGACACTGATTATTATATTGTTAGTCTCTTATGAGTGCTTGAGAGCTCACTGAAAGAAAGCTAAAAATAAAATGGATAGATCTTGAGGTAACTGAGCTCACTAATGATTGTACTAATAGTTTTAGACATTGAGAATTCTAGCTTGGATTATTTTTCTTGCATAAAGATGTCCTGGTTCTTGTGGGATCTTGGTATGAAACATGGAGCAAACACGTTTTAAAGGCTCGCTCCTTGAAACCTGTACACATTCTGATATTGTCATTACTAGTTGAAGAGGATCACTCCTTGAAACCTTGACTGAAGTTGTATCGTTGCTCTTTCATTTTGTTCCGTTTGGTTGCACTTATGCTTATTACCAGTGTTGTAAATAGGTTATAGAGGACTTGAAAGAACAGAAATAATAGTGGCAATGAACCCAAATTGCTCCTCATTTCTGACCAGATGATAGTAAAACTAGATGACCAAGAACAAATTTGTAACACTCCAGCCCAACATGAGCCTGGAATGCTACTAAAATAACAAAGTAACCAATTAAAACTAAGACATCCAATAATATGCTAAGCAACTCTATTACAAAACATCCAATGCATAAGAAATAACCAATAAAGAATCCTCTAAGCAGTTTGCTCAATTATTAAAGCATGATCTAAATTTTAACCAATTATAATTAGTTCGTGGCAGTGTGCATCCAAACTTATGACTGTTCCCTCCCATGCATGCCGTTCTCGTAATGGGTACCTAAAAACACAAACAACGGCAAGAGTGAGTCTAAGACTCAGCAAAGTACAATTAATGAGACAATAGCATAAACAACTGTAATCATCATCATCCATCCACAAATCTCTATAATAAATATTTCATATGTTCATGCTATGCAAGATGCAATGCGCTTTCCCTTTCTCTTTTGCGTATACCGGTAATGCGGAGTATGCATCCCTCGATGCATACCCATGCTTGTGCCTTCTAGCACAGGAACCATAGCCCATACTTCACAAGTATGGGGACCAAAAGCTCACACTCCACGAGTGTGGGGACCACAAGCCCGTCATATTCATGACGGGGACCTCAATCAATGCTTGGCCACCACGTGACCAAGCCTCCAATATGATATCATGATGCACATGAACAAAACTTTAAACCATCATAAACATGTATTCGCAGCAACATCATACATGAATAAACTTACTCACATTTCTAGCATTCATAATCATTGACATCCATAACATTCTAGCATCCATGAATAGCGCATATATTCATAATACTAGCAAACATGAACAATCACTCATGAAAAATCTACCACTAACTGTACTTGCCTCTACCGTGCGAAGATGAAAGATGCGAAGAGGGCGCTGCCCCCGGAACCAAACCCCCAACTGATTTAATTTAACAAACACTCTAAAATAGAAATTCTGGACAAGATTATAATTATAAACAAATATGAAATCGTTACACTCTCTAGCGCAACCACAACTCCAAGATCCCTAATCATCAGTCTGTCCTCTCAACAGATAGTCCCAATCTAAAATTTATAACTTTTCGACCAGAGATCCAAATGTGGCGTTCTTAGACTTTCTGAAAATCTTGTCAAATTCCCCACCTAAACCTAGTTGGTGGACTTTTCAGATTCGATCATCTTCTACCCTTTCCAAACTGATTAACAGAACATCTAAATCTCGTCATGGTTTCTGGACAATGACACTAAATCTAACGTAACTTTCAGTACACAGCCAAATTTTATGTTCTTTAGATTTACGGAAAGCTTATCAAAATATCTAAAACTTTATTTGTGGTGAGAACTTCTAAATAATCCATTAACTATTCGCTAATGGCCGATTATTATCAACTGTCAGAATTAAGACAAAACTACAGAACAGCAGCGCTACGAAATTCATATCTCCTAATCTGCTCATCCAAACGACCTGATTTAATACTCTACGGAAAGATAGTGACGTCGCCCACAACTGTCTAGGAGGAGGCCAGACCAGAATCTGCACTTAACTTCCTCAAAAATGTCGGCCACTACAGACTGTCCTAAACAGATCTATTACCGATGTCGCCTAATTACTCAATTACACTATTAATCAAATGGGGATTGGGATTACCCTTGATGAATCCGCTGTCAAACACGATTAACACCACGCAATCCCTCTTCCTCCTTTCTCCCTTCTTCCCCTTCTTCTTCTTTTCGCGTCCCTTCTTCCTTGGCCGGCAGCAAGGAGCGATATGGCTTGGCAAAGGAGGGCGGCATGGAGGGGGAGGATGTGCTACAGTAATGGTGGTGCTATAGTGCGTCGTGCTACAGTGTTGCTGTCTAGGGTTTGGCTTCCCCCTCTTAAGCCAATTCCCCACTTGGGCCAAAAAGCTATGAGCCGAAGGCCCGAGTTCTAATACTCCTCCCAAAATTCTAAATTTTTCCTTTCTAATTCTATTTAATTTCAGTACTAATCACTTAGTTGTTTTATTTTTAAACGGGATGTTACAAAATTGCTCCTTATTTCTGATTGTCCTGTGATGATACAACTGACAGAATGGTAAAGATTGTGCTGCAACTATGATCTTTAGAGCTAGGACTGTTGCATGCTCAAATTACCTCTCATTCATTGCATTTGTTCTTTGGGTTGTACTATTGTACTAATAGTTTTAGACATTGACAATGCAAATTACCTCTCATTCAATGCATTTGTTGCCAATGTTTTTTAGTGTTTACGTTCAAATGCAAATTTCAACATCTGATGGGATCAATGGCGGAATCTGGTTGCTTAGGTCTTGATCTTTGGAGATGGTACACATGTTAGCTGCCCAAACCAAGATCATGTGGATAAGTCCATCGTCGAGAGGCCACCACCAGGTGCTTGCTATTTTTATGATCTAGTTGTGCAAACATGAACATACATCACTCCATTCTTGTGTTGATGTAGCATATATGCATGCGTGCTCAAATAATAATGGGAGGGGTAAGGGGAGAGCGAGTACCAATGTAGCATGTAAGTACTGTAGTCAAAAGCTAGATGCCATCAGAACCAACCCTAAAAGTTGGGTCTAAGAGCGTGTACAAGGGCTTATGTCAGCCGTCTATAGTCATTGCCACGTAAGATTTTTGCTGATGTAGATGAAAGAGAATGATGAGAGAGAAAGATACTGTCTACAATCCTGTAGCCGATTATAGCACAAGAAACAAGAAAAGCATTAAAAGATTGTGTGTTCTATAAAGACAACTAAAAAGATAGCAGCTGTTTGTACCATTGTATGAGCTGTCTTTAGTACTGTCTACAGGTGACATGGAGAGTTGCTATAGACAACAGCTGTTTATACCATTGTACATGCCCTAAGGCAGCTGCACCTTCACTGCATACAAAAAACTGTTCGAAAGTAGAGGAGGTTTAGGAAAGGAAAACGTCCATATTACATCCCTAAACTTTGCGTAGAGTCCAAAATCCCCCCTAAACTCTAAAACCGTTTGGTTTACACCCTCCAACTCACAATACCATGTGAACCGACCCCCTCGGGCCGAAAACAGCTGGTTTTGGGCCACGCTGTCATCCACGTTGGGCGGTTTCGCCGCATCATCGCCCACTTAAAACACCACGTCGCTTGCGCATCACATCGCCACGCCAAAAAACGAAGAGCTCCCATATCGTAGAACCCTAGCGGCGGTGACCCCGTGGCGGTGCGCGACGACCACTCGGCGGCGCGCAACTTCCACTCGGCAGTGACCCCGCGACGGCGCACGACGACCACTCCGTGGCGACCCTCTCTGAAATCCCTAGGCGGCGACGACTTCCACTCGTGGCGACGAAACTGATTGTGGCGGCGGGGATGTCTGGCTCACGAAGCAGTAGGCAATCAGAGTCTTCGTTGGCTATAGACTGGGTTGGTGGCGAGGAGGGGTCGTCGTTGTCACCCATACCGTACCGTGAGCGCCCATTGGAGTATTCGCCCACAGTGATGTGCCACTGCGGACGGAAGGCCGCGCGGTGGATTTCGTGGAGTGATTCAAACCCAGGAAGGAGGTACATGACTTGTATGAGGGCGCAGGTGAGTAATGTGATGCTATAACACTACTACAAAAAGGCTAATACTGGACACCTCATCACAGACGGTTGACCAAAACTGTCTATATTACATGCAATCATAGGCGGTTTTGGTTTAGAGACCGTCGTATTCGCTACGCTAAAACCGTTTGTGAAGAGTAATATCACGAGCGGTTCATGTTGAAAACCGTCGTGAAGTATCACAGTATCGTTTGTTAATAACCGTCGTGATAATTCTACATATCACGGATGGTTTTCAACAAAGAACCGCTCGTGAAACATCCGCGAGCGGTTCTTAATAACCGCTCGTGATATTACCACATATCATTGCGGTTTTTGTTATAACCGTCTGTGATAATATCGCCACTGACCCGTCGTTTCTTCGCCGCCGTCGTCTCTTCGTCGCCATCGCCCGGCTTCTCGATGCATCTCTTCATCGCATTGATCCGCTTCGGCTCCCTGATGCGACTCTTCGTCTCACGCTCCAAATTTATACCTTGTTTTATAAAAAGGATCATCCGCCATCGAAGATGATCATCCCCACATACTTATAAAAAAGCGAAATGGTTGTCTCTTCCTTGTCGCGGCATTGATGGTCTACTCCGCCGCCTTTGCACGAGCACCTCTCTCAACAGACGTTGAACCGTCTTTGCGGAAGAACACCTTAGTTCAACGGTGTCTTCACTCCTATGTCGCCGAGAATTTGCCGGAGCGGATGATGACCACCTTCGCCGTATTGATATCCTCCTCCGCGCGTCTTCGGTGATCTCCCACTTTCGGCGAGTTTAACGATCGTCGGCGTGGTCCTCCAAAACGGCGTTGCGGGTCTCGAGAGGCTTCTTTGTCACTTGGGCTGCGTGTCGCGGCGGTGACCGAGTCGACCGGGCCGAGACCCTCAAGCAAGGGAAGAGAGCCTATGGGCTCAATTCTTCTTAGTTCAACGGCGAGGGTCTTGGAGACACTCGAGCAGCGTGTCACGGTGGGCGCATTTCGAGCGTTCGTCACGATGATCGAGAACCGTCCGATCTGCCGCGCCGCCTATGAAGTATTGAAGGCGGAGATAGCGACCTACCTCCGCCACTAGAAAAACTTTATTTATTTATAGGTTTCTACTTTTTAAAAATCTTTTTGTAAGTATTTCGCCATCTTTGTTTGGCCATATGAAAATTCAAAATGAAAAAAAAAAGTTTGGAGGTGAAGTTACTATATATATATCATAGACTGTTTTGTGGAGAAAAATCTAGTTTGGAGGTGAAGTTACAATTAATATTAATTATATCGAGAGGCGGTTTAGTGGAACAAATTAATTAATTATATTTATATATATATATATATGTGTGTGTGTGTGTGTGTGTGTGTGTAGTTAAAGCAAATTTTTAGCGGTATTTAAATGACAAAATTGACATATAAACATGTAATTTCTTCATGTCATGTAAGTGTATGTACAAGATAAATATACTTGAGAAAAAACCATTTCATAGGCGGTTCCATAATGGAACCGTCTGTGAAATGGGACATATCACGGACGGTTCTATTGTGGAACCGTCGGTGATATGGGACATATCACAGACGGTTCTATTATGGAACCGTCAGTGATAATTATCACAGACGGTTCCATAATAGAACCATCTGTGATAAGTCTCTTTATTAGTAGGAGCCCGGCCGCTAGGGTTTGCGCTCGCCCTAACTCTCGTCACTCCCCAGCACCGCTAGGGTTTGCGCCCGCCCTAACTCGTCACTCTCTAGCGCATTTACTCTCGTCCGTTCCCCTCCCCACCTTGACGCCGCCGCCCGACCCCGTCGTCGTCGCCGCCAGTTGTGACACCACTCTGCCTTTGCACAAGACACTTTCGTACAATAGTAGTGTCTTGTGCGATGTCGGTCGTGCCACAACCACTGATGCCGCCACCCAGCGTGTCGCTTTCTTGCCCGCCATGGCTTGGTTCTCTGCTCGGGCCTGGCAGTTTGCTTTCCCCATCCTCCTCTATTCTCCTCTAGATCTATTAGCTTAATGTCTTTTGTTGAGTTTGATTTTTATGCTTGAGCCTTAAGTTGTGTCCCGATGTTTGTGTGATTTATGTAAGGTGAAGGAGATGGATGAGGGTTGTCTTTGGTGGTGGGTCGCCTTGTTGTGGTTGCGCTGTACTGAGGTATCACCCTACCTTACTCCCTCTCTGTCTCTACCCCCTTGCTCTGTGATGAAAATGGCTAGTGCTCTGCGATGGATGCCGAGGGCTACTACTGGTGTGGTGGGTTTGGACACCCTTGGTCTTGTTGTCTTGCTGTTGAATTGCTCAATGATGTTAATAGTCTTATGCTGAAATTGAATTGATAATTAGTTCATATTAATAGTCCCCTTGCTCTGTGATGTAATGATGTTAATAGTCTTATGCTGAAATTGAATTGATAATTAGTTCATATTAATAGTCCCCTTGCTCTGTGATGTAATGATGTTAATAGTCTTATGCTGAAATTGAATTGATAATTAGTTCATATTAATAGTCCCTGCTTTCTGTGATGTAATGATGTTAATAGTCTTATTTGAAATTGAATTGATAATTAGTTCATATTAATAGTCCCCTTACTCTGTGATGTAATGATGTTAATAGTCTTATGCTATCTCTCGCCATTCATTTCACCTTTGTCTATGTAACTGTGTTCATGCCGGTCAAGTTCTCCTACCTCTTGCGTCCCAGGTACGTCCTACCATTCCATTCATAATCTCTTCTCTATAAAGTCTCCAAGCAGTGGCTGCTTGTGCCATTAAAACCGGCATCATATATATATATATATATATATATATATATATATATATATATATATATATATATATATATATATATATATATATATATATATAGTAGTCCCCTGACCACTTTAGGGGTCATTCACGTAGCATGAGAAGGATGAGGCAGTATCACGGGCAACCTCATTGAGCCTCGCAAGTTTAAAAAGTATGGATGCAAGGACGGCGTTTGGACATCCAATTACACGGATGTTGTCGATAGGTAATTGGGCGTCGCTATGTTGAGAAAGTGGCGTTGATCTTGGTACTCCGGTGGGAAGTGGCATCATCTATCGACAACCAACAATTCTTGAACATGTAATTGTCTTTAAACCCAACAAGAACACCAAGCAACAAGTTGAGAATTCTTTTGAAATGTGAGAATGGTTGCTTGGTGTTCTTGTTGGGTTTAAAGACGATTACATGCTCAAGAATGGTTAGTTGTCGATACATGATGCCACTTCGATCGAATACCCAAGGCCCACGCCACTTTCGAATATAGGTCCAATACCTATCGACAACATCCGGTAATTGGATATCCTAACGATCTCCTTGCATCCATCGTTTTAAACTTGCAGGGGCTCAACGAGGTTGCCCGTGGCTACTGTCTCATCCTTCTCATGATGCCGGATTTAATGGCACAAGCAGCCACTGAAAAGTCATCACATACGGTTTCAGCCACAAACCGTCTGTGATATATACTTATCACAGACGGTTTATGGCTGAAACCGTCTGTGATAGGTTCCTATCACAAATGGTTTGTGGCTGAAACTGTCTGTGATAGGAACTATCACAGATGGTTTCAGCCACAAACCGTCTATGAAAGTATGCATCACAGACGGTTTGAAAACCGTCTGTGATGACCTCATGTATCACTGACCCATAAACTCAGACGGCTCACGAAACCGTCTGTGATGACGTTTTTGAACCGTCTGTGAATACCTTTTCTGTAGTAGTGTAAATTGGTATTTGATTCGTTGTATTGGTTTTCTTCACTGCAATTATTTTGTACTGTGGTCAATTTGGTAAGCTGGAGGTTACAATTTTTGGGTTTGGGCAGACAAAGAGACGGCTCCCTTTGTGAAGGAGGTTATGCTGGATCTGCGAGACACTGTGAGGTCTCTAAGGAGGCAGAACAATGCTCTGAGAGCTTCTGAAGCTGATTCAAGGGCCAAACTAGAGGGTATGATGGATGCGCATAAATCAGAAGTGGCTACTCTGAGAGGAATTCTGATTGCAAAGGATGTAGCACTGGATGAAAAGAAAACTAGAGTTGTGAAGTATGAGAAAGAAAGAACATGGTGTTTTGCTTGTAGTTGCTCTCTTGTGTAACTAGTAACTGAGATTTCTGGTTTTAATTGATAACTGCCATGTTTGTGTAACCATGTGTTGTCAAGTATGTGAAAGAAAGGAACATGTTGTGAAGTATGACAGTTGTCATGTTTGGTTGATTAATGGGAATGGAAATGGTAATGGTGTATGCAAAAGTACTAATAGAACAAGGCTAGGATGGTTAAGTTGTATCAATTCATCCTAGTTTATGAGAATACAGCAAGTTCTGGAAATTTGGGATCAAATATGGTTAGAACAAGCTTCACAAATCTATGCATCTGGTAATGTCATGCATGTGGTAATTCAACTCATTACAATCCATAGGTAGCAATAACCAATAACCATGAGAGTATCATACAAATTGATGGCCAGGAATCTATGCATATGGTAAGACCAACTTGTTCATCTGGTAAGACCAACTTGTTCATGCATACACTCAACACTAGGAGTATCAACTCGCCTAACAATCTATGCATCTGGTAAGACCAACTTGTTCATGCATACACTCAACACCACAATTACCTGCAGATTGGCTGTAAGTAAATTGATCATAGATTGACAGATTAGAAGGACATCACAATTCATTAAAGTACTTTCATAAATACTCAGGTCTATAAAAAGTATCCTCAAATCTGGCACATTACATTCAACTTCTACAAAGTCTAGCAAAATACATGCATAAGTCTATCATATTACAACCCTTAGTCAAGTCTGACACATTACAATCACTTGGAAGGCATCTGTTTCTTGCCCCTAGTCAAGACTTGCTTCTTGGTCTTGCATGAAGGTTCCTGTGCTTTGACATGAGCTCTTGCAGACCCTAAGTTCATATTGATGTTTACTGTGGATTTAGCTTGTGAGCCTGGAACATGAGCCTGAAGGTTCATAGTAGCTGACCCCCCTTTGGTTGTTATCACATTGGCCTTAGCTGATCTCTTGATTATCTCCTGAACAAGCATACCAGACTGCAATATGGAAAAGGAGACATGGCCAGTTATGTGCATGTTGTAATCAAAGTGGGAATATGTTAGTGTTGTGACTTACTTCTTGGATTGTTGTTTTTGTATGTTTTGAGTGCAGGTGTCCTGAACCACTTATCCTCTTATGGCTATAAGCTGATGATGCAGTCACTGCCTTCCTCTTCCTCAGCACACTCTCCTGGCTTCGTGGTGGTAATAATACCTGAGAGCAATGTACCATTAGCATAAAATAGCATCCATATTATGTAAACATTAGAAGGTGACAATGCACATTACCATTGCATCCAGTGGTGGCATAGGAGCATTTGTAGTAGCTTCCCCTCTTCTCTTCCTACAGGATCCCCTATTGTGGCCAATGCCTTTGCAAAGTCTGCACCTGATGATGGTGCCAACCCTACATACTCTTGTGCTCTTGGGTTTCTCATTCGGTTCCCTTCTCCTCTCCTTCCTTGGCCTTCCAGGCATCTTGACATACACAGGAGCTCTTGGTTTTGATCTTTTAGAGGTGGGCCATGAAGTAATACCCTCCACAGGTTGCAGACAGTGCTCATTGGTCTTGTTGAATTCTTCAATTGAATAGCACTTTGCAATAAATTCATCAATGTTCCTTGAGTTGTAGTAGATGCAAGATATAGTATGGCAGACCAGAAAGTTGCCAATACCTGCTGGAGCAGGTTTTGTTCTCTAGACTAACAGTGAACCTCTTGTCATGGTGTTTAACTTCATAACCATCTTTCCCATTCCACAAAGCATGACAAAAACAAGATTCAGTTATGTAAGACTTTAATTTCTTGAATATGTTTGGGCATACTTGTCCCTGCCATCTTTGAACCTTAGTTCTTTGTTCTTGAATCCTCGCCATAACTTTGCATCTAATCACCTCAACTATGCTAATAATAGGTAGAAACCTAGCTGAAATGATCCAATTATTGAAAGACTCACACATGTTACTGTCGACTGAATCACAGTTAGAGTCCAACTTGAACCAGGCCCTGCTCCAGTGATGTGGGTCAGTCTTCATCATAGCTTTTGCTCCTTCTGGTGTCTTCTGTGCCAATTGAGTTTTGTAGAAGTTGAACATCATCAGGCAAGGTGCTTTGGCACACCTCCAGAACCTCTTCTGAAAGTCCTTGTCCTTGTAATTCTTCTTCCAGTTGAAATAAATATGCCTAGCACACATTCTGTGCTCACATTTAGGTGCCCAATTGGTAATAGCATTAATGAGGCCTTACAAAAATAGATGTTAGTTTCCAAGCTAAACTACAATTCTACAAGTACAAGTTAGTGTGGATATGCATACCTTCTGTTGGTCAGATATGATCACCCAACCATCACCATCACCAATTTGAACATCTTTGAACAACAATGCACAAAACCAATCCCAAGAATCATTTGTCTCTTTCTCAACCACTGCCCAGGCAATTGGGTACATCTGGTTGTTGGAATCCCTACCAATAGCACATAGCAGCTCACCACATGTTGCTCCTTTGAAGAAGCAACCATCAAGTCCTATGACTTTCCTACAACCAGCAAGGAGACCTCTCTTACAAGCATCAAGGCACACATAAAATCTCTAGAATATTGGGTCTTCATAGTCATGGTCTAGGTGGACCACAACAGTACTTCCTGGGTTGCTTCTCAAGAGTTCTAGCTGGTAATCAAACACCTTGGAGTACTCACTCTTGGTGGAATCTAGCAATCTTTGCATGACAATAGACTTTGCTCTCTTGCACTTGAAGAGGCTAATATCTACTTGCATTTCCTCTTGGACAGTGGCCTTCAAGCTTTCCATGCTCCAAGTGGGATTTATTTTGATCATCTTCTCATACTTGTCTACAATTCTTTTGGTAGTCGCATGTTTATTGTCTCTTCTAGGTGGGCATGTGTGCTCATTGACAAAAGATGCAACCTGCCAGCTCTCTATTCTACTGTTAGTGGATAAGAGTATAACCCAGGGGCACTTGACCCAATCTGCTGAGCTCTAACCTGGTGGCCTCATCCTTCATAAAATTAATCACCTTCGATTACGCTGGCCCATAGTTGATAATGACTTCCTTGAGCTGTTGCTTGCTGAAAACTTCATACCCAATACAAATGTTGGGACAACGACATGGCGATCAAACCTAGGATACTTGGACTTCTTCCTAATCAGCTCATCACCATCCTCTTCAAAAGAACCTTCATCATCAGTACTGTCATAGACTCATAGTACTCAGTCTCATTCTCATCATCAACAATGGCTTCATTAAATGCATCAACAGATTGTGGATGAGATCCCTCAAAGAAGATGGCATCAGGATTTAGTGTCTCTCCTGCCTTAAGCTTCTTCTTGAACTCCTTCAACTTTTCCTTGATCTCTACAGCCTCCTCCTCATCCTCTGAACTCTCACAATCACCTAGGAGGTAATCACTACCACTGCTACATGTGTCCTCCATAGCTACAATAGCTTGCTTCTTCTTATCCACCTTGCTCTTTTCACTACTACATGACCCATAGAACTGCCTTAATGAAGCTAGTTCCTTCTGCCTATCCTTAGGAGTAGATGGAACAATGCCCACTTGCTTACTTCCAGAAGTTACAAATTGTATGGTAGCACTCTTATTACCCACATCTAGGGTAACAATCTCCTTGGCAATATCTTGCTTGCTCCCAATAACTCCCACTTCATCATCCTCTGCCTCCATTTCTACAACCTCCTCATCTTGCATCTCTTTCTTAAAGTCACTTCCTTCCTCATGGTCGTCATCTCCATCTGTTTCTTGTTCAGCCAAGTCGACATATATATCAGCAACGCCACCATCAGTAATGCAATCCCTCGTTAGCATGCATATCTTGTCGTCAGTCAAAACCCTCAGACCATTGGCAAGCTCTTTCCCAGTGAATAGCCAGTGGAGCAAAGTGTCTTCGGTAATTTTACAATAGTCTTGCAGGTGGCCTCTAATCTCTGGCAAAGAAACTTTGTCTCTATCGATCCAAGATAGTGCCTTAGAACCGCCCAAATAATGCACATACTTGCCATCATTGAAAAATTCTCCTCCAAAATGAAATCGAACATACAAATGGTCCAACAAATCCATGTCCTACATGCGCAGATGATGAATATGCTTACAAACTACTCACTTCCACCAAAAACAAGCACCCTAATCCAAGAACCGACACAAATAAAGAAGAACTAACCTCACAATCGGTTCCGCCGCCACGAGTGGAAGTTGCCGCCGCCTAGGGATTTCTGAGAGGGTCGCCGCGTAGTGGTCGTCGTAGCCGTCATGGGATCGCCATGAGTGGTAAATCTACCACGCCGCCGTGGTCGTCGCCGAGAGGTCATCGCGCGCTAGGGTTCAAAGATTTGGGAAGAAGGGAATGGGGAATTTGGCGATGCATTGCGGACGGCCGGGACACACAGTGACTTAAGTGGGCGCTGACGCGGCAAAACCGTCCAACGTGAATGCCAGCGTGGACAAAAACCAGCTAGTTTCATCCCAAGGCGGTCGGGTGACATGATTTTGGGAGTTGGAGGGTGTAAACCAAACGGTTTTGGAGTTTATAAGGGATTTTGGGCTATACGCAAAGTTCAGGGATGTAATATGGACTTTTTCCTTTAGGAAAAGGAGGCTATCTTTGCAACCAGTGGCGGATCTGGGCCTCGGGCCTTTGGGGCAATGGCCCGAGGCCCAGATTAAAAACACCATGTGACACTGTTGATAATGGGCTAGATTCACCGTGTTAAAAGAAGCTCAGGTTTAATCTCTAGCAGGCCGGCCCGAGGCTTATTGATGGGCTGGCTACACCCCTGTTTGCAAAGTTCTTGACAAGAAAACCCCAAAAGGGCAGAATATATGTGCTGTTAATTTTGCCGAAAATTTACCAAGTTATGATTGATGTCATACTACTTTGCAAACATCACTTGTCAATTATCGTAAGTCACCCTGTTACAAGCTTAAAAAATGTGTGTATTTTCTATTACTATTTCAAGTTAGAACAATGCTTCCTATCATTTCCGCAAAAGGAAAAAAATAGTAAAACCAGCCCAAATGTAGCCTCAAAGTTGTCAGCATGTCAGCAATACCATGGATGGCCGGATTGAGCTCCTTAAGCCAGCACCGCACTTCCTCTTTTCCCATGGATCGTGTATCGGCATAACAGAGCTTGGCATGCATATGGTCTTCATGTGCCAGAGATGAGAGATCACTCTCCAGGTTATGTGCAACCTGAGGTCATCCCAAACAGCTGCATCAAACATAGTGGGCACTTTGTGGCGCACAGCCAATGCATGCATCTCCTCAAACGCCGGCAGCTGCCATGCCAAATGGTGATATCTATTGAGAGCTTAGCCATTTCTTTTTCTGATTTGTCAGTCTGCTTTGTGTGGGTCCTAAATATTTTGAGTAGGATAAGCTTTGATCTTCTCCTTGCAATCAGAGTAGCGGAGCAGAATAATGATATTTGGCCAGCCTGGCTATTTTCGACAGATCCCGTATTTTCCATGTTTGATGCCATAATCCCTGCACAGACTAAACAACCAAAATGATTAAATGGATATAAATAGTTGAGAAATTTGTTTTCCTACCAATGCCTTGAAAATTCTATATTAAAATTTTCAAAGAACATCATTTACTTGAGCTTATCATAAGGAAAATGAGTAGATAAGTATGTGCAGTTTTGAAACAATCACAATTGACACTTGAAACTTGTGTTTTTATCCAGTCTTCTACTACTTTAGAACAAGTCGATATTAAAGAATTAGTTTATGAATTATAGTGTTTTCTCAGACTACTGAATGAGTACACAGGGGAAGCCAAAGTTCTCATCTTACTAAAATACTGTTGAATGGGAAAAATATATACACTTGATGTAGTCAGAGAGAGGTATAGGAATTTTGCATTAGTTTGTTTCCCCTGCAGTTACAATTTTATTAATTTCATCTTGTCTATGTTGAGTAGTAAACTGAATTGTTCTCTTCATGACAATGCAGTGGCCTAAGTTCAGGGTAAATCATCCAGTTGTTGGTCGAGAAGAAGCCTTTCCCACATTCCTGTTGATGCAGAGATTGCAGAGATCGAGAAGGCCCATCTCTTTACTAGAATCTGATGTGATAGAAGGAGCAGCTCTAGCTTAAGCCTAAGTTGATCCTTACTTGCTGTTCAAGATGTCTACAACATCAATGCACGCTCACTCCTTGGCATTCACTTTGTGAAATTACTACTTTGAATTATTATATGTATCATATTGCATGCCTAGATTTTCGAATTTAAACTCAAATGTTGTGGATGTCCTATATATATATATATATATATATATATATATATACGTCCGTTTAAATTATCTCTTGAGTATGTACTCCACTTCTAAAATACCACTTAAATGACTATATTATACTTCTATATCACTTTCGGTATACTTAAATACCAATTATAAGATACTCAATGTGATTTGATTGAAAATTTTCCATTAGAGCCTTTTATTTTTGTTATATACCATTTTTCATATATAAAATAAGTATATACACAAACTTTGCTATAAAAAGTGGACTTCAATGAAATTTTTATAGAACTCACTTTGGAGTATCTTATAATCACTATTGAGTATGTTCAAATTGATAAAGAGGTATCATCATACAATTTAAGTGGTATATGAGAGGTAGGAGTACGTACTCCTAGAATACCATACCATTTTCATATATATATATATATATATATATATATATATATATATATATATATATATATATATATATATATATATATATATATATATATATATATATATATATATATATATATATATATATATATATATATATATATATATATATATATATATATATATATATATATATATATATATATATATATGTATATATGTATATATATATATATATATATATATATATATATATATATATATATATATATATATATATATATATATATATATATATATATATATATATATGTATATATGTATATGTATATGTATATATGTATATATGTATATGTATATATGTATATATGTATATATGTATATATGTATATATGTATGTATGTATGTATGTATGTATGTATGTATGTATGTATATATGTATATATGTATATATATATGTATATATATATATATATGTATATATATATATATATATATATATATATATATATATATATATATATATATATATATATATATATGTATATGTATATGTATATGTATATGTATATGTATATGTATATGTATATGTATATGTATATATATATATATATATATATATATATATATATATATATATATATATATATATATATATATATATATATATATATATATATATATATATATATATATATATATATATATATGTATATATGTATATATATATATATATATATATATATATATATGCATATATATACGTATCTAGTGCAAATGGGTATTTCAGTGCTAAAGTGCAAATGCGAGCAACAGCCATCGGATCTCACGCGGACGCCCTGGATGCAGGCGGGTGGGATGCCCCTCATCACTTATGTCATTTTACGGAAAAACCCCCTGCGATCTACATTGCTTCGCAAAAACGACCGCGCCTCCAAAACCCTCCCATACCCCTTCGTCTTCGTGAGATCGTAGGGGGCCTGGCCTCACGTGCCTCCTTCCCTTGCACCGCCGCCCTCACTCGCTCACGTCTCCACGGCTCCACGCCCTGACTCGGCTCCTGCGCCGCCGCCGACACTGCCCCCGAAGCCACTGTCTCTTCTCCCTCTCTGGCCCACTTGCGGCTAGGTTTAGGAGTTCCCGTCTTGACCCTCACTGGTGCGCTGCTGCCTCTCGAGCCCTCGACGTGGCCACCACTGCCTGTAGCCTCCCCGACGCGCCCACCTCTCCACCTCACTAGCCCCTAAGCGCCCTCATTCGCCCTCCCGGTGACGGGCCGCCATTGCTCCCCCTTGTGCTTGCCGCCTACCCCGACTTGGTTCCTGGCCCGGCTCGGCCAATGCCATGCGCCGGTCGGCCGCCCCCTCCAATCCGCCTCCTCCGCCCTACATGGTAGGCTCTGTTCTTCACTAGATGGCACTGATTTTGTATTTTCCAAGTTGAAACTGAAGTATATTGGTCATCCAAGTTTAGCTTGGTAGACAACTTTTAATTGGTAGATACGTGGTCACAAATAGGTAACATAGAGGCACATAGCTCATGCTCGCATATACATGAACTAGATGATCTATTTGAACCACTATTTAGACTTGTTAAATCCAACTGAAATCTTTGTTCCATAATTGAAGGTGAATATCTAGTGAGTTTTGCTGCTGGGTTGCTGATATCTGCCTCCGGTCTAATATTTTGGATGACCAAGTCATACATCAATACTCAGTTTAGCTCGCAATTGCCACTTTGAAAGCATGTCATCGATAACCAAGTCATACATCAATACTCAGTTCAGCTAGCATACATCAATACTCAATTCAGCTAACATAATTTGAGAATAACCAAGTCATACATCAATAGTCGGCCATCAAACTGAAACTCAGAGTACAAGCAATATTACAAGGTCAGGCATCGAACTCAATTTTCTTTACAAGACTACAGACATATTCATTTGCCATCTCGGGAATTTCCTATTGTAGCTCATCTAGAATGGCTCCTTGGGCTCCATTTGCCATCTCGGGAATTTCCTGTTGTAGCTCATCTGGAATGGCTCCTTGGGCTCCATATCCCAGTCGGGGCAGGCGGCGGCAGTGCAAGGGGAGCAGTCGTCGCCGTCGCAGCCCAGGAGGGCGAATGAGGGCGGCGCTAGGGGCCAGCGAGGGGTGGAGAGGTGGGTGTGTCGGGGTGGAGCAAGCGAGCAAGGCTTGCACACTGAAAAGAAGCATTTTAGCGTTAGTGAACATGAAAGATCACCGTATTTAGCACACGAACACAATTCTCTAAACAGAAGAGGTGATCTCTTACAGCCTGTATGGAAGCAATACTACAGCAGTTGCAGATTCAAAACATACTTTGTAGACATGGGAATCTCCATCTTTATCGCCCAAGGAATCAGTTTCCTTCTCCTTCATCTCTTGAGTTTTTGCGCATGCGATAAAATTTATTAGATTCACAGTGGCGGATATCAAAGCAACCCAAAGTGACAAAACTTACTAGATGTTAGCCTTCAATTATGGAACAAAGATTTGATTGGATTTAACAAGTCTAAATAGTGGTTCAAATAGATCATCTAGTTCATGTCTATGCGAGCATGAGCTATGTGCCTCTATGTTACCTTTTGTGACCACGTATCTACCAATTAAAAGTTGTCTACCGAGCTAAACTTGGATTACCAATATATACATTTCAACTTGGCAAATACAAAATCGGTGCCATCTAGTGAAGAACAGAGCCTACCATGCGTAGGCCGAGGCGGATTGGAGGCGGCCGACCGGCGTATGGCGTTGGCCGAGCCTGCCAGAACCAAGTCGAAGGCGGTGGCAACAAGAAGAGATCGACATCGTTGCAAGGAAGGGCGAATGAGGGCAGCGCCGAGGGGCCGAGCGAGGTGGAGAGGTGGGCGTCGGGGTGGAGAGGCGTGGAGTGGTGGCCGGCCGAGGGCTCGAGGAGGCGGCAGACCAGGGAGGGCGGAGATGGGAACTCCTAACCCTAACTGTGGCCGGGAGAGGAGAAGAGACCGTGGCCTTGTGGGTGGGCGGCGGCAAGGGAAGAAGGGGATCGACACGGTCAGTGAGCCGAGTCGGGGCGTGACAAAGGGGTACGGGAGGGTTTTGGAGGCGCGGTCGTTTTTGCGAAGCAATGTAGACTGCATGGGGTTTTCTGAAAAA
Source organism: Phyllostachys edulis (assembly GCA_036346405.1). NCBI lineage: Eukaryota > Viridiplantae > Streptophyta > Magnoliopsida > Poales > Poaceae > Phyllostachys > Phyllostachys edulis. The sequence goes on along the minus strand of CM070554.1, from coordinate 68,439,007 downwards.
TGGCATAAGTGATGAGGGGCATCCCACCCGCCTGCATCCAGGGCGTCCGCGTGAGATCCGATGGTTGTCGCTCGCATTTGCACTTTAGCACTAAAATACCCATTTGCACTAGATACTTATATATTGTGAGCTCGGGAATTATGTCAATATTGTTGAATCTATATATGTAATGATTTGTGGTATTTTCTTGCTGTGGAATGTATGGTTTATTTGAAATTAGCTCAGTGACATCAGCGTTGGGCGTATTTAGAGGAATAACATTGCGTTAAGTGAGGCCTTTGCAAAATAAAATCATAAAGACATGAAATACTCTAGAATGACATCGCCATCACATTAAATACATTAGTTTATTGTTCTGTCAGTTAACTCCGTTTGGCCAATTTTTAAATATAGAAAATGAACTCAAAAAATTATGATTTTTTTGTGGAGCATCTGATATAGTTTAATTGCTTGTATATTTTTTTTCAAAAGCGTATCCATTCGATGGTTTCTCTAAAATTCATTAAATTATACTATTCGTAGGACTTTTCTAATATATAAAATGAGGTCTAAACATTATGAATTTTTTTCAGGCTCCTTACACAGTGGACTTGATTGTATAATTTTTTTTAGAATTTTTTAAAAATTACTTCATGCAATTCCATAATATTTAGACATCATTTCATAATGTCCACTGTGTAAGTTGTCCAATATAGAAAATGAGGTCTAATTGCATTAATTAAATTTTTAAAAATTCTGGAAAAATTGCACAATATATTTCACCTTGTAAGGAGCCTAGAAAACAAAAATTATAATGTTTGGACCTCATTTTCTATATTAAAAAAGTCCTACAAATAGTATACTTTAATGAATTTTAGAGAACAAATCGGAATGGATAAAATTTTAAAAAAAATACACAAGCAAGTAAACTATATCGGTATGCTCCACAAAAAAAATCATAATTTTTTGAGCTCATTTTCTATATTTAAAAATTGGCCAAACGGAAGTAACTAACGGAACAGTAAACTAACGGACGGAATGTGACGACGATGTCATTTGGCAGTATTTCTTGTCTTCGCGATGTTATTTTGAAGTACCTCATGAACGCAGTGTCATTCCTCTAAATACGTCTGAACGCGATGTCATTGAGCTAATTTCCCCTAATTTGATTGCCGAGTTCAAAATAAAATGCAAAATCGTGCGTACAAAATCGGTGTGCAAAATTGGTCACACCTTGTTTAACATACGCTCCCGAGTGCCTTGTTTCACATACACTCGGGAAACAAATATTATTTCCTGAGTGTCCTAGGTCGGAAGACACTTGGGGCAAATTTCGCAACACGTCGGGAAGTGATGGCCACGTGGCTATATTTTCCGAGCGTTTGCACTCGGGGAAATTTTCGTGGCCCGTCGGGAGAGGATGGCCACGTAGCTATATTTTCCGAGTGTTTACACTCGGGGCAATTTTTGTCCCTCGCCGGGGGGGGGGATTTTTCGAGTGTCAACACTCTGTAAAGTATTCTGTTACGGTGGATTAAGCCGTTGAGACAACTTTTCTCCCGAGTGGTATCTGTTTCCCGAGTGTAAATGTTTGCACTCAGGAAAGTTATATTTCCTGAGAGTTACACTCGGGAAACTATTTTTTACCCGACTAAACGATCCTGAGTGTTTTTTCCCGACGGCGAACCTTCGGGAATTAGTATCTCGAGTGTTGAGGGTACTTTCCCGAGTGTTTTGGGCACTTGGGAAATTAACGGTTTCTTGTAGTGATTTAATGCAGCCAATCGCTCATTGCCACATCACCAGAGCATGCATGGGCTGCCATACCAAATTTTGGGTGAAGAAATTGGGCGCCCGCAAAACATCGGGGTCTGGCGCTAATTCCGAGCTGCCATACCAAATTTTTTAGGGCATACCAAATTTTGGGCATAAATTAAACCATGGCCAAATATTAAGAGCACAACCAAATTTTGGTAAGGTATTTCTAGGCAACAAAATTGTTATTTCATAGGCTACCAATGCTGCTTTTGTGTCGAACCCGGGATTAACACTCCCAAATCCTCTGTGTATTTCTGAACTAGTCCCATGATCGGTAGCTAGTCCACACAAGAAACAAATATGGTAACAAAATCATATCACAACTTTATTAATAAATAACAACGAGTTGATTACAAAGGAGGCTTACGGGCCAATAATAAAATAAACACAATGGAAGAGCGATGATGTAGTAGAGTCCAGTTAATCTGCCACAGGCAATCGACTGGGGAAGCGGCCTAGTCGTCAAGATCCACACCGGTGGCAAAGTCTTTCTCCTCTGAAATTATTTGCATTAAGTAAGAATGAGCACAACTACCGTGCTCGCAAGTTACACCCGTCAAATAACAGAATGACATGCATACATAGATATCTCAAAGGAAGGCTTAATATGGTTGAATTTGCATAAAGCAGCATTTTCTTTAAATACTTGTACTAAGTTCCAAAGCAGTTATTCAATAACTAAAATTCATTTTCTAAATCAATTTTATAGTCAGATAACATTCCCACAAGAATAGTGAAGGATACCCTCCTATCACAATGGCTAACCGCCCAAATCCCATTTGGATAAACCAGTTGACAAAGTCTTTTTGAAACAAATTCCAAGTCTAACTTTGAGTGGCTTTGCTAGCATGTCCGTGATCATGACGCGTTATTCGAATAGTTTTACACTCTGCAGAGGTTGTACACTTTACCCACATGACACGAATTCTCTAGTTTGCTTGGCATCCGTCGATACCACCGCCACTACCTTAGGTAAGCGATCTAGAGCACGTGCCAAGGCCTTTACAATGCGCCATTCCACCGTAGTTTCCTCGCTAAGGTTCCGCCCCTTTGGAATAGAAATCATGAGTTCCTAGCCCCTCTTGCGCCGGTGGGAACAATAGTCATAAAAGACTTTGTCAAAAGAAATGGCCATGAAAGACCGCCCACGCATAAACAGGTCAACCGCGATGGAACTTTACAAATTAATTAGCAGGTCCCTACCCATACTCGGGACATGTGGTTGCACGGTGAGGCATAGCCCATTATAGGCATAGCAAAGGCAGCTCGAGGCCGGTCCTCAATTGACTTGGGCGACTTTCCACAAAACCCATGGGCCTCAACCCTACCAGATTGAGCCCGTGCATTGACATGCACCATCCAAACAACCATTTCACCCAAGTACAAACCATCATTTTATTTCATTTTTCAAGATCATTTATAAACTTCCATAACACACCAATGCCATGGATACAATTTAAACAATATTTGATTTTTAATTTGAAATTCCCCAAATCAATATTTTTTGTCTAAGCATGTCTTTGCAACATTTTCAAATGATCCTAGTTCATACTATCGTATCAACTAGGTTTTATCTAGGGTGACAAGGTATTTGATTCAATTAACAAATTTGGCCATACAAAGGATTTAGGAATATCTATGAATTTAAAAGCAGGCATTTAAATTCTTGAATATAAATAAGCATGCAATAATAATTTAAAACAGAATTTAAATAATTTAAAATAATGGGTGCAATATGGTCAAGAATGTAACTTGCCTCGCTTGGTGATGTTGTTCTCCTTAACAGGTCACCTAGTACTCACAAACACTCTCTCCAGGTTGCTTGTGTGTACAACCACGATGATCATACAGATCAAAATCAATCCTCTTATATGGTCTCCAACGTACGTTGAACTCTCAAAGTCAAGTCGTCAAATCTATACGCAAAAACGATCCAAATTCAAACAAAATTCAAATAACAAATCAAAAGGCAAATCAATTTAACTCAAAACTAAATAATTCTATTTTATTTAGTTAGATAATAGTTTTATAAAATTTTAGAAATTTGAAACACTCAAATTGAAGTTGGGATTTAAAAGATATGAATCTTACAAGTTTTAATCCTAAATCTTTGGAATTTAAATGAATTTCTAAATACAACAAGATTCAAAAGAAGTACAATTTAAATAACTTTGGTTTAGTTAGCTAGATCTTCAATTTATATGAATTTAGAAATTTTAAACACTTAATTTAGGAATCAAAAGATATGAATTTTACAAATTTAAATACTAAATTTGTAGTTTAAATCATTTCAAATTCAAACAGACAGTTTAAACTTAAACAAAATCAAATAATCATATTTTATTTAGCTAGATGATAATTTTATAAGGTTTTAGAAATTGGAATCACCCAATTTGGAGTTGGGATGAAAAAGATATGAATTTTACAAAATTTGATCTAAATTTGGAATTTAAATGAATTTTAAATGCTAACATAAGACTAAACTGAACTCCAAATTAAATACTTATATTTTATTTAGTTAGACAATAATTTTCTAAGATTTTAGCAATTTGAAACATCTAATTTGGAGTTAGGATGCAAAAGTTATGAATTTTACAAGTTTTAATCAAATTTCAAATTAAATGAATATTTTGATTTATTTTTCGAAGAAAATCCTTTATTGCGAAAAATGCTGGCGCAAGCAATAGGATTTTTGGTTTTAAAAGACATTAAAATAAACTCGATAGGTGGGCCCCACGTGTCATAGACACAGTCCATATGGACTAGGCCCACGGGTTTTGGCTCGAGAGGCGTCTTGACACGGCGCCACATCATCGACACGTAGGCGCCAGGGCTGCCACGTGGGCTTCTTGCGCCGAGGCGGCGCGGTTGGCGCCGAGGTGGCCAAGCCACGCGCCGCCCGGCGGTGGCGCTTCGAGGGATCAGGCTTCGCCGTGAGGGTCGCACGACGGCACGGAGAAGGCATCAATCGAAAGAGGCGGCGTCGAGATCACAATGCTCCTTGTGGTGGCGCAAAGCGAAAGGTTCGCCGTGGCGAGGATTTTGGCGGCGGTGAGGTTGATAGATGGCGGCGGCAGCGTTCCGTAGGGGCCCGGCGAGCGGAGGCGCGCCGGGGACGACGTTGAGGTGGTGGTTCGAGGGTACGGCGGCGGCGGCGAGGCGGCGGTGGCGCCAAATCGGGAAGAAGTCGCCAGCGGCGACGCAATAGAACCCAAAATTGATTCGATTGAGAGGAGAGGGTGTGGCGAGAGGAGATGGAGATGGAGGAGGCGCTCCACGCTCCCTTTATAGGGGCTAGGGGCACCGGAGTGGCGTGGATGCGTGGAGGTCGTGGCGCGGCAATGGCGGTGGCGATTAGGCGTCTTGGCGAGTCGGGTGAGAGAGAGGAATCGTGGGGAGTGGAGGCGGTTGAGGGCGCGGTCGTCTTGAGTGGCGAGGAGGTAAGGCGGTTGAGGAGCTCCGTGCGGCAAAAATGGCGGCCGGTCCATTGGGGTCGTGGGGAAGAAGGTGGGAGGGAGGAAGAAGGCTCGGCGGCGGTTGGATTGGAATCGTGTGGCGCAGAGAGAGGGAGGCGTGGATCGTGTGAACCGTCGGATTTAGATCCGACGGTTGGAGAGAGTAGGGAATGAGGAGATGGGGTGCTTGGCGGGCGTGTTGGCAGTGGGCAGCGTCTTGTGATGGAGGGAGTTGGTAGGCGAGCTTTACCCAAAAACAAATGGAGGATTTAAATTGTTTTGCGATTTTAAATAATTAGATTAATTCAAACCGATTTTAGAAAATAGTAATTTAGCTCCAAAAATTCTAGAAAAATTTATAAAAATTCCTAGAATTATTCTGGACTTAATAAAATTATTTCCAACTTAGATTTGGCTTTTAATTTTGCAAATAAATTATTTTGATTTTAAAATATTTAGGAAAAAGCTTTTAAAATTTCGAAAATCCTCAAAATTAATTTAGTTTTTATTTTTCAACTTTAACTCAAATAAAACTTTAAAAACTTTAATAAATTTTATCTTTGACCTTTAAAACTTCAGAAATTAAATAAAGCAATCAAATTCTTTCAAATTTGTAAAATTCAATAAAATGATAACTTTAATAAATATTAAATTAGTAGCAGAACTTTGGGTGTTACATTTTATAACTGCAGCACCTTGAACTCTCAAACATAAAGGTTTTGACAATCACGGGATGAGTACAAGGAGCTAAGATCTTTTAGCCATTAGAGATATTTCTTTTGGTTCTTACCACAACAATGTCTTCAAAGAAAATGCTTCTAATCCATCTAACACAGAAAAAAGCATTCAATGAACTATGCTCTTGCTGTCTCATACACTGCATGACATATTACATTACGCCACAACAAACACCGTATAAACAGCTGCCAAATGTCGTTTATTCAACGGCCGAGCGTGATTAGTCAGGTGAATGAACGAATGTCCCACCGCTCGAATGGTGGTGGGCTGAAAGCCTAAAGCTTCTCTTAGGCTACTGTATCTCTACATAGTCCTCGTATCAATTATGTCCCAGCACAGTCCTTTGGTGAAGCCCAAATTAACCCCTGATGGGTCACTCACATCAATATGAGCTGACCAAGTGAGCAACATGAGCTGACCAAGTGAGCTACGCGCACTCCTCCAAATTAATGAATGTTGTAGTACACAAGCTACGCTAGCCAGTCGACCGATCGACAGCTAGGTGGAAAAAAAAACGTTAGGATGCAGGGCTCACGGGGCACACCGACTCTCCGGGGCCAAACATGAAAGCAAATCATGCTAAACCTACTACTAGTGCACCATTACTATGGGGGTCAACTGCTTGCTCTAGGGGTGGGTCGCTAGGATAGGACAGGAGCAATTTCGTCAACCTTTTCTTTGCCTCATGAGTCTCTCCTGACATTACATTGACATTGGCGCAACTAGGAGCGAGCAGTAGCATTGTATGCTCGATCGTCATATTCGTACCGCCTCCGATTTTGTCGTCTTTCTTGTACCGGCCTGCCAGTGTCGATTTAATTAGTTAACGCGCAAATTAATGAATGTTTTTTTATATGTGGGATTTTTTCCATTTTGATTCATATTAAAGAAGAAAAAGCACTCAACTCTGTGATACATCAACAAGAACAGCACTCGAATCATGGTGAGCTAGGAGTCTAAAACTGTCCTAACTACTGTACCCTGTACAGTCCTCGTTTCAATTGGGTCCTACCACAGTCCTTTAATGAGATCCAATCCTGATCGGTCACTGACATCAACACGAGCTGACTAAGTGAGCTAGGCTCACTCCTCCAAATTAATGAAAGTTGAGTCGACCGATCGACAGCTAGGTGAAGACACACCGACACTCCGGGACCAAACATGGAAGCTTTTGTCGTGCTTTTGTCCTCCAAATTAATTAGTTAACGCGCAAATTAATGAATGTTGCATGCTCGATCGTCCTATTCGTATCGCCTCCGATTTTGTCGTCCTTTTCACAACACTGGGACTCTATAGCTTTTCACGGTCTATAAACTAAAACTCTGACTCTTAATTCTGTACTAATATATTTATAAAATATTATTGGAGTGTAATATTACGATAGTATTTCTTAGAACAAGACTAACGATGCCATTTTAATACCACTAACCCAGACATTTAGATCAAATAATACTTGTTCCGAGAGGGAAGGAGTGAGTTGTCGTTTCCCGAGTCAAGGCCGAAGGAGGAAAGGTGGTCATGGGCGGACCCTTACGGGATTATGGGTGTTTAGCTGAACACATTTTTTTCAAAATATTTTATATATAATAGATATATTAGATATATATTATTAATTATGTTAAAATTATATATTTATATCCGCAAATGAATTTAGCTCGTACTCCATATGTAACATATTAGGCTCATTTTCCTTCCTAATTTAGCCTACCAAACCCTAACCTCAATTCTCTCTCTCATCCTGTGGCTATCTGTGTGGGGGGAGGGGGGACTTCGGCCTTTAAGTGGCAAGCAGCGGAGACAGCTGCTACGTGGCAGTGGCGATCAGTAGACATGGCCTACTGACGTGACGGCAAGCAGGTGGGAGGCGGCGCATGGCGAGCGTATGGCAGCGTATCTGTGTGGACAAACAGAGATGCGACACGAGCAAGTGGGTGGTAGCGTGACAAACAGGGAGAAAGGGAGCGGACGACACCAAGGGAGAACAGAAAAATAGAGAAAACAATAACGGTCAAGCACCAAGCACAAGCCTTGCCCGTACACTGCAACAACAACATAACTCAGTAAAATAAGAAGCCTGGAGCAAAAATAGCTCTATTCCTAGTTTCCATCTACTCAACTGTCATTGATATCTATAATTTGTTATTTAATTCATGCCATTATACTTACCTTATATCGCACAATTTCTCATATGAAATCATTAATTTCTATATTTTTTGTATTTTATTATATAGAGTTAATTCCTTATTTACCATTGGAAGTTGGCGAGCTCCCTAAAATACCATCGAAAAATTGTTCATCCCTTGTATGCCACTCGTTCTCAACTTTAATCCCTTCTTTGCCACTCCGGTCAGTTGACCGTGGATTTGACTGTTGACTTGGACACGAAAAGACGATTTTGCCCTAAGTGCATTATTTAGAGTTGAGATCTTTATGGAATTATTTGACATAGTAATATAGTTTCAAAAATTATGAAATTTTTATGAAAAGTTTCTGACATAGTGTAGATTATTTTGTAATTTTTATAGGGTTTTATTTTGCAACATGTTTTTCTCTAAAATCTTTAAATTTTCGGTTGTAACTTGAAAGATTTTTAGAGAAAAATATGTTACAAATAAAATTTTATAAAAATTACAGAATAATCTACACTATGTAAGGAACTTTCCCTAAAAATTTCATAATTTTTGGAACTATATTACTATGTCAAACAATTCTCTAAAGATCTCAGCATACTTAAGGGCAAAATCATCTTTTCGCGTTCAAGTCAATTGTCAAAACCACGGTCAACTGACTGGAGCAGCAAAGAAGGAATTAAAGTTGAGAACGAGTGGCATACAGGGGGTGAGTTCTTCCAATTTCCAATGGCAAATAAGGAATTAACTCTATTATATATACGTGTATCGTCGTATCAGTATTTTCGGGGAAATAATATCTCACGATATTGACGTATTAGTATTAGTATAATTAAAAAATCTAACATTAAAGCCTGAACATTTGTCCTAAAAATTTTGAATCCGCCACAACGGTTTGACGGACGGGGATTCATGAGGGCTAGCAGCGGCGTGGTCGTCGTATCGTATGGGCCAACACAGGATGCACCGATCCAGCAACTCAACGCCGACCGACCAACGAATCGAGAGGCCGAAGCATCCGTCGGATGGAGATGAGTCTCCGTGAACGAATGGATATTCCTCATGCATGCATGGTCCCACCTCTGACCTCTCGACCGACACTCGTCTCGGGACTCCTGCCCCTCACCTCCCAGGCCGTAAGAAAAAAGGAAGGACAAATTCTGCTTTAAAGTAAACCCGAAATAAATAAAAAAGGAAAAAATGATAAATTCATATGTTTTGTTTCTCTTGGTATACATCGTGTTTTTGTTGAAATTTTCCATAATTCTTTTTGAATTTTTTTATAACCATTTAGATCAATTCTCGAAAAATAGAAGCACATGTACCACCAAATTGTCTTAGAGCGCAGATATGTGGTCGACTACCTACTCCTGGAATGCGCAACGCCACACGTATATGCAGTACAAGTTCGTCGTATATGCAGTACAAGTTCTTCGTAAAGGGCCTATTCGATCTTATATCTTATCACTAGTGAAATGTTCTAAACTTGAAAAATCAATATATATATATATATATATATATATATATATATATATATATATATATATATATAAGGTAATTATCGTTGCATTTAAAAGTTGCATACAAAATTCGCATCCGATCAACAAGCTATATAGAGTCTTATCATAAACATTCATTTGGGGGGTGAGATTACCTACGAGAGTTAAGATTTTTTATGGTTAGTCCTTAAACAAAGGATTTTAACAAAAGACAATCTTTTGCATAGGGGTTGGTCAGGAGATAAAACTTACGTCTTTTGTGGTTTGGATGAGAATATCAATCATCTCTTTTTGTGTTGTCCTTTGTCAAGATTTCTTTGGAATATTGTGGGATGTGCATTTGGCTTACCTTGTCCTTCGAATGATGTCCACCGGTTGATGACTAGTTGGTTGGATAGTTTTGCTAAGAGGTCAAGGAGGTTAGTCATAGTCGGAATCGCTACTATTGTTGGGAGTATTTGGAGAGTACGAAATGCAGCTTGTGTTTCAACATAATTGGCCTTTGGAACCAGTGTCTGTTATGTTTGACATTTGTCGGTGGATTGGTCTTTGGACCAAATTGCAGAAGGAGGCAAATCAGAAGCTGCTGGCCAAGGGCGCTAAAATGCTTGAACAAGTGGCGCTGGAGGTGTTTAGAGCTAGAAGAAGATGGACACCGTGGATCAAGAAGTTGAAAGTTGGAGCTGATCATAGTGGTAGATAGGATTGCTAGTTTCTACCATTAGTTGATCGATGTCAGTTGACCTGCTTTGGATGTAATCGCAATTTCCGAGCTCATTTTGATGTTTTGGTTTAAACCTGCTGGTTACTTCCTCTTTTTTGGACTTTAGTTTGTAAGTGAACTCTTGTAAGTCTGGTTTTTGTTAATAGAAACTGGGGGGTCACCCTTTTTTAGAGAGAACTTCGTTAGGCATTTTGAAGCGTGGAGTGACTAAGGACGTTTCTAATGAAATGGGTGTGCCTCTGAGAGTTGTGCAGCGGATATGGCGCAATGGACAGCAAAGTGGAGGGGTACATGCATTCGTGAGCAAGAAGCCAAAGAATTGTGGCTGCAAGAGAATAGCCTTCGATCCCGAAGCCATTAAAGAAGTGTCGTTGCGTAAGAGAACCATACTCCGAGATCTAGCCGAAGAACTGCATATGTCGAAGACTACATTGTTTAGGCGGTTGAAAGAAGGCAAGTTTAGGTGGCACACGAATGCCACCAAATTTACATTAACCGAAGAGAACAAGAAAGGAAGGGTTCGTTTCTACCTCTCAATGCTAGACAACATCAGCTTGCCGCAAGAACCAACTTTTCATGGAATGTACAACATCTTGTACATAGACGAGAAGTGGTTCTATCGCACGAGGCAGACTCAAAACTACTACCTGGTGCCAGACGAGGAGGATCTAGAAAGAACCACACAGAGCAAGAATTTTTTAGAGAAGGTGATGTTCCTCGCGGCAGTTGCGAGGCCTAGGTTTGACGGTGATGGTAATATGACATTTTCAGGAAAGATAGGCATATTTCCTTTCACTTTCGTAGAGGCGGCGAAAAGAAGTAGCGCGAATAGGCCTATCGGTACCTTAGTAACGAAGGTGCTACCGTCGGTGACCAAGGAAGTAAGCCGTGATTACCTTGTTAACAAGGATTTTCCCGCAATCAAGGAGAAATGGCCACCGGAGGAACATGGTACCCCCATATACATCCAACAGGACAATGCTAGGACGCACATTGTAGTCGATGATGTTGAGTTTTGTCATGCGGCAGCTGCTGATGGTTTTGACATAAGGATGATTTGCCTGCCGCCCAACTCTCCTGATCTCAATGTGTTAGACCTAGGTTTTTTTTGCAGCTCTTCAAGCCATGTTTCAAAAGTCATCTCCGGGTAATGTTGAAGACATCGTCGCCAAGGTTGTCCAAGCTTTTGACGAGTATCTGGTTGATAGGAGCAACCGTATTTTTCTAACTCACTAATTATGCATGAGAGAGATTTTACGTCAAAAAGGAGGGCAACACTACTATATTCCACACTTGAAGAAGCAATCACTAGAGAGGAATGGCGTTCTTCCCTTTAGGTTGCAGTGTGATCCAGAAATTGTAAACCAAGCAATTGGGTATCTTAATTAGAATGTCATGTCTTAGTTTGTCTTTTTTGTAATGTAATGGGATGATCATCTATGGATTTCAGTTTCTGCCCACATATTGTAACTTAGCGAAATTACTCCGTAAACACTCTAGCCCGAACGAATGCACACATTCTTAATTTGAACTTCACCATTCACCGAGACAAAAAGTACTCGAATTCAAATAAGATCACTTAGACAGGTTTTGTAGCAACAACAAAACATTCTTAATTTGAACTTCACCATTCACCGAGGCTGTCCGGAACATAACTATCGCCGGCTAGGGAGTTCGGGACGGCATCCACAGATTCCGGCACTGAATCATCAAGGTTGACGACTTCGGCAATGGTGCTTTTTTTGTGTCTAGCCATCCATTCCATGTCGACACGCCAAGCGTGAAGAGAAGCTTCGTCAGGTAGGATTGCTGTGCAATCGAATTAGTCGGCCAGTAAATCCTCACGATCCCGTGTAGTAAATGCGTGGCGGCGGCAGGCGAGAGCACCGTTGCCGTCTTCGCGCCTTGGTGGTTCAGAGGAGCGCGTAGCGAGCTCCATGTCTTCATCGTCTTCGCCGACCTCCATCGCCTCCACTTCATCGCCGCCGCCATAATTGGCGTAAATGCGTCGGTGCCTTCGAGTCAAGTTGCATCGGCCGTCGCCGTTGTCATTTGTCGAGCCCGGCAACAAGGCCGAGGTGCTAGCCGTCATCGTCGTTCTGGCCGTGCCCGTCCAATCACTCCATGTCGACCTGCATGCACGCTTGCTCCTCCCTAGCGTCACCGCCATCGAGATCGGCGAGCGCGCGCTCCTCCTGGGTGTCCTCCTCGTCGAGACGGATCGCTCGCTCCTCCATGCCGTCCTCGCCGTGGAACTCGATCTCAGCCTTCGCTCTCGTCCGTTCTCTCCGCTGGAATGGAGGGAGTATTCGCTGGGAGACGATGGGTTTCAAATCAGTTTGAGCACAGCCTCACAAAGCAGCACTAAATGCAGCAGCCCCCACGAAGCGTCGCCCACGCGCATGCATACAGAGGGTAGGGGGCATTTCTGAGAGAACTCGTTGAAATAGGCTTAGGCACCCTGTTTTATGGGACTGTTTAGAAAAAATTAGGCGTCCTTTGATCTGGAATGGGGGGAGTATCGTATACCATCGTTAATTGTTACCCTAGGTGAGGGCCGAGCGTTGCTCGGTTGGCCGGAGGAGTTGTCGAACTCCCTGCTTGCCAGGGACCATCCTCGCCTGCACTCTGTGAGCCTGCGCAGGGTACGTCCACGCTTGCCTGTGTGCGCTGTGGGATGATTGGGGTTTGCGTGTACGTCCCCATGTACCGCTGCTTGGTCTAAAAGAAAGCAGTTACTTGTACGAGTTTATCTTTCACGCTGACCTCTGGTAGAACGAAGCTGCCAGAGCACAGGAGTAGCGCGTAGACATCTTGACCGATTTGTCCATGCGCCAAGAAAGGCAAAGAAGAGGTGGGGGCAAATCAAATGTCAAGCTTCCATGTGTGCATGCGTACGTGTCGTGCTGCGTACGTAGGAACACAAGGTCATCGAGCTAGAATGGAATGGAAATGGAAATGGACGGCAACATGTCAATCACGTCACGTCCTTGGACTGGATCAGGTCGATCGCCACCGGAGCACGGGCAGCGAGCGAAGCAGCCTCCAAATGGTGGCCTGCTTCTGCTTGGTTTGTTGCAGTGCAGATTTGGGACGGCAGAAGACGAGGCGAGGAAGCGAAGGAACAAGGGTAGGGTCGGGTCGGGTCCTCCTCCTCGATGGTTACGCCGTGGTGTCGTCCGCGTGACGCCACTCCCCACGCAATGCCAGGGCCCCCTTCCCGGCCTGGGCGGGCCCCACCCAGCGAAACCCACCCCTGATCCCCTGTGAACGCCCCGCCCTGCCGCCCTTTGTCAGGCGTGCTAGTGCCATGCGCATCCGTCCTCGCTAGCTGTTTAGATAACCTCTCGGTGGGTACCGTGGCTCTCCTACGAATACTTCTCACAAACACACATGTTCCGATTATTACGTATAGAGCGCGTCGTATATTTTTATCTGGCAGATATCTACCGTTTCATAAGCAATGTATATGTAGGGACATTAAGAATACACATGCATTGGATGTGGCCTCGATTTACGTGACCTAGAAGATTATCTCACATCACACGTGTTAACCTTATTCTCCTTGTTAACCATATTCGCAGGGAGTCTACCAACCCTGTTTACTTTCGCGACTCACTCAAACTGTACTGTCCGATCACAGTATAGAGATAACAATTGGGTGATCTCACTACAACCGATTCTTTCACAACAAGCTGCTTCAGAACTCCTGATCCTACGGAAACTTTTATCTACCCAACAGCTACAACCGAATACTCAGGATCAGAGGATATCTAGGTCCACTATGACCACCCCAACTACATCCGCATTCTACATAACCTTGTCTTTTCATGGACAAAAATGGCCTGCGATGGACTACACTTGGAATCGATCAATACCTCACAGCATCAGAATCCTCTTATGGCTAGCTTTCAGAGGACGTTTAAACACCAGAGATAACATGACAGTTAAACATTGGACTCACGACCCACATTCGATATCTGCCATGCAATAGAAACGATTGATCACACTATACTGTGTTGCAAGCCTGCAGACAATCTTTGAAGTAAATTAGGTCTCACAAGGGAAGCAAACTCGTCTCAGAACATGCTACATTTCCTAGAAACTACAAGAGTTGGGGATGAAGGCTTTCGTAAAATTTGGTCGATCTGTTTTGCGGCTTGTGCTCATACGTTATGGATTACGAGAAATAACCGAGTTTTTCAACATTCTAATCATAACACGACATTGCTTTACCACCAGATCCATAGTATAATCAACCTTTGAATTCACCGAATGAAACCCAAATATTAAGATGGAGTTCGACAGTGGAGCCAACTTTTATTGTAACTTTTCTCATCTTTTCTGATTTCTTCTTCTTTCTTTCTTTTACTCTTCTTTTCCTTTTGTATTTTATTTTTCCCTCTTCTTTTTTTCCCTCTTGTAACTTTTTTTTTTATTTTCATTGGAAGATAATGGTCATAAGGTAAAGATTCATCTACCTTCTTACATCAAAAAAAAATATTCGCAGGGACAGAGAGGGGGAGATCTGGCCCCCTATGGTTGATGAAGTCCTCTATATATCTATTAGTTTTCTCATTTAGAATAACAAAATATTTATACTTGGTTTCTTGATATTTAGTCATCTGGATAAAAAAAAATTGGTTCTGTACCTGCATATTCGTCTAATGTTACACGTCATCGTCCATTGGACTCATCCGTCTCAAGTCTACAATGTTGAAACATCAAGTCATATTCTTGGATTCACGCATACTAACGTGTGTATCAATACGATGTACTCAAGTTAATTGGATACGCACAACTAATGCCTACATATAAACATACTCGATCTCCTATAATAAATTCTAGAGGAAATCGGTTGAAAAGAAGATATCAAACGCACATGAGTGTTTAATGTTGAAACAAATGCATAGCCAACGCTTGCAGTTTCATCGTATCTCCTAGACGGATGGAATCTTCGCGAAGCAAGACGACAGGATAGACTGCGCGCATTAATCGCTACATAGGACCAAAGGGCTGAAGCAGACCGCCGCAGAGGATCCAGATCTTGAATAGAAAGGCAATGGGAAACAGAAGGCGTTTCCGCGTCGAAACAGATTTGGTCTTGACTTGCATTCCCTTCTCTCTTCTTCTCCTTCCCACTTTTGCCTTTGCCATTCCATCCTTTCCCACTTCTCCATTCCCATCCACCACCTCCACCAGTCCAGTCCACCACCATGGATCCCTTCCACCACCTCAACTCCTCCTTCTCCAACCCCTACCACCCTCTCCTCTCCTCCCCTCCCCACCAGCAACACTTCCCTCCTCTCCCGCCGCCGCCTCCTGCTCCCCCCGCCTCCGACCCGCCGTCTCTCGAGCGGGAGCGCCTGCCGCAGTGGTCGCACGCCGAGACGGCGCTGTTCTTGGCCATCCGCGCCGAGCTCGACCACTCGTTTCTGTCCACCAAGCGCAACAAGGCGCTCTGGGAGGCCGCCTCCGCGCGCCTCCTCGCGCAGGGATTCTCGCGCACGCCCGACCAGTGCAAGTCCAAGTGGAAGAATCTTGTCACGCGGTTTAAGGGCAGCGAGGCGGTGGCGCAGCCGGAGCTGCAGGGGGGCGACCCCGCCGGCGCGGCGGCGAGGGGGACGTTCCCGTTCCACGGCGAGATGAGGAGGATATTTGACGCGAGGGTCGAGAGAACGCGCGCATTGGAGAGGAAGAAGGCCAAGGGAAAGGGCGCGCAGCCGGAGGATGATGATGGCGGCGGAGAGGAGGATGTGGGCGACGAGGAGGAGGAGGAGGAGGCGGAGATGGAGATGGAGATGGGCGAGGAGGAGGACAGGGTGGCGGAGGTGAGCGGTGGGGGGAGGAAGCGGGGAGGAAGACGGCGACGAGGAGGGCAGCCGCAGGCGGCGGGGTTGAGGGCGAGGTGGAGGCGATACTACGGGAGTTCATGCGGCGGCAGATGGAGATGGAGGAGCGGTGGATGGAGGCGGCGGAGGCGCGCGAGGCCGAGCGCCGCGCCCGCGAGGAGGAGTGGCGGACCGCCATGGTCGGGCTCGGCGAGGAGCGGCTCGCGCTCGTGCGCCGTTGGCGCGAGCGCGAGGACGCGTGGCGGGCGCGCGCCGAGGAGCGCGAGGAGCGTCGCCACCAGCTCGTCGCCGCCCTGCTCGCCAAGCTCGGCGGCGACACATCCTGATCCATCCATACACCCACCCACCGGTACGGACCAAAGTCATCCGCTACTTCCTGATCATCACCATCTTGCACTGCAGTACATGTAATGCAAACTCTGTTAATTCTTCTCTCCTCATGGAGATTGTAATTCTTGCTTGGATTCTTGATTGCTCAGGACGATCCATCGCCGCGAAGCGCGCGCCGGGCGGCCGATTGAGCTATATTAAATAATTTCAGCTCTAGTGATCCGATCAGTCCATCACGATCTTGCCTGCCTCTGTTAGGGTTTCTTTCTTTAGATAGTGAGACCTGGTCAGGAAAGGAGGTGTGTTCAGGTGGACTGGTGAAAAGGGTTTGCAGCTCATGCGACATCTTTCTTTAGCTTGCCTAGCCCATCTGCATCGGCAAGCTCTCTGGTCTTACCAGCTTCAGGAGCTGGCCGGGCAGGAAGGCAGCTTTTCCAAATGCATGCATGCCTTTGCATGCATGACCAATCGATGTGCCCTCTTCTTCTTCTTCTTCTTCAAGATGATCGGTAGAATCTCACAACGTGGTGCTCATATTTTGCTTTTCAGAGTAGACGATATCTCTGCGGCGAGTGTGTGTGTGTGTGGCTTTTGCGCAGCATGGTCTAGCTAGATCTTTCTTTCTTTTCAGTTGCATTGTAAAGATGCACCGCGAGAGATTAATTTGCATCTGAAAAGAGGGGCACGATGGGGGTGCATGCAGTACTGCAGCTGCTTTGGTTTGCTTTGCTTTGCTTATCCAGGGGTATTGATGCCCTGCCTGCCTGATCAGGCTGAATGATGCGTCATGCGTAATGCAAGAGCTTGCTTGCTTGATCAGGATTAATTTTACAAGATGGGCTTCCTAATGATATATGTGCATGCGTGTCGTAGCATGATGCATCATGGCATGCAGAGAAGGGGCGTGGTATGAAACCATGGACCTACATGTGTACGTAGTGTGTACTTAGAAAAGTAGAGTAGGAATGCAAGCGTATACATACATTCATTTCTGTCAGAAAATCGCTTGCCCTATTTATTCTGTACTTGCATGTATGTTTTCTAATCCTCTTCATGTTACTGGCATATGTATGCAGATACACTCACCATTTATATTAATAAAGACTTATGGGAGATTTTGATTTTTGGTACGCTCTTCATCAAGAGGAAACTGTACAGATTATATTTTAAAATAAATACTGTTAATGACAGCAATGGTTCGGTGGAATCAAACCCCACAATTGATTTTGAACCCCTGTGATGATTTTCTTTTGTAAACTGTAGAAGCGATTCCTACTTAATTTCTAGTGCAAAATTATTAGCATTGCGATGGAAAGTTTTCATCGTCCAAAGCATTTGCACTCGATCGTAAAAATGTTCCAAAGGCATATACAACTACTCTCTGAAATCTTTGTGTGAAAGCCACATGATATCAATTACACGTGAGACTTTCAAGTTCAGTGCCTCCAATCTGTTAACTTTAGTGCATGTGGTAGCTAGTAGCTTCTAACATACTCAATAGGGAGTGGTGAATATTTGTTGGGGGGAAAGAGGGTCGTTGCTGATCATGCATGTCACTAAACTCACCAAGATGTAAACATGCACGAGATGTGGAGAAACAACAACATTTAGTAGTTCTTAAAAAAATAGTGATTTGCACTTGTTCCTTTGATTTTGTCGAAGGGTAAAATCGAAGGTAATCGATCACATTTTAGCCTCTTAATTTTAATTCTTGGCATGCATGTACATATATAGGTTTTCAATCTGAGTATGAATTTTGTTCCCATCCAGCAATGCTGTATTAATTTGTGAACTTGGCTTCAAAGGAATATGAACAGTGACATCAGCATATCATCAATCCATGATCTACTCATATATATAAGCAAATTGCCAAGTTGGTACGTTCACTTTTGATGCGTGTGATCTTGAGTGTTCACAAGGGCAACAAGCAATCAGAGAGGGAGCTAGCTCCTAGCTAGGGCTAGATATTCTCCTTGAAAATACTTCTCTGGCTTTAGCCCCGATATCCATATGAGACACAATAAATGGGCTTTGAGCAAAAGTATTGGTGACTCGTCAATTATACTGATTTTATTTTGTTTCGTCAATCTACCTCGATATTATTTACTACCTGAACTGTAATCTGTTCTGTTACCATTATATACATCTAATTTTGTTTACATTATATACTAAGTGGCTTTAGATATTGCTGTCTCATTTTTTTTTTAAAACAAGGATAATTTTTGTCTTCCATGGCTTCATTTAATTTGGTTTCATACTTTGTACATTTATCTCTGTTATCACTTTTGGTACATACGACGGCTTCATTACGTTAATCTGATTTCATACTTCCGAGTTCTTTGTTGCTGTTCTTGTTGTAGTAGTAGTAAATGGAGACTACTAGCTAGCTTTCATACCAGGTAGTAGTTAGAAAAAAAAAACTTGAAAGATTAACCTTGGTACGAGGAGTAGCTAGGAATCAATGAATAGAATAACCAATCTAGGTAGTATTGCATGGAAAGAAACTGAGTGTACAGGATCTATCGATCTGGTGAGCAAGTTAGTTAATCAATAGTTTATGTGCATGCATGATCCATCAGGTGAATGTGCCCCAAGTGTGAAGTCAAGGATCGCACGCATGTTTAGCCAAAATCTAGAGAGGGAAACCACTTGACACGCAATCAATATAGGACCATACCAATTACGCCACCACTGCCCTGGCCTGTTCCCAATGCTACTACTGCCTACTGCATTTTTGACGTCATCATGTTTAACCGAATTGCTTTTGCAACGCAACTTGGTTGCAAAATCATTCGACTCGATCGCCTTCAAATAATGCATCGACAAGATTGACAATGTCACGAGAGTTGTTCAATTATTGTGGTCTTGAAAGAAAGACGCCGACATATACTGTTGGTGAAAACGCTACATCAACATACTGTACGCTAGCTAGATACACACAGGCACGAATTGGATGTTCATATATATATACACACTCTCAAGGATCGATATAACTAGCCGTAATGCTGAAGCGCTTCCATCTCTAATACGTCTTCATTAATGGGTCTGCATGCTTCAATAATAATTATAAGATGCTCCAAAGTGAGTTCCATAAAAAATTTCATCAAATTCCACTTTTTATAGTAAAAATTGTGTATATACTTCTTTTATATATGAAAAAAATAAAGGCCTCCAATTAATTTTTTTTCAATCAAATCGCATTGGAGTATTTTATAATTGGTATCTAAGTATACTAAAAGTGATAAAGAAGTATAATATGTTTATTTAAATAGGAGTACAAACTTACATGAGTACAAAACGGACGTCCTAATATATATATAACTTCTCTATCTCTCTGCTTACTCTACATGATCTGTTAGTAGTCAAATGAGATGCAACCTCCTGACTTCGATGCAACAATTCATCAGTACAATTTGGCACCGATATCTGATCTTCGATCTCCATCAATCTGTGTCATTAGCTCTTGAGGATTCAGGTGAAACGGACAATTAGGGTTTGTTTGGTTTGTGCCTTGGATTTTATGTTTGGGAAAAAGTGGTGCCTAGAGATAGCCTAAAAAGTAGATGATTTTTGCCTGGCTAGACAAACCTGAAGATAAATTGTTTGGTTGGAAGCTTATGCCTGGAATTAGTGAATAAAAAAATAGACCGTTGGATCGAGCTATCAACGGTGCAGATGGAGCAGCCTCCCCTGGCTCCGAGGCGCTGGATTCTACGCTGGGCTCGATGAAATGCTGCACGCAAGCAAACATCGGTGGCAATCTCGGGATGCGGTCGAGCCAAAGCACGTAGCATCAGGCTCTAAAGCAAACAGGCTCTTAATTCAGGGTTTGTCTATTTGAGTCACATCTTTTCGAATATTTAGATTAGGCACACGAAACTGATATAACTGATATACGTAGATTTGTCTAGGAATGTACTTTCATAACATTATAATTTTATTATGTCTTATAAATATATTACAATTCAATTTAAATGACCAGTCAAATTTGTATTTTGGGGATCGTCCACGTCATTCGAAATGACCGGAGGGAGGGAGTACATGAGGCTGCTAGAAATAGAATGAAACTAGAAGCTATACTAGCAGAACGATCGATCGACCTGAGCACACAGGCTTTGATCCACCGTGTGAACAAAACTGAAACGACGATATGCGCTGTCGCCCTGCATTCGCAGACGTGCAGTTTCATCAATTCATGCGGTCAACTGCTTCAGCTTCACACACAGGAACATTAGTGCGCGTACGTGTGAAATCTTGCTGTTGCTTTGGATGAGAAGAAGTCGTACGAACACGCTTGCCTTTTTCTTTTTTCAAGTCAAAACACACGCTTGGCTTGGCTGGAAGCACCAAGAAACTTGCGAGACAAGTCGGGAGTAGCAAAAACGAAATTTGGGACAATTCTCTTGCTTGGGCCTGCTGACTGGGCTATATAGAGATATGCATCTATGCTACTAGTAGTTTCTAGAAGGATTGCTTGGGCTTTCTGGATCTTTTGGGCCGACTGACTGGGCTGGGCTATACTGAGAAGGAAGGCTATCCGCTATCCGGGCCAACTCGTCCATCTTTCCGGGCTCAAGAAACTTGGGCCTCCAAAAATGCAAGTAATATGGCCCTATCGAGTCTTGAGCTCTCCTTTTCTACGCTCGCAGCCTCCCACCACGCACGCACAAACTTCATCTCTTGACTTCTCTCCCACTTCAGCATTCTCCATGCACCATTAGTTGAGAACTTGAGATCAGGGAGTGCCGCGCTCAAATTTCCTGTTGTAAGGCCCAATTATCCGGTCGATCCAAAGTATGCAATTCAAATCTCGAATTCTTTTGCCCAAGTTTTCGAAATTCTCGTTGGACACCGTACACTCCCGACAGGGTGTACGTGCACGCACCCCCGGCTTATCGAGCATGTGCACGTGAGACCACAAGTACTGGTACACGTGGAGGAGTTTGGTACACGATGTCTTCGTGGAGGAGTACCACGTGCCGGTGATGCTCGGTTTGGCATGACAGAGGTCCCGATCCTTCAAGGCGGCGATTGCCGTAAGCGTCCATATGTAAATTCACGTTTTGTTTCTGTCGTAGCATTTGCCTTACGTACCTACGAAACAATCGTTTTGCCTTTCACAGGTGCACTAGGAAGGGAGTACCTGCTACGACTTCCTAGGCTGACAAGATGCTCCCTTCGGTTCAGAGCTGGCTCTATGTCTTGGAGGACGTAGTCCAGGAGGATGCTCCCTACGATCCTGGGACGTACGAGGAGTACATCGAGTTGTACTCTAGTCAGACGAGGGTTCATTGTGTCAGGGTCGTGGACGACCCACCACGACACGAAGCCTCGACAACCTACACGTACCCCACCCAGCCGGACTCCGTATTCCATCGCGTGGTACGTATTGAATGGTCCATACTTCTTATTTGCTTTGCATGCACGATTTGGCAACCTTTGTGCGTCATATGACGCTTGGGGAGCGCTTCAGCATGACAGCGCAGGGGATATGAGAGGTCATGGACCAGTTTGTCGAGAAGACGACGCGAGGCATCCAGTTTGCGTCTTGCCGTAGGCCGAGGGAGATGGTGGACTCACCTGTGTGTGAACCGGGGGGTGAGCCACGGTGCATCATGCCCCATGACTCCTCACCCGGACGTGGCGGGTGGGTCCTCATGGCACTGTGCTGGGAGTACCCGGCATAGTTCGCAGGTCAACATGAAACACGCACAGCTGGTTGTTTATTTCGAACTCCACTAATTACTAACAACAATTTTCTCTGATAGGTGCTAAGTTCCACCCGTACATGGGGCAGGGGTACGCGGAGCCATCCGCTGCCTTCGTGCGATGAGGTATGTCTATCTTGTTTGCATACATAACATACTATTTCATCATTTTCGCCATGTTTACATGCATAACGTATTGTTTCACAGTTTGTACACCCATTTGGGGTGAAGAGGTAGTGTCGCACGAGGTGTCACACTCCAGAGACTTCGGGTTCGAGTAGGCGTGGACACTACGGCGCCAGGGCGATGGGCCTTCGCACAGCAAGAACAGCCAGGTCTCCATTGGGACTTCACATCTGCACGGTGCGCCCGGACCGTGCCAGCCGACGCAGGACCTCCTCGCGACATCTTCTTAGGCTATTCTCGTCAGTGAGGTACCTCGGCTGCCTGAGCCTTTAACGAACTCGTACCAGCATCCACAGCCGCCCTAGAATAGGCCAGGGGCCACACGTGGGGTACGCCCCAAGTGGGCCCGTGAGTAGATATTTGTTCCTGTAAATATTAGTCATGCCTTGTAAATATTATTTTCTGTACAACTTACATTATGCTAGTCTCATGTTTCGATACTATTTGTTCTTATGTGTACAGGTAACCATGTGAGGGAGTCAGCATCGCGACAGCCCCACACCACCCTGCTTCTAGGCTTTACACCCCACTTTTGCAGGGCGAGATGACCGCACACTACGACGCTACCGTTTCAAACCGAAAAGGCTGCACTCTGACACGCCACCTTTTCAAACCTTAAAGACAGCACACAGTCACGCCACACGCTGCCACTTTTGCAGACCGAGATGACAACACACTGCGACGCTACCTTTTCAGACTGAAAAGACCACGCTCTGCCACACCACCTTTTTAGACTGAAAAGAACGCAGGACAACATGCAACACACTGCCACTTTTGCAGACCGAGGTGATAACACACTGCAACGCTACCTTTTCAGATCGAAAAGACCACATTCCGCCATGCCACCTTTTTAGACCAAAAAGACCCCTTATAAAAGGAGGGAGAAGAAAACTGGATGAGAAGAGAGCTAGAAGAGAACACTACACCACCACACCCAACACTTCACCAAAGCTTGGTTCACAAAGTAGAGAGGAAGGAAATGTCGGACTTGTCGGCGAACTACCACGCAAAGATGCTGCGGAAGCGCAAGTGGCTTACCGAGAGGGCTAAACTCTACACGAATTGTTCTATGAAGGATGTGCCGGTGCCACCAGAGTTTCCACGCCCGCAATGTGTGTGCGAAGAAATGACTAAGATCATCCAGTCCACATACCCGACGACCGTTGCTAGGGCATACTACACGTGCAGGAACGTCCTCGTAAGCGAATCTTACACACACATAGATTTTTCACATCTTACGTTCCAATCAACATATCTCTAACTACATCTCTGCATAATGGCCACCAGAGATGCGATGCAACTTCTTCCAATGGATCGATAGCCCAGACATGTGCGATATGGCGTTCATCAAGCAAAATTATTTGTTGAACTGTGCAATGCAAGTCGAGACTTTCAAGCGCTGGAAACCTTACGTACCTGACCCTATTGAAATGGCACCGGAGGAGCCTAGGAAACTAGGGTGCTGGTGGAGGACCCCCGAACAGGAAGCTGAGTACAACCGGGCCGAGCGCGCGGTGGACAAGGGGAAGGCTCCTGCTGGTGAGACCGGCGGCCGTCCTAGTGCTCCCCGTCACCCGGGCGCACTCCGGATTGAAGAGGTAAGTTATGTTCAATTTGCATCCTGATTATTAATCTGGCCCTGCGTTGTGCTATCCTAACACCGTTCAATCGTCCAGCCCATCTCGTAGAACATGGCTGACTTCGAGACTGGCCACTGCCGCGGGCAGTCCAGAGACAAGGGGAAGGGACTGATGGGCCACTAGAACTAATCGATTTCATCCCGATCAACCAACTTTCTGATTCCAAAAAGACGTACATGTATCGTAGGTGTATTTCAGTTTATTGATTCGTGCATGTTGGTGTTTCTAATATACGTAACCAAACCCAGCACGCAATGTAATTCACAATTAAATTATGAAGTCTTTCAAACTTACATCTCTTTTTCTAAATATTTTGACTATTAAATATTACGTAATCTTTTTCCCAAGGAACCAGTTCCACAAACAATACAATCGGGACAACAGCGCCGCCGAACTCGCGTTCCAAATTGCGTCGCCGATCTCTCATTCTCTACTTCACCATTTCGTTATCTTCTCCAATTTCAGATTCGGAACTACGCGGACACTTCAAGGCATTATCAAGAAACTTCGTGAAATACACTAAATCTTTAGGCTGAATTGTCTACACATAAATAAAAATATATAGGGTCATTTCGCTATTTTAAATGGCGACAGGTTCCTGTCGCCATTTGAAATGGAGAAATGATCATGTTGTCCTTTCAATTGGCGACAAAACCCTCTCGGCACTGTTCCAATTGGCGATAGGGTCATTTTGCCATTTCAAATGGCGACATGGGCCTATTTTTGTAATTATCTTTTAAATTAACATTATTTTAAAAAAAATCAGGTAAAGACTATAGTGGGGACAACTACGATGAAGGCCGGAGACCTAATTCCACTTCAACCAGTACGATCAATCATTCCAAAAATCCTAGCCTTAAGGTTCTCAAGTGCGAATTAAAGGTAGTCCTAAATATTTCTCTACTGCAACACCCTAGTTAGGGTCATTACTCGAGAAAACGTGACTTTATCGGGTAATAATTCTTAAGCCAGTATCATTACCAGAGTAGTGATAACACTAGGTGTTGGGACCCCGGATATCCGAATACGAGCCCTCTGTGTATTATGAATTAGTCCCATGATCAGTAGCTAGCTCACACAGTGACATCATTGATGAAATCATATACATACAATAAAATATCTAAGAAGCAGACAGATTAATATTACTTTGTAGCAACAGACCTTATGGTCAAGGTTTACAGAGTTTGTCACGCAGAGCTTAAGACAAAAGGGTAAACTTACAGCAGAATAAAGCAGCTAGTGGTAGCCATCTGATATGCCCAAAGGCAATCGAGTGGAGAACGCGGCATAGTCCGTATAGTCTTCGAAGTACTCATCGTAGAACGTGGTGTTCCCTGGTTCTTCCTTGGTGATTGATCAACAATGGTGCAAAGCCGTGAGTACATAAAGTACTCAACAAGTCGTAGGAAAATGTATGCAAATAGTATTCATGCAAGGCTTGAATAAGGATAGCTTTATGGCTGTTTTGTATAAGGCAGTATTGACAGTAAATACGGTAAATAGATTGCAAAGCATAGTTTGAAAGGTTAAATACATAAGTAAACAAGTACTTTGAAACAACTAGTGAACGACCCGACTCGTTCACTACCCAACCATCAACCAGAACTAACAACTCAACTCCCAACCAAACCATTCCAATATTTTTGAGCAAATCTACTCCTCGTGTGAAATCACAAGGCATTGTCCATAACCGAAGACACAACTATTCGAATAGTTTTTAACACTCTGCAGAGGTTGTACAGCTTGACCCACAAGAGATAATCAGCTTATAATGTCAGCCAAGACACGCTTCCGAAAGCCCCCTTGTTTATCACAAGACTTTTATAAAGCTCTGTTTTAACCCAGTTCTGCTCGCTAAGGTTTCACCACAATGGCCCCCTTTTGCGCCAAATCGTCAACCCAAACAGAACCGAATCAAGACATTGCTAATTAGTTGGTCAGATCCACCCTATCCTGGATATGTGGTTGTACGGTATGGCCCAAATCAATAGTGCACAAAGTTAAGTCCTTAGTGACTACTTAGGCGAGGTAACCACATCCCAAATTCATCCCCTGTACTGCACCATTTTTTGTTTTAACCAAGCCCAATGGCACTCTTGCCATGGCACAACAAATTTTAATAACAGTGGTCACGTCACAATTCCATATCTCATTAAGTCAATTTATTAATTTTGAACATGTGATTATGAATCTCATAGCAACTAAGCATGGCTAAGCATAATACAATAACCATGTTGGTACTAAAATATGCCCAAATAAAATGAACCAAACCTATAGTGTCTAAGGGTACATGTCATTTACAATCATTCAAGGAGGCATACTGTCGAATAGGTATTTAACTATTCCCAAAAACGAGTGATATAAACATAGAAATGCATATTGATATAAAACAATATAATTTTATAAAAATGGTATGTCACGGTCAAAGGTCTATGACTTGTCTTCATTGAATGTTTGAGTTGCTTGGGCAGACGGGTCCAGGAATTCTTCGGAAACGCTAGAATCTATACGCGCGAAAAGAGCCAAATAAATACAATAATACCAAATAAAATCCAAAAATTATCAAATTAGAACCAAAAGAAAGGTACTAAATTTAGAATAATTTAGAAACAAGAATCGACGGAATCGAAGTTCGTATGAGGGAGAACGAACGTTTGGAAGTTTGACATCACAAGAAATGATAGAAATTTAGAAAATAGAATATTCCTGGAATCTCACTGTTCTGATATTCTTTTCACAGAGCAAAGGAATTGAGAGAGTGACACAAGGGCCCCACTGGTAAGAGAGAGCAAGAGAGAAAGAAAAGAAGAGGAGTATGATAGTTGGGGCCCACTGTCACTAAGTAATCAACAAACAATAGAGGGAGCACAACACAGCCAAATAGAGGAACAAAGGGGCGGCTCGGCTCGGGCATGGCGGTGGCGCCAGTGAGGGGTAGGGCGGTGGCCTGTGGGGAGGGGCAAAATGGAACCCCAGCAAGGTCCTCTACCCAAAAGTGGTGGCGGCGGTGTCGGGGACGGGGCGAGGCGGCGACGGCGGCGCATGGGGGCGGTGGCACTTTGGCGGCATTACGATGAGGAGAACACGAGCATGAAATAGAACATGAAGTGGCGATGCAGGTGGTGGGGTCGAAGGCGGCGGGGAGAGGTCGACGACGCCTGGAATGACGGTGGAAAGAACTTCGGCCGGCGGTGAAAAACTCCAAAATCTGGCGAGTTCGGCGACACTCTCAGGATGGGGGCTTGGGGCTTTGAGAGAGGATACCGAGGCGCACCTCGTGACATTGGTGGCTTAGCAAAATGTTGGCTGGAGAGGTAGAATGAGGGAGGAGGCGCACGACCGGCTTTGGAGAAGAAAGATGAGCGGGCAGCGCGGGAGCTCCGGTGGGAGGAGGAGAAAGGGGAGAAGAGGAGTGGGAGAAGGGGGTAGCAAAAGGCTACATGACCTTTTATAGAGAGAGAGGGGCAGCTTGGCATGGGGTAATATGGGCGGCGCAGGCATGGGCGATCAGGCGTGGCGAGAATCCAGGCGTGTGTGGCCACGGATAAGCAGGCAGTCTTGAGGCGGTGTGAGCTCACCGGGTCGGGAGGCGACGCGCAAGGAGCATGCGGGTTGTCGGGCAAGCCAGCCAGAGGAAGAAGAAAGAGAAAAGAGAAAAAGAAAGAAAAAGGAAAAGGAGAAAAGAGAAAATCCGGGAAAAAAACAAAAACAAATTCAGAAAATTTAAGAAAATTCTATAAAAATCCTTGAAACCTGAAGAATTTGAATAAAACAATTTTAAATTTAATTGAAGTTTATTTTAATCATTTTAATTGTTTTTTATTTTTGAAATTCAATTTATGCTTTAAATTAATTTAATAAAATTCAAATGGTTTCTTTTATTTTTAAAGTTTCAAAAACTCTGAAAATCGGGATGTTACACTAGGTGTCACACATATGCAACTCAGGTTGCCTTTGGAATGTGTTAGTGGACGGAACAGATCATAATTTGTCATAAATTTTATTTGCATATATTTGCACTACAATTAAATTCTATTTTCCAGCTTGTTTAGTTGGGTCTCCATAGATAGGTTATATGCCTCTTTCAGTTTTGTATCTCTGCAACATTATTGCTCCTGCTACTTTTTAGGGAGATACACCGAGGGTGAATCCAGATACAAAGCCTGTGCAGGCAAGGCTAATTTTCGATAACTTTTATTTTGTGGCAAACTTCTTTCTAAGTGCCTACACAGTAGTGGTAGCGGTTTTTACTGGACGGAGAGATTGTATGATTGCAGTTTCTACACATAATGCCAAGTGATGGATTACACTATTGTGCTATTGTTTCTACTACGCTCCGGAGAAGACAATATCTGTCTTCGCCATGATCAGTTGGCGCTCTTCATTGTGACTTACGTGCAGTTGCATCATGCTTTGGAACAGGAAAGGTGTAAGCAAATAGCAAAATGCACACTGTGGTTCTCTACCGGCTTATGAGGCTACAAAATTCTTACAGAGCTTGTATGGATTTGTCATTTGGGACTACAACTACCAGCGAATGATTGCTTATAGGAGAGTTGCGTACTAAGCGATTACCCTTGTTGTTTTGGCTGTTTAGCATGTAGCTATGTTCTTATGTCAATTCTTTCTCTAGGTTTTTCGTGGAAATGGAGTCTTTACCCATAGGAGCATATGCACCCATGCCATCTAGGAGGGGTGGTCACATGAACCTGAGAAGCAACACAAGCAAGCAAGAAGCAACCAAACAAGGAACTCATCCAAAGTAGAGGTGCACGAGAGGATTAGGGACTATGTTATTTTATTAGCACTAGATCCTTATATCGGGCAAGGATCTAAGGGTCCTAAAAGGTTTGAGAAGGTTGTGAGAGAGCGACAATCCCTTGTGCTCTTTTGAAGTCATGCTTAAGGAATTTGGGGTCGGCTTCGTCAAATCTTTCTCTCTCTGGTCATGGTTGCTTCGTCGCCATTATTTGACTCTATGAGATTCATCTACTTTGTTCTCAATACCGTGTATGTTCATGCCATATTTTTCAAACTCTGATCCGATCCGGAGGGCCACAACGCATAAGGAGAGGTATCAGAGTTTAACAGTCTACCACTTTGTTGCTTTTGTCACCGAGTGAGAAAACAATCTTGTGTTGTTTATTAATGTTTCACTGTCTTTTGGTGGTATTGTTAGCCGTATATGTTAGCACTTGGTGGAAAACAAAGTCTTTACCCCTAGGGGCATATGCACCCATGCCATCCACCGTTGGTTGTGCATCGAGCTTTGCGCGTCTATTTGGAGGCATGGGATAATACGATAGAAAATACATTACAAAATGGGAATTGATATAGGCCTTACGTCCAGATGCACTGGACGGTCTATACCTACCTATCCACCATCTGCATTTACTTTCCCTACCTACCATCCACTATGTGTCTTCCCTTCTATCCTTTTCCTCACCTGCTGAGAGAAGCCAGAGGCTTCTTTCCTTTTCTTCTTCAATGCTTCTCTTCATCTCTCCATTGCTGCTTCTACTGAAACATGGCTCCTAGGAGCTCCCTCCCTCTGGTCCTCTTCTCTCTCCCCTACCTTCTCCATCCCTCCAGCCGAAATAAACTAGGCTCCTTTATTTCTTTTTCTCTGGAGGTGGTTTAGTTGGAGTTCTTGCCCATGGCATTGCCCCGGCCGCTCCCTGCTTGCGCCCATGCCGGCGCACCACCACCGCCTCCTGGCTCAGCCCGCACGGCCTTTGCTCGCTCGGGCTTGCCTATGGCTCGGTCCCCCTCTCCCATTTTATTGATTTTCAGATTTTGATGAAATATTGCATCCGTAGAAAAAAATGTTGCATCTATAGAAAAAAAAGTGTTGCATACGGTTCACGACGATGTTGCAATTTTTTCCAACGCGTTTTTTTTCAGATGCTTTGTTTTGATTTGTGATGTTGTAACCATTGTCTAGAGATGTTGCAACCGTTGTCCAAGAATGTTGTAACCATTGTTCGGGGATGTTGCAACCATGTCTAGAAATGTTGCATGCAGCAATGGCGTACGGAGCTAGCGCTCGGACCGTACGTCCGAGCGCTAGTCGTGCCCTTACAAAATACACCCCCTATCTCTCCCTTCTCTCTTGGCTCTGACTCCAGGAAGCCATGTGGCCGGCCGTACTCTAAGCTCGCTGCCTCCCGCGGCACCAGTGAGTCATGACGCTGCGCCGCAAGCCCCCGCCAGCTTTGCCCTGCCACGAGCCCACGCACACATTAGCTCCACCTCCTCCATGTGCTGCAAGCCCCGCACGTCGAACCGCCGGAAATCACACCACCGCTACTGGAAACCTCGACCTTGCCAACGGAAATCTTGATGAAAACATTGAAACCTCATCGGAAACCTCCGCTAGCGGAGGGCTACGCTACGGCGGCGCGGCTCGCCGAAGGTGGAGCCGAGAGAAAGAGGGGATAGAGGGAAGAGAGAGAGGGGGTATTTTCAGAAAATAGATAATACATAAAGAAATACAAGGGTGTGAGCCACACATCTCAAAGCATGGTGGAGGGTGGATGTGGTGGGTGCATGTGCCCATAGGGGCAAAATTACTTTACCGTCGCTACTCCTGCTTACTAGTTGCCTGTTCTCCCAAAGGCCTTTTGTTCTTTGCAGTACGCTATGACTTGGAGAGGTGTGCTATATATAGACATGTTCAAACGTCGGGCCAGGCTTGAAAAGCTCGGCATTGAACGGGCAGGCTCGAGTCCGTCTAGGCCCGAAAATTCATTTTTCGAATTAAACAATATTACTTTAATTATTTTTTGGAATAAAAGGTAATATTAAATTTATTTCTAGAATAAAAGAAATAGTTTTTACAATTTTTATTAAATTCAACGAGATTTTGGGCTTTCAGGCTAGAAATTAAGTCCCGAGCCCAGACCAGGCCATCCATGAACAACTTTAGCTGTATGAATTCCTATATGAATCATAACAGGATTATGATTCTTACTTTACTTTGAAGGAGAATTATGAGACTATATAAACCCATGAGAAGTGGTCATAGGAACCTGAGAAGCAACCCAAGCAAAGAACTTATCCAAAGTAGAGGTGCACGAGATGATTAGAGACTAAGTTATTCTTTAGCACTAGATCCTTGTATAGCAAGGATCCAATGGTCGTAAAAGATTTGAGAGAGTTGTGAGAAAGCAGCAATCCCTTGTTTGAAGTTGTGCTTAAGGAATTTGTGGTCAACTTCGTCAAATCTTTCCCTCTCGACGTGGTTGCTTCGTCACCGTTATGTTGGTTCTCTCTACGAAATTCATCTACTTTGTTTTTTATACTATTCACGCTCGTACCATATTTTACAAACTCTTATCAAATCTTTTCGTCACCGAGTGAGAAAGCAATCTTGTGTTGTTTATTGATGTTTCATTGTCTTCTGGTGGTATCATTAGCTGTATATGTTAGCACTTGTTAACCACATCTGTTCTATTTTAATTTCATTTCCTTCTCCTGCCGTCCCTATGGCCCACTTGTTAACGCACTGTGTCCTGTAATCTATCAATGCTTTCAGTAGTTGGCGTTCCCATGTATACTTGCCCTTTAGCCTTGACTTGTACCAGCTATTAAGTTAGCTTGATCAGGTTCAGATCGATGTGGATGGGTCCCTCCTCGCAGTGCAATTGTGCAATGCTCGTTGCCACCCAAAGTAAATCAGAGGAGACAAAACTCGTTATCCAAAAGGGAAGGTGAGCTCAGAAGCCTGCCAGCCAAGGAGAGCTACCTAAAGGGCATGCCTATTATCTAAAACCTCTCAAAATATCATCGTGTCCATCCATGGAGGCAGCTACTCTGACCAGGTGAAAAGCATCTAGGCCCCTAAAAATTGTTTTGGTAATTAATGACAATATGTGAACATGGGATTAACAAGTTTATTGAGTATTTACAAGGTTAAGTCCCATTGGTGTACTTGTTAACGCAAAGATGCATGCCTAAGGAGAAAATGAAGATCCACAAGGCTTAAAGACAAGGTACTAGCAGTCTAGGTTCTTTTTCTATTTTACCGGTCTTGGGAGTTTGGTTGGAAGACCGGATTATAGGATAAATGCCGTACTATTAAGAGGATCATGGCTAGTAGCTTGATAGCATGTTACGATGCAATATGGATCAACTTAGGATCATGCATGCATGTGTATTTTAACTTGAAATTGATTTGAAAAATTCTAAGTCTTACATTCAAAATCGGTAGTACTGCAGATTCATCTTCTTGATTAAATGCTAGCTCTGTCTTGATATGACCGGTCTCTACTCGGCGGTAGTACCGCATTTTGAAGGAACAACCAATTAAGTGTTGAAGCGGAGCAATAGGGTCCTTGAGCGGTCGTATGCACTCTGATCATTCCGTATTTTAGTTGGCGGTTCAATAAAACCGAAGCGTTATAAATTGCCTCAGACTTTCTCATGGAAATCGGTCGCACCGCCCGTGACTAATGGTCGTACCGTTTTGCGATCGTTCCGATTTTTATGAGGCGGTTCAATAAAAACAGAACCAGTGTAAAATCGCTCGAAACTTATCTCGGAATTGGACGTTCCGTTTTTGGGAGCAGTCGCATCGCCTCGCGGTCATTCCAATTTTATATGGCGATACAGAAATTCCAGAACCTTTGTAAATCCTCAGGAAATCACGAAACCCTACAAACGGTCGTACCGCTCGTAGAAAGCAGTGCGGCCAAATCAGACGTCCATACGTTTACTGCGGTCGTTCGATTGAAATTTCAACGACTACTTTTTCCTTTTTAGTATCTGGTCTAGCCGTTGGTGTGCTTTCGATCGGTGTTCGGTCGTCTGAAGCCACTTACTGCTGATCGTCACCGATTTACGCTGACTTTTTGGTTTCGTTTCCCAACGGTCATAATTGCTTGTGGGGGTTATAAATACCCCCCCATCTGCTCAAGTCAAGGTAGCTAGTGCACATTTGACATTCATAGAGCCTTTGAGAGCCTTTGCATTCACTCAACACTCAAATTACTCTTGTGCATTCATTGTGAGGTTGTTGAGATACATTCAAGTGCATTCATACTCTTAGTTGATCCATTTGCACTTGAAGTGTGATCAAGCAAAGACGTTGGTCTATTACTCTTGGAGTGTTGCCGCACTCCTAGGCGGTTAGTGGTGAAGCGGTGATCTCTTCAAAGGAGATTGTGAAGAGGCCGGTGCAAGCTTGTGAGTGGTTCGGTGTTCACCATCTCGGAGCGGAGAAAGAACAACCATAGCGATTTGAGGAAGGCTTAATTCGTGGAGCGGCTTGAGGCGTCAAGTTTCCTCAACGTGGACTAGTGAAGACCGGCAAGTCTTGATACCACAGGAAAAACATCATGGTGTCCTTGTGGTTATTTCTTGTCTTTACTTTCCGCATTTATATTTCTAGCATATTATTGTGATTGTCTGTTTAGCTAGAGGTAAAACTTGTTTAGACTAAGTAATTAATTGGATAAATTGTTAATTTGTTAAAAGTTTAAAACCTCCTATTCACCCCCTCTAGTCGGTTATCCTTGATCCTACAAGTGGTATCGAGCTTGGTCTCTCATTGATTTAGACTTAACCGTCTAAGAGAAAAGGATGACTAGTGAGGAATTGCTATAGGAAAGGCTCCTTTATTTGATGGCTCAAATTATGCTTATTGGAAAATTAGAATGTCAATTTATTTAAAAGCCATGAGTCCAAGCGTATGGAGAATCGTAAATGAGGGTCACGTAATGCCTCTTGATCCACTACATCCCACGGATCAAGAGACGCGTAATGCTCATTTAGATGCTCAAGCTATGAATGCTCTCTTTGGTGCTTTGAGCGGATGAATTCAATAGAGTGAGCAACTTGGAAAGTGCTCATGATATTTGGACCACTCTATCGGAAATTCATGAGGGTACATCCACGGTCAAAGAAGCCAAATTGCATAGGCTTCGGATCAAATATGAGACATTCATGATGTTGCCTCATGAAAACATCAATGAGATGTATTCACGACTCAACAACATTGTGAATGAGCTCAAAGGCCTTGGTACTAACCTTCTTGATGTTGATATTGTGCTTAAGATGCTTAGGGCTCTCCGGACAAGTATGAGGCGTTGGTGACTCTATTTCTCAACTCACCCGAGTTGACAAGGATGACACCAACGGGCTTTTGGGCAACCTCATCACAAATGAGTTGTTCAAAAGGACAAGGAAGAGCTCTTGGAAACATCCTCCTCAAGAAAGAAGATCACCGCTTTCAAGGCCAAAGCGGAGTCAAGTGATGATGAAGATGAAGAAGAAGATACCGATGAGGAGTATGCACTCCTTGTGAGAAAAATGAAGAGGTTCATGAAGAGACGCCCAAATAGAAGCTATAACTTCGACAAGTACAAGAAAGGGCAATCCTCAAATGACAAGAAGCGTTATAGCAACATCCGATGCTATAATTGCGAAGAAGAAGGGCACATTGCTTCTCATTGTCCCGAAAAGAAGGATGACAAGGAGAAGTCATTCAATAAAAAGGAATACAATGGCAAGAAGAAGTTTTTCAAGAAGCTTCACAAAGGTGGCAAGCATGAAGCCCATATTGGAGAATGGGATTCAAGCGATGAGTCAAGCGACTCGATTCCGATGAAGAAGAGTCCCCAAGAAGAAGGGACTAGTCGGCATCGCCATCAAGGAAGCACCATCGCTATTCTCCACTCCTACATGCCTCATGGCAAAAGGAGATAAGGTAAAATCCATTATCAATGATGAACCAACATATGATGAATTAATGGATATGCTTGATGATTTAAATGAATATCTTGGAAAGGAAAAATCAAAATATAAGGTCTTAAATAAAGAATACAATATTCTAAAAGATTCTTATATGGAACTTAAGGAAGCACACAACTTGCTCATTCAAGAAAATTCAAATAAATCGTGTTCAAGTATAGGAATCACATGTGATATTATTGATAAAATGCCTAGTATAGAAATTGCTAAGACTAGTGCATCTACTTCATGTGATGATCTTCTTGCTATGCCATGTTGCTCTAATATTGATGCTAGTCATAATAGTGTTGAGCAAAATGATTCAAAGATTGTTCATGAGAACAATGAGCTAAAAGAACAAGTGACCAAGCTAAGTAAGAGCTTGGAAAGATGCTTCAAGGGTAAAGCCACTCTTGACAAACTTTTGAGTGAGCAAAGGTGCTCATTCAACAAGGAAGGTCTTGGGTATGTGCCTAAGAAAGGTAAGAAACCGGCAAACATGTCCACAAGATTTGTGAGGCAAAATGGTAAGTATTGTTATAAATGCCGGGAAATAGGACATGTGCAACAAGATTGTCCTAAGGGTAAGACTCCATCCATTGGAATATATGATTCTTGCTACATGCTTAAAAAGTCTAAGGATGGTAAAATAATTGCTCGTTTTGTTGGCACTTCAATTTTGGGCGCTAAAAGAATGCTATTTGGGTGCCTAAATCCTTGGTCACTAACCTCCAAGGACCCAAACAAATTTGGGTACCTAAAAGGACTTAATTTCTTGTTTTGTAGGTGAACTATAAAACCGGTGGAAAACATTGGGTGCTTGATAGTGGATGCACACAACATATGACCGGTGATAGAAAAATGTTCACCACATTCGAGAATGGTCAAGGAATTGAAAAGATCACTTTTGGAGACAATAGCAAAGGAAAGGTATTAGGATTGGGTAAAATTGCTATCTCAAATGACCTTTCCATTTCTAATGTTTCTTTAGTAGAATAATTAAACTTTAACTTGTTATCCGTTGCTCAAATTTGTGATCTAGGACTAATTTGTTCTTTCTCAAGTGAAGGTGTTACCATATCTAATGCAAAGGATAGCTCTTTAGCTTTCAAAGGCTTTAGATTTGGAAATCTTTATTTGGTAGATTTTGGTTCAAGTGAATCTTGTTTAAAAACTTGTTTAATGGCAAAAACCTAATTGGGTTGGCTTTGGCATAGAAGGCTAGCTCATGTTGGAATGATTCAACTCAAAAAGCTTTTCAAACATGATTTAGTTGTTGGCTTGAAAGATGTGAAGTTTGAGAAAAATAGACTTTGTAGTGCTTGTCAAGCCGGTAAACAAGTCGCTAATTCTCATCCTTCCAAAAGTATCATGTCAACTTCTAGACCATTGGAACTCTTACATATGGACTTGTTTGGGCCAACAACCTATAAGAGTATTGGAGGTAATAGCTATTGTTTAGTCATTGTGGATGATTACTCTAGATATACATGGGTATTCTTCCTAGATGAAAAAGGTGAAACCTCGGGATTTTCAAAAGATTTGCAAAAGGGCCCAAAATGAATTTGATTTCAAAATAAAGAAAATCCGTAGTGATAATGGTTCGAGTTCAAAAATACCAAAGTTGAAGACTTTTGTGATGAACTTGGAATAAAGCATGAACTTTCCACAACCTACACTCGGAGCAAAATGGAGTAGTAGAAAGGAAAAATCGTACATTGATTGAAATGGCTAGGACAATGCTTGATGAATATAATACTTAGATGTCTTTTGGGCGGAAGCTATAAATACCGCTTGTCATGCCATAAATCGCCTTTATTTGCACCGTCTTTTGAAAAAGACTTCCTATGAGCTTCTTGTAGGAAGAAAACCGAACATCTCTTATTTTCGAGTTTTTGGTTGCAAGTGTTACATTTTAAAGAAGGGTGTTCGTCTTTCAAAATTTGATAGTCGTTGCGATGTTGGTTTCTTGCTTGGTTATTCTTCAAATAGCAAGGCTTATCGTGTCTTCAACAAAAACTCCGATTTGGTTGAAGAAAAACACGATGTGCAATTTGATGAAACTAACGGCTCTCAAGAAGAGCATGAGAACTTGGAAGATGTAGGTAATGAAGCCTTAAGAAAAGCAATGGAACATATGCAAATAGGTGACGTCAAGCACGAAGATGATCCAACATCCTCCACTCAAGTTGAACCAAAATCATCTCATACAAATCAAGTTCAACTTAGTGAGGAAAAGCGATAATGAAGATAATCAACCATCCAACCAACCACCAAGGATTCATAATGCAATTGCAAAGGATCATCCAATAGATCAAATATTGGGTGACGTAAGTAAGGGTGTTCAAACTCGCTCTCGTATTGCTTCTTTTTGTGAACATTACTCTTTTGTCTCTTCTATTGAGCCAAAGCATGTAGAAGAAGCACTTGAAGATCCGGATTGGGTGAATGCTATGCATGAAGAACTCAACAACTTCACCCGGAATGAAGTTTGGACATTGGTGGATCGACCTAAAGAGCACAATGTTATTGGTACAAAATGGGTCTTTAGGAACAAGCAAGATGAGAATGGTTTGGTTGTTCGGAACAAGGCAAGGTTGGTTGCTCAAGGGTTTTCACAAGTTGAAGGTTTGGATTTTGGTGAAACCTTTGCTCCCGTAGCTAGGCTTGAATCAATTCGGATATTACTTGCTTTTGCATCATGCTTCGATATTAAGTTATTTCAAATGGATGTTAAAAGTGCTTTCTTAAATGGTGAAATATCCGAACTTGTCTTTGTTGAGCAACCTCCCGGTTTTGAAGATCCTAAAAATCCAAATCATGTCTACAAACTCTCCAAGGCGCTCTATGGTCTTAAACAAGCTCCTAGAGCATGGTATGAAGCATTAGAGATTTTCTAGTCTCAAAAGGATTCAAAATCGGGAAAATTGATTCAACTTTATTCACTAAAGTCATAGATAATGAATTCTTTGTATGTCAAATTTATGTTGATGATATTATTTTTGGGTCTACTAACCAAGATTTTTGCGAGGAATTTGGTGATATGATGTCTAGGGAATTTGAAATGTCCATGATTGGAGAATTAAGCTATTTCATTGGACTTCAAATCAAGCAACTAAAAGATGGGACTTTCATAAGTCAATCCAAGTACGTGAAGGATTTACTTAAAAGGTTTGGCATGGAAGACGCAAAGCCCATCAAGACTCCCATGGCTACAAATGGTCACCTTGATCTAAATGAGGGAGGTAAACCGGTAGATTTAAAGCTTTATAGATCCATGATTGGTAGTTTGCTTTATCTTACCGCATCTAGGCCCGATATCATGTTTAGTGTTTGCATGTGTGCACGTTTTCAAGCATCTCCAAAAGAGTGTCATTTAATGGTCGTTAAAAGAATACTAAGATATTTAAAGCATTCCTCTAGCATTGGCATTTGGTTCCTGAAAGGTGCTAAATTTGATTTAATTGGATATTCGGATTCAGATTATGCGGGTTGCAAAGTGGATAGAAAAAGCACCTCGGGTAGTTGTCAATTGTTAGGAAGATCTCTAGTATCATGGTCATCCAAGAAACAAAACTCCGTAGCATTATCCACCGCCGAAGCCGAATATGTTTCCGCAGGAAGTTGTTGTGCTCAATTGCTATGGATGAGGCAAACATTGATGGATTATGGAATAAAATTTGATAAAATACCTCTTTTGTGTGACAATGATAGTGCCGTGAAAATTGCAAATAACCCTGTTCAACACTCAAGAACCAAGCATATAGATATCCGTCACCATTTCTTGAGAGATCATATGAGCAAGGGAGATATTGAGATTAGCCACATAAGAACCGAGGACCAATTAGCGGACATTTTCACCAAGCCATTAGATGAAGGCCGCTTTTGCAAATTGAGGAATGAGTTAAATATAATAGACTATTCAAATGTTGTTTGAACTCTGCATCATGTTATGTGTTTCATTTGATGTTATTTGAGTATTTTATGAAAATATTTCCCAAATCTTTATTAAAAATTAGCTATGATCATAAAATCATGTTTCTTAATAGACAATAGTCTATTCTATGCACAATGATCCTTAATGATATTTATTTGAGTGCAAAACTAGGGATCATTTGTAAAATTATTTCAGATTCCTAGAAAATCCGAAGTTCGGGATAATCGAACGATCGTAGTAGTTGCATTGCGGAGCGACCGCATGTCTTGATCTGATCGGCGTTATAACAACGATACGACCGAGGAGAGCGGAATGACCGGCGGTATTTGGTCGGTACGACCGCGACGGTTTGAAAGAAATTCTAACTCCTTTGCGGTTGCGTTTTTCTTCTCTCTCTCTCCTTTTAACCCTCGAATGGAACGACCGCTCTTCTTCTTTTCTCTCACCCGCGCCCGTGCGTTTCCAAACCCCTCTTCTAATTCACTCCAAATCTCCCAAAATCCTTTGTTTCTTTGTATTGGAAGCCTCTCCAAGATTCATCTCCTCCGATCTCAAGGTAAAACGTTGTTTAATTCGCGTTTTATCTCCGTATGGAACCCTAGGTTATCCATTTAGGGTTTTGTTGAAATGTGATGAAATTCTGAGATTCTAGTTGGGTAAAATGGTGTATTTTGGTGTATTATGATGATTAGCATCGACTTCTTGGATTCAATCCATTAAAATCACCAAAATATGCAAGTTTTAGAAGCCCTAGAACTTCGGTCGGGATAATCGAACGGCCAGGTTCTTGGCTGATGCGATCAAGATCTGCGATCGTATCGCCAATAAACAATGATACGACCGATTATCTGTTGAAAAATGTAAACGTCATTTCTTTTCAACTAATTTCAATTCCATTCATTCCTTTGAATATCTTGTAACCTATTCTTTGGTTCTCAAGATGCCTAGGATGAGGGTTACGACGAGGAAACCAATTGGACCTCCTCGAGGGCAATCTTCTCCTCAATCTTCTGCGGCTCCTCGCAATCGCCTCTTAAATCGACGACGGTCGGCTCAGTCTGACAAACTCGCTTAGTCCGTCAAAAGGTCGTACACGGCAAAGGAAAAGGGCCAGCTCCAGAATATGAAACAGAAGCAAGTGAGGATTATGTCTCCGAGGATGAGACTCATTCTGAGCCCAATTCTGAAGAAGAAGGTACTTTTGATAATTTAGGAGAATCTCCACCACCTCCACAAGATTTGAGACTTCTTTCGCAGATGACTACGCAATAAAAGGCATGTCAATCAATATCTTCTCAAATCGACTCGGTAAATCCAAGGTTTCATCTTGTTTTTCAAGAGCAAGTATATGAACAACTTTATGGAAGAAAGCAGAAAATTTCTTGATCATAAGTGGATTAAGTGGACTCACTTAAATGATTTGGACAAATATAGTGGAGTATATCAGAAGTTCTATGATGTAGGTCTTCACGACCTTGTGGCTTTAAAATAAAACTATGATGATGAGCTTATTCGACAGTTTTACGCCACAGTTCATGTGTCAGCTGATTTACAGTCCTTTAGGTGGATTTCTGTGGCTAGAGATTTGCAAAGTACAAAGGAAGAATTTGAACAAATCTTAAGAGTAAGATCCAGTTCTTGGGAGAAAATCTTTGATAGTCCAGCTTTACTTGCTCCTGCTTGGGGTGATTATTATGACTCAAATGTCAAATTCAAGCTAGGAACCATCAGGACTTAAGCCTTTGCCGAGCATAATTAATAGGATTATCAATCACACCTTTTATCCTAAGAGCGGCAATTTTGATGCTATCGAGGACATGCGAAACATTATAGATCATATTATGCGAGGCATAAAATTTGATGTTGTGGATGTTATCCTTGAGGGCATAGTCTCATCCAA
The DNA here is from genome assembly GCA_036346405.1 of Phyllostachys edulis. Lineage (NCBI taxonomy): Eukaryota > Viridiplantae > Streptophyta > Magnoliopsida > Poales > Poaceae > Phyllostachys > Phyllostachys edulis. The sequence goes on along the minus strand of CM070554.1, from coordinate 68,398,381 downwards.
GAATGGTAGAGTCAAGAGAATTTACTATGCACCTTATATTATGGCTCGATTTACGAGAAGATAACATATCATGGTGGTCTTGGTTGATTCATAAATCTTATAGACCACGAGACAGCGTTCCTCCTCGACAGAGCTCTTGAGGATGATCCCATCATCGAGGTGCCTCTCGCTGATCCCATTATCAATGAAGGCTCTATAGCACGATTCTTGAGAATCGACAACTCATTCTTAGTGCTTTGCAAGAAATAAAAGGTGAACAGTGAATTTGAGAATGAGACTCGAGGAGATTACTTGAGATGGGCAGACTCGAGAATGACTTTTTCGATGAGACTCATAACAGATGGCTGCACTAGTAGAGAGCATGGCCCGACATAGAGGAATTTTGAAGACTCCTGGCGCTTTACTCGGCGGCCTCCTATTTCCAGGCCATCTCCTGTGCCTCTGTCCCTCCTCCGGCTCCGGCCACAAACACCTACACCTCGGGATCTGATTCTGCTCATGCTACTTCTCGGCTCCGATCCACCGAGGTCACGACTCGGTTTGACTTGGCGTTAGAGACCTCTTCCTCTGTTCCTTCACTTCTCCTCCAGAGCAGTCACCGTTACTCGGGACTCCGCTCCACCCGGTCACAGGTTTCTCAGGATGTTATCCCTCCTCCTCAGGACCCGACTCCTACTCCTGCACAGGACCCAGTTGCTCAGGACGTTGTTCCTCCTCCTCAGGATCCCACTATCTGAGTCGTTTTTGGTACCTTGATGCCAAAGGGGGAGAGAAGTGAAAAGATATAGAAGACATAGCTTTAGGGGGAGCAAGCACAAGCTTTTGCTATATATGGACTTATGTAATGTTGAACTTATGTGCTTGTAATAGTTTAAAATATGCGTCACTTAACTTGTTGAACTTGTTGGATGTTTTATTATTATCTTAAATGCAATCATACTTATCGTTATATCTTACTATTGCATTTCCTCAAGTTCAAATTTGCTAAAGAAACTCCGCCCAAATTTCTCATATTTTCTACAAAATGCTCTATCTCTTTTTGCACACGTTTAGGGGGAGCTTTCTTTAAAATAGACTTAACAAGAAAATTATTCTCATACATTCTCTCATGCTTATTGCAAAAATTGTTTTATTGTTAAGCCACAAATAGAATATACAATTATGGTATATTCAAACCAATCTTTCTCACATATTATTAGTGTTGTCATCAATTACCAAAAGGGGAGATTGAAAAGCATCTAGGCCCTAAAATTGTTTTGGTAATTAATGACAATATGTGAACATGGGATTAACAAGTTTATTGAGTATTTACAAGGTTAAGTCCCATTGGTGTACTTGTTAGCATAAAGATGCATGCCTAAGGAGAAAATGAAGATCCACAAGGCTTAAAGACAAGGTACTAGCAGTCTAGGTTCTTTTTCTATTTTACGGTCTTGGGAGTTTGGTTGGAAGACCGGATTATAGGATAAATGCCGTACTATTAAGAGGATCATGGCTAGTAGCTTGATAGCATGTTCGATGCAATATGGATCAACTTAGGATCATGCATGCATGTGTATTTTAACTTGAAATTGATTTGAAAAATTCTAAGTCTTACATTCAAAATCGGTAGTACATGATTCATCTTCTTGATCGTATGCAGCTCTGTCTTGATATGACCGGTCTCTACTCGGCGGTAATCCGCATTTTGAAGGAACAACCAATTAAGTGTTGAAGCGGAACAATAGGGTCCTTGAGCAGTCAGACTGCTTCTTGATCATTCCGTATTTTAGTTGGCGGTTCAATAAAACCAGAAGCGTTGTAAATTGCCTCAGACTTTCTCATGGAAATCGGTCGCACCGCCCGTGACTAACGGTCGTACCGTTTTGCGGTCGTTCCGATTTTTATGAGGCGGTTCAATAAAAACAGAACCAGTGTAAAATCGCTCGAAACTTATCTCGGAATTGGACGTTCGTTTTTGGGAGCAGTCGTCTGCAAACTTCGGTCATTCCAATTTTATATGGCGTCTGAAATTCCGAACCTTTGTAAATCCTCGAAATCACGAAACCCTACAAGCGGTCGTACGCTTGAAAGCAATCTGACGGGAAATCGGACGCATCGCACGCGTTTACTGCGATCGTTCATTGGAAATTTCAACGACTACTTTTTCCTTTTTAGTATCTGGTCTAGCCGTTGGTCGTGCTTTCGATCGGTGTTCGGTCGTCTGAAGCCACTTACTATGATCGTCTGGATTTACTTTGACTTTTACGGTTTCGTTCCCAACGGTCATAATTGCTTGTGGGGGTTATAAATACCCCCCCATCTGCTCAAGTCAAGGTAGCTAGTGCACATTTGACATTCATAGAGCCTTTGAGAGCCTTTGCATTCACTCAACACTCAAATTACTCTTGTGCATTCATTGTGAGGTTGTTGAGATACATTCAAGTGCATTCATACTCTTAGTTGATCCATTTGCACTTGAAGTGTGATCAGCGAAGCGTTGGTCTATTACTCTTGGAGTGTTGCCGCACTCCTAGGCGGTTGGTGGTGAAGCGGTGATCTCTTCAAAGGAGATTGTGAAGAGGCCGGTGCAAGCTTGTGAGTGGTTCGGTGTTCACCATCTCGGGCGGAGAAAGAACAACCATAGCGATTTGAGGAAGGCTTAATTAGTGGAGCCGGCTTGAGGCGTCAAGTTTCCTCAGCGTGGACTAGTGAAGACCGGCAAGTCTTGATACCACAGGAAAAACATCGTTGTGTCCTTGTGGTTATTTCTTGTCTTTACTTTCGCATTTATATTTCTAGCATATTATTGTGATTGTCCTGTTTAGCTAGAGGTAAAACTTGTTTAGACTAAGTAATTAATTGGATAAATTGTTAATTTGTTAAAAAGTTTAAAAACCTCCTATTCACCCCCCCCTCTAGTCGGTTATCCTTGATCCTACACCAGGGGCGGACCTATCATTCTGGTGAGCTTTGGCTGACGAAGCCTGCCAGCCACGACAAGCTACCTAAAGGGCACGCCTATTATCTAAAACTTCTCAAAATATCATCGTGTCTATAAACATCGAGGCAACTACTCTGACCATGGGCGGACCTACCATTTTGGCGATGCCAGAGCTCCCGCTGGCCCAGAATCCCCCTACCCTGATACCCTATGTCTTTCTTCCCTGCCTCTGGGCTCCGGCTCCCTCGTACCAGCGTCGCCGCGTCGGAGAAGAACTCTGTTCCTCCTTGCCTCCTGAGTCCCGACCGTGGGCTGGAGTTGCTGGGTTGTGGCCCATCCTTTTCCGTCACCCGTGGCCCACCCAAACCGCGTACATGGAAGCCTCAAGGCTCCAACTCCAATCGGCGAAGCAGACAAGCAGCCGGCCCAGCCGAGTGAGGAAGTGAGCCGTGAGCACGTCGATCTTCTTCTCCGATGAGCTTTCCACCAAATTGACTGTGTCACGTCGTGTTCCCGGTCATCTTCTTTCTATCCCCTCCTTAATTTTGGAACTCCCATCGCCGAGCATGCAGTCGCCGCCGCACCATCATCCCTGCTGCCGGCCACCACCGCCGTGCCACCTCGGCCACCCCTGTGCCACCCCGACCCCGCCAGCCGCATCCCCTCGCCACCACACAGCCAGTGGTTGCGCCACCCTTGCCCGGCGAGCTGTCGACGTCTGGGACTCTCGTCACAGAACAGACAAACAGAAGTATATAAAGAAAATGGAGATTGCTATCTATTCGCCTAAGGACTCAAATGGTGATGTATATTGCAAAGGGTATACCCTGATTACAGGGAGAATGACTGTGATTAAACATGGATTAGGGCTAGTGTACGAGATATTGGATGTATTACAAAGGCACATAAGCTGGGTTTTTATAGTCTACAGTCGGCAGCTGGTTGCAGTTGTGCCTCTTCATGCCAATAGTCACGTCCCTTTAAGCCAATCATTGTGTCCCTTCATGGCGACCGCTATGTCTCTGGATGTAACGGCTAAAACCTTCTCTCCACGTGGGTTGTCATTAACCGTTGAGGACCTCTTCTGCAGGGGAGAGGTGCTAGAGTGTTTTGAGAGAACCTCTCAGGGGAGATCCAATAGGACGTCCAGAAGAGTCTCGAAGATGGTCTAAGAAAATACCCTCGGGCCCACTTTCTGACTGCTTGATTGATATTGGGCCTAACGAACTAGCTTCAGCCCAATAGAGGATCTGAGTTGTTTATAAATAAAGGTATACCCGGATTATTAACTAGTCAACAATCCTCATCACGCCGCCACCCGTACCGCCCGTGCGCCTCCAATCGCACCAGCACCGCCACCGCCGCCCCCTCCTACTGCCTCCTAGTGGGGCCAGCGACCCATTTTGGCCACCAATCGAACCTCCCGCGTCGCCGCTCGCCGTCGCCTACCTCCGTTGTTTATGCTTTGTTTCCTTCTTCTATTCTCTTCTTACCTCACTTACAAGTGAGACCCATATGTCAACCATTTATTTTAATCCTTTAATCTGAAAATGAATATTCCAGGAATATTACATCTCTTCTTATTTTTAGGATTTTCCAAATCCGATAAACTTCCAAATGCTTGTTCTCCTTCATATGGCCTCCGATTCTGTCGATTCTTGTTCCTAAATTCAATATCTCTCTATTGATACTAATTTTATATTTTTTGGATTTTATTTGTTTATTTGTTATTTATTTTGCTTCATTTCGAGCGTGTAGAGTCCGACATCGCCAACACCAGTTTGGACTGACTAGACGAGTTAGCCTCCAACTGCCCAAGTTGGTCCACGCTTGTGACTCCGTCATACCTAAAATATAATCTTGGGTCCACCACTGATTTTGACGATACGCTCCCAATGCTGTTGCGCCGCCACTCCTGCACATGGCGCCCACTGGAGAACAGCCGCCACCATGCCGCGCTTCGGGGCACAATGGCACCGCGGTCTTCGAGTGTTGCCGCCGGAGCTCAGCGAGATCCTGAGCCCGAAGTTGGTGCCTGGCTCGTCGGCCGACACCGGCGACGTCTCCTCGCTCATCCCAATCAGGCGAGTTTAAACTAAGTGCTAGGCTTATATGTGCAGTTGTATGTATGCAAGCCTTGCAAGTTTCCGCAAATTTGGCCCAAAATTCTTTTAGGGAGATTTCCATGTAGGTAGCATACTTATTAGTTGACATTTACTACTCCTAGTCCTTGATAGTCACCCAGTATATCGATGAAATACAGACTATACAGTTGAAATTAATGTGTTAGAATGCTACCGTAAAAGGACAAAAACACGATGCATTCCTGTCATTAGGACAGAAAGCTATGACAGAACACTTATAGAAAATGCAACAACAAAATGAACCGGTGCTATTTGCACCTTGTCTATTACCTATTATATACTAAAAGTCAATGAATTCTTTTAGAGTTGCTAAGAACAAAAAAGAAGTATGATCGAGATTTTCACAAAAAGCAAAACAACTAGCCCTTAACTTGGCAGGCTTATATTTCGTAGTTAACTTAGAGATAAGAATCTATCTATATCTATACTAATTATATACTTAGAGAAAAGATCTAACCATTTATCTGGTGGACTTGAGTTATAATGGCTCAGATTAAAAGAAAGAGTCCATGTCAAGCACAATCCAAACTAAGAGAAATTCAGAATAATAATTAATTAATTTGATTTCCATACGACTTCCGAAGTAACATCCCGAAATAACTAATATTTGATATAATGATTAATTTTTTTTAGCAAATTTAAAGAAAGAGTTCATGTCGAGCACAATTCAAATGAAATAAAATTGGGAATAAAAAATAGCAATTTGATTTCCAGACAAATTCCAAAGTAAATCCCTAAAAAGATAAATTTCACAAATAATAAATAAAATAGAAATAGAAATTGGATTTTTAACATTAATTCCAGCTTAAAACCAAAAATAAATCCACAGCAAGCACAATAAAAAAAAACAAGTAAATTCGGAATAAAAATAGAGATTTGATTTATTAACGAATTTAAAACCTAAATTCCAAAAATATTTAAAAAATCAAATTTATACCGATTAGACACTCAGAGGAAGCTTATGTGTTAACAAAAAAAAAATCTAATCATCTATCTCGTGGACCCAGGTTAATAAGTTATAATGGCTTAGATCTATTACATACTAAAAGTTGATGACAAGCGGTTTACAACTGCTAAGAAAAAAAAGATAAATAGCCTAGAAATTCTCACAAAAAAGAAAAATACAGTCTTAATTAGTTTGGTAGGCCCTAATTATGATTGTGACTCATAACCACTAGATGCTACAAGAAAAATAAACACATGCTAGAAATTCTCAAAAAAAAACACGGCCATTAATCTCGTGGGATTTAACTCGAATTAAAAATCACAACCATTAGATGTTATTAGGCAACTTATTTCAACTCAATATATAAGAGATAATGGATTTGTTCTTAATTTTCGGCGCAAATAGCACCATTGTGATGTGTTATTATGGAAATCTTGCTGTTAAACGAATTTGTAAATTTGAAGCCTCGTCATACGGTCATCGATCAGGCGCCATGCCAGCGCGACACGTCGCCTCGTTCAACCCGTGATCGTAGGACACTCCTCCATGCACCTCATCTATCTGTCACCGGCCAGCCGCGCCACATCCTCCTCGTCAGGCCCTCACGGGTCGAGACACGCCAACCACCATATTAGTGCTTGATTGTTTAGATTAGTGTTGTTGGTGTGAATTTATAAATATAGCACATGAGCTCAAAAATTATGAATTTGTTTGCTAAGCCTCCGACATAGTGTACCTACTTGTGTAATTTTTACATTATTTTATTTGTTCGAATTTTTCTCTTAATTTCATTTAAGTATATTGTTTGTAGGAATTTCTAAATATAGAAAATGAGCTCCAAATATTTTTGAATTTTATTTTGAAGGCTCCTTACATAGTGGTATTGATTGTGTAATATTTCTATAATTTTATACGTGTCCTGAAATTGTCTTGAAAATTAAAGGTTTAGGTCTCGAAAATTTGGATTTTAGGTTTTAGAAAATAAGGGTTTCATGAATTCCCACACAAAGTACTCCTAATATTAGGTCCTCCTTGGTCGTTTGATCACAGAGAGGATGGTCCAGATCGACGCACCCTCCCGAGTTGTTAAGCTGTGTAGAAGAAGAACACAAATTGCCCCATCAGTAAGATTATTTTCAATTGGGTCGTGCAGATATCTTTCAAGATCTTGAATTTTACCACCCACTTCGATCTCGGCATTTAACTGGTCTTTTTGCTTGATTTCCAACTATATGAACAATACGAAACACATATAGAGAAGACATCTATGGTTAAATAGAAAATAAATGTATAAAATTCATCTACATTAGTGTAATTAAAAATATGTAATATTTATACACAATTAACTGCACTTTACCAATCTATAACAATGATGGCCTCACATGGGTGAGGGCCTAGTTATACTCAAAACACATATCTTATCTCCTTACCTAAAGTTGAGCACGAATTGCAATAACTGGATTGAGCACACAGTACCCATCCAACCAGTGGCGGAGCCAGAAAAAATTTGGAGTGTAGGCAAGCCTAACTATGGCCGATAAACACGAACAAGTTGAGATACTTCCATGAGTTGCTTGCTCTTGCGGTTCTGCTATACTTGTACTTCTATGAGTTCGCTTGCATGGCTTGTGGTATCAACCAAAAACCTCCGGTTTCTAAAATTTTCATAGACCAACATTTCATTTCAAATATTCAATGTTTGAGCAAATCAACAAAACAAAGAGCAACTGTTAAAACTTAGCCGAACCTTCTTGCAATCTTGTTGGATTCTTCAATTCTTCTTTTCTTCCCTAGTTTGCTCCCACAGTCCACACACCACACCTCATGGCTAGGGATGTGTCGGGCATGGCGGGTATGGCTAGTACTCGCCCATACCCATACCATGACCCGATTTCTCTCCACGGGCATGCCCACAAGGGCGATGGGTGAAGAACCTCGCCCATGCCCGTCGCCCGGTACCGTCTCCATGGTATGCTGGTTTACCATGAACAATGCCCGCCGCCACAGTACCCATCGCGCATGAACATGCTCATCACACATAAACAATGCACATATCAAGTTCATTACAATTCACACATCAAGTTCATCACAACAACTCATGTTTAATTTATTAGCTAGTGACCTCATGCGATTGTGTTGGAAGTAGGGATTGTAGAAAAAAAGCTCATAAATTAAATCTCTTGAGTTAGGTGTTAGAAGTGGATGGGTGGTTTCATGACATCCATACAAGTATTCAACCTCTCATTCTGCAAAGATTCAAACATTTCTTTGTGCCCTATTTCAATATCTCCAGAAATTGCAGGTCATGGTAAACTGCTAATGACTATCTCCGAAGATGTTGCAATGGGGAATTCAAGGTAGACCCAGGATAGTTCTAAAAATAATTGAAAACATTTCTAGATTTCTCAGAATTCACCAAGCACCTATTAAGATCCCAATGATGTATTGCTAAAGTAGTAAAGTGTGTGAAAGATCAATTTTTTCTATTGCCAATGAGTTAAAAAAAATCACTAATATCATTTGGACAATCCTAATCTTAGCACCTCACGGTGATAATGTTACATTATGCTTTCACACACTTCTTCTGACTTAGAGATAGCATGGCAAAGAATATCTATATAAATATATACAGCACTAAATGTTATGTATCAGCATGCATAACTCGAAGTATATTTATTGTGGAACAACACTAAGTGCCCAACAAGAACCACACCAAGTTCCATAAAACTCCACAATAGCAAGCTTGTCGCCTGCATCCCTCAATGCATCCAAGAACTCTTGTGTAGAGTGGATGTCAATCATATTTGGACCAGCATTCTTTTCCCACCATTTGGGTTGCTCACCAGTCTTTGAGGCCGTCGCATGGGCCTGTCACAAGAACAACTCAAACCATCAAACATCAAGCAGCACAAATTGAGCGGCAAGCCTATCCATGTCTAGCCATCCTAAGCATGTAAATTCAAGAAGTCTTTCTAGTTTCTAGCACAACCTCGAGAACCCCGACCACGGATTGCCAAATCGTTGTGTAAAATCCTAGTGGAGAGGCGGGGCGGCATCTGCAAAGTGACGGATGGTGGCACGACCGTGAGGACTCGAGAGATGGTCGCCCCACCATTCTTGCTCCTCACCAACTCCTTCATCACCCGCCTCCTCCCACCTCCTCCGCGTGCGCCCACTACTTGGCTTCTCCCTGCAGCTCCCCGTGCTCGCCGTGGTCAACTCCAACCAGGGAGCTGCCATCGCCTTCGTCATCGATAGTGACGAGGACGGGGACAACGCGCAGGCAGACAGATTGATGGGCACCAGCCCGTGAGAGCTAATGCACCGACTTGCCCGATCTCACGGCGTAGGATCAAGAACGGTACTTTGGGGAATTTGTAACCCAACGATGAGGAAGCCAACCGTAGCCTACTTTACGAGACAATCGCTAGTCCACAAATCTAAATACTAACTCACACAACTACGCACGATGGCGTAGAGGCACAAGCTAGGTGCGATCCGCGGGGAATCACAAGAACACGGGAAGCAAGAACACTCTCATTGTTCTTAATAGATCAATCTCCAACAATGTATTTGCCCAAAAAGAAAAATCCCCTCACGCAGACCACATATACAATGTATTTATAGCACTAGGACTAAAGATGCTTGAAAATGCCATTGACGGGAGAAACTTTGCATGCAAATCCTGATTTTGTGGGCATGCCAAAAGAGATCCACGTGAGAAACTTTGCATGCAAATCCTAATTTTGGGGGCATGCCAAAAGAGATAGCAGCACATAATCATGCTCTATATGCATGCGTGGCCTTCCTTATTTCTCTTCATTTATTTTACATGCATGCATGGTTTCTGAAATTGCCTTCCCCAAACACCATGCACATGCACACAAGTGAATCACTCCTCCTCTCCATGGTCACAGACTCCTCTCCATGGTCGTGACTCCTCTCGATGCACCTAAGTATAATCAAAGAAGAACACATAGGTAGCCTTTGCTAAATCATTTAAATCCAAAATTAAACTCAAGTTAGCTTTAACTTTGGGATTGGATTTGTTTAGCGCTGACTCTGAGTAATTGGACCGTCGTATACTTTCTCCTTTGGTTGGTGAACTAGAATCACCATGTGTATGCGTAGGTGTTGTTTGTGTAGGTTTATATATGCATGGGGTGTCCTCATCACAGATTGAGGCGCGGTCGTGCGGGAGTCGGGAGATGGCCACGGATGGGGGTGGTGAGCTTGAGCGATGGCGGGGAGGTGGTGAACTGGCCGGTTGTGGGCGGTGGGTGGGGCGCGGCGTGCTAGCGAGGATTGGGGATTGGATTTGAGGCTGGGTTGGGTCGGGAACTTGGGATGCTAGTGAGGATTGAGATTTGAGAATGAGATGGGGGCATGGGGCTGACGGAGTTACAAAGATGAAATGGATGGCCCACCTGTCAGCGAGGATTGATGGGTAAACGGGCGCGACGAGCACGGGTAGAGCTCACCCATGCCCGTGCCCGTTTACCCGATGGGCAAAGGATTGCCCCCATTTTCATGCTCGTGAGCAAAGAAAGCCTCTCATACTCGACTCTATTAGGGTAATTACCCACGGGCACGCTGGTAATTGGGCACAATTGTCATACCTACTCATGGCCCACCTTGTCGTGGCGCCAAGAACCCAAGCGCCACAGACCACACCTCACGAGATGCCCAATTTAGCGAGTCCCAAGCCTTGGCTGCCGCCGTCCCTTGACCACGGGGGTGCCACCGCCTCGCTATTCTAGGTTTTCTTGGGAATGAGGAGAGGAGTGCGAACTAGCGATGTTCTGCAGCTGTTGCTCGATGCGATTAGGGGAGACAGGGAGTGGACAAGTGGAAAATGGGCCGTGCGCTAATGGGATGTGGGCCTAGTTCCAACGTGCGTATGTGACGGGTTGATGGCCCAGAAGTCCAAAGGGGAGGAGGTGCCATGGCCTAGCTCCGCGAGCATTGCCCGTGACTTGTCTTGCCTAGGAGACACCCTCTTCATCACTCTCGGTAGTCGGCAGCGGCATGCCTCGAGGGGGCTCTAATCAGCAACGCGTCGCCAGCAGCCCAGCAAGCCCGGGCAAGTACCTAGGCTAGAGGGACGTTGACTCCGCCCCTGCATCCAACCATTGAACATGTATTTCCTGAGATGGGCCAAGCTTGACGGGCAAAATTGGGCCTTATTCAGGCTTTGGCTAGGTGAGTAGTAGGGCCTAAGTTGGACGTGTGGCTTGGCTAAGGTGACACTCAAGATAGTTATATAGCAATTCTCAACAAAAAAAAAAGGTAGTTATATAACACTTTAAAAAAAGGTCAAGATAGTTATACCCACTTTACACCCGTTGCAACACATGGGCGTAATTTTAGCACTACTACTTAACACTTGACAGCTGAACATTTACATAGGTTTTCAATTGTTGATTTAACAGCATACTCGAACATCTTGTAGCGACATAGCCACGTAGGTATGTATATAGGTGCCAATTGCCCCCACAATTAATAGTCCAGAATTGCTAGCGCATGATTTTTTTTTTTTTTTTTTGCAAATCATTTGAATTTCGACCTTACGATTTTCTTGAGATTCATGCTTTGGTGGCGAGGTTATCTTCTCTGGTGACGGCACTAGCGAGTTCAGGCGAGGGTTCGCCGAATTAGAGTTAGGGTTCAACCCGGGGGGTGACGCTCCCGGCTGTCAGTCGAAGGAGGGTGGTGGGGTGACACAAGCGACGAGCATTAGGAGGCGGATCCGACGGTGGTAGCCGCTAGAGACGGGGAAGAAGGGTGAGGTGGAGGAGACGGAGGCCGGCAGCGACAACGGCAGGTGAGGAGAATGCGAACGGCGAATGAGGAGGACTGCGGCAGTGGCGCATGGGTGGAGGCGGGGCGGCGGCGGAGGAGTCAGGAGGGGGGGAAGGGGAGGGTTGGATTGTTTAGAAGCTGAAGGGGAGCGTAGACCGTTGGATCATATCTAGAACGAATGATTTTGTGGATGAAATCAGTCACGCACAAAATTGAACCACGTATACTTCGGTTTGGTTTTTCACTTGTTGATGTACTTCTGCAGTGCTGTTATGCTGCTCTTCTACGTCGTGTCCAACTGGGTAGATCCTGAGATGCTCATGAAGGGGCTGCAGCAGCAGCAGCAGCCCAAGCCTGAAGAAGATGCTGCTGCTGCTGCCGCTGCCGCATCAGCAGCATCCATGCGGCAGCAAGGGGACGTCGTCGACTGCCAAGCCGACAGCACTGTCTCCTCCGGCGGTAAAATCCGACTGAAAGTGAAGACCAAGAAGAGGAGAAAAGCAGCCATCAAGGTGTAGCATGCATGTCCCTGGACTCTGATCATCAAACAGTGTCTGATCAGGAAGAGACTCTATAGCTTCTGTAGTCCTGTTCTTACTCTGAGAACCCCTCAATAAAAAAGATTCCCTTAATTACATCCATTCTTGTTGGTTGCCTCTGGATACTGGTACTATCAACAGAACCAGTTGTTGAGTTTGGAGATGCATGAAAGGCACAGAACAGTATTGTATTGATACAGGTGGGGCTTGTGTTGTAGCAAGCAAAAGGGACAAATCAGTTTCATTGGTGGGGTGGGCTGAACTCCACAAATCCAATTCTCTCTTATTATTATGAACTGGAGTACTAGTAGTTGTTGGCATAGTAAGGGCAGGCAGAATCATGAACTTGCATGCGGGATTCAGTTCCCTGATTGCAGAGAAGCACTCATCTCTGCCTCCCAACGGTTTGTGGTCGGAGGAAACCGGCCGGTTTTCAAATGCTTTTTTTCTTTTCCGCTTAAATTTCCCAAAACACAGGACCCGATCGGGGAAGAAACAACAATTAGCATCAGAGCATCTCCAGTGCTCCAACCATTGAAGGTGCCGTTTTTGTCACGTTGAAGAGAAAGCAACAAAAGCTAGAGGCGAATTGAATTTCATCGAGAGATCTTAAATATAAGAAACTTTTGTTGCTGGTAAAGCAACCCTACTTACTGATCTCATAAACAAAGTCCATGTATTTGATGCAGGCAAACTCCATCAGAGATACCGTAGTGTATATCTGTTGTAGCGATTGACTTCTGGCTAGAGTATATCATCTTAATTTCTGGCTAATACTGTCATGTCCTTCTAGAATATCTGACGAGAGAGTGGCTACGAAATTAGAACCACCCTAGGCGCCACTTGCAGTTGCAGCCATCTTATTGCATGTAGAGAGAGAAAATAAAAAGGATATTCTATTTCTTGCTTTCAAGCAAGCAAAAGAAAACCGACATCCACCCGTTCGATTCCCTCGTATTTTGATCAGAAATGGGTAGGCAAATCTTCGCACTTGCCTGCGAATCCAGAACACTCTGTTCCTCGAATCAATTGAAGCAGATTAAAAAAACAAAATGGAAAACATAACAATTTAACATCCACAGATAAAAAGAAGAGCAAGAAACATTTGGTGAACGATTTTTTGTGGTTTAGGAGGAACCCAGGACATTAGATGCCACTGGAAGATGAGAGCGTGTATGGTAGGAAACACTCCACAAGCAAGAGAGTCAAAGCCAAAAAAGGGAGAAGAGAATTGGGGAAAGCTTCAGAGATAACAAACAATTCACTCGCTCACTGGGCAATGCGATGGTGGTGTTGGTGATGTGACGAGCCTCCACTCCACACCGCAAATAATAGACGCCATTATCATCACACATTAATACGTCCATTGGAACCTGAAAGCCCATTCCTCTGCGCGAACGCGCTTCGTCAGATCAGAGAGGCCCGCGAGATCTTCCTGCTCTCTTTTTTTCTGGCGGAGATTGCGACAGAATTGATAAGCCACCGCACCGTAGTAAATTGCTTTGTGGCGACCGTGTTGAACGGCAAGACAAAAGGATGTCTATATATGTGTGATCGATGAGCTTCGTTTTCAGCTATTACTATATATTGTCTTAGATTTCAAGATCAAAACCTATTGCTTACATAAAGAAACAAAGATAATCCAGAGCCACAAGCCCACAACCAAAGCAATTAGAAGAAAAACCAAAGATCCATGATTGCTGAGTCCACTAGTATAGGCACCATATATCAAGCCAAAGTGGGGGTTGGCTCAAGCGACAACCTAACCAGAAAACAAAAGGTGATCGAGCCACACACACAGAGAGAGAGAGAGCGAGAGAGAGACGCATGGACGCCGGCCGGTACGACTTGGCCTGCAGTTTTGCTCTAGGTAGCTGCTGGCAAAAACTTAGCTTTTCCTGCACCCAATCATCGTCAGTTCGTGCATGAAACAAACAAAATGTTTTTGTTGCCTGAGAGAAGTGAAGCCGGGGCCGACCACGAAAATTGGAAAGCGAAGGTAACGCTCGATTGCCGCCAACCTGGATGATGAAATTTGGTTTGTCCTGCACACAAAACGCCCAAAATCGCGCTGCATCCATGCAGCCTTATTGGGTTGGGTCGCTATATTACCTGTCGATTATCGTGTCCTCTAAGAATGGGAATTAAAGCAAGCTCTACCTAATCTGAAAGTGTAGAAAGGCGCCGAAAAAAAGGAGCAGGAGGAGGACAGAAATAAATTGTTCTGAATTTTTGGTGGGTTGAAATTGAACTAGAATCCACGCGCACCCGAATGGATTAGGTTCAACCTATAGCTATCCAAACAGGGCCCTTCCTTCAGCCCTGACAGCGATCAATGGTCGTGGAATCAAATTGCAGCCGTTACTGTTGACAAGTAGGCGTAGTGCTGTGCTGGGATAGTGTACCTGCAGGTCATGGATATCTCATTCGACTTGGTTGGGTGAACGGGCTGGGATGTGACCAGATAGGATGGTACAAGTAGTGTACAGGTTATGGATATCTCATTCGACTTAGTTGGGTGAACGGGTAGGGATGTGACTGGATAGGACGGTTTAACTAGTATGTTTGGTTAGTGGAATGGTATAATACACGATTTTTATTTGGTTGTTTGAATGGGATGAACAAAGAGGCCCATCTGTCATCTCCACACACCTGTCCTGATGAAATTACCTCCTTCTAACAACAAAGGGACCCACCTGTCATCTGCACACGCAACAGATAAGAGAGAGAGAGAGAAGAGAGAAGAAGAGAAGGGGCACAGCGGCAGCAAGACGTGCTCGCCGGCGACGGCGGGACGGTGGGGAGTCTACGTTGACCTCAAAAATGGATTGCGGGAGGGATGACAAAGCCAGGAGAGGCAACGTCATAGCTCGAAGCGGCGGGGCGCACACGTGCGGCGGCGGTGGCATGTATGCCGATGACGACGGCAGTTAACCAGTAGCTAAACGGAAAATTAGCGTGTGTTTGAGCATCTATGAGTGATAGGGAGCTTGCCTGACCGGTTGATGAAGACGAGAATAGACCAAGGCTCGATCGTACTAATTTAGAATAAATGGAAACGAAGGAATTTCGTAGGATTTCTATCATATCGGAAATTTTCCTAGTGACCCTTTGTTCGTGACTCCCAAAAAATTCTGTATTTTCCGCCGTAAAGCATACGAACACATGTTTCTACTCATTCATGTATTCTCAATCCTATGGAAATTCACCATGCATGCATTCATGACATCTCGTACCTGTGTTCTTCATATTTCTGTATTTTTTTTCCTTTCCTGCGTCCAAACACGGGGCCTTAGTTTCCAAGCTAACTGAGTTGTTGTACAGTTTTTTAGATAAGAGAAGAGAAACCTCCCTTGGCCTCTCTATTCGAGAACACACAGTCCAAAGTTTATTACAATAACTATAATATTCTTAACCAGGTGAAGCAATCGTCCCCATAAACCATAATGAAACGACAAAACAAACGCCGACATAAACTACCGGCAAAACAAAAGCCGTAAAGATAGTAAACAACCCTATGAAAATAAACACAGACAAAGAAGTGCTTCAAACATCTCGAAGCCTGTTAAATAGCTTTCACACATGCTTGTTGAAGATCCCCCGTGCAATGACCTCCAATGCTTTACTCCCAGCTACCAAGGCCTCCCTCCTTCCTCGACATTGCAAAGCTAACCAAAAGTGGATCCAATGAATACATCTGAATATAACCTGCAGGGGATGGTTCATAACTTTCTTGTCGAAAACAACATCACTACGACATAATCAGATGGACCCGACAAAGTCGCATTGCCGCCACCAAAATATTTGCTTTTAAATCCAAGTAAGACCTATTAACGGTTCCCAAAATATTCGAACAATATTAAGTGCATTAAGATTGAAAGCAATTTGAACTATCTTGTATACAAAAGCAGACAAAGCGACAATCAAAAACAAATGTTATCTGATCTCTTTGTGATCACAAAAGCGACAATTTGTGTCACCTCTCTAGTCCGTTTTAATAAATTATCCTTAGTCAAAGTAACTCCTCTATAAAGGTACCACAAGAAAAAAATTATCTTAAAGGGCACTTTAACTTTCCATAACTTTTGACTTTGAAAAGCGACAATTGGTGTCACCCAAAATAGCATACATAGATTTGGTGAAAATTATCCATTCCTATGTAAATTCCATCGAGCTGTATCCTTATCCATGGTAAGATGAGCATTGGCTATTTTCACCACAAGATTATTGAAAGCAAGCAAATTTGGGCCAATAAGCGCTCTCTAATATTCAAATTTAAAGGTGTAGTCCTTAAAACATACGCAACCAAAGCATGTTTATTAAGACTACCTCAAACAAAGTTGGATGAAGTTGAGAAAGAGGTTGATGTCGACCCAAATGTCCTTCAAAATGTGATTTCTTTTCCATTCCCAAGATAAAAAGAACATCGTTGAATAAAATATTGCTTTACCTTCATCAATCCCTTCCAAAAATGGGAATCCCCAGGTTTATTCTCAACTTGAGAGATAGACTTATCATTCAAATACTTATTTTAAGCAATTGCTATCAAACCCCTTCCTCACTCAAAAGTTTAAACAACCAGTTAGCCAAAACACACTTATTTTTTATCTTGAGGTTCTGAATTCTCAGACCACCTTGGTCCTTAGGTCTACAAAGAATATTCCATTTAGTCAACCTATATTTCTGTTTATGGTTGTCACTCTGCCAATAAAATCTGGACCTAAAAAAATCTAGTCTTTTAATGACCCCCTTGGGTACCTCAAAGAAAGAAAGCATAAACATAGGAAGGCTTCTCAAGACCGAATTTATAAGTACCAATCTACCACCAGTAGATAATTTTTTTCCTTTCCAGTAGCTGTACAGTTTGAATCATAATAATGCATGATTTCTAGCTAGTTTCTGCATGGTCGATCAGTGCTAGCTGAATTCTCCAAGACACTTCTTCATTCTCATCCATACCCATCACAATAAACAGGCATGTCAATCCACTACTATAAAAAGGCTAATATTGGACGCCTCATCACAGACGGTTGACTAAAACCGTCTGTATTAAATACAATCACAGACGGTTTTGGTTTAGCGACCGTCTTTGTTACTGGCTATGCTAAAAACCGTCTATAAAGAAGTAATATCACAGACGATTTTCAACATGAACCTTCTGTGATCTCGTCCTCATCACAGACGGTTCTGAACAAAAACCATCTGTGATAAGTATCTCCCTAATCGGGAGATACGTATCATTGACAGTTTTTAATATGAACCGTCTGTGATACTAACTCGTCACAGACTGTTTTTGTTTGAAACTATCTGTGATTCGCAGAATTTTTTGAACGCTTGCGCAGGAGGCAAAATGTTTTGACTTTGTCCTTATATATTATAGCCACACCCGCCTTGTATTCCATCAGTCTCTCCCTCTCCCCTCCCTACGCCGAGCTCCAACGACCGCCCTCAATTCTTCGGTGCAGTTCGGCGAGGAGCCTTGACCAAACGGCGAGAGAAGAAGGGACATGTAGGAGCTCCATGTCTAGCATAAGAGGTAGGCTAGGAAGATGCGTGTATATCCCCAAAACATACACAATTTGTTGATTGTTTGATGGTTCTTATTTTAATTGTACCTTTTATGACTTAATGTCTATAAAACAATGATCTTAATTTTGTGTTAAGGTCGGAGGCGCCCGTAGAAGGTTTTTGATCGTCTATCCTTTTCCTTGTCGTGAGCTTGAGTCGGTCGGACGACATGCAAGAACAGTTTGTGATATGCTAGTAAGGTACATAGAAGCTCATAAGACCAATCCAAGAAGCCGATGAGTCCTTCAGGAGCTTAGAGGAACATATGGTTTCTAGCTAGTTTAACTTTGTAATTTTATTCTTTTGTCCCACTCAGAGGGGACATTATGAAACCTTTTGGTTTCCCTTTTGCTAGATAGGTCTCTCCTACAATGTATTTGTCGTCAGAATTTTAATTGGATTTTAGTTGTCTTGCTAAAGGTTGCATATGGAAACTACTGTGCAGCAATTGATTGGTTTGGCTAAAAATCTGTTTTTTTTTTTGTAATAGAAAAAACTATCACAGAGCAGTTACGAACAAGAAATGCGTGATAATAATTCTTGTTCAAAACTATCTATGATAGCTTTTTCACGAGCGGTTCAAAAACGCAAATCGTGATGATCTCATATCATTCTTGGCCCATAAACTCGGGCGGCTCACGTGCTGGATGCGTGAATGTGATGATATTTTTGAACCGTCTGTAAAGACCTTTTCTGTAGTAGTGATCACATATATTTTTGATTTTTAATCGTTATTACTCGTTTGGTTGGGGTGAACCAGGGTGAATGGGATGGGATGGTACAGGATGGATGGAATGATCCTGGATAACATGATACAAGTACGGTGTTTGGTTGGTGGGATAGAATGATACATGATTTTGTTTGGTTGCTTGGATAGGATGGTCTTTGATGGTTCAAGATGATGTTTGGTTTGATGAGCGAGTGCGTATTTGAATAGCCATATTTTTCCTTTTTATTTCCTTTCCTTTTCGTCCTTTCTCTTTTTTTCTCTCCTTTCCTTCCTTTCTTTTCCCTCTTTTTCTTTTTCTCCCTTATCTATATCCTGTCGATAGTTTTTCTTCCACTCTCCCTTTCTTCTTTCTATCTTTGTTCTTCCTCCCTCCTCCTATTTCTCCCTGGGATTCCTTCGGTTGAAGTTCCCCCCATGGTGCTCCTCCTTCCTTGGCTTAGGCTCCCTATGGCGCCGCTCTTCCGGCCATCCTCGGTGCCTGTGTTGCCGCCTTGACTCCTTGCCGCGCCCGGGCGTCGCTCGCCTGCGCCCGTGGCGCCTCTCTGTGTCTGCGCGCGTCAGGCCCATGGCGTCGCCGCCATCGGCCTTGACTGGAGGCTCGGCCCGCCCGAGTTTGCGTTGATTGTCTTTGGCTTGGCCGTGCGGCTCGGCCTTCTGCGTGCCTATGCCCTACCGCGCCTCTCCGTGGCGTCGTGCGCCTCGACTGGCTCGATCCTGTGCCCTGCTTGCTTCTTGTTGCCACCTGGCGCCGCTCCGCTGCCGACCTCCTGTGCCTATCTTGCGCCTTGGTGCTGGCTTGCCGCCCGCTGCTGCTCACGGTCGACCGGCGGCAGGGCTCGGTTGCTTGGTTGCTACTGCGCCCTGGTTTTCCGTTGGGAGCATGTCTGCGTGGTAGGGCCAGCCGGGAAGCGGTGTGCTAACAGTGGTGGTGTCGAGAAGCGAGGGAGGTTGAGGAGGTCGAGGCGAGAGAGAAGCGCCCGAGTGAGCGGCGTGGTTCGACATTTTTTACGAGCGGGATGATATGGTATAAACATGGAATATTATCATTTATTGAATCATCTCATTCGAGATGGTTTGATACCATCCAACCAGTCAAACGCATGAGTAAACTCATTTTTCGTATCAGATACCTTAGGACCACATGAATCATATCAGATCCACACATGCATGCACTACAGTATATATTGTTTAGGCTAACTTCCTCGTGGTGTTAATCGGATGGGCAAAAACCTTTATTTTTTTTAAAAAAAGATACAGTACATTACTGGTGCGCTAGTCCTGCTTTTGCAATATATACACAAGTGCACGCTCTCTTATCTTCCACATTCACAAGTGCACATCGCACACCAAATGTCACACGAAATTAGTAAATTCGTAAGCGCGAATACTTGACCCTCTTGATCGAGTCACAACTGCCTAGGCAATAGTTTGTTTTTATTCAAAATGACCAAAATATCCTGATAACTAATCCAATTGATTATGGCCGACGAAATGTGTGGTGGAGGGAGAGGAAAAAGTAATGAGGGCAAAATGGAAAATTATGTACCGAAAAGCGTAAAGTTTTCGTGAATAAATAAAGTGGTAAAAACAAAATTTATTTTTAAAATAATCTATTTTTATTCAAAATAACAAAAATATTCGGCGATAATTTTTTCTGAAATATACTCACATCGCTCAACCGTTGGTATTGGACTAATCGCTTCAATGATTGGACCAATCATTGGCATTGGTTCGATAGCTCAACAGTTTATTTGGAACACTTGTCGCTTCGTGGTTGGTCCTAATATCATTTCTTATCTAGCCGGGCATGCATAGTGCCCGATCGTAATGCATGTTATTGGGACGATCGTATCGATCGCCCGACGGTTGACGGCGAGTATATTCTGTAAAAAAATTATCATTGAATATTTTTGTTATTTTGAATAAAAATAGATTATTTTAAAAATAAATTTAAAACAACAAGTATTCACGGACAAGCGAGGAATCTCCCTGACCAATGAGACAGCACCCAAAGTTTTCAGCGTTGTTCTGCAGATCACTAAGGGCATCTCCAATAGTTTGTCTCTTAGCTTATCTCTAATACCTTTTATGTCATCTTGAGACAATATTAGAGACAACTATTCTAATAGTTTGTCTCTTATATTGTCTCTAATACCTTTATAAGCATTTAAGCTTTGCATGAATTAAATAACCATACTGATCAACACTAACTTCAATCTTTATGACCTATATGTGTTGTTTGGTTACATCTACATATATAAACAAGCAGCAATGCTAACACCAAGCCTCACAAGCATTGAAGCTTTACATGATTCTAACCCTTTCTACACAATTCTCCTTATCAGATGCTTCTTATATTAAACTTGAACTAGCTGACAATGATAAACCAAGCCACAACTACAATTTCCATTTCAGAACCGATGTTGTTTGGACATTCACAAGGCAAGGTCATCTCAACCTGATTTATTTATGACCATGAACACGGACTTTGTTCTCCTTGTTATACATTGAATATTCAAAGTTCAGCGCAAAATACCGACTCCATTACAATGCGAGATGACATATATGAAATCTTTGTGGATCCATGAAATGTACAATATGTACACGGTGATACAACGTTAAATGAAATCAATAGACATGAGCTCGGTAGTAGCCCGATTATTAAAGCAATTGTGGCGAGGATAGCTGTCACTACTACGAAAAAGGCCTTCACAGACGGTTCAAAAGCGTCATCACAGAGCGGTTTTGTGAGCGTCTGAGTTTATGGGTGCTGTAATGACATGAGTCATCACGAGCGGTTTTGAACCGTCTGTGAAAATGCTATCCTGAGCGGTTACGAATAAGAAGAAATGCTGTGATAATCTATCACGAGCGGTTCTTGTTGAGCCGTCTATGAAAATAGACTATCACGAGCGGTTACGAACAAGAACCGTGCGTGATAATCTATCACGAGCGGTTCTTGTTGAGAAATGCGTAATAATTTTCCATTGCAAAAAAATCGGATTTTGAGCCAAACCAATCAAGTGCTGAGCAGTGGTTTCCATATGCAACCTCTAGCAAGACAACTAAAATCAATTAAAATTACGATGGCAAACACATTATAGGAAAGGAAACCAAAAGGTTTCTAGCGTCCTCTCCGAATGGGAAAAAGAATAAAGTTACAAAGATAAACTAGCTAGAAACCATCTATGTCTCCAAGCTCTGAAGAACTCATCGGCTTCTTGGATTGGTCTTGTGAGCTCCTCTGCATACCTCGCGTTATATCACAAGATGTTCTTGCATGTCGTCGAGTTCGACTCAAGCTCGTCGGCAGGAGAGGCAGTGAAAACCTCCAGTGGCGCTCAGGCCTTAGGTAACACAAAATTAAGATAATTTTCTTTACAACAAATAACCAACAAATTATGTATGTTATGGGGATGTACACGTCACGTACCTTACGGTAGGCAGGAGCTCCTCGCATCCCTCCTCATCGTCATCGTCAATTTGTGTCTCCTCATTGAACTCTGACGGGGAATCGAGGTGGTCATTTGGAGCTCGGTGTGGGAGAGAGAGAGGCGATGGAAAACAAAGGCATGTCTAATATATAAGGAAAGCGCCAAAATATTTTGCCTCCAGCAGCGTTCAAAAATTTTCAAACTCAGCTGCGAATCCGAGCGGTTTCATACAAAAACCGTGCGTGACGACATATCCTGAGCGGTTCTTAATACGAACCGTGCGTGATATGATCTATCCTGAGCGGTTACGTATTAAGAACCGTGCGTGATATCTATATCCTGAGGCGGTTACGTATTAAAAACCGTCGTGACTTGAATTTTCCTTACTCGCAATTTTACCATGGCTTGAAATCACTAACACTCGATTTTACCATGGCGAAATCACTAACACTCCATGGTAAAATCAGTGTTAGTGATTTCAAGCCATGGTAAAATCGTGTTAGTGATTTCAAGCCATCAATAAATCGAATTTACCATGGAGTGTTAGTGATTTCAAGCCATGGTAAAATCGGATGTTAGTGATTTCAAGCCATGGTAAAATCTTCAAGCCATGATAAAAGCCATGGTAAAATCGAGTGTTAGTGATTTCATGTCATGGTAAAATTTAGTAATTTGAATCCATGGTAAAATCAGTGTAAGGAAAATTCCAAATTCTGAGGCGGTTTTAATACAAACCGTGCGTGATAAAATATGTATCATAGGCGGTTTTAATACGAACCGTCTATGATACTTCCTGACGGTTTTCAACGCGAGCGAAATGCATGATGAGCCGAGAATTCACGAGGCGGTTCGTGTTGAAAACCGTGCGTGAAGTATCCTGAGCAGTTACGAACAAGAACGTGCGTGATCTTGCTAAATATCCTGAGCGGTTCTTGTTGGAACCGCTGCTGATGATATCTGACGGTTTTCAACACGAACCGTGCGTGATATTACACCGAGCGGTTTTAAGCGCGGCCCGGCAACTTGAGCGGTCGCTAAACCAAAACCGTCTATGATTGTATTATCTGAGCGGTTTTGGTCAGCAAATGCGTGATGAAGCGTCGATATTAGCCTTTTTGTAGTAGTGTGTTATACCAAGTAATTCTCATTAGGATCACTAAATTTCAAATTTAGAGAGGCAAGTGGTGATAAGCGATCAAATATAGAGCTCATCAAGACACTCTCTGAAAGTAGTTTCCACGGTGTGAGAACACTACATTAACTATTGGCACTACCAAAAGAATACCATGCATTCTTTTGAAAGTGTGACCACGTTCTCATATCGCTCTTTGTTTTTTTAAACAAGCAGTTGAACTTTGTTAATGTTACATAAATATGCTCTACTACATACATGTCGGCGATGAAAAGCGAGGATAAAAATTTTGAATCACGACACAATAGCCACGATTAGATACTCTAGATGATTGAATTAGCTATAGGTCACATTCTTAGATCGATCTTTGTTAATGTTACATAAATATGCTCTAGCTACATACATGTCCCAAGCGGTGGGAGGAAAGTGATCTCATTGCGTGCTGTTGAAGAATGAGAAAATTGATGAAGAGCAAGGATTTTTTTTTCGAATATGACACGACAGTACTTTGATTAGATACTCTAGATGATTAAATTATCTATATTATCTTAGATGATCATTTGAATCCAATATCTTGCTTCTTTCCAACAATTAGATCCAACAAGTTCATTGTACTAAGCTATTTTTTCTCGTCATTTTTCTGCTTTGAAACACAGGGCTAACATGAATGAGCCAATGATTCTTGGTTCACCACTTGCTCTCGATCTGAGATTCGTTCTTCACATGGCAAAGTTAACAAGTCTTGCAAGAACAAGATGGAGAAATAGTCAATGTGCTCAGCAGTTTTTTTTTGGTTTACTATTACCTATTCAAATAGCTATACAAGGAACATGGAGAAAACATCGAAATTTCATATACAATCGATGGCGATTTTTTTTTGAAAGCGGAATCTGATGAGTGATGAGCGATATTTACTACATATGACTCCCGAAATGTGGCCCATTGTTTAGTGTCACATCGGCATGCCATGAGAAAATAATACTTCAAAACACAACAAAGCACCTTATAGTAGGCATGCATGCCCGGATACTAAAATCACCGGTTTGATCACACACAAAAACCAATGGTAAAGAAAGGAAAAGTGCCATAATCGGCAATTGAACAAGCATGGCAATGAATGTTGTTATGAGTTCTTTGTATCGATGGATCCTACTATGTCGATGAACTTGAATAAATTCTTTACTACATTGCTATTGTGCATGCCACATATCACGGTTTCTCCTGTAATCCACTCTGAGTTGCATGCCTTGGGAGTGCATGCGAAATGTATTCGATAGCTTTGTTGTTGTTTTCGGTCATTACATATATCTAGTCATGAAGTGCGAACCCAATTGCGATAATATCTGCACTATTGTTATCCATGAGAGCTCTAGTTGGAGGTGTTGCATCGATAGCCATCACTTTATGAGCAATCAACCATAAACTACTGAATCATATTCTTGGAATGCAAAAAGTAGAAATTTTAACATATCTAAGCTGATCTACATGATGTAACAGGATAGATATCCTGCACCTATCTCGATGAGCAACCATTTCCCAAAGAAGAAGAAACCGATTCATAGTGGATCGAAATGCAACAACTCATATGAGCCATGTATATGCCTCGCGCCAAACAACACTACTCGATGTTCTTATTTTTTTGCCTCAAATAATTAACGGGCACAGATTGAGCAAGCATGATTTATCTAAATGTTACGAGATAACGGCATGCACTATTAAATAACCATCCCAATCCTAAGTCATTGCTACGACATGATCTAATTGTTGATGTCAAAGTCTTTTAAGAAGGCTCACAAAATTTACACCACGAGTCCATGGAGTCAAAATAACTTGCCTATTGAGCCAAACACGGAAACATAAGAGATTCCTTCCAAAATCAAGCGGCCGGGCCTGCAAAAGAACATGTCAAAATGTCTTGGCAACCACTGAAATGCAACGTGCTATCAAGCTATCGATAATAAAGCTCTCCTACCCGTTTGGAAGCCCGATTGGCGATACAAAAGCTGTTCTTGAAACGCGGTTTCGCTCCAATTTGGCCATGGATCTTTGTTATTCTTGTTACCCCGAGCTACAAAATACCTTAGCTCCCCAACCCATTTTCAACGATTAAAGATTTCACATTTAGGCATTGTTTTTGAGTAGTAGTAACTAGCTTGAACACAAGGCGCCTTGCTCTTTGGGTTTACCGTGAGGTGGCGGAGGTCGCTTCATTGTCGGCGTGTGCCTCGATGGTGCGACGGCAATCCGACGCCGCTGTGGCTCCTCATAAACCCGCCGTGATGAGGCGAAACCATCTTGCATGGCAAGTAAGCGATGGGCAATCTTGTGTGCGGCGTAGGCGCGGAAGTCGCGACAATTTGTCTTGATGGAAGCGGCGGCGTACACTTTGTGCTAAAAGAAAATATACACTTTTGTTCATTCAAGAGGCGGACGTGCGTATACAGACATTCATACAAGAACAACGGATGCTCAATAGCTTCTTTCTAGCGTGCTTTGAAATGAACCATTGAAACTCATGCTTATATAAAGACTCCTAATAAATCATGCCCCGAACCAACAAATGCAACAAGCCGAACATCAAATTGAGAATCGACCATGGTAATGATAAGCAGGTCATGGCGGAGTTCACCTCAAGTGCATCGGCGGTGAGGAGGGACAATCATTTTCTCAAGAACCTTTGGTGCTCTTCGTGGTCACGCAGCGATCACGGTGCTGTAAGAGATGTTATAGAACAAGGACTGATCTCCTTGACTTGGCCTTTGCCCACGGCCGGATCACGCAGCGTGAAGCTCTGTGGCGGTGGGCAAGGTGAGCCACATGAGTCAAGCTGGATCGACAATGCGGCATCTGTGGGAATGACTCCTTCCTCTTTCCCTTGCCATTGCCCATATCAAAAGCCTTGAGAAAAGTCGATTACAAGTGCATATTGCAAAAGCGGGATTAATTCTTGGCTAAATAATTTCCTAGCGAGCACAATCCACAACCACTACTCTTTATTACAGATCTAGATTGCAGACATGGTATTCTCTAAAAAAACAATCTTTCTCTTAAATCTAACGAGATATATGCATGAAAGCCATGGATCTCTAAAAATCTAATCTTTCCTTGAGATCGAGACTAAGCGAGAAGCCTAGAACACGAAAACCCTTAAAATCCTCTCTTTTTTGTCTCGAGAATATAAAAGCTGGACAAGATTTTTTAGCCTTCACGAAGGCAACGCGCAGCGGTGTTGTCCTCGGGGATCTCTGGATCTTGGCGGTGATGGGGCATCTCTTCCTTCTTGACCACCTTGTCCTCCTTGTGGCATAAAGAAGGAAGGTGGCGATGGGCAGCGATCTTGGCGTGGCCAGAGCTCTCAGGGCCGGACAGACAGGAGGCGGTGCCGAGCCGTGGGGGAGCAAGGCGAGGAAGGAGGCGATGGGGTTGGGCGGCGGCGTCGTGGCGGTCGACTCAAGGCTCCATAGAAAAGAATCGAACTGAAAAACTTCAGCGGGGAAGAGAAATGGAGTGAGGAAGAAGAGATGGAAGCGAATCTGAAAGGAATGTTGTCATTGAGCTTCACGAGGAAAAACTTGGGGGAGGTCTTGGCGGAGGTCTTCATTTGTTGGATCTGCCAGAAGAAAGAAAACACGTTAGCAAGCGGCGGTCGCTCTCCAATGAGAGAAATGGGTCGTCGCGTTCACCTCATTTCTCGTTCTGCGATCGTAAGCGAGGAAGCGCCGTCTGAATCTCTCTCCTTTTCTCTTCCTCATTTCGAGAAAAAATCCAATGTGGCATCTCTTAGAGACAAGTAAATTTGTCTATGGAGATGCTACTAACAGATAAGCCACGAAAATAATAATAATAATAATAAGGAAGGCGTGGACACAGTGCGTCTCATTTGGCGTTAAGCGTTATCTCTAACGAAAACAAATCTTGTCGTATCATAGAGCCTTTCCTTTGTTTAACATTTTGGCGTCTATCGGTGGATTTTTGGACCATCTGATTACTCGAAAGACCATTGACCAATAGTGAAATCTGCGGTCCGATGCTAACGGTATCTCTGTTGTGTAGACTAACAAGTATCTCTTGAGACTCATCTGTCCCTTTGAAAACTACGGCTGCTCTATCACACAAGAGCAGGTGTTCACACTATATATATTCAATCGGGAGAGCAGTGCTCTATCACACATTATGTGACAATGCCAAATATTTAGCTATCATTTTATATAACCTAAACTTGTCAAGGTGGGCTTGTATGTGGGGTAATAGGATTTGTCTATTCATCGTGGCATTCAAAAGTATTATTTCAATATTAAAGTAATTGGCATAAATACGGTAATAAAAGTAATAATATGATTACATGAAATATATGCTCAAAATGATAAAAGGAATGCGATTTGCCTCCTTGCACAAAGTGTTCTATTAACTCGTCTTGTCCGGCATTTTCCAAAGCTTGGTCGTCGAAGTCGGGACCTAACGTAAAATAAAATAATCCAAATAAAATATCCAGGCTCAACAAGGAATGAGTTGTAAACAACATGCAAGTAAGTAAAATTCAGAAAATAATTGAAAAAAAAGATGGTGTGGTGTCTAGGATTTATTGGGTGTTTAAATGGACTGAACAGAGTTGATAATAGGATTCACGGGCTCCAGACGGTCGGAATGGACCTATTATGCCGAAAATGAGTTTAGGTGAATAGTGTCAGGCCTGATGAATAGCGTTAAGCGACTTAAGCCTTACCTGTTCATTTAGGGTTTATGAGCGATGAGTGGTAGGGTAGGAAGCGATGTTAGTTTGAAATTTGTAATGGGTTGGGCTAATCTGATCTTGGGTCGAGCTAAATTTGTGAAACGATGTTAACCGCATTGAGTTGGGCTTTAAATAGTATTAGTAGTATAGTAATTGGCTTAGCCCATTTGGCTTGCTAGGCGAAGAAATCGGCTGCCTCGATAGCCAATAGAGGCGGCGTTAGAGCTCGATTCTGATCTTAGAAACAAAAGAAAGTGGCGGCGAAGGTGATTTTCTTAAGCAGCAGGGTTGGCAGCGCCGAGTGGTGCAGCGAGGATCCTTGACACGTGAGCAACCCATTTTGGCGCGTCGCCTGCTGAGAGTTCTAGCAAAAGGCGGCGGCGGCGCATCATGAAGCGAGCCATGGTGCGTCGTATTTCCGACCAAGTGGTAAGGCTCGAGCTTCGACATCTGAAGGGAACTTCGAGGAGGGTGGCGGCAAGGGTGAAGGTGCCAGCGCTTTGCCACGTGGCCGTGGTGGCGGTGAGTGTGATGGGGATAGGGCAGAGGAAGTTAGAGGCTGATTTGGGAGGTGGCGGTGGTGATGCGAGGTTGGGAGCGAAAGAGGGAGCTATGGTGGCGGATTACCTTCGAGCTCGTCGGGGAAGAAAGAATGTGAAGTCGCGGGCTTAGTGTGGCTGGTGTGCGAAGGAGGTGGGGGTGAGGTCAAGTGAGTGTGTTGTAATGCATTTGGCTCGGGATCGAGTGGCTTTATAAGCCGGGTTGGCAGTGGGAGGCGGCAAGGCGAGTCTGTGGCGTGTGGACATCGAGCTAGGCGATCGGCGTGAGCAGCGCCCGAGTCTTGGCGAGGTGGCGGCATGGGTGCGGATGCAGTGGCGTCATGATGGGCGCTTAGCTCATTGGTGCAAGGACAAGATTTGGCGGGGCTAAGCGCGGGAATGGCGAGTCTTGTGGGAGGCGAAGATGAATGCGACACGAGATTGATGACGCACTGGGGAAGAAAGGCAAGGGAGGTAGCGCCCTAGAGAAATGCGCTTTCAGGTTGAGGGAAGCAGGGAAGCCGAAAGGGAAAGCGGAAAAAGGGGAGAGATTTTCCGAATTGGAAAAGAAAATAAAATTCAAGCCAAAGATTCAAAAGCTTTTGAAATTATGAAATTTCGGGTTATTTCAAAAACATCCTTATAACTAATCTAATTGATTCTGGTCGACGAAATGTGGGGTAGAGGAGAGATGGGAAAAAGTAACGAGGGCAAAATGGAAAGTTACGTACCGAAAAGCGTGGTTCCGCAGATCACTAACGAAACACAGATAAGCCACAGAAAAATAAAATAATACGGAGTAAGTAAGGCGTGGACCTGGTCGTCTCGCTTGCAAAACCCGTTCGGCTAACCGGACTGGAAAGCACTTAACGGCGCGGCCGGGCAGTGGAAGACTGACTCGGAAATCCACCGCGCGGGCCCACCACTAACGCTATTACAAACACACCCGCTCCTTATCTACTATGTCACACCGACAGTGGGTCCCGGAATCAGGCCGCGCCCGGATGTCAGTGATACGTGATGCAGAAGCCACGTACATGCACTCTCTCCAGAAAGTCAAGACTCAAGCCCGAGGTGCGCGCGCCACGTGTCCGGGCCCCCCGATATTTACTGGCGGGGGAAGGTGACGTGCGCGTCTGCGATTCCGCTGTCGGCGCCCGCCGATGCGAACCGGTCCGAGCGGACACGTCGGCGTTAACGGATGTCGGAGACGGCGTCAGTTCTTCCGCTACTCGCCGCGGCCGCGCCCACGCCCACGCGCAGGGAAGAAGAGTCTCCACCCACACGGTCGCGGACACGCGTGGACCTCGTTGGCTTTCGGCTTCGGAGGGGCCCACATGGCATTACGCTGTCATGTGGTATGGCCACACACACACTCCACACACGGTAGCAGACAAGGAGACAAAGGAGCGATTTCTGGATGCGTATCGAGCCGTCAAAACCATCCGCGTATGTCATCAAGTCGGGCCGTCAGATATTCTGAACCCACTCCTGGCTTCAAACTTCAAAGCCAGCCTCATCAGGTTCAGCATGAGTTATCAGATAGTTTGTTAAGCTCTGCTAGGATGTTTCCACCGAAGAAACATGAATCTAAAGGAATTATTGATGATTTCACGGTATAGACATGTGACAAATCATCGAATACATATCTTTTGCTAAATCCGTGGCAACGTTTATGTACCCAATGTTCAAAAGGTTGTTTGGTTCATGGTCTAAATGAGGTAAGTTAAAATTTCGGTATGGCTAAAATCCACCCAATGTTTGGATCGTGGTCACGCCGGATTCTTTCGCGTGTGTTCTAAATTTCATTAGCGTTATAAAATTTTTGTAGCAAACCAAACAACATCCTAGCGTTATCGATATTTGGTAGCAAACCAAACAGCTCCGGTCATTGGGCCTTAAAAATGCAAACCAAAAATAATTAGAAAAAACAAAAAAACCTGTGTTTGGACATGGGGAGGCCGTGAGGGTCCGAGGAGGAGAAACAACGACTTGTGCGCGTTCCTTCCTTGCTTCCTCCTTTTGACGACGCGAGCGCAGCAACACAGAAGAAAAAACAATGCGAAGCAGCACACGTTGGGAACAAAAAAATCATTTTTTTGTGTAACTATTGAACAGACAAACGAAACGAGAGAAAGCCACGTATGGAGAGAGAGAGAGACCATCCCAGCTTCGTCTCCTACTTGCTACTTCCCTTATCTCTTTCAGTCCTCGTTTTCTCCATCCTCCATTATTCTCCTCGCCTCTCTCTCTCTACATATACCCCTCCTCCCTTCCCCATCCACCTCTCACCACCCTCCCCTGCCCCCTCCTCCTCGTAACCAAACCAAGAAGATTAACCATTTCTGTCCATTCCTCTTACCAAGAACGCAAGTCTTTACGCTTCACTAACAAAGAACGCAAGTCTTTTTACTTGCGCCGTCATGTGCTCTGGGCCGCGCAAGCCGTCGACCCCGCCGCCGAATACCACGAGCTCGCCGATGACGGCGAAGGACTTGGCGGTGATGGCCTCTGTACTTCTGGAGCTGGCGGCGGCTGATGATGTGCTGGAGTTCAGGCGGGCTGTGGAGGAGGAGAAGGTTTCTTTCGACGCTGCGTGCGTGTGGTACGGGCCCTCCGCGGCCGGCCCGGGCCGGCTGGGGCTCGAGCGCCGCACGCCGGCCATGGTCGCCGCGCTGTACGGGAGCACGGCGGTGCTGGCGTACGTGCTCTCCGCCGCGCCTTCCGAGGCCGGACGCGCGTCGGACACGGACGGCGCCACCGCGCTCCACCTGGCGGCGGCTGGCGGCGCAGCAAACGCGGTCGCGGCCACGCACCTGCTGCTCGCCGCGGGCGCGTCCACAGACGCGCTCTCCGCGTCCGGCCTCCGCGCTGGGGACCTCCTCCGCGCGGCGCCACCGCCACGGAGAAGCCTCTCCGTCTCCTGCTCAAGTCCCCAGCGGTGTCGCCGTCCTCGTCCCCCAAAGAAGTCCGCCTCGCCGCCGACGATGACCGCGGCGCAGGAGCCGAGGAAGGTACCCGCCGGACCTGACGCTCCCGGACCTCAAGAGCGGGCTGTTCAGCACCGATGAGTTCCGCATGTACAGCTTCAAGGTGAAGCCTTGCTCCCGCCTACTCCCGACTGGACCGAGTGCCCTTCGTGCACCCCGGCGAGAACGCGCGCCGCCGCGACCCGCGCCGCTACTCCTACAGCTGCGTCCCATGCCCCGAGTTCCGCAAGGGCGGCTCCTGCCGGAAGGGCGATGCCTGCGAGTACGCCCACGGCGTCTTCGAGTGCTGGCTCCACCCGGCGCAGTACCGGACGCGCCTCTGCAAGGACGAGGTCGGCTGCGCGCGCCGCATCTGCTTCTTCGCCCACAAGCCGGAGGAGCTCCGCGCCGTCAACCCCTCCGCCGTCTCCGTCGGCATGCAGCCCGTGTCCTCGCCGCGCTCGTCGCCGCCCAACGGGCTCGACATGGCCATGCTCAACCCCGCCTGGCCGTCATCCCCGGCAAGCCGGCTCAAGACGACGCTCGGCGCGCGGGAGCTCGACTTCGATCTTGAGCTGCTAGCGCTGGACCAGTACCAGCAGCAGCTGTTCGACAAGGTGCCGAACGCGCCCTCGCCGAGGGCCAGCTGGGGCTCGGCCGGCGGCCTCGGCTCGCCGCTGTCCGCCCCGACGCCCGCCAGAACCGTGCCGGACTACACCGACCTGCTCGGTTCCATGGACCCGGCCATGCTGTCCCAGCTCCACGCGCTGTCGCTGAAGCAGGCCGGCGACATGCCGGCGTACAGTTCCTTTCCGGACACGCAGCTGCACATGCCGCCGACCTCGCCGATGGTGGGCGGCGCGAACACCGCGTTCGGGCTCGACCACTCCATGGCGAAGGCCATCGCAGAGCTCCGCGCCTCGGCGTTCGCCAAGCGCAGCCAGAGCTTCATCGACCGCGGCGGCCGGGCCCCGGCCACGCGCTCGCTCATGTCGCAGGCCACGACCGGCGCCCCGTTGATGCTCTCAAACTGGGGCTCGCCGGACGGCAAGCTGGACTGGGGCGTCCAGGGTGACGAGCTGCACAAGCTCCGCAAGTCCGCGTCTTTCGGGTTCCGCGCGCAATCCGCCATGCCGGTGGCCACCCCGGCCGAGCCGGACGTGTCATGGGTGAACTCTCTTGTCAAGGACGGCCACGCCGGCGACATGTTTGCGCAGTGGCCGGAGCAGGAGCAGATGGTGGCCTAATTAATGATCATTGGCTCATAGCACCTAGCTGACCAAAGTTCTTGAATTATTTTTCCCCTTTGTTTGCTTAATTTGATTCATATGAGATGTTTTTAGTACATATAGGCTGTTCACAATAATAATACTATTCATCAACAAGAAGCATGGATGCCCAAAGGGAGTTCTAGATTGATGAAGAACAGCCAATATTACTTTCCCTTTTTTTTCCGCCTCTCTTCGGTTTTATAAATAGTTGTATACAAGAATTCCAACCAGAGTTTATATTCTCGATATTTATATATATTTGGAGGGCATCAAGATTTGATTCATGCGGTATCTGTCCTGTGATTAAAAAAAACTACGCAAAATTCTATGCTTGTCAGTTGTACTCTTCTCATGGCAAGTACTAGCTAGCATATATTCTTGGTTCTTCCATGAGCACATCTTCCTTTATTTTATTCTATTTTCTAAACGAACGGATTATAAGCCATTTGCGAATTTGATATAGCTTCTCCTTTTTCAAGTGGTTGGTGGGTCGTAGGATGTAAACTTCAAAGTAATGACAGGTTAGTTTAGTGGAGATGGGTTTCATGCACTAATTATTATCAGTATTGTTATTATTATATCAGAAAGGAATGGGCCATTCACCTAAAGCAAGCACAAAGGTTAACTCATTATTATTGTGGTGGTGGGTTTGGCACAAAACACAGAAATTAGTCCCCAAAATCTGGGCATAAGTGCCAGTAATATATATTAGAGCATGATGATCTTCAATTGTTTACTCTTTTCTTAATGTTGCAGATTTTGATTTTGCTCTGACAAAAAATATTTTCTTCTAGAACATTGACATGTTTCCTCCTTTCATGAACAGTAGCATTTCTTTTTCTTCTTTCTTTTCTTTTTCCTGGATTCTCAAATATGATGAAACAAATATTGTCGTCCGTGCTGTCTCTGGATTTTTTATGCGAGTGCATGTATTGTATTCAATTCCTAATCATGCTCAAGTATTGTTCTTGTCGTTGGAGCAGATTTTGGAGTGCTTCATGCCTATCCAGATATTTGAGCCATTAACAATGTACAGTCCAGCCTCTCACTGTTCTTGATGGTCTTGTTTATTTCCGTATCATGAAACATGTTTATGACTGTTGCTATTTAGTAATGTTTGAACTGTACTTGTTCTATATATTCTTTTGTACTTGCTTCTACTAGCCCCCTCTCTTCTTTTTCTTGCTTGCTACCCAATTTCTTCCGATCTACTCTCTGAGCCTGCAATTTACAATGTATGTATGTAAACTGAAAGGACAACCCACTTGGAATTTACCTACCAACTAAGGATCCAAGTAATCTCTATATTTGTTTTGATGATGGCAGCTTAAGGGGTTAATTTGGATGCAGTCAAACCATAATCTGGAAGACTAAGTATTAGCTTGAGTAACATACCTATATGATATGAAAATTGAGTAAATTAAAACCTAGTTGCGTCACAAGGAGGATTCTGGTTGGCTAACCGATTGAAAATTTTGGTCTTCGTTTCCATGTGATACATTCAAACCTTCCACTGAAAGCAATCTGCACTATTTTATCAGTTCGACGAACGGCGACAAATCCTGTTCCAGATAGGTTTTAGATTATATGAGCCATTAGCATGCGATGTCCCATCTAATATCTAATGTCAAGTTCTTATCTCCAAACGCTGATTAAGAAATGGTGCATCTTTCCTCCCCTAGTTAGAAAAGTGAAGCTTTCCTCCTCACGGGACTGAATATATGGGCATGCATTTTGTCTTCGATTTTGACACCATGAGACCTTTCTTATGGAATGGATACATCATTGACCTCATCTTTGTTGAAACTTTCCGACAAATTATTTCGTTGTTTATTTGTCTCAAGAAAAGAAATCAAAGTGTCCAACCTCTATGAAAGTTTCCTTCCATGCTGCAACTTTGAAATCTCATTTATTTAGTTGGACCCCTCCAAGAACACTCAGCATCTTATCAAGACGCTGTTCGTCGAATCTGATCCGTTCTAGTCCACGGACTCAAAAAAATCTCGCAGTATCAGGAAACAGACTATCTATATTCCTGATGAAAACTCAGTTTACTGCTGTTGATGAAGCTGAATTTTTAACAAATTACCAGTTTATATAAACTAGGAAAATGTTCATTTGATCTCCTGTTTACTGCTGTTGATGAAGCTGAATTTTTAACAAATTACCAGTTTATATAAACTAGGAAAATATTCATTTGATCTCCTGAAGTATCGCACTCCGGACACTTAACCCTCTGAACTACAAAGCCAGTCATTTGATACTTTCATATTGCAAAATCAATGTACTTAACCCCTCAAGATTGTTTTGCTCAGTGGTATTGCTTGCTTGGCACTAAGTTGGACCGGTTTGCCACTTTCACCACTACTAGCGATAACTCATCCCTATCACTATCTCGCCATCCAAAATGCATCAATATTTGTCGCGCCTCTCTCCCATCCAATTATCTTCCTTCCCTCTCTCTCTCTCCTCTCTCTCCTCGCTCCCCTCTCTTGCTCTGTGGCCGGATCTAGCGGCGGCTACGCGTATGAGAGGATGGCGGCGGTGAAGCTCTGGCGTGGCTCGGTGCATAGGGCAATGGCCGGTTTAGCGATCACGTGGCGCTTTGTTTGATCCCACTAGAGCACTTGTTGTGGTATGTTTGTCGCTCGAGCAGCCGGTGGAGCTTCGGGGAGGTGGGGTCGAAGTGAGAGGAGGGTAGTAATGGTGATCACCTGTAGGAGCTCAAAGTCATGGATGAGGATGGCGGGGTTGAAATCGATCGTGGCGTCTGCGAACCTGGCGTCAGACTTAGACCCAACGAGGTGAAGGCCGGGGAAGAGCGCGCGGTAGCGGTTGTCGATGGCGGCAACCAAGGCGTTATCGTCTTTGCTTTCTATCTGGTATGAAGAGCCCCGCGTCGACGAGGTGCTCGAGAGCGGAGAAGATGGAAAAGCGGATGGCCGTGGGGGCGGTGGTGATGGAAAACTATTACCGACCGTCCGTCGTTGGAGGAGGCGGCCATCGTTGGATCGGTGAAGATGAAGTCGGTGATGGCGGCGTGATGCGGTGATGGTGCTTCCGTCGGTGATGCAAGCGTCCCCTAGATCGGTTTAGGGTTTATCGGTGGGGAGTTGCAGCTCGAACCAACCTCGTGAAGTCGCCGCGGCCCCGCCCTCTATTTATAAGCCTTGTGTGACGAAACCCATCGGCCCGATGTGATCGGTCGAGGCCGCCGCCGATCGAAGCGCGGATCAAGGCCCGATAAGCCGTTGGGCTAATCGGTGAGATCAATCTAACATTCTCCCTGATCTCAATCGTGCTTTAACTTTAATTACTTTTGATTTTACTCATTCCATCACAGTTAGTGCCTGAGAACATGTCTCATCGTCACGGTCAATCGCGATAGATTTAATGACTACAATACACCTCTACGTTACGAAATAGTTACTTTAATCTTTTGGGCCATCTTTTAGTCCAGGAATCATAGGCTTTCCCTTAAACCCATGCCGGCTACATGTTCTCTGAACACGTTGGGTGGTAAGCCTTTAGTAAGTGGATCCGCCAACATCTTTGCGGTACTTATATGCTCAAGACTTATAATTTGATCCCGAACTTTATCTTTCACAACATAGTACTTTATGTCAATGTGTTTGGCACCACTTGACTTATTGTTGTGGGCATACGTTCTGCGGGTTCATTATCGCGATACAACTTAAGTGGTCTATTGATGTCGTCAACCACTTTTAAGCGGGTATGAACTTCTTTAGCGAGTTCACCGCCTTGCCTAGCCTCATAACATGCTACAAACTCGGCATACATTGTGGGCGATGTAGTGACGGTTTGCTTTGAGCTTTTCACGATATAGCTCCTCTGCGAGTGAACACATATCCGGATGTAGACTTTCTATCATCTCCCATAAAATCGAGAATCTGTATACCCCGCTATATGGATAAATCGATCTCGTATGTCATCATGAGGCCTTTTGTTCCTTGCAAATAACGCAAGACTTTCTTTATCAATTTCAATGTTCTATTCGAGATTGCTCGAATCACTTAAATAACCGGTAACAAATGCTAAGTCGCGTGTGCACACTTGAGCATCTTGTAAGCTTCAACAGGTGAAGCATATGGAACCGCTTTCATTTGATCGATCTCATCTTGGTTCTGGGGCATTGAAAATCCCCACATCATCACCCTTGACTATAGGTGCAGTGAAGGACTACATTTATGCATCCCAAATTTCTTTAAGACTTTCTCTATGTATGTCTTTTGTGATAGTCCCAATATCCCTTTGTTTCTATCCGGTGAATTCGATCCTAGAACGAGCGAAGCTTCACCAAGATCTTTCATATCAAAGTTTGAGGACAAAACTTCTTTGTCTCGATGGCAGTGACATCACTACTAGCCAGTAGGATATCATCCACATACAGGATTAGGAAGATAAACTTCCCATCTTTAAACTTTGCATAAACACAGTTGTCCTCTACATTCTCTTTAAACCCAAATTTTCTTATTGTACTGTCAAACTTCAAGTACCACTTGTCTTGAAGCTTGTTTTAACCATAAATCGATTTCTTTAGGCGGCATCCCATTCTTTCATTTCCTTCCATGACAAAACCTTTGGTTGTGCCATGTAAACATTTTCATCCAAATCCCCATTAAGAAATGCCGTCTTTACATCCATCGATGTAACTCTAAATCATAATGTGCTACTAATGCCATTATGATTACGAAGAATCTTTACATGAGGCCGGAGAAAAGGTCTCATTGTAATCAATCCTTCTCTTTATGTAAATCCTTTTGCCACAAATCGCGCTTTGTATCTTTCTACATTCCTTAGGAGTCAAGTTTTGTCTTGTAGACCCATTTACGACCCTCTGTTTTGGCTCCTTTAGGAATAATTTCCAAGTCCCGGACTTTATTAGTCTTCATGGACCTCATTTCCTCTTCCATGGCTTCAAGCCATTTTGAGGAATTTAAGCTTCTCATGGCTTCTTCAAATGAGGTGGGATCATCCTCCATTTGAAATTCCTCTGTATGATAATCGATAATCATCGAAATAGTCGATCTTCTTACTCTTTGAGACCTCCTCGGGGCCTCCTCATTTGGTACATCTTCTGTTTGAAATTCTTTGTTCCCCCTCATCTGTGGCAATAGGTTCTATAGGATCTGAAGAACAGGTTCCTCATTATCATTCATTGTTGCCACGGGAGGAACAATAACAGTCTTGGCACCACGATGTCTTCTGCCGTCGGTTGCAATGACAGTGAGGTAGTGTGAAGAATGGCTCTTGAATCATCGGAGTGGCGCATACACCGCTTCTCTTCAAGATCAATCTCACGAGCTACCATACTTCCTCTCATCATTTCATCCTCTAAGAAGACAGTGTGTCTCGTTTCTACAAACTTTGTATATCTTATGCGGGCGGTGAAAGCGAAAACCTTTTGACTTTTCGGGGTAGCCAATGAAATGGCAACTTCTTACATTTTGGGATCAAGCTTCCCAAGGTTTGGGTTAAATACTTTAGCCTCGGCGAGGACTCCCCACGCGTAAGTGGTTTAGTGAGGAACTCTTCATCCCATCCAACAAATGCAGTGTTTGGGCACCGACTTACTAGGCACTCTGTTGAGAATATGAATGGCGGTTTTCAACGCCTCCATCCATAAACTCAATGGCGGTGTAGAATAGCTCATCATGCTTAGCACCATATCCATCGAGAGTGCAGTTCGTCTTCGGACTTCTCCATTTCTTTGAGGTTACGGTGTAGAATCTTGGGCTACTATACTATGCCATTTTCTGTAAAAACCTTGCAAAGGTCCGAGAACTTGTCCATATGGGGTATGTCGGCCGTAGTACTCCCCCACGTCGATCGGACTATCTTAATCTTTAAATCGTGTTGGTTTTCAACTTGATCTTAAATATCTTGAATTTATCCAAGGCTTCATTTCTTTCTTTGATTGGATAAATATATCCATAACGGGAGTAATCATCCGTGAATGTTATGAGCGAGTCATAACCATCCACACTTTTCACGGAAAAGGACCACAAATATCTGTGTGAACAATTTGTAGAACTCACGTGCTTCTTTTGGCGTCTTTCTTAATTTTCTTTACATATTTTCCTTTAATGCATTCTCGCATTGTTCTAAGTCTAAGAACTCTAATGGAGGAAGAATGTCATTCTTAACTAATCTTTCTATTCTCCCCTCGAAATATGGCCTAAGCAGCGATTGCCATAATTTCGACACGCATCTAGAGTTCTCTTTCGTTTTACATTTACATTTGTAGAGCGAGGATTCATTCACTTTCTCGCCTTGACGTTCCCATTATCGCTACGACATTCACATCATCACGTAATGATAACAAATAAAGCTCATTTTGTAAGATGGCAAGACCAACACATTCTTTATTAAACATTATTTCACACTTGCCGTTTCCAAAATGACAATCATAACCATTATTGTCCAAACATGAAACACTAATCAAATTCCTCGTAAAGAGGAACATAAAGAACATCTCTAAGTAAAAGAGTGAAGCCATCAGCTATCTCTAATGAAAGATCGCCTTGCGGCTTCAACTTCATCTTGGACTCCATTTGCGACTTTAACGCATCTTTCTTTTCTTTGCATAGTCCTCGTCGAGCGGAATCCTGTAAAGAATTAGCAACATGAGCGATTGCTCTGAGTCAATCCACCAAGTAGATTTGAATATTGTACATCTGAGGATTCATTTATAAAGGTAATAATGTTCTCACCTTTCTTTGCCATTATCATCTTTAATGTAATCGGGGCATCCTTCTTGTAGTGTCCCGTCTTCTTCTTGATGAAGACAACGATCTTTGTCTCTGCAAACTTATTTTGTTGAGTGATGGACATGAGCTTTTCCCTTGTTCTTTGAGGAGAGATTCTTGTTGAAGTTCTTTTTCTTGTTGTCCTTCACATAGTTGATAGAACCACCATGTGAGGATTTAAATCTTTCCTCCTCTTGCAC
The DNA here is from genome assembly GCA_036346405.1 of Phyllostachys edulis. Classification (NCBI taxonomy): domain Eukaryota; kingdom Viridiplantae; phylum Streptophyta; class Magnoliopsida; order Poales; family Poaceae; genus Phyllostachys; species Phyllostachys edulis. Next base: position 68,358,682 of record CM070554.1, on the reverse strand, counting down.
ACACATAGCTATGCACTTTTCTAAGTCCCATTTCTCGTTTGCATGTTATAGTTGACAACAAAGGTGTCAAACTTTTTCGACAAGGAAGCAAAAATCAAATGAATAAGGAACTCATCATTGAGAGCCAAATCCATTGGTTTAAGCTTGGATGCCAAATTGCTCATCCTTAGTATGTGCTTTCTCTTATGCCCTTTGCCACCACAGTGTACCTTTGTCATCAAGTCGCTTAATTAGTAGTGTAGCATAAGTCTTTGAAGAGCGATAAACTGACTCTTTATTTTCTCAAGGTACTCTGTGTGATGTCACACTCTGCGATTGAGCCAGTGCAGGCTCAATCGTGTTCTTTATCCACGACCATACATTTCTTGTTGGTGTGGTCCATTCTTATGCTCAAGGTCATAAGACATCGTAAGGAGCATGGTCCTCTGTCTTTTCCTACCAAGCGATGTCGTCCTCATTTTCTTTTCTCACTGGCGCCTCGGGCTCGATTGGGGCGTCTTGTAGTGAGGACCCGATCCACCTCGGCCAAGATAAACGCTAAGTCTATCTTTTTCTTCCACTCTCCATAGTTATCTCCTTTGAGAGTAGGGATCTCTTTGATACAACTCATCAAGTTGTATCCTTTGAAAAATAATTCAAATAAAAGTGAGAACATAAGCGCAAAATTATATGCCTTATTTCCAACGTTGGTCAAAATCGACATACAATTTTAATCTATACATTAAATCTACATCACTAGTTGGGCAAAAATAGAAATGATGCATAAAATCATCAATTAAAAATTATAATACTGTTATTATCAACGTTGGTCAGAAAATAACAATATCATAATTCACAACAATTCTCCCGTTGGTTCGAATTTAATTTAAAGAGTAATCAACATTAACTTTTGCAGCGGAAACTATGAAAATAATATCTATTTTTCCAAAATTAAATTCTCCCGTTGGTTCGAATTTAATAATGAAAAAACAAAAGACATAATATTAAATAAAACTATCCGATCCTCTCATGAAATTGCTCTGTGTGTGCACACATAACACCGGCAAACAAAACAATGCACTACAATGCTAACCCTTCTTTCTTTCTTTTTTCTCCGTGGCGGCACAATTAAGATGCCATGAGCTGCCACTTGCTCTTTTGTGTTCTGTCCAAAATATCTATTAAAACAAAAAGAAGGACCGGTCAACAAAAACTCATTTCTTGGTTCCGTTTCTTGCTCTTCCTCCATCCCGTAAAAAGTGGCGGGCTTCTCGGATCCGAAAAAAGGGGCGCAAAAAAGCCTTTCGCTTTCGGCTCGCCAATTCTTGCCAGTATGATGGCAAGATTGGCAAGCGCTCCGCAGCGCGACCTTGACTGACCTTGAGCGACGGCAAGCGAAGCGTCTTGTGGCGAGAGCCTTGGTAGCAGCCTTGCAACGCCTGTATGGCAGCCCTAATGGCGGGATCAACGGCAAAAGCGGACGGCTCGCTGGCAGCGGCACCAATGTCTGGGCCTTGCGGCGGCCTCGAGCGGCAGCGCCCTTGACGGCGCGCCCATGGCGGCGAGATCTAAAAAGGTAAGGCTCGATACCATTGATGGAAAACTATTACCGGCGTCCGTCGTTGGAGGGAGCGGCCATCGTTGGATCGGTGAAGATGAAGTCGGTGATGGCGGCGTGATGCGGTGATGGTGCTTCCGTCGTTGATCAAGCGTCCCTCTAGATCGGTTTAGGGTTTATCGGTGGGAGTTGCAGCTCGGGCCAACCTCGTAAGTCGAGCCGCCCCCAGCCTCTATTTATAAGCGCCAGCGGCAGGGCCCATCGGCCGATGATCGGTGGGCGCCTTCGATCGAGCGCGGATCAAAACTCGATTAGCCGTTGGGCTAATCGGCTGAGATCAATCTAACAAGTGGATCCAGCCATGGCGCCGCCCGATCTGTCTTTCTTCCCTAGCTCTGGCGGCGCGCCGCGCCTCCTCCATCGGTGCTCGCGGCGACTACGTGAAGATGGAGCAGATCCAACGAGTGGCCCCCTCTGGCATTCCCCATCACCGCGACACCCGCCACCATCCGGCGTGCCTTTGCCGCCGTGCCCTACGCTGCAGCTTGTCGTGGCCGCCGATTGGTGGAGAAAGTGAATGGAAGTGTGAGGAGAGAGAGAGAGTGTGAATCAAAATTAAATAGCCACGTAGCCATCACGAGTGCATGCGTGGTGAGACCAGTGACTCGATTGCCACACAAACAATACCACTAAGCAAAACAATCCTAGGGTTAAGTACACTAGTTTTGCAACGTGAGGTGTTAAAGGCTGGTGTTTTAGTTCAGGAGGGTTAACGATCCGGCGCGATATTCAGGGGTCAAATGAATATTTTCCTATGAACTAATATGCATCTTTGAGCAAAAATATGCACTAATTTATATCAAGCCATATGTTATTGGGTTATTCAGGATTTCAGGTGCTAGTACATGAAGTAGAGAAGAAAAGCATGTACAGTTCATAGCATGGCTCAGCTGTCTAGAGAAGCACAATTCACAATTCAGGTTCTTGAGAGATCTTCAGGCTCAAGAATTTCTGAACCTATCTCTGCTGCAATGTTTGCATATTCACCTCATGTTGTTGGGATCATCCTCAACCAATAAGTCGCATCCGATCACTTCATCCTTGTTCAGTCGTCTCGTATTGCCCGCCTATCCTGAATATTTTTGCAACATGGGTGCTTCTTCGAGATGGAGCTGACAGGAAAGCATGTACAGTTTCAGTCAGACCTTAGCTGCATCAGTTCATCTGCTGCCTCACATATGAGCTGATCAAGGATCTCCGACTCCATCTCGACTGCAATGTTCGCATCATCCCTAGTTAACCACCTCATGTTATTTAGATCTTCCTCAACCAGCCTGCAGATGAGTTGCCAAATGTCAGAGACATCTGGGGTGATCACCTCAGCCTTGTTCACCGCTCTCCTGTTCCTCCTCTCCCTGTCTGAACATCTCGAGACATGGCAGCTGCTCATTGCGGGAGGAGACAGGTTGTCGAGGTCGTGGAAGTCGGGCTGCAGCTTCCTCCTTGAGCAGCCCTGCTGCTTCAGTTGGGGCCGAATTTCTTCTGCAGATGGTAGATACATTGACAATGCTGCCCTGTCAGTAACATGAACAAACAAACAACACAGTATACGCGGCAGAATTGATGTCTAACTAGAACAATTGACAAAAACTCTGCGTCTTGCTGTCCAACCAGAACGACCGATCGGTACTCGGTTTGCGACATTTTTTCTTCTTTTTTTGCGGTGTCTTAAATGAATTGGAGGACCAAGTATTAGCTACAGTGTCTGCGACTAGCTTTTAGTGATGTGTTACTGTCAGGGAGATGGCTCCACAGCTTTTGCAGTTTTCATAGCAAACAGGGAGAAATGATTAGAGGTTGAGAGACTTGGATTAGGTCCTCTTGGACTGTTTAGAACAGTATTTAGGATTAGATGTTGCAAAACTAAGCCTGACTGAGACATGAACCACAAAATTGTCCTTGTTGGAATCGCTTATGAATCCCTAAACTTTAAAACACTATTTCCTGGCGAAATAGTAGTATATAAACATCCAGAAACAATCACTAGGCAGTCTTATTTAGAAAGAGGTGCGAAAATGAACCATAATTCGCATGAAGCATACACCATCTGAATGTTGTAACCAGGGTTCTGGTAACGGACAAAAAAAATACCCGCGGGGTTCCGATAGCGATTTTACGGTTTTGAATTTTTTCGGCCAATTTCGGCGAAAATTTCAAAAAGTTTTTTGAATTTTTGGATTTTAAATTCAAAAAGGGTCAAATCGAACAAAATCATCAACTGAGCTAGTTAGCATGGTAGCAAGATTCAGATGGGCTTGTTATTACTTCACCCATTCATCAACGAACAAAATTCAAGAAATCTGATTTTTTTGGATAAAATTCATCAAACTTCAAATTTTGGAACGGTTTGAATATCAAGGGGCGGCGATAGAAACGAAAAATCGGAAAAATCGCCGATAATCGGACGATATTTTGATCCCTGGTTGTAACTGATTGTACTATTTCAGACTTCCAGTTTTTTTTTCTTTTCTTTTTTGTCTAAGTCGCTTTCATCACAAATTCTACTCCAATTTAAAATTGAGGAACAATCACTTTTTGTTAGGTGCCTTATGTTGACAAATAGGTGAGAAAATGGGCCGCGATTACCATTCAAAGTTTGCGCCATCTGAATTATACCAATTGATTGCACTATTTCGGTTGTTTTAAGTCCCTGTTCATCACAAATTCTACCCCAGTTTTAAACTTGTTATCTGGTGAATCTGAGCAAGCAAACAAGTAAACAAGCAATGCAGGAAGCGAGCACGACGAACCTGAGCTAGGCGAGCCGGGCTCTGCTTGCTCCACTTCTTCCAGGGAGCTCGAAGTGGTGGTAGTGGACGACTCCTCCTGCCCATCTCGTGCCTCCAGAACCGACACCGGGCTCGAATTCTGCAGGCCGCACTCCGCCGGCGCGGTTGCCCTCCTGCTCCTGTCCGGCTCCGGCTCCGCCTCTTCGTCGCCGCAGTAATGCAGCTTCCGGCGCCCCCGCCTCTGTTTCTTGGCTCTGTCCCTCCTCTTGCCACACCTGGCGGTCTCCGCGTCGTCGTCGTCGTCGCCGTCGCGGTCGCTTCTCGTGGCGAGCAAGAATAAACCCCTTGTCGTCGCGGTGGTGCTCCTCCGGGCTGAAGCTGAGGAGCAGGAACTCGTCGTTCTCCTGCCTGAGGTACGTCGGCTTCTCCTGAACGATGCCGACGTCCTGATCGCCCTCGGCTGGGGCGCGTCCCCGAAGCAGGAGGGCGTCGGGCACACCTCCGCGGAGCTCGCCGACCGGCTCCGCCGCAGCGGCTGCTGGTCGCGCACACTCCGCCGGCATTGTGTCGAGGCCCATCAACCTGGCCACAATGCAGGGTCTCGTCCCTCCGGTTCCGCCGGACGTCGGGCTTCACCGTGACCGTCACCGTGCCGTGCAACGGCAGCGCCGCCGGCATGGC